>JACCHX010000001.1:19947500-20572500 GCA_018907135.1 Kradibia gibbosae
ATCTCAACTAAGATTATGCGATGACTAAATCCAACTAATCATATGGTCGCCGATCGAGCGGAGAGCTGATCTTAAACTCATTGGATAATGCTAATAAACAGAGCTGCAAGTCCCCGGATGAGTGAATAAAGAGAGGAGAAAAATAAGACTCTTATCGAGAGCTTATCGATCGCGAGTGAAAAAATCGCGGTCAGGCCAATTCGAGCGGACAGTAAGGCTCTTGCGCACTTTGCCCCACCTGCGCAAACGAGCGGTGGCGCATGTGAATTGTGCACACAGGCTGTGGCTGAATAATCAGGCAATTACGCGGCTCGTCACGGTCGTTCCCCCGTACCGCCCGGCAATCCGCCAACACCATGCGCCGGCTGATTTTTACTCAGCGGCACCCAAAATCCCTCCCGACGCACGCCTTAATTCGCATGCTCGAGTGTCGCATCCACCCGCGCCCTCCAGTTCGGCCCTCGAGAACTCAATTACTAGCCGGGCTCCGGCTGGTCCCCGCGTTCCGTGCTCATAATGAATGAATGCGTGCAATTTTGAGGAGACTCGCGTCATTAGATCTGAAAATTCATTAATTCTCCTTTCGAGTCCGCTTAGGCCAGGTCGCGCTTTCGAACAATGCCTTCGGGCAAAAATAAACAGCGGAGGCAACAGATGCAACAACTACCTTGACAAAGGCCCTCGGGGATGACATCTTGAATCACCTATTCTTAAAAGCCATAACGAGAGCACTTTTGCAGTGCTAGCAAAAGTCCCCAGCGAGCGAACCTCGCCGCGCAGTCCATCGGCGAGCCAAGCGGAAAAACTCTTCACACGTGACACGTTTAAAAATCGGCACAGCACTCGCGGTTATCGCCGCGCACTCGTTTCCTATCACTCGTACATCAACAAATGAAAAACCATATTCGCGCGCGCAGAGACGAGGAAACACGACGCCGATGGGAAAACAAACGAAAACGAGAGTTGAAAAACTGTGTAAACAGTTCCTCTCGCCTGCGAGTCGTACGGTACAACAGTCGGCGGAGCAGCGCGACTCTGCCTGTCTGTGACTCTCGCGCGGTGGCGGCGGGTGAAGACAGAAATGAAGCTACACAATGCGACGACTAGCTAGCGCACACGGAAAAAGCGAGAGAGTCGGAGAGCTACGGAACACACTAGCGGGCGCGCACGCACACACGCACACTGCAAAACGAACCAGAAAGTCAGAGAAAACGAGACGGTGAAAGAGAGAGTGAGAGAGAGAGAGAGAGAGATAGGGTTCGAAAGCCTATGAGAAGCGGGAAAAAGTGAGAAGCAGTGAATGAGAGAGAGAGAGAGAGAGCGCGACAGTCAGCGATGTACGAATAAAAGAGAAATAGATAGAGATAGACAGAGAGAGAGGGGGGGGGCGAGAGAGAGAGGGGGGCGGGCAGATAAACGAGGGACACGTGCGTGTGCGTGAGGCGAATGAATGTGTGCAGAGAAGCGTATCCTCCACGTCGAGCGAACTGTGGAACGGACGAGAGCGTCGAGCTGTCAGCGCAACCCCGACCCAACCCCTCGATTCCCGTGTAGCGAACCCCTCTCTGTCCCTCCTTCCTCCCCGCCCATGAGCGCCGGCTATACGGTTTCATTTCCTTTCGCTTCTCATCCCCACTACGTACCCCCCCCCTCTCACTCCCTCTCACTTTCTCACTCTCACTCGCTCTCTCTCCCTCCCTCTATCCCTATCCCTATCTCTAGCTCTATACATCTATATCTCTCTCTCACTGTCTCTCTAACTCGCTCGCTCGCTCACTCCATCACTCAATCGCTCTCTTTCTCCATCTTCCGTTCGTCGTGCGAACACTGGGTGCCTTTACCCACCCTCGGTCGCTGAGGTACAGGAGGGAGAAAAAATGACGTGTGAGAGAGAAAAAGTCAAAGCAAATGTCGTAAATGTGATACACAAAGGTATGTGAAAGGAGACCGCACATAGATAGAGAGAGAGAGAGAGAGGCGAAACGATTCTTGATTCTTCCCCTTTTTGCAGGACGTCATAATTCTTTGGCCGTTGCCCACCTCCGGCGCTGGACCAACCCCCTTTCCATCAAACATGTCTGTCTGCCTATCTTCATATACCTCTATTCATGTGTGCATGTACATACGTACGTACGGACATATATACACACACACACATATATAGATATATATACATTCCCTCTTTGCCTCAGTCTCTTTTTATATGGCGCAAACAAACTCTACTTTCCGACCGCACCCTTATGTTATGCGTAGCACTGCAAGCGCTCAACAGGAAGTAGCCACTGAGAAAATAAGACGTCTCTGCCTTTCGTGAATGAAGTTTTCGAAAATTGTCTAACTGGCTAAGCTCTAGATTAAAAGTCGCTGGAGTGCTGCTCCAATTTTCTCGTCTTGAGAAATCGAGTCAGAGTTCTAGAATTTTTTGAAAAGGGTCCCACCACTATGTTTCGGTATTTTAACGGTAAATTAAGTACAAAGATTTATAGGATGAAGATAAATGTAAAGGCTTTAAAATGAAAGAAGCCATTTTAATTAATTATATCTGATTTTTAAGGGTTGCTAACGACTGCTTATCAGTTTCATAATAACAATATCATGTGTAAAATAACATTGTCAAGTAATTATTTATAATTGAAGGTTTTATTAAAATATCCGATGGTTATTTTAATAAAATTAATAAACATTGATTGGCATGGAGGCATGGCTAACAGTGATTCTAATTAGTGTTAGTCGAACGAAAGGCACTTTCCGTAAATTACCGTGTCTCTATTACCGCCGGTCACCATGACTTTGAAATGTAAATATAATCTCCTTATCGGGTAAATATTTTTTACCGTAAATGAATAAATTTCAAAAGGTAACATTATTAATTTCTGTACACGCATGTAATTTTTCATCTAATATTTTTGATCGAGATATTATATTGTAGATGCATACTTTAAAGAGTGAAGCGAAGAGCGAAAGTGAAAGACGAGAAAAGCAGACTCAATTCACTATTCGCTCGGTTATGTTAATTAAAAGCAGTAAACCCAGTGTCAATATGAGAAAGAATAGCGCAAACACTTTAGTTCCTCGAGCGACTGACAATCAGTTAATAAAAGTAATACGAAGTAATCCGTAGCCTATGGACATTCTGACTACGGAAAATCTAAAATTGAGATCTCGCGAAAAAATAATCCTTTTCGGATGATTAAACGCACAAGATAATGTGCTTACCCTGTGGTCAACGAAAGCCGCACCGCCACAGGAAAAGACTATCGATAAAAATGGTGTTACGTGGAAAATAAGAAAAACGTTCCGTCCATTCTCGTATCGCTCGAACCTAAACGTCTATCCTTCTTAGCGGGCTTTGCTGATTCTTCCCCACTTCCTCCTCCACCGCCGAAGAATCGAGTGATGACTTTATCCAATCGACTTGCTCGATTTCTCATCCGCATTCATCTTCTTCTGTGGGTCGAACCTCGCTCGTACGCGCGGGCCCTTGACTCACACCCGCGCGCACGTGCATTCGCGCGCACACACCCGCGCGTAGAGCAAGAGAGATAAGGAAAATGAGGAGAGAGAGAGAGAGAGAGAGAGAGAGAGAGAGAGAAGGAGAGATAAAGAAAATGGGGAGGGAGAAAGAGAGTTGAAAAAAAATAAGGAGGGAGAGAGAGAGAGAGAGATAAAGAAAAGGAGGTGAGAGAAAGAGGGAGAGAGAGAGAGAGAGAGAGATATATAAAAACGAAGGAACAAGGGAACTAAAACGGAGTGAGAAGCGCCTATGATTTACGACAGCCATTACAGTCTCGATAATTATATGCTGACCCATAAGACCCTTTATACTACCCCACCCACGTGTATCTTTTACGTGAAAAAGTCAGAGTCGTATATATAAATATATAGGATTCGTATTTATATAAATGTCTGCAAACGCAAATGTGAATCTATTTATGTATATAAGGAGGAACCTTATGCTTGTATTTGACCGTACGTCTGTATGCACACGTTTATATAATTATATATACATATGCATAAACATAAGCATATATATATATATATATATATATATATACGTATAGACATGCGTGTCCGTTTTGTGCGTTTACGAATGCGTGTACGTGCATGCGCGTGCGTGTAGATGTGTGTGCCTTGGGCATGTGTACAAACAGATGATATCCTGATGTTGGCCGATTGTTTCGATCGAGGCTTCGGGTACGCGCGCCGGTTCGCGATCGGCCTTTGTTGCAATCTTGAGCCGTACAAAAGTGAAGAGGGTCCTGATCCATTCGCTCTCGCAATTTCAGCTTTAAATTATGGGAGCTATGAGCGGATAGATCGCCGGGCGGGGGCCCCGATCTCTCCAACCCCTCCTCGGCGATCGCAAGGTCAGTGCGGCCAGACGCTTTTTCCTTCCCTTCCGCACGCCTCCCCATGGCCCCGGCCCTCTGACCCCGGAGGCTCGGCAGCGATGGCCCGCGGATGGATCATCCTGGTGCGCAACTTACGTAACGAACGTATAGAGAGCCGAAAATGGAGGCGAAGCAGGAATTTCACGAGCGGCGCATGCGTTTATACGGGCCGACAATGTCAAATGGCCGCGCGATATTTCTGCCCTCGGGCCATCGCAAACAACGCGAGTCTTAATCAAACCCCGGCGGAGGCTAAGCTAAGCTGGTATTTATAGAGAGGAACATGGAGATTGGAACTTGAATAATATCGCGCGATTAATAACGTGTTTTCATCGCTAACTTTAATATAAATACGCGCGTCTCAGGCTCGCTAAATTAACTCGAGTCAGATTCCATAATTTACGAGTTCAATTCAATGTTGACTCCACACCCGAGAATACTATTAGGAGATATAGACATCGTCGACATGAATGTCTGATATTTACTTTAGGCTTGCGCTTATAATTTGCAGAGCAACCCCAAAGAATCACTTTCAGCCAATAAATCAATGAGGATGCCTTGCATACGAGACGCGTTAAAAAGTAAAGCAGCGTAACGGGAACGAAAGAGTCTCCTCGTGTTCTTTCCCTCTCTTCTTTTGTCTTTCTCTCTCTCTCTCTCTCTCTCTCTCTCTCTCTCTCTCTCTCTCTCCCTCTCGCACTGAGCCGGCCCTGTAAAAATGAGCACACTCGAGTGCTCCTACAAGCAATGGCCCTCGTAAATATTGAAGCAAGAGGGCAGCGCCTTCCTATTCTTACACTGCACCCTTGGGAACCCCTATTACACTGATTCTGTTAAGGTCGCTCTAATAATCTAAGTATCTTCTAACTAGACAGGTCTCACTGATTTCGTTGTTTTTTGTCTTCGTGCGAGTCCAGTAACATTCTTACATCTGATTTATCGAGCATACACAGGCGTTGAGCACGACGATGAAAACATTCACATTCGACCTGAATTATATTGACGAGAAATTCTCTTCTAATCTCTCCCTACTAGCATTACTCGAGCGGCAATCTAATACTTATTAGCAATTCGTATTTTTTTTCCAAATCATAACGTGCACTTACGTTTTTCCTTCAGCATTTCGAAATAAAAAAAGGCCGATTACATTTATTACTGCAAATGCTGCACCGGAATAAATCTTTCAAGTTCATTACTGCCATTCTCTAAGGTCTATTTATGCAGAAGTGAAAATCCAGTAGTTTTTCGTTCTGTTTTTTTAAATATCTATCGAAAGAGCTGAAAATTGAGCCATGCAGTTGTCTATCTCTAATCAATAAGTCTATTCGGCGTACATTACTTGCCCAGCCATTCGAACTTGACACTTGACTACTTCAATTTGCCTTTACGGAAACTAATGAATAAGAAAGGAACCATTACCATAGGTATTAGGACCTAGAAACGATTCGCGGAGCACAGCCGGTAAGAAGGACGCGAGTCGTAGAGCTATTGTCTTTAAAGCCGCAGATTGAGACATCGATCGTAACGGTACGAGTAAATGCAGCGTTACGTCACACGAGTAACTGCTATAAATGATAAATCGCTACCTCTTTTATATCTTTTATATATCCTGCGTACGCCCAGCCATATTCATATACGCGCGCGCACGGGATGGTGGACTGGCACATCGAGGGGCGTGAGAGTGAGAGAGTTAGAGAGAGAGAGAGAGGGAGAGAGACATAAATGAGAGAAGGCTGCAAAGCTGCCACTGACATCATTAACATAACCTACCGGCCAGCTAGGCGACGACCCGTTTCCGACTATATCGAACGAGCTCGTGGCCCCGTCGTCATCCGCGCGGCGTACGTACGCACGTACGTGATCTCGACCTCTGGTGCTCCTCGCCAACGATATTCGAGACTCTCGCAACTACATGGACATTATTGTCGACTGCAGTTACACTTTCTGACTTGTGGCTCCTTCTTTCGCTCTACTGGATTTGCAAATACTTAATTCGCAACCAAGTACGTGACAATTGTAACGCCGCATCCATACCAGCGATGGGACAGCTAAGACATTTCTATCAAAATGCTTCAATGAATCAATATTTATTCTAATTCTACATTATTGTAGACATTTTAGGCAGTGCATTATTTGTTGCACATTTTTGAAAGCATACGGTTTTAATATGGTTTTTAGATCGAGCTTTGTATTATTCCAGGAGGTCAAGAACAAATATAAACGATTACTTAATGCTAGGGTTAATAGCATCATTCAGCGCATACTAAGAATAGGCCGTAAATTTAAATGAACAATTATGACCTTAATGATACTAAAAGTGTTGGTTATTAAAATTATAAACCATTTATTATTTAATTTTTGACAGAATTATATAAACTATTAGAAGTTCACGAATCACAGCTACTTCAAAATACCAAGAAAGCAAAAAAAAAAAAATTGAAAATATTACATTAATGCTAAAGAGAAATTTCAAAATGAAACGACTACTTAAATAATACCAAGTAATCCATGATAGAAGCTGTTAAGATATATAAACTTGATAGATGACAATGATAAAAGAATTTACTTAAAATATCAAATTACATTATTTTTCTGGTACTAGCGATTATTTTAACAGTTTTACGTAATTGTTTATTGGAGACATGAAAAGTAACTTTGGCAGATCATCTTTATTTATTTCGCATGTTAATATTTCTCTCGAATTTCTTTCTGGAAGTTATAAATGAATCACGACTTTCAATATGGTTATAAATATTTTATCAAACGCTGTGAAAAAAATTCGGGAATCTAAAAAGAGGCATTATTCACATTAAATTGTGGATTATGTAGTGTAGGTCATAGAAGTTAATTTATCTTAAGTAAGTATTACTTATGAAATGGCTTGTCAACGAGATGTCAAAAATTTAGGAATTTTCCTGAAATAGAACGAGCTTCATGCGAGTACGTCAGTGTATGAAACATCATTTAGATAATAATCGGCGCTACTACCGTGAGTTGTACTCAAGTGGAAAGCCGTCATACGCACGCTAACCCATCATCATCTTTGAGGAGTGTGATTTAGCGCCTATTTGTCTTCCTTATAATAACTCTCAGAAGTAACACGTGGTAAGTTCATAATACGAATGTTATAATTCATATATACATTTTATACGTTGCTGTCGTATAAATATGCCGAGTGTGCTCCCGTTTGTGATTATCAGACCACTAAAATTGATTAGACATTTGTTCGTGTAATCGTACTTTCAGTAACGAATCTTATAAAAATTTATCAAAAAAAAACAATAAATAAATACCAATACATGGACAGTTTCAAATATGATACTTATAAACATGAAGACCGAATTCACCATTTAAAAAGCTAACGTTAATTGAACATAAAATTTTCTGTTACATTATACAATTGAGTACTTTTTCATTGGATAACGCAATATTAATGGTTCAATGCTAAATGACGGGAAAGCAACAGAATGGTTAGGTCAATAGAGCGATATTAAAGAAGCGCGCAGAGAAAACAGGTCCCAAAAGTTCCGTATCGCAATAAAATGGAGTAAAAGTAGTGATAAGCAATAGTCGCTGGGCTCGCGAATCAAGATGTCCGGAATGAATTACATGTGTGTCCAGGAGCTCTCGGTTTTGCTCAAAAGCGCGGAGTCGAGTTGCGGTGGCCTCATCGGACGCCTCATTCTCCTCTCCCTTCCCCCAAACCTCACGTAACCTCTACCACGGAGGTCGTCCGAGTTATCCAGACACTCTTGTTCGCCGCGGTGCAATTAGCGTGACATAAATCTTAGGGATAACGAGACGCGGCGCCTCGAAGGCGTCACTAGACGCCCGCGTCGGGGCGAAAACGGCATTCGCTAACTTTCGCGTAGCATCTAAAAGAGAGAGAGAGAGAGAGAGAGAGAGAGAGAGAGAGACAAATAGATGGAGGATTAAGGAGAGGCTGGAAGCTATGTCGTCTTTGGCGAACTTCTCCTTATAAAGCAACTTCTTGCCCCTGGAGTGCCTCGAAAGTTGCACTCTAGCTTTCCGAAGTGACAAATTCGCGGCGGCCGCTCTTTGTTTCCACGTAATATAGATTGCTATTACCTTTTTCGTTGGTAGGGAGTGCTGTACATAGTTTCGACATAGAATTTCTGTAATTCGCTTTTGGCCAGTAAATGGCTGCCTCTAGTCGAGAGGGACCGTTTCTCCCTACATCGAAATAACTACGCGCCTCGAATAATCAAATATGCCATATCTAATGATTTCCGCCGGTCAAAGGACCGAATAACAATTCAAGGCTCGTATACAATCAGTTCGAAGCTTCCAACAGGAGCAGTCAACAAGCTTTTAGCCGAAGTATCGCACCGAAGGCTCGTTTACGCGATCGCTGCCTGTTGACCGAAACGGAAGCTTCGCTCGGGGAGAAAAAGTCAACGACAGGCCAACTTTTATCGCCGTACGCTCCTTCTTAAATATCAGGCCCTTATTTTCCTCAGCTACCTTATAATGCGAGGGGCACTCCCACGAGTCGGCCCGTCCAACTGCTCGGTGTACTCCTTACCCATCTAAATATATATATGTGTGCACTGGGCGCGTCTGCTGCCGCTGATACATCCGGGGATCATGAGCCCGCGCCCGGGCGATTCATCTTGTCGCGGTGGCAGCGGCGACGTAGACGTCGGTCGCACCAAAATAACCTGAATTTTAGCGGAGCTGGCCCGAAACAATGACGCGACGCGGACACTTTTTCCTATGGTCGCGCAGACGTCGACGCCTATTTTCCGATGCGTAATAATGCCGCCCTGCTTCCAAGGACTGGCCGACTGCAAAAACGAGGCCCTGGAAAAGCGATCGCCCACGACGTTACGAGCGAGTCAGGCCTTTATTTCGCTCCTCTGTAGCTTTCCTCTCCTCGGCTCATTAAGCTCTCCTTAAGCGGACATTAGTGTTCGACTTTAAGATCGGTTATTTTGCGCGCTTGTGAATGTTTTTTATTTTTCCCTGCAAATACGGTAATAAATGTAAATTTCTTGACAATAAGAGTAATCGCCCTTAGTGCGTCGTAAGAAATTATAAGGGAGCACGCGACTACGATCATTACCGTTATTAAAGTATCTCAGCAGCGAGAGTGACGATGGATGTCCGGAACCGAGGAGCAAAGGAAACTTTACTTTCAACTGATTAAACCCCCCTGCGTATTACTATATCGAATCATGCGGGGAACATCACGAGACATATGGTGCTCGCGCCGCTTCCGAGAAAGCTTCTAGGGCTTCATTCCTCCTATAAAACATTAATAACCCCCTTTTCCGCTTCAGCGGGGGGGGGCGCAGGGTAACGCCTTCGCGTCGGAATGAAAATCCGCGAGCCAGAAAACAACGACTCTAAAGAACGGAGAAGGAGAGAGTCGACGTTGTCGAAGTCGCGCGAAGCCGACGCCCGACGGACCGAACTCACTATTCTCGGCATTGTAAATCCTTGGAGCACCGTCGAGACTCTTCTCCGGTCTCGATCCTTTGAATGGAAGCTGGTAAGCGATGGACGGGTACCGAGGAGGTGGCTAGGAGGGCAACTGCTTTTTTGGCTAGATAAGCTCAGATATAGTGAGTTAGTGCTGCCGCCTTTGATGGCTTATCGATGCTGCGGCTTGTTAAGCCCATATCGAGCTCGTCGAGGGATCGCGCGTAACATTTCTGCCTCGACTCCAAACTCTCCTGGGGCTTTTCGTATGAATTTCCCACTCTCGCTTCACTTTTATTTTTGGCTTGTCATTTTATCGCGCCGGTGATTTAGACATCAATCTTAACGCAACGAGCGATGCAAAATTAGTGCCCGGAATTTGCTTTAGGCTACTTAGCAGTTAATTCGTCCGCCGACTGATGTATAAAGTAATATTCAAAAGCCCTAGCTCTTAACTTATAGTTGTTAAGATAATATTTAATATCTTTGCGGTTGAATCCGTCTGAATACATGTTTTCGAAATTAAAATTGCAGCATAAAGCTGTAAGTGATCCTAGCATAAGACGCGAAGGCGTTGGTTCGATCAATGAAAATGAAAATAAGTAGTGCCAAATAAATGGTGAAAATATAAAGATTACTCAAAGAAGAATAAAGGAAACAATGGCATTGTTTAACTGTTAAAGCGGAGTTGATTAACTGAGGAAGCTCGTAAGGGCTTTCGTTATTCATCATTTCAATCACAACAGTGATAACACAGACGAGAGGCTTTTCATTCCATCGTGTAATGAATTTCGACTTTGCAGAGCTCTCTACGCATGCCATGGATAAAAGGGACAGACAGAAGAAAGAAAGACAAACATAATAAGGTAGAAGAAAGGAAGTGGTGTAAAGCCAAGGAGAGATGCCACGAACTCCCCTGACCCTCCCGCTCCTTCTTTTTCGTTTCCTTCTCCCTCCATCTCTCTCTTTCTCTTGCTCTACCCATCCATCCCTTGCCTTCTCTTGAACAAGGCGGGCAAAGAGAAGAACGTTTGCCACGACCATAAATTTCGATATTATACGCGCGCAGCTCTCGCCGGTGAAAAGAGAGGGAGCGGCGGCGGCGGCGGCGGCGGCGACCGAGGGACCGACGCGGAAGGAACGACGACGGCGGTTTGCCGGGAGGGGGGCACCAGCTAAAGGGGGAGGGGGGTAAGGAATAAAGAGAGAGAGAGAGAGAGAGAGTGAGAGGGAGAGAGGAGGAGGAGGAAGGAATAGAGGCATCTCCCCCCTCCCCCCGGCCCGACCCGCCGGGTGACGTAACTTAACAATACTCTCACGAGGTTTTAACTTTCTTTTTTCCTTGGCCCGGATCAGCACAATGCCAGCGCGTCGAGGCCCGCACGTTCTTGCGCAAACTTTCCCCGATTTCCTCTTCGCCCTTCCTCAATTCCATCCATCCATCCACCCGTCCGCCCCGTAAAAAGCTCCCGCTCCTGCAGCGCCCTTAAAGGCTCCAGCGCACCCCGGTGCAGCGCAGTCAGTCATCGTCCCCTTCGTCGCCCCAACCCCCCGGTCACTCGAGCGCTTCCCCTAATTAATAGAAGCTCTGGTGCGCTCGGGGAGGTCGTCGTCGAATCCTGGTGGCTCGGCTAATGGCCATTTAATTTTCCGAGAAGCCTCGGACGAGTCCAAGCTCCACCGGAGCGCGGATCCGCTCTCAGCGACGTCGATAATTTCCTCCGCTCATCTTCCCGCCGATCGACCAACAATCGGAGCGAGCTGCAGATGCAAGGGGTGACGCGTCCGTTGGCTTTTGCGCTTTGGGCGTCGTGGGTCGCTCGTAACGCGCCAAGAAAAATCGGTTAAAAGAGAATGCGCAAGAAATTTCTCAAGGGCTCCGGCGCGTCTGCCGATGAATTCGACGGGAAGACTTCGGTCTCCTTATGCGCCGCCAAGCGACCTCGCATTGCGATACTTTTCCCAAGGATCATATTGAATATACCGAGATATCACAGCGTTGTCGCGGTTATAAAAATACTGTCGATTTCTCAATCCTCGACTAGTCGTAACCTTAGTCCGGTCGATATGATTGTTCGCGCCCTCATTGTTGTATTCGCGCGCGTTTGCAGTCCGTTCTTTGTTTTCCCTTTCGCATGTATAAAGAGAGAGAGAGGGAGGGAGAGAGAGGGGGGGGGAGCGAGAGCGATAGAGAGAAATAAAGACAGAGAGAAATAAAGTAAGGCACACGCATGCACGTGGACTCACCGCACACTCCTCCCTGAGCAAAGGTGGAAAGAGGCGAGGCCCTTCGCGGGCTTAGCTCGGGTTGTACGCGCCCCGGTAGATTAGTAAGCCACGTATCTAGAAGCACGATCTTGTTAGGCAGTCGCGTTAATCGGCTGTGAGAAAAAGGCGCTCCCCCCTCCTCCTCTCCCTCGGATTGCGTTGCCACGGCGCAATTGTCGCGCGCTGTACGAGTTGCTGTTCTTTTATTACCATACTACACTACTACTAAGCTGGCAGCTTCAATTCCGACAAGGTGACTCTGGTTGCAAGGACGGGAGGCTCAGGTACATCGGGCCCAGCGGTATCCGTCTAATTATTAACGGATTCGACTCGGGGTTGTAATGCAATGCGGCCGTCGGCTAATGAGGCCACGAGGGAGGCGCGCGTTCAATCTCATCGCTGTATTAGCTCGTTCGAATCGGATTCGCTCAGATATCATCGCTTTGCGATAAGCGCGTCTACGATACTTGTTACCTTGATATTTCAATGAGCTCCTCTATCTGTCCCTGTCTTTTTCTCATTAGGCCAACGAAAACTCTTACGAATAAATTGCTTGGGAAAATGCGTACTCTCGGCAACATCTGCAGATCGCCCTTAAGGGCAGCATCTCTTATCGGGAATTAAATGCTATTCGCTCTTAAAATTAGCTACTTGTCTCCTCCTATTCCTATTACCAGCTGTGCATAAAAATTACTACGAAAAACAATATAAAAACGTGCATAATAATTATAAGCATATGCGGGGCTTCGATTACGCAAAGAGAAAGAAAGTCCCGAGTAGACGGCTGCTTTGTAAACAAATATTTTACAAATATAATTGTATAATAATATAAAGCTCGCAGCGCTATCCAATACGATTATCGTCATAAGAGATGCCACGAGAAAAATTAGCCGCACCTGTACATTGCAAAAATATTTTCATGGCAATACTTTAATTAAAAGCCTCTATTAAAGTCTCGTATATATTGCGCATTTTAATAGGCTCAAGCACGATTCGAATCAGCATTTCCGTGCTTTCAACATGCAGGCAGGTATGAAATGTACACATCTACAAGTTTACACGTATACAAGTATCTCCATGCGCACACACGATGATGACACGTAAGCGATAAGACACGATTCTCTCGCAATTCCCGGCCTCTTACCCATATATACCATTCATACATTCATATATGTATCTGACTTTTATTGCGAAATGGAATAAAATGGGATTAAGAAAATGTGAGGAATATTTTAAACGATATCGCTGTGGAATTATTGTTTTCAACTGAATAAATAAAAATTCCATTGGCGCGTATGCACTTATGTACACAGGATTTAAGATAGAGCAATAGCGCATATTAAACAAAAGAGAAGAGTAGTTGGTCCAAGCAGTAGTGCCCTCTATTTTTTTATTGCCATTACTTGCAATAAATAAATTACTTGTTTCAAAAAATCTTCCTGCATAAACAAGACATCAATAGCAGCATTAATACAGAGCCCACAGGGATCGAGATTGTTTGGGAAATGTAAATTTAATTCGCCTTCTTACGAATGTCACGGGCTCGCGCTGATTCGAAAAGATAAGCCTATTATAAGCGAAATGACTGTGATCTGGATACCAAAGCTTTTTCATTGGCCGCTTCCAAAAAACTGTACTTCTATGAGTCAGGAGTGCCCGAGTTGAGGAGAATTCCCATTTTCGACGAAAAGTCCAATCGAATAAAACGTAAGAGTATGGCGCTCCGCGGGGAGAAAGCAGTTTATCGAGGGGAAGATTTACCTGCCGGCCGGGCTCGAACTCAGACCAACCCGACGATTACGAGTCCTTGCCCTTTGAGAGCAATAGTTCCACGACCCCTCGCTGAGCAGGAGCCCTGAGCTCGACGACCCCTGGGCCCGCTCCGCGTTGCCAGAGCCGAGGAAAGCTCCCGACGGCCCGACTCCCCCTGCAGGGCATCGAGGCGCGCGTGGAAATCGGCGCTCGCTGCCACGGCTGCGTTCTCCCCCCCCCCCGGCCCCTTATCGGCTTTACGATCTCCGGCCGGAATTGACGCATCGGGATAATACGCGTGGGTGCGGGTCGGCGTGGGTGCACATGGCGGCAGATGCGGTCGCGCCATTGACGCAGGCCGCCTCGCTTCTGGCCGCCCTCTCCCCCCCCCCGTGCTCCTCCTACCCCTGCCGGCGCTCGAGAGCAGCCCGTGCACCTTCCGCGCACCTTCGGCCGGGCATGAGTCTCCTCCCGCGGGTTCGGGCCTCCGCCGATGCTTCCCGCGCCATTGGCTACCCTCCGTCAAATTTCCCGGTTCCCTTGTCCCCGCCCCGTACCCCGGCTAAGAAAAAAGCCCCCGCCCGCCAGCCGTCGGCCGGCCGTTCGTCGTCCCCTTTGTTTTTCGTCGCGGGCTAAACCCTCCCCGCCCGCCCCTCCCCCGGCCCGGCCCGTCGATCTATCACCGGATATTTGCTTATGCTTATGCTTATGCTTTTCACCCTGCCCCATTTTTTGGCTTCGAACTCTCGGACTGGCCTCGAAGGGACGTACGTGAGTCGAACGCTGGCGTTGCGCGACTCGGAAAAACAACAGCGAGGGAGCGAGCGCCCAAGGGAGAAGGACGCTTGGCTCGGTCGGAGTACGGATAAGGCGACGGATAAGCTGCGCCGCTGCGAGATCAACGCCATGTTGTTTTCAGGGTTTCCTTGCTCCTCAAACCGTTGCCTTCGCTTCTCTTCGCCTCCCTTCGCCGTACTACCATTCGCATCTAGCTTTAGCGCACGAGTAAGAAAAATACCGAACGATCGCGTGTACGTATGCGTGCAAGATGGATTGCCGAGGGGTGTATTCGATTACGCAGTAATGGCCAACACCCACTGTTACGGACGGTTGATGTTATGAAGGACACGCGAAAGTTGTACTTGTGTTGTTCGCAGCAATATTAAAATCTGCTTACACGATAATGCCCAAGTTTTACGCTACTGAAATTTGTTTTGTATTTGTCTCGGTAAAACTCGAAACGCTTTCTTTCCTAATTCGTCTTAATTTTTTTTTTTTTTTTTTTTTTTTTTGAAAAGGAATCGTACATTTTTCAGAGGCGCAAGAATTTTCGTTGATTTAAATTTTACACCGGATCGAGTACTTACAACTGCATCTTGGCAGTTACAGCAGAGAAGTACAATTAATTAATGCGAAGATTGCACTGCTTCAATATTTAATTTAATTTAAATCTTCATTCGAACTTTAAACGAACTTTTGTAATTGTAAAACGGAGAGCCTTTAAATTACTTCAAAATAAATCTTCATTATCCTATAATCTTAGAAAAGAAATCAATTTATAATAACAATTAGATCCTTAATAGCAATTAATCCTCAGCAAGTATTAAAGATATTAAAAATAATTAAATGAATAGATATCATAATAATTAGCCTATTTATTGTGGAAGAAAGTAATGTACCACGCTTGTATTGGTTTGTAAAATATACGTAATCACTTTACGCGCATATAAATCAATTGTAAATAGTATTACCGTGAGTACAAGTGTTACCAGTCATCAATTTTACACTTTAAAAGTAAAGTCTAGTGTTTTGAGGACGCATATGACAGTGAGCCGGAATGATGAATTGTTGGTTTTGTTTAGACTTGGATTCTTGATTAATTACGCTAATTTTTAACGCGCAAGTACGGCAGGGCATTAGTTGTAAATCACACGTTTTAATTAAAAATATCGCACGTATTAAATATTATGTATTCGCCAAAAAATAATAAGAAGCCAAAGGAAATTATTTTACGAAATATTTGTGTAATTGAGAGCATTAGATTAGCGAAATATCTATTTCTTGCACCTTGCAATAGATGCAATGAAACCGCCTGCGCAAGCGCTTTTGAGCAAAGAAGAACGACCGTAATAAAAAAAAACCGACAATTGAAACTACGCCATAATGAAAATATACGAGACATTGAAGACATTCTAAGCGTCAGTTTAAAGGCACGAGTGGCGCCCTTGAAATTTCAAATGACACACATAAGCATCGTAATAAAGTTAAATAACACCTTAGCCGTTATGCATGCGAAACAGGTCCGATAATACGACGGCATCGGCGCGGCGAAGCGGAGGTGGAGGATCGAGGCGATAAATTCCAGCGGCACATTCGGGCGCCGAGTGCTGAATCATCGGAGTTCCCATACCCGATAAAAGCCCGGGGATAAATAATTTTCCCGATGTTCGCAAGCACTGAATAAATCAGCGGGTCAAAGGGAGGACTCGCCTTGACCTTGCGGCGCCTTTTCGAGCTTTTTATCCCTGCAGGTGTCGGCCGAATCAGACGATTCACGGTCGGGACGTAATTTGCGGCTGTGGCCGATCCGCGGGGCGCGAGACGAGTTCGATGGTCCGGGAGTGAGTTCGAAGGGCCCCAAACGCTATTTCTTTTTTAATGCGACCTAGTCGAGACGATGAGGTAGGTCGAAATCGAGGGACAAGCTTTAGTTGTCTCCACTTGTAGGTGGTGCTCTGGCCCTGCTGCGACGTCATGTGCCAGCAGCCATAAAGAATCCAATCAATGGGGAGCTCTTGCCAATAATTATGTAGCAGCACACGATTGCCGGGACAGTCCGGGCAGGCTTATCGAGCTCTACTATCGTCGATATATTTATGAGGTTTCTAGTGTCAATAACGTAAACAGATCTTTACACGATTGCCCTGATGTCAAGAACTTTGTAAGACTAATCTCTGTAAGAAATAGTGCGACGGAGAATGAAGTCGTTCATCATGTGGGAGCTGCTTATCTCTGCGAGAAACTAAAATTACGATGATACAATAGCTGCTAACTGCTTAAGTAGGCTGGGATCATTCGTAACATTATTCTTATTACGTTTACTTAATACATTCGAGCTCGACAAGTTAGTTTAAGTAAAAGGCTATTCAGATATTAATGTCGGAATGCATTGGCAATATAAGATATCCCTGGTTCAGTCTCCAATCAATATGCAAACGTCGTTTCGAAGGGCAATAGAACGGACTCAACTGTGGTTCTATCTACTACAATACTTAACTGCTATTTTCTGTGTAGCGACACTGTCGATGACATCAATGGCGATACTATGAATAAATCTTACAGAATAAAGCGGGGCTTCCAAAATTAGAAAGAATGTAGTGTAAATACACGGTTAATCGTCGATAAAACCTTCAGTAAGAAAAAGCCTCTACATCGTCGGAGTAGTACTTTATTGGTTGCTCGAGAAATGAGTAAAAAATTAATAGACCGAACGATGAAGCGAGACAGGCCGTTCAGAGCTGTGGAGCTCAATTCCAAATTCGAACACCCTAGTTCAAATCGTGTGAATGTAATTGAATTATAATGTAAGAGTGGCTCTCATTGGAAAATATGTTTCGAAAATGGGAATATGCAGCTCTAAGGGAGGCGCGAATAATAATAAATAGTAGCTCGCAACTGAAATTTACGCTTCGCTTATCATATATTGACTATGTGGTAGCGATAAAGAAAATGCAGGAGCAGGTAGGTGGCGTTGAAATTTCAAAAAGAAAATTTATCTAAATAGATGCGATTATTTACTGATTCGCGATAAGCTATATGTAATTTTATCTGACAATATAATTAAATTTTAACACTCGGGAAGTACGGAATAATTATAATTATATAAATTAATATAATACCGACAACATAAGCTTTTACTTTAATTCAATCGTGTCTGTAATATTAATTATATTTTATAATTTATCTTTTTAAGTACTTATTAAGGTAAAAACTACTGACTCGATTTGTTAAATTTCTTTTTCATAAAAGTGATTTTTTCCATTTGAAATTTTGCAAATGTTGCATTTTTTAAGGATAGTAGATATGAAACCTCTACTATCGTAAGCTTATTTGGATGTTTTCTGATTTTCTGTCACGATAATTCCGACAAATTTCACTGATCGTCAAATCAAAACTGTAAAGATTGCATGTTTTTTATTGTGAATCCAATCTGATGGATACTTCATTTTATATAAAAATTGTCTGCCTTATAAAGGTAAGTCTATTCATAAGTCTTAAGAATGAAAGAATTTTGCTTTATATTTAATTTATGTAGTCATGAAAAAACCTATTTCGTACATTAATAATAATATTTGTGCTTTTATCACAAGGCAGACGAATAATTCTATCTTCGTGCTGTTGAAACATAATATAAAATAAAAATTATCCTAAGCTATTATAATAAATATTTTGTTATTGTATTACATAAATAATAATATTAATAACTTTTATCAGAAGACGTGAAATAGATTTATATGGTTTGAAATGTATTTTCATAATAGGTTAATGTTTTATTATCACAATAACTAGTTGAAAATGTATCGAAATCAAATCTGTATTTTGCACTGTGAACACAATTATCTTTAAGATAGATATACGTGTGTTTTCACCAGACACACTTTTGCATCACAAATTCCCATACAATAATTAAGCAAGACACTTCTCGTATGACGTTAATATTTATCAACTGATCATCGTCTTTGGTATTACTGACTGGGTCACATTTACGGATACAAAAAATAAATAAAGCACGGTATCCCTAATTTAAACGCAATTAAAGATTCATTGCAATTGGTGGAAGGCTTTAGATGCAAGGCTGCAAGAGCACCCAAGGATAGGTTTGTTCTAAAAGAACTTGCAGACACAACGAGTGGCCTCACAAGCTTTTCGGAAGAATCGCTTTTCGTTGGGGAAGAAGCCGCGCCTCGGAATACAGGCTCGAGTCCCGTGAAGGATGGAAAAAGGGAACTCGCGCGGCCGTCGGCTCGCGGAGGGTCAGTAAAACGCAACTGTGATCGGTCGGACCTTCGCCGCAGCGGATTTAAAGGCCGAGCCTCAAGGGATATTGGCTCACCTTCTGCGTCGCCTCTTTTTCCGCCGCCTTCGCTTCCTGAGGCCTCGTCTCCCTCGTAGTCGCTTGCCCCAGGCCGCGATGTTGGCTCCCGCCCGGGCTCTCAGGGCCGCCGCTACGCAGCGCCTGCCCTCGGGGGCAGCCTCGTAAGCCTGCACCGGGGGCCCTCTCTCCGGCCCCAGGCTGGGCCCCGTCGTGGCCGCTGTCTCCGCCGCAGGCTTGCCCCTCCGCTCGTGGCCCACGTCACCGAGTCGCACGCTCCCAGGGACCGACGGCCCACCGGCCTGGCATCTGCCCCGGCCCCCTCGCTTGTGTCCCCTATTATCACCTCACTGTGCGCCCGAGCTCCATTAAACATCACCCCCCGGTGGTTCGGATCGGCGACCGCGCCAAGTGGGTGGCCCAAACCCACCCCTAGACCTCCGGCTAGAGGCTGGCCCCGGTCAGAGCTCCCCGAGCGCCGATCACATCGGTCCCAGAGCTCCGGCCACGGATGTCCTCTCCTCGGGGGCGGCGGCGGCGGCGGCTGAGCGAGGCCCGACGGACTCGGGCTCTAGGCACTCCTCCTCGGGTGCATCGGGCCCTTGGCCGTCGGTGCGTCTCAATCGACGTACCTCATCGCCAGCTCGAGAGCACCTCTGACATTGCCCGGCTCCCTATCTCTCCCTCTCCTTCTCTCTCTCTCTCTCTCTCTCTCTCTATCTCTCTATCCGTTCGCTGGTCTCCTCCTTGCGAGCTTTGCTTCGCGACGCCCCTTCCAAGGCCCGAACGGTCAATGGCTCACGCGAATCTCCGATGATTGCGGACACGTGACGCGTCTCGTTCACTCGTACTCCGTGTATTCTCTCTTCCGCCGTGGGGCCTATTGTTCTGCGCGCGTGTGTGCTCGGATGGGGCCGAACGGGGGCGGGTGGTGGTGGTTGGAGGGGCTGGTTGGGGGTGGCGTGGCTCGAGGGGTCGAAGGAGTCGCGATGGAGCTCGGGGGTGGCCGTCGTCGATGGCAGTCACTCGGGTGGGATTCCGAGAGGACACCTTGGGTCGAGACCGACGGATGCCGGTGGACGCGCGCGAGCGTATCTTTGCGAGGAGATGCGACGACTGGGTGATCCGCGAATTCTCTCGCTCGCAGCCTCCGACGCCGCCGACGCCGCTGCCGTCGCCACCGCCGCCGCGACGCTCGGCGCCCTGTGCACATGCGTTAAGCGATGCCCCCCGCGTAACAGGCCGCCTCCTCGGACCTCTCGCTCGCACCCTCGAATCACAACCTCCCCACCGGTCGTGCCTCCTCCTCCTCCGCTCGTTTTATCTCCCCCGCTACCGCCTCCGTCGCTCCTCTCATCTCTCGTCCCGTCTCTGCGGATCTGGTCCCCTTCTCGACGTTTTGCTGTCATCCGTGACTCGCACTTAATGTCGCCGACGTGTCTTTTGCCACGGGGGAGTCGCTCCTCCAAAAGAATGTGCGCGAGCAGCGTTTCCACGGGGGCGTGTAGACTCGTGTGCTTGTGGGAGTGCGCGTATATTCCGCACTTGTGGAGAGCGTTGCACTTTATTCTCTATTGGGCTGGGGCGCGTACGAGAAAAGGGAGAGTGAAACCGAGGCCGAGGGTGCGGGCATTTACGAATGAGACTTAGCTCGGCAAAGGTTCCAGTTGTATTCTTGGGCAGCGAGGGTGGAGCGATCTTGGCAATTCTGGCTCGACTGTCGATCTCCGCTCGTTTAATGAGTCCAATGTCCCCCCTGCGGGCCTTCCATTTTCATCCCTCGTCTTATTTTCCTTAGCTCTACTGCTATCCCTACTTACGTACTTTAAGCTTCTCGAAGGGTGTTTATTTTTCCTATTTTACAAGAGTCGACTCGCCTCTTGAAGGCTTCCGCGGATGATTTATTTTGTATCTCGCGCTCCTTGATTCAATGCGTGGGCAAACTTTTGGAATGCGAAATACCTTTGTTTCTAGTTGCATTGCGAAACTATTACCAGCTATTCGCGCCTCTCTTATTTTATTCTTTTTTAACCGTGCGATTGAAATGGATGAAAAACAGCAATAATTCGAATAAAACACGTATCCATATTATTCTCGGGGAAAACATTCATGGGTATTAGGATAGCTTGAGCATATTTTTTTTACAGCGTAAGTTCGAATATAATAATGTGAAAATAGTTGGGTTCTAATATTTTCCCTCGAGGCTATAAAATCAGGGACCCCGTGACCGGGAGGAAATGCAAGGCATCATAAAAATGGCTACAATGCGAAGCGGAAGAAGGACGAGGGTTGGGGGCGGTGGTGGGCGAGTGGGCAAAAAGACTAAAATTGGTGAAATTCGGACTCCCTAGAAAATCATCGGTCCGACCTAGGGAGGGCTTACGCGGGGTACTGGTGTACCGGAGGTGGGGGGGGGGTCAAGGGCGGACGGGCGGGGCGCGTCAGCAGCAAGGAGACCTGGAGGAAAAATCCCGGCCGGCGGCGAAGGGGCTTAGGAAGCCACTACCGACATCGTCGATGGATAGGGCCGTCAATCTTTCAGCGGCCATCGTAAACCTATCAGCCGGGCGTCGGTGCTCGATTGGCCAAGTCGCATCGCGCGCGCCGCATTTATACAGCGCGGCATGGCTGGACCGCAACGCGCCTCGTCCCCGACAGGAAGCGATATAAATAGAGCTCGCAGACGCGCATCGGCCCTCTCTTCCATCCTCGCCGGGCCGCTCGCGAAATGTGCGGCACGAGTCGCAGCCGAGAACTGCGCGCGGCACTCGCTCCTCGTTGATTTAAGGAGGAAAATTGCGGGGCTTTTATCCGATATATTGAGTGATATAATGGGCCCGGAGACCGGCTGTCGGGTGAACTATCGAGCCCGTCTCCACCCCCCTTGACCCGCACCGCTTACATCGCCAATTACCCTCGATGCGATTCCTCTACGTACACTCACAAGACGCTCCTTCCGTACTCTTTGTCGTCGTCATATTTTTCCTCAAATCCATCGCTTATGTGTCGCTGTCTTGGACCGCTACTCTAATTTTATCCTCGTGAGCGACCATTCGAGGCTTTTTTATATATATAAAAAAAGAAAACAAACACTGTTTGGGGTATTACGGCTTTCTAATATAGATTTATGTAACGATCGTCCATTCCAGCTCGATCGATAAATAACCTCTTTTAACTTACGTCAGTTATTAGCTCGAAAAGTCCATTAGAAAACAAGCGACCTATTGACTTGAAGCATCGGGAATAATATCCGACCTTGACCCTCAATTAGTCGCTAAATTCAGTTGTCGATTCCAGGGCATGTCGACCATAAATTAGCCGCTCGAAGACGCCCGATCCAATGCAAGGTAATTCTCGTCTCTATCTCGACGCCACTTTTTGAGGCAACTTCGTTCCTCCTACAGTGAAAGCTTACGTCCGATCGAGTGCCTTTGCCGGCTTAGCCCCGCCGCGCCGCCGTAGACGCGAGCTAAGTCGATTTTGATCTCGATTTCCTTTTACCACCACCCCCCCTGCCCCTAGCCCCTAGCTAAGCTATATAGGAGCCGTCGTGCCGCCCCGACCGCAGCTCGGCGACGCGACACCGGAACTGCATTGTCGTCGCTTACCGCTTTCGTCGGTAAGCCCTGCGAGCGCCTCGTAAATTTTGGCCACGTTAAATTCTATGAAACAGTACGTCCCGCGCGAGTCCACGATGATTAAGGTCTCGATGGCTGGCCGACATATTGAAAAGTGACGAGAAATGCGGCTACCCCCGACTACTATATCGCTACTTGATAAATTTCCAGAGAGTCTCTACTCGCTTTTAATGTCACTGACGCTTCCCGAAGATCGCTCCTGGCCTCTTAGCTCTTTTCTTTTTAACTTTGTCCTCGAAAGTGGTCTGATAAAATATAGATATAATCCAATCGAACCAGAGATTTATAGTAAAGTGAAGTGCTTTATTTTCGATTTCTAAGCTGTATTATTGCTTCCTATATGAGACTTGTTCGATGGACTCAAATCATTAAGTCATACTTCACACATAGTTTCTATAAAGCTTTAAAGCCCTGTTCACGGATTTTATTGAAATTCTCTGCCTAACCTTGTGTAAACAGTGTATTAATGTTGAAATTTTGTACTTCGTAATACCTATCCTAATCTTATTTCTTAATGAGAATGATAATTATCATAAGTCAGTAAGAGCATGTCACGAAAGTTATTATTGTATTAGTAATTAAAGTTTTCGTACTATATTTTCAATACTTAAATACAATAACGCGCCTGTTTGATGAACTGGTGAGTATGTACTATGATTTTCGATGACGTAGGAAATGATAAATAATTTCGGATAATGGTAAGTTTTTTAAAAAAAAAAGAAGAAGAAAAGATCATTTTTAATTGATTACATTAACCACTTAGATTTTTAATTGCCCGAACTTCATACAATAATAAGCAATGTACTAAAATTAAAATTGAATTCAATGGTTAATACTGGAAAATAATTAGCGGATAACTAAAAGATTGCACTCATTGGAGGGAGTACCACTTTTTCTGCATCATGCTTCACTGAAATCGCCTCTACGTATAAAGCATCAATTTTTAAAGTTCTTACTTAGCATGGTTATCAACGCAATCGGACTCGGCCACGCCCCTCAACTTTACGCAGAAATTCAGTATTGCGAGGAAAGAAGAAGCGGCTTACCTGAAACAGAAAGAAAAGGCAATTCATTAGTCCTGAGGCGCAATAAATAAGAAAATTCAGTGATCAGCGAAGTAGGAAATTCAAGGCGTGCGGAGCAAATGAAATAAAAGCAAGGCTCAAAGTTCCAGGGATTTGCGCAGGCACGGTAATTAGCTTTAAATCAGATGGCGAAGCTTTTTGCTAGGCCAGACACGGCGTCGCCACTCTATTCGGCCACTCTCTATATTCTCTCACGTGTATTTGCGTGCATCAGCTGCTGGCCCGGGAAGGCAGAGGAGGCCAAGTTGCATTAATGGCTCGAGAGCCGGGGCGAGCTCAAGAAATTAGCGATCGCGTCCGCAGGCGGCTGCGAAAGGGAGAAAAAATAGTAGACACGGATTTGCGAGTCGTGGGCCCTCGGTGGGTTATCTTGGCGGTGTCCTCGCGCCCCGCGCCGCAAGAGAACAACGCCGGCGGAAATCCAGGAGGAGGGGTCGCGGCGCGGGGGAGGCCTCCGAGTGTCAGCCTCAGCCAAAGTCCAGCGGCCGTGAAACAAAGCAGGAGCCGCCAGCCGTGTAATTGGACGACTTCCCCTCGCCGGCCGCAGCCCTTACGCGGACATCGCCGCACCGATCCTCTCTTCCTACGTCGCGCGCCCCCCCCCCTTAAGCCGCCCCGGCTACTGTCCGAGTGGTACCCCGGATGCTCCTTGCCAGCGCCGACGGATGTCTTTCCTATTCCCTGATCGACGCCCGACTACCCAAATCACGGGGGCCTAGAGCCGCTGCTCCGGCTGCTTGGGCTCGATTTTTTCGAGCCTCCTCGTCGCCGCCTTCGAGTACTTTGTACACTTCAACGAGTGCGCAGTAAGTGACGGGATTTTTCATTCGCGACTTTTCACGATGGCCCAACAACGGCCTCCTTCTACTCCTTTTCTGCGTCTAGCTCATCCGATAAACATTGCCCAATTCACTTTGTTAAACGGCCTGTCAACCAAACCATGACAATCCTATTTTGACCAGGATTCTTTACGCGGTGCATTAAACAAATGCGTGTCTAATTGTTACTCCAATCGTTGCATTGCCCTCTTAATAGACAACATCAAAGCTTAATGGTGCTTTTTTTCTTCTTTTTTCTTTTTTTTTTTTTAATTAGATTCTTCATCCCTGATTCATCATTATAATTAAATATTTATCTTTGTCTTCGTATTAAAATAATTATGATTATTATTCTCTGATATGAAAGTACTCTGGGTTAAATTACGAGTTGACGACGATTGGCTATTCTTTCTCCCTCCTCCTTTCATTCTGCAAAGGCTCAACTTCAAAAGCGCATGCGTCACCCGTTTTCTAGCATCTAATTGGCTAGATTTCATACTTCTGTACTTTTTTAGGCTGAATGCGTTAGCCAACTCGAATTAAAATATCTCATACTGCTGAATGTGTTCAGATAAAATGATCGCACAATATGTGCTGTGGTTTTTTTTAAATTAATTCTATCTTGGTGACTTTTTAAATACTAATTTCTTAAATACTAATGGATCATAGGCGATACGAATTTCTCATTTCAACTTAATCGTTAAATACTTTTCTGATTTATACATCAATTGTAAATGACTGACAATCGATGCTAAACTTTCAAGAATTTGTCGGATGTGCTCTCGTGTTATTTTTAAACAATGGAGGTACCTTCGTCTAGCTATAAAGTACGGATCCCTAGAGACATCAGCTGACTTTTTTTATGCAGAAAAAATTTCAGCTTTTTTGCTACAACACATTACACTTTAGTTTGCCTAACACTGCGTTTGTATAGAATATTTTTTGTTTCCCCTCATGGTTCTGGGTTTCGGATCATAGCATACAACATTTTCAAGCTCGTAAGGGTACAAAAGTCCCCGAAGTGCCATAATTCTGACCTTTCAAGAGAATCATGACGTTTATTCTTTTTTATTATTATTATTATTATTTTTTTTTCATTTTGATGACAAATTTTAACTTTAATATCTTTGCTCTTACTTATTTACAGTAATTTGGAACAGCGTTGCTAGACCAACGAATAATAATCATTCTTTTGCACAATTCTTTTCAGCATCGATAAAGCATAACAAAGTAGCTGGAATATTTAGTAGTACTATAAATAAATGTACCCATCTTCACAATAAATCCTACAATAGAACGTGTGAATACCGTTCGTCAAGAATAGTCCAACCGAACTTCTAATATTGCAAATCCCAGAAACTTAAATATCTCACAGTGGGGCGCATTACTAAAAATTGATCTTTGAACCATCTCAGAACTAATGCAAACAACGTAAGTAAAAAAATTATGCGCTACGAAGGTGAAACGTACACGTGATCGCGAAACGAAGGAGACTGGGTGACTTTTCAAGTTTCATCAGGGGCTATTAAAGCGCGAAGCGGAATAATAATGCACAAGAGCGAGGAAAACAAAAATAAGCATCATGTCGAGGCGTGTTCCACTTTGCAAGACAACGCCGAGTAAATTATTTTCAATTGCTCAAGCACCCCAAGACACATCGGACTAATGATCCCGTTGTTCTCGAATGGGGCTCGCGCGCGCTCTCTCTCTCTCTCTCTCTGCCGCCCCCCCTCCAATATCTCTCTATTTCTCTCTGCCTCACTAACACACACACACACACACGTTCTCTTGATCTCCCCGTATAGCCAAGAGCACATAAGTGATAGGTAGGTAACTACGATTGGCCGCATTGTTGCGTCGACGCGAATTCCGATTACGGCAGTACGGCTGTGTGTGTTTGCGTACATCTCCTTCGTTAGGACGTTGAATAAGAAAATACAGAACGCGTGAAGTATCTAACGTTGCGACACTCATCTCATCTCACGAACTAGGCGATCGTTGCGCGCGCGTACGTGTGTTGGTCCGCACGCGGAAAATACGACACATCTCGCAAGTATCGCGAGCAAGACGTGACCTTATTCATTGACGAAGTGTCTCCTGCGTTGCATTACTCCCTCCTCCGGGCCTCTTTTTCTTAGCTATAGCGACTCTATGAAACTCTTGAATTGTTCGAAAAGTCGGCAGGTCGTACATTAGTTTGTCCGTCGGGCATCGTCATGATCGACTCGTCAATCGGCTTCAATCGAGGTTCGGCGGCTCTCGACACGCCGCGGTTCGGCACTTGTACTTTCCATCGGGAAACGACGTACATATATTTTCGTTTCAAGGATTTTCGCGAGCGGGGAGCTCCGATGCAGCGTGTAACGAGACGTCGATGCCCCCCGGGAAAGATACATTGCTTAATGAACGCGCTGTTCGCGTTTCTTTGATTTTTTCACCTCTTATTTTCGTTGTAAATATATTCCATCGTTAATATTCATTCGCTACTGGTTACAGATACTTTTACGTATTTATTAGAGCTATCACGTATCGCTGTATATATTAGGCTTGACATACACGTTTTTATATGAACGCGTAGGAAATAATAGTTGCTTTATACGATCACCTTTTACTATTCGTATCGTTCTTGTATCCCATTGTAGAGCAAATTATCGGTATAATTTATTGACATGACATTCAGTCTAAGATATTTATTATAGATTTTTAAGCTTCGGGTGTATTATTATTATTTTTTATTCTATTCTATTCAAACAGTGCATTTTCATTGTTTTTAGCGAATAGGCAATTTTTAAGTATAATTTAAGATTTTGCTTTACTTTTTATTGGCCCTAATTACAATTTTTAATATAAGATTACTTAAAGCTTTTAGAGAAGCCAATAACTTATCGATGAGAATCATATTAATATATAATATAAAAACGTGTTTCATCGCAAATTAAAAAAATAAAAATTTTTTCAATTACTCTGATTCTTACCAATTTAATTTTTGAAAAATAAATTAAAAAAATTTAGATAAATTAATCAATTAATAAATTTTTTTTTATAAAACGACAGCTTTAAAAAAAATTCATTATGTAAGAATAATATATTTAAATTAATCATATGATTTATAAAAAGTTGTGATAATAAATACTGAATGAATATGTCTTTTAAATATTATATTATTATAATTTTAAAATTTTTAATCGAATGAAATAGTAAATTTATTGACACTTCTAGTTGAGTGATATAAGAAATAAATATTTTTTCATATAATTAAAAAAATTGATAAATAAATGTAATATCATTTATTATTATTTTCAAAAATAATCGATTAAATTTAAAAATATACGTAAGGAAATTCGGTATTAATATTAATTCGAATATTTATTTTCGTATCAAAAATTTCAAGAATTTTTTTTTTGCTTGGAACTATATAAAAACTATAAAAAGGAATAAGTGCAAAAGACTGGAGAAGATTCTCATATATCTTAAGAAATAAATCTTGAAAAGGTCTTTGAAAAATATTTTCCTTATTCACCGATCGTATTAGAAATTTAAAAACGTATTAAAGTTAAAAATATTAATATTGAAATGTTCACTCGGAATGTAATAAATTAAATACAGATCTTGGATATAAAATTCATTAAAAATGTGACAATAAGCATTCTGACTTAAATATTTATTATCTTGGCATTGCAGCGTGATAACGCACGTTAAATTTATCGACGCATTCTGCCTCGACTCAATTGTACGCACATAAAGAAATATAATAATCAAAAGTAAAGTAAACAGCGAAAAAAATTTCAAATTAAACGCGCCAGAAAAGCTAAGCCAACAAGCCACATCAAGTGAGACGAAGTAATTTCAAGCTCAGGAATTTCGGCCATTTTTACCAAAAATTTTTTAAGGCCATAAGTCTCCGGGACACACTCGGGGACAAACCGAGGCGTTTATGTACAGGGGCACGAAGGTGCACGGAAGCGCAGTCACCTTAGGCGTCCAACTAACCAGAAATGTGTGCTTTCGACATTAGGTAAGCATGGGTCGAGCTGTCGCGGCTCGTATTTCGCATTTCCCGTGCATCTCGTCGACGTCTCGAGAGCGCATCCGTTCTAGCCGCCCCCACCCACCCACCGACTCGCGACCGTTCACCTACGACGCGCGCACCCTTGTCGGACTCCCGCGGGCACAGATCCCACCCAGGGAGGCCCGCGCCGTCGGTGGCTGCGGAGACGCCGGCCCCGGGCACGCGAGCCACCGGGGCCGAGGCTTTGGTCGATCGGACGAGGTCGAGCCTTCGGAGCGGCCAAGTCGAAGGGCGAGCTTCCCTGGAGACGAGGGCTGGCGGCTTACGGTGCTCGCCCGGACCCTACGATGGCTCGAGCCAGACGGACGAGGAGGAGGAGGAGGAGGATGGGAAGAGATGCGCGAGGCGGAGAGGCGACCGACGAGCGATGGTCGAGTGGACTCTGAGGTAGAGGCACGACTCCTCTCCTCGGCTACGCTGCGCGAGCTACGCCGTCCCGCACTCGATGATTCCCCTTTCCCGTAATTATTTATTCAACTGAAAAGTTCGCCGCTGCTCCGCGGCGTTCAACTCTGATCAGAATTTAATCCACTTTACTTTATGCTCATTTCTTATTCGTGCTCTGATCCCATTTTCATATTGTTACTGCTCGGTAATATTTCTATTATAAAATAATGATTCTTGAGCTCGCTCGCTTTTGCATGTAAAAATACGAATTCGTTAGTTATAATCGAAAGCGGTCGCCGTTCTCATTCAATCGTGCCTCATTGTCTAGAGCCTTGGCTCGAATATTGATTCGTTAAAAACGAATACCTTATACATGTTTTTTCCTTTCCTAAGGAAAACAACCGCAACGATTTTTTAATTGCCTGTGCACTCGGGGAAAAGCAAACGCCGCTAGAAATTCAATGTATGTACGGGGTCCGTTTTACCAAGGGCTCGTTTTACCGAAATTAGGGAATAAAGGGAAGCTCTCAAGATATGAGGCTTTATAAATAGGAGTCGAGCAGGCGGTTTCGTCAAATTCCATCCAATAACTGCTCGTCGGTAATCGGCGAGCCCGATAAAGACGCCTCGATTCGTATAAATATAACGGTAAACATCGGGCAGAGCCAGTATTTTTTGCCGCAGCCCGAGAGAGCCGGAGGAGAACAGGAGAGCCAATAAATCGCGCAGCAACTGCCTTACTGCAAACAGAAGCTTCCCAAAGCTCGGTAAATAAGAAAGCAGCCGCTCGGAAATACCGTCGAACGTAAGAGAGCTTAAATCATCGGTCGCGTCAACTGTATTGGGCCGTGGCCTCGGGAGTGCCGATGGGAAAAGGGCGCAGCGAGCCCCCGCGTGAGCCCCGAGCTTGGCAATCGAGAGGCTTGGCAATCGGCCGCTTGATCGGCGGAGAAATTAAGGGTCAGCTCGAGCCTCGTCCGAGGCCTCGTGCACGTAAATTATAACGCGGAATGCACCCCCGGTTTGCATTTCGTCGGGCCCGGGCGAGGCGCCGTCACTGCGCGAGGGGGAGTCAAGGAGCGCGAGCGAGACGGATTGGGTCGAGTCTCGGAAGGGGGGGGGGCGGTGGCTGCAGGGGTGGCGGTCGTGGCACGTTAGCGGCGCGAGGGGACGTAGTCGTAGTTGGAGCGATGGCAGAGTATTGATTTAGTGGGCTTCACCTTCTCCTTCTGTTTGTCCCTCTCGCTCCACATCTCCGCGAGTCTCCGCAAGTCAGTCTCCCTCCGTCCTCGAGCCGCCGCCACTGCCATCGTTACCACCCCCCCCCCCCAACCCCTGCCGCTCGAGCCACGAACCCGACGCCTCTGCTCGACGCCACTTGTCTCCTGAGTCCGCGAGGGAGTATCGGGCTTTTCGAGAACCCACGCCCGACGCCATCGCGCCTTTTATCCGTCCTCGGCGGATTCATTCCGCGTCGCTGACCCGCGCCCGGCGACCTTCCGCGGGCCCACCCATTATGACGCCCGGCTGTTTTAACTTCCTTTTTACTGCTATTGATTTATCGCTTGCGATTAGCTTTGTATTACGTTGCAGGGGTGCGAATAGAATTCTCTCCTCTCCTTTTCCTTTTCCTCGTCGAGCTACTTTTTACTTGACTCGATGCGAATCGATGCCGGCACTCGTGATAAAATTTTTATGCCCTGTCTAAATTCCTACCTTTCGACGATTTTTATTACTATTTTACGCACTCGACGATGTACGGACCTAATTTAATGCCTCGATCGCACGTGCAAAAGGGTCTTAAAGATTTCACTTTCTTCCTATGGATTATCTCGTTTTAAGATTGCAGCATTAATAAATTGTACAATTTTTAGCAAATGAATAACCTCGTTACACTATGATTATGCTGAGGTATTCAACAAAATTTTAAAAGTGTTCCTCGACAATATTTTGTATTTTACGACCAGCCGATTTAGCTGATAAGATACTTTAATAGGCTTACAGTTCTATGAATGATACGATCGGGTAATGTCATTCTCGCATTTGACATATTTAGTGTGCATTTGTCATTCTCCGTTATTCGATAATAACAATAGTGATAATAATAATAAGAGAAAACAAGGATTTTCAAAAAAAAAAAAAAATAGTGAAAAAAAAACCAAGCAACGTAATTTTTTCCATAATAATTTATTATCATTGGACTGCATTGTAATAAACTCGATATTTATGTTTTTATTCAGCCGTAAGCTTACATGGCTGCAGCACCTTCTTATACTCACGCCATCAGATAAGAGCTACAAAAGCACTCGTGTATCTGCCGTACACATCCTCACTTAGCTAAGTGTCAAGAGTGCGAAAGTATGCATTGACATGTCATTAGAGTCGAGCCCGGTGACGTTAGTGTGCAGGAGGACGTCGTAACGAGCCCGTGGATGCACGCGGACGTCGACTCTCCACCGCCCCCCCCGTCCCTCCCCTTTCGCTCGCTCTAACCCACGGACTGCAGGCTACGGGGTAATCTCCGAATCTGCCGTCCAATATGGTATAAAGAAAGCGCGCGAAAGGGCACAGGTGCGCTCGAGCTACCGGTTAATCCGATCCGACTCGGCCTGGACCGCGAACCCGGACTCCTCGTCAACGAATGACCGCCGCACGCGAACGTGTGACACCGCGCCACCGAGATGCTCCAGCGTGTTTAGGGGGACGACGACCAGGCGGCGGGGCCGGGAGGAGTGGAGGGCTGGAGGCTGTGGGGGCGGGGAGGGGCAGAGGGGGGAGAGAAAACGAGTGACCGAGAACTCCGGAGATAGTATCTCCGTATAGTTAAGAGGTGTTTACAACTCCGCCAGTGAATCTCTGTGGGCAAGTGAGAGAGGGATAATGGCAGTAAATATTCTCGGCTTCCTACCACGCGCTCGCGCTCCCGAGCATCAAGACTCGACTCCCGTATCCGTCCCGTCCCCCAATCCCGCCGACTCTTACGTCCCTCCCCCTCTCCTGCTCTCTCGCTTTATCGCCCTCCCACCTTTTTCTTCATCGCTTGCTTCCTTATACACTGACGCGGTGCGTGTATCAATTCTCACGCTCCGTGATGTATTCTCGTGCTTTTTTAATCAACCTGGAGACCCCGATAATGTAAAAATATTAATACACAGTCGAAAACCGCCATTCGTTCATTTGCAAGCATTTAAGACGACATATTTGAAAGCTATGTCTCTTTAACGATCATTTCCTGTTTAATATAATTTCTATGGTTTGCTCCTTTCGTTTGAACTATTTTTGCTGAAAAATGATTATATCTGCCAAATAAAGAATCCCAATATTATGCATTAGCCTCTAGTATTGTAGAATACTTAATACAAAAATTCATTATAAATTCATTATCAAGAGAAAGATTGTAATAAAATTAGCTTATATTAGATATTAGCCATTTATGTAACAATTTGCTTATTTTATTATTAAATACACGAAAAGCTTAGTAATTAAACAAAGCAACTTTTGCATATTTTAAGGAACCAGCGCGAAAGTATTTCATTTACCCTTTCATTCTATTAGTATACGATTTAATATAATGAATAAGCATAATAAATTTTATACATAAGTATACTTTAACACAATTCCGTGAGCTCGAGGTTGCCAAATTTACTCAGCAATGTAGTAAAAGCATCCACACCATCGTCAGCAAGTTATATATTATTAAATAATGGCTTTCATATTCCATTATATGCACATAATTAAAAAAATATGCTGATAGGATAATTTTACTTCACATACGATTTTATCTAGCATTCTTGTTCCACAAAAACGATCAAAATCCCATAACCATATGGAGTTCTAGTAGTGAGCCAGCGTTAATGCAATTAAACACGTTTTACTTATACAACGAGTTTTTAAGTATGCACAGTTTAAATAAATTCCTTTTCAATCTTTTTTCGCTATTCGCATTATATAAAATTTATTATTTTTTCCTACTCATTTATTGACCAATTTGCATTTTTTACGTAAACTAAAATCATTCGGTTATTTTAAATTTAAAACAGTTTTTTTTGAATAATTATCGACAACAAATAATTATATTTGGTTTTATCATAAAATTGAGCCAACATGCATTAGCAAAGAAAAACAATTTCCTTTCATAATTTCTTCGTACACGTAACGTACACGAATTAAAATATATTATCTTGCATAATTTTACAGCAGAATATTAATTTTCCTTCTATTAGTAAAGTAATTTTTGAAAAGGTAAAAAATTGTTTTGCTAAAGTCAAACGGAAATATTGCGCGACTATGTACTTTTATTTTAATAAATTGTTTTAAAAAGTTGCGATTCTTCGTTCGGATAATTATAACACGAATGGCAGTAGTACTTTAATATTATGTCGAAATGTCAAAGGTCTTGGTATTGATATTAACGATGACGATGCCAATGCCATACAAAGTCCCTTGCGCTCTGTTCTATTGCAAATTAGAAGCGAATTTCGAAAATAATTTTAGCTTCATATTCCTGCGCCGGGATAGCAAATTCCCTACTGCTGATTAACTCACTGGGAGTCCCGTCCTTCGGAAGTAGTTTCGGCAGCGATATCTCCCTAGACCAGGCCCGAATAATCGACAGTAGTATCAAAGTAATTTTTATTATTTCCCGATCATGGTCGAAGGAGTGGAGCTCCCACTCGATTCTCCTCTGCCTCCGCTTACGTCCGCTCGCGGCATAGAAAGAACGAGAAAGCCGAGCTCCCAAAAGGGAAGAATAGCTCTCGTCGGCTTCGAGAATTCCAATTTACCCTCTCCATCGGTTTCCTAGCGATTGTGATTGGAGAGTCGAGACTGCTTGCCCCCGGCACTTTCAAATGAAAGCATCCGCTTGATTGCACGCGCGCCCCTGCGCCACCGCCATCGTCGTCGTCTCTCTCTCTCTCTCTCGCTCTCTCTCTCTCTCTCTCTCTTTGTCTCTCAGTTCTCGCTTGCGAAACTTTTTTTCTCTTTCAATTTAAACAGAGCAATGGGAAAGGGTGTTAAGGGGGGAATAGGGGAGCGCGCATAAGAAAGAGAGAGAGAGAGAGAGAGAGAACGGGAAAGAGCGAGAGGGCCTGCTGTGAAAAAAAGGAGGGAGAGACGGTCGGGAGAGAAAAGAGATGGGAGCTTGGCTTTCGAATGTCTAATTTTAGGAGACTGAGTAATTGGAAATAGCCAAAGGATGCCGGGAATTTGCTCGGAGGCGCGAACTTTCATGTCCTGTTAAACCAATAAAAAGTATTTCCACCGTCCGGCTAACTTCCGGGAGGCGCATGAAAAGTCGGGGTAAACGCGAAGCGTCAGCAGAGGCGTTAAAATTAAGGGCGTCATCAGCCGTGAGGTGCGTGCGGTGGCTTCGAGATTCGATAGAGACACGGTGCACATTAATGAAAGCGTCGGGATAATTTTAGCCCTTGATGGAAATTCGTCGGGCCCGACAGGGAGAAAAATGACGGACCGATCGAACAAACGTCGTGCACGCGCTTGCAAAATATACGGCCGTGTGTCAATGGCGAACGCGACTCGCATCCGGCCCCGGCATACGTACGTCCCCCGCGTGAACTGCAAACCTGTAATTTTCGAGTCGCTGGCGATTCCGATCATATCCGACCTCGCTCGTTCCCCCTCCCCGCCGGCTTCCAGCCGTCCCCTCGCATCCTCCTTCACTGCCTCCCTCCCCCGTGCCCGCTCTTCCTCGCCCCCTCTCTCATTCGCGATCTTTATGCGCGAAAATAGTCGTAAACAGAGGGTGCGAAAGTGAAAGACAAAGAGGGGCGAGGAGAGGGAGAAGGAGATAAATGGGTATTCGATCGATGCGCAATTACGGTAATGGGATACGTGATGCAATACTTCGTACATGTGCGCGTTGATGCGCAGGGAGACAGGCTTGTATTCTTTTATCCAATATTCTATATTGGAGTGAGTCGCTGCGACCATTGGAAGTTACCCTCTGTGTGACTTTGGGTGACGAAGAGTCCGAGGGAAAGCAATGCATCAAAAGAGTGAATGAATGAGAAAGAGAGTCAGCGCGGAAGATAAAAACGTAGTGTGATGGTTTTGTGGTAGAAATGGCCGCCTTGCGCTACTGGGAAATCGTTGCGGCAGTATTCTGGATTTCGAAAAATTTTCACTTCTTTTAGGATATTCCGTGCTACTACTTTGAATCGAGATTTTATTTGAATAAGAAAGTAGAGATAACTTTGCTTGTTGGCACTTCAAGTAAACAGTAAATTTAACTTTATCCTGATGCTACAGTATGTTTATACATACCTATATACATATATATACATATATATATATAAATATGTATCTATGTAAATGCACATACGTGTGCATGTGCGTATGGATAGTATTTATTCATTTGCGAAATTACCTTTAAAGGAAAAATTATGTAATTATAATTAATTCATATCGTTTATCTATTCAGAAAGCCTGTGTTTATGGAAATACTTTATATATTATGTTATCGGGCAACATATCAACTAAAGATTATTTTTAATGGGAAAGAAATAATGTTCATAGCCAATAAGAAAATACTAGCTCGTAGTAGATTTTTATAAAGTGATTAACATTTATTTTTATAATATATCTAGAAGAACGCTTGAAGTGCATATTTAAATCTTGATTAATTTATCTGTTTTCTAATCCCCACAATAGCTGTTCAAAGATCTCTTCAGTCACAAATACATTACAAAAGTCAAATGAACGTCAAGGCTAGGAGAAACACAACCGGAGACAAAGGAAAGTAAAAAGGCTAAAAGAAAACACTATGGGAGAAGGAGGTGGCAGAGCAAAGGCAGGGATAACGAAATGGGGAAACTAGAGACGTTTTCCTCTCTCGAGAACGATGCGTGTTAACTTACGGAAAACTTTAGAAGGACGAAATTGCTTAGCCGCCAATCTCCAGGAGTAATATTGAAGATTCTTGGTCGGCAAGTTCTAGCTCGATTTGTACGGAATTGTCGAGTCAGGAAATACTGAAAATTGAGTCACGTTAATTGACGTTCCAATATTTCTGTTGTCGCAATTTAGCATCACATTTCTTTCCTCTATTTTGTTATTCCAAAAATGAGCTACATTTATTCAACTATATTTATGATATAAAATAACTAAAGAATACCCTCGACTTAGCTCAAGAACATTGCATCTGAAATAATTAAGATGGTAATTAATATTTTATCGATTAATACGCGCAATTGCAGTACCTAGGAGTAAAACAAGATCGCATTGAGTTGGAAGAGGATGCGCACCGTACATACGATGCACGGGGACTAGAAAGGTCGATCGTATGATTAAAGCACAAGTATCGATCGCGATATTATTTCGTGGACGCATAGAATAAGCGTCGAAGTGACGGAGGCGGCAGCGGTGCTGATTGGCATTTCGCCAAAACGCGATGCCTTTCTCAATGCTGCTACAAGTTAAAGTCTCGAAGGTCACTGGAATTTCCTAATCCGGAAGTAAATGTTTACCGTTGTTTTAACGCTTATAACAGTAATAGGAGGTACAATGTGATCGATGCGACTGCGGCAAAAGTTTACCCTCGCTCTCGACATGCGAGGGAATTCAAATTCGAAGTGTAAATAGTACCGCAATGGTGTACGAAAATTTCCAGAAATAGTAGAAGAAAAACATTCTTTTGCAGCATTTGAATTACGATAAACTGCGGTGAACGGCAACTGCAACCAATTCCAGCCTGAATAAAAGTGGCGATATTGCAAGTCGCGGGAGACAAAATGCAAGCAACCCGTATAATTAATTGTTACATTGCCATAACAGCCTGTCTTTGTTGTTTTCTCCATTTCAATCATATTGCACGCTCTCTCGGCTTTATTACGGCGCGTTAAGCACGACAAATGTTAGAAGCGAATAACTTTACTCATTACATAAGCTTGACATCCTTTGTCTGAAAGAGAGAGAGAGAGAGAGAGAGAAGCATAGGACAGATGTAGAATTAGATCGTTATCTTTGGAAGCCCGCGTGTTTAAATGAAAAGATGCAATGATACTTAAGGAGGATCAAGAAGTTATTTGCTTCTCTATTCCATAAAACTGAGAATTTAAAGGGTATTCGTAAAAAAAAACTGGATTTTAGCTGCAAGTTCTATAATTATTTTACCTTTTCATACATATACTGGCCTTTCATACATATTTATTTCGAAATTAAATGTGAAATTTATCAGAAAAGAAAAATCATTTATTTTATAGTCTTATAACTAGGACAGTGTAAAGACGACCTGGTGAATTGTTTAAAAAAAAAGAAATTTATAAGGATGCTGAGTCGAGACAAAAATGAACTTCTTATGGAGCATTTAAATAATAAGCGAAAAGCCAGTTTCTCTGGCTTACCCACAAGTAAGTTCAGATTTTTCACGTAGGATAGTTATAAAAAGTGTTCGACAACCCAGAGAGTAGAATTATTAAATTTACAAAAAATACACCATTCGTTCGAGCTGATAGTTATAATCTCTAATCTTCGGACGATCTTCCGCAAGAGTTGAAGTCTCGGTCAGCACGAGGCACAATGCCCCTAGTGGGGAATCGGAGACACCTGGCGCATCCTCCTCCCGGACGCGGCGTGGTTATCCCACAGGATGTAATGAGAGCATACGGGATCCCTAGTTGGAAAGATGGACGAAGAACGGGGGAAAAAATTGATTCGAATTTCCTTCGTGCTTCGAAGGGCTGATCGCCCTCGGTCGAGGTTTTATCCACGTGGAATTGCCTTCCTTAACTCTTATTTAATCGGACTCGAGCCTCTTCCTTTTCGCGAAATTGATTTAACGATTGGCAAAACTTACACAATAGCTTTTTAATACACAGTATAAGTCCGCGGGTAATTTCATCTGAAAACAGTTCAATTTGCACGAGCGGAGTTGGACAAAATGAACGGGCAATTCTTTATAAAATACGAGCCGTCGCCGGTGTCAAAAATATTTATTCAACTTTCGAAGAGCTAAGCTAACGGGCGGAATAAAGTGAACGGCGTGGAGGACGGGGAAAGAGAGCGCAAGGTGATTAGGGGTGGGGGGGGGGGGGGGGCAGGCAGGCAGGCAGCAGCAGCAGCAGCAGCAGCAGCAGCAGCAGCGAGACAAGGGTGAAAAGAAAAGGAAGAAGCCAGAAAAAGAAAGGACGCGGCGCGGGGAGTCGGAGGGAGCCGGAGGGATAGCCGGCGGTCGGGGGTTTGCGGCGGTGTTGGGGCGGTGGGGAAATGAAAGAGAAAGGGGCAGATGCGAGAGGGAGAGGGAGGAGGCGACGGTGACAGGCGGCGGGGCTCGGTGGAGGGGCCAGGGCCAGAGGGAGACGGGAAAACGTCGCTGACTGCGCCGATACCGAGAGCCGACGGCGCTCGCGCCAAGCCGCGTACAGCGGAGAGCCTGGAAATGAAAGAGCGGCCCGACGGGCAATAACTCATTTCTGAACCGAACGAGGCAGCTGAATCCACTGATGCGCGTGCACGATCCTCGCGTCACGTGGAGTGGGCGGTGGAATCCGAGCTGGAGGGACAGGCCGCGAATCCAGCCCCCCTTTGGAAAAGCGACCCGATTACTGTTATTGCACGGCCGACGCCGGAGGTTTTACTTGGGCTTGTGCTGTGCTTTGCCAGCGGATTGACTCCGACCGGAATGAAGCCCGAGCTTCGTTGTCATCGGCTCTTCACTCCTCAGGCGGCCTCATCCCGATTTCTGCTGATAAAAAGCCCTCGATCGCCCTCGAGCTTCTTCGGAATTCGCCAAAAAAAGACGCAATGGATCGGCGCAGGATTTCTAAGTGATAATAGGAAAGGGAGGCACGGGGAAGAAGCGCTCGGAGGTGTCCGAAGGGACCGATAACGCGAAAACGACTTCGGGGGCCTGGCATTCTAGTCACTGCTAATTTGCACTACTCAGTTTTCACGCGCACCTTATGCTCCGATCCCGCAAAACTCGGCCAACTGGGGAAAAAGTGAAACTTGGCATCCGCATTGTCTGCTCCGGTGCTCCGATTTTTCCGCGCGAGTCTTGTGAAAATTTCAGCCGCCGCTCATGACCCTCGAAACTTTCACTCCCATAAAAATGTAAAGCTCTTGCCGGGCGAATGGATACGATCCGTCGGGGCCCCTTTTCTCTCTCTCTCTTTCTCTCTTTCTCTCTCTATCTCTCTTTATCTTCTGTTCCTGCTTGTTACGTAAATCGAGGGCTCTAAATCTTTGCCCTTCTTTTCACGAGAAGCATCTCCGTAACCTCGACGAGTCAGACCTGCACCGTACATTTACGGAAATGACTCGGAATGTGAACGGAGCTGTAAATATTTATGTATCGATTCCGTGCAAGATGAGCGACTTCATGTGGGCGTAATGCCTACGCTCCCAAACAAGTCTTTTCCCTAAGATTAATTCCTTCATTCGTTTCGCCAATAGTTTTTACAGCACCTTAAATTTCTGACGCTTGACGTAATTTGCTTTTATTTGACTTTTGACTGAATTTATTGACAAATATTACAATCTCATTTTTAAATACAAGATTATTATTAGGGGTATATACGATTATTTTATTTTTTTATTTCCTTCCGGAAAATCTGAATAATAAGCCCACGAACCTGCTTAATTTCTTATGGAGTAAATTATTTTATTATCCTTTATTAAATTAAGTTTCATAAGAGTAATTATTACCTTCGAGTAACTAAGAAGCATTCAAAATAAAAAAATGGCTTCCTTTTAGCTCTAAATTACATCTTAGTAAATGTATCTTAAGATTTACTCAGCCATTATCTATATGCTTATGTGCTAGAAAATTAATTAATAAAACTTTATTATAGTTTATTTAAAGTTTGTGTACTATTTTCAATGCACTATAAATATAATTTTTCATTATTCGTAGCCATATAATGTACGTAAAAAAAAAATAAGAATTCAAATAGTACGTATTATACAAAATTGTAAATAAAGAAAGAATTGCTTATTATATTTATTTTTTATATTTATATTTATATTTTTATTTTTTGAAATACAAATATAAAATCTTAATCTGAATAACAATTGTTTTAACTGTAACTTTGCATAATATATAGTTGTAAGTAAATAATAATAATTTATGTATGTATACCCAGAAGTAGTATCGTATATTACATGTATTAAAATTTTTATAAACTTTGTAATTTTTTAAGCATACGCTAATGATAAAAGTATCCGAACAAATTAATTATTGTTAGTTTATTTTCATTTATGTAAAGTTTCATAACTATTATTTATTATACTTATTAAAATACAGTTATAATTTTTTATTAATAGTACAAGCACCTCTATAAATATAATGAACTGTAATATTTGAATTGATAATAAACAAGCTTCAATTAATTACATAAAAAAATATGTAGAAAATGTTCTACCGTGGTATAGAACAAAATCTAGAATAAATGGAAAAAATTGAATCAGAATAAATGTATGCAAGAGACCTGTGATATTTAAATAAAATAATCATAAAAATTTGTCGAGGGAAATTGGAATTAAAAGAACACAATGGATTGTTGATGGTTCGCTAATTATTAAGGAGTGCAAAAAAGTCACGGCTGCGTTTTAATTAAAAGAATGTCCGCGGTTAATAAAATCTTTGAAGCAATAAATCTGCTTTCATAAACCCTTCGGCGTTTGTTAAAAAGGAATGATAGTTGGTTAAAAAAAAAAACAATAATTAAATAGCAAATAAAAAAAAACCGCGCACGAGTCGGCGTAAGTCGGGAGGGTGGGAGGAGGTCGACGATAGGTAGCAAGTAAGAGGGTGGAGTCGAAGAAGTGCAGAAGTCAAAACATCATAACGACGCGGTGCAAATAATCCGCTTTAGAAGTGCGGCGTCGATAAATCCCCTCGGAAAATCGTAGCCTGCCCCCGCAGTATGGACACCCCTGAGACCCTTGCCCGCAATCCTTAGGCGGACTGTACCCCCGCCGCCGGGAGCGCCTCCCTTTTCGGTGCCGCCGCTTGGCTCGGAGCCCTGTTGGCAGGGGAGGCGGGGCCCCGCGGCGAGGGGCGACCTGCCTGCAGCGGGGTTCCGCCGAGGAGCAAAAAGGGAAAGGGACCGGGCCGTGCGTGCGTGCGAGCGTACGCGAGTGCGCGTATACACAAGGGCGCAACGGCGAGAAAGCCAAGAGCTCAGCCAACGAAGGGCGGGCAGTAAGCGTGAAGCGCAAAAGGGAGATTTAGACGTCATCCCCCTGACGCTAGACGTTGCTCGCCGAGGTCGGCCTCTCCCTGGCCCCTCGTTCGCTTCTTGCTCGTCGTCCTCCTCGTCGTGCTCGGGTTTCCCGTGACGGACGTTACGCATGAGACGATGAGTACGAGGCTCCCGGCGGCATTTCGGCCTTTTTAGAACGACCCGGGGGTGAATTCTTATTTTTCCTCGAGCCGCGTCTTCTTGTATTGACTTCGACGAGAAAAAAAGGACGGCGGCGTGGCTGGGGGTGGAGTGTATAGAGGAGAGAGGACGAGCAATAGAGAGAGAGAGAGAGAGAGAGAGACGGAGTGATGTTCGCGCGAGGCATTCGGATTAATAATTTATGTCCCGCGTTTTTTCGAAGGATGAAATCGAGATAATGGGAATAGACTGGCTATGAATTTTGCTCTCGTTTATAGGATGTTGTGCTATTTATATTTGTGGACAAAAAAATATTTAACTTGCACACGAGTGCGGCGTGATTTAATGGCTTCGACCTCGAATGCATCGGAATATATTTTGGTTAATTTATTCATCCGAGTGAGAAAGTAAATATCACTGCGTCAAAAGGAAGATAACAGCAAGGGTGGGGGGACCATTTCAATTATGTCATTTAACATTTGAGTTATCGGAAGCTTCTAAGGCTAAACGTCTCATTAACCAAAGTTTATCAGTCCGTCTCTGACCCCGTGGCGGCCCGTGATTTATAACGCTATATTCACTTATAAAGCATAAATTGCCAGGCTTGCAGAAACATTAACAAAACAATGCGCATCGGTTAGACCCTCGCGACACCGTTCAATTACTAGGTACATTGGAAATTCATAAGCATCGTGACGTCATTATCCAACCCAGTCTATTAATGGCTGAACTTGGAAATTAGGATTTAAGATCGGATTTTAAAAAGAGGGGAGCTCGATCCTCCGATCGGAATTTCGTACTGCTTTTATCGAAGTCGAAGCGGTGTGTATGTAAATTGCGCGGCCGTTGGGAAAAATAATTCATCGGAGGTACAAGCGAATCGCGGGCCGACCGAAATACGCCGTATGATCCTCGCGAGCTCGCTTCCTCGCCATACCAAACGCAATGCTACAACCGGTGGCTTTAATTAAAATCTCGTCCTGCGTATCGTCCGGCGAATCGGGCATTCAAGTACGGATCGCGGGATTTAAGGCTGATACGATAATGCGCCTTTCAAATCATCTCGAGTTTCGGCTTCCCCAACTCGCTCATTTAATTTCTTCCAATATCCTCGACCCGCGTCATCGCTGGCTCGGCTCTAGCCACGTGCGCCATTTGCATGCGACAGAAGGCAGGTGTACCTTTCTCTCGGCCAACTCAACAGCCATTGAATAATTGAATTTCTAATAGATCGATGTTAACTTAAATTTGTTTGGATTTAACGAGTGTCTGTTGCCAGGATAATAGGAATTGACGAAGCCTTGTCACAATTAGAGCTCCTAATTCATAGGCTAAAGTTTATTTTTATGACTTATTTATCGCGTTGAATTAAGCAAAAATTCTATTGAAGTACTTCATCAGAGGCAAGATTTGTTCTTTCTATTCGACAATTTTAATTTATAATTTTAATTTACAATTTTAATGTGTGCATGAGTATATATATATACATCTTTTCTATGAAATTGCTTCCTTCGGCAAATAACCTAATCGAATTGTCTTTTCAAAAATTTGATAAATATAAGAATTAGTATAAGCTTGTAAAATATAACCTTAGCCAGAATTTAAGAAGGTGATAATGAGCGAAGCTGAAGGAAATGTGAAATCGAGTTAACCATTTCAACGGATCGATCTTTCAAGCGGGCGAAATTCAATTTTTATCACGTCCGAAAATGAAGCGATTTGCATCGACCCTCCTCGATCTCTCGATAAAAACACAAGCCATAATCGAGGAGCCACGTATATTCATTAGAGTTGCGTGTAAATCGAGCGACGGGCGTAATGGAGAAAAAGGACAAGTACCGGTTGTATAAGTAATACGAGTAGTGACACCCACAAAATACAAAGCGTCAAAGGTACGTATGACGTTTGTAGTAGCCAAATCGCGGTATATAGGAAATTTGCATATCGTTTGTTATTCAAATGCTCTCGGCCTTTGGCTTTCGGCGTTCGGACTTGTGCGCGTCTATGCCACTCCTCCCCTAGATGAACCTACATTAGAACATCCGTTCTATCCCCGTCGGATACTCGTATCGAGCATATCAAGAAATGAAAAGGGAGCCAAACCTATCTACGTTCGGTTATGTTTGTTTGCGTGTATGTCTATGTGAATTGGCCAAAGATACGCGCACAGAGAGAGAGAGAGAGAGAGAGAGAGAGAGAGAGAGAGAGAGAGAGAGAGAAGGAGAGGGAGAGAGAGAAGGAGAGAGAGATAGAGATTTCGATAGTGACACGATAAATTATAAATCCCCGTTAATAAACGGAGAATAGCCAGGATCGCTAACCCTAAACGCATCATTAATAAACGAAGAAATGATGACAACATTATACGGGTATGGCTAATTATAGTGATCGCTCATGCAGATTTGATCAGCCAAGCGAGCATCCTTACCTCTCTCTCTCTCTCTCTCTCTCTTTCTCTAACATTTAGTCCATCTTTTTCTCTCACACACATAATCTTTGGTCTGTGGCTAAAACTAAATACAATACAAAAGATACATTCGTGATCTTGTATTCGTTGTATTTCTTTTTTAAGTTTGCTCATGAGTAATGGGCGAAGATTTTCTATCACTGCGGCTCATTAAGTAGTCCGTTAATTTCTTGTACGTGTTATAATTACATGAGAAAACCACTTATATTATCAATACTATTAGCAAATCTATTCAATACTAAAAAGTACATTTAAAGAACATATTCACTGATTTGTAAGCTCCTTTAATGGGAAGTTTAATTGATAAAAATGTAATAAAATAATTAAAGTAAGAAAAAAATAATTTATAATTACAAAATTATTATTAAAAATTATTTGCAATTTCAAAGAAATAGAAATGAATTTAAAAAATATTTTATGACAAGTTATTTTGTTACGGATAATTTATTTTGTACAAGAATAACTTAATAATAACAAAAATATCTGACCATTGTTTGAATTCCAACAAAATCAAAACAATTGATAAAAATTGCCAGCTGCTGACAAATTAAATAAAATAAAAAAAAGAAGATGAAATATTGATTCAACACTCTTAAACACAACTGAATAACGCAAGATGTGTAGCGCATTGAAATGTTGGAATTAAGTGTCACTGACGTTAAGGCGTAATTTTGAACATAGCTTATAAAACATAGCAGAAGAACTCTTTGAACGAACTTAAATAAGTTGCTGCTCTATAACGATAATAGGTGAAAATTAATAGCTGCGGATAATTAGCCGAGCACTCGTAGTCACGGCAACGGGTCGTATCTGCATTTTGAGGAAGTCGAGGAGTGCGGGGGTTAAAGAGCACAAGTAACGAGGGAAACAAAAGCAGCAACGTTCACGGAGTCATTCGTCATGACGGGACTCCTCTCCGAGTCTCCGAAATAACGGCCGCGCTCGTGCGAGGTCCAGCGCCGATCGGCGCGTCCTTGGGCTCGGAGTCTCAGGCTCGGCGAGTGCCTCGGGGACGCTGCCGCGGGCGAGTCCTCGCGAAGGCGACGACGAGGGCTCCGGAAGGACGGCCGAGATCGCCGGACCGGAGCCGCGGAGAGCTTATCGGCGGGCGTCGGGACGCGAAGTGGCCCGAGATGAGTTTCTGCTCTTGCGGGCTGCCAACCCCGGCCGACTCGGGGGTGGGGGTGGTTTCTGGTTAACGAGAGCGAGCCAAGCCCAGTGACACCGAGCCGCCATCTGGCAGCGAGAGCTCGCAGCATCCGGTTGCCAAGGGGTTCGCCCGAGATGCGAGAGAGGGAGCGCCGTCGGTCGCTGACGCCAGCGGGAAAATCGAAACCGAGTTTTCGGGGTGGGCGGATGCGCCTGCGTAACCCGAAAGAGCGGCGAAGAGCCGAGAGATCCCGAGCCGACCGATGCCCGCGACCTTCTCTTTGGCTCGCTTTTTATCCGATCGGCGATATCGCTATCGCTGACGCTCTGGCCGCGTCGTTGCCCTTAACTTTTGAGCGGAGGAATTGCTTTGAAAGGAGAAAATTTATTGACGCAGCTCGCTCGGACTCGAGCGCTACAATACGACTTCGTAACGAAAATAGCGCATTTGCAGTATCGATCCGGTGCAAAGCTTCACAACGTTATTATTACAGGATTATTTTTTATTGGCGAAGATTCAGGACCGATAGAGTCTTGGATGCATATTCATTCGACACCAGGCTCGTCTAAAGTTCAATAAACGTTTCAATCCAGCGATAAAAGCAGAGAGCTCGGAGTAACAACTTTGTTATCGTCAAACAGATGTTGTCAAAGAAAAAGCCACGGGCGATTATTTTCCTTGCGGTATCTCGATTGGTGCAAGAACGAGCCGAAGGGGGAAAAAGTTAGAAATGAGCCTCGAGGAGATGTTTTGATAAATTTACTAACCGCGCACGTAGCATCGCGCCGCGATACAGATGATTGGCGCCATAGGCGGTCGACGGCTCGTGGCTGTTCAGCAATGTTTATCAATCACTAGCAATCGACTTAATCCTCTCATTGTACTGTCAGTGTAATGCCAGCGGAACGTGTACATTGTTTTATATGCTTCGAAATTGACTTGGGTGGCTGCGACTTATCGAAATTCCTTTCGAACGCTCGGTTCGTTGCTTTCTTAGGGAGTGTTAGGCTTATTAGCACTTGCTTATCGGCAAAATGTTAATTTATTCGGATTTTAATAGAAACTCGAGCGTATATCATGAATCTTGAATTTTATATGAGAAAGTTTTTTTGCTTAATACGTATTATATATGCGACTCATTAATGCTATTCAAACCTATTCAACGATGAAAAATATTTCACACTTTTGCATTACCTATTAATATTCATTTTTACATGGCTAAATGTCTTTTCAGCCGTTGCTTAATTAACAATATCGCAATTTTCGGCTCGTAGTCTATCAGTCTGATAAAAGCAAATGAACACGCAACCAATTCGAATATTTGGGTGGTCCTTTTATTTGCACAAGGGAACAAATTGTCAAATTATTAACGATAGACCTTAATTTTAACGCTATTACAGGATCAATCGATTAAATTTGGTTACACGCGAGATATTCATCTAGGCTTCAAACAACGTTGGTATTTTGAATATGCCGATTGAATTTAGAAACAAATTAAAACTACTTATAATAAAAGACGCAAACCCATTTTTCAATGACCTTATCCAACGGTAGAAACGTATTCAGAAACTATTTCCTATGGGAACACAGCGAATAATTTAAATATATAGTACATAATTTATAAAATGCAATACGGCATAAAAAAGAGTTCCATGCTCGAATCTCAAAACTCGCTCACGTTCAATATCAGCTGCGCATCGTGAAGTGGTGCCGTGGATAGTCTTGGTACGTTAATGCAAGCGCACCGAGAATTCACAATATATCGGGTCACTGCATAATGTACGGATGGACGTGACAACAATACTCTTTTGTATTTGGGTGGTCTCGAGTCAAAATGCTCTAGCTTTGATAATAGGCTAATAGAATCAATGCCTTAAGTTTCTATTACCAGAGAGACGAAATAATACCCAAAGCGAATGAAATTCGGGTTAAAAAATCAGCGACACAATTTCATTGGATAAGGCTGTTTGAATTGTAGGATTCAACAGTCATCGGGTTCAATGTCACGCAATCATTAATATCGATAAAACGATTTTAAAAAGAAGCGAAGTGTGTATAAAATCCCCGACTCTTGGTCAGTTAAAAAGAAGAAGACGAAAGAAGAAAGGCAAACGTTCGTAAATCTTTTTGGCTTTTACTCTCTTCTTTCATTCCTCTTCCTTGAATTCTTATACGGTCCCTACAAGACAGCATCTTGATCTTTCTTCAACTTTTTAGTCTCGTTTCGTACTCGTAAGAAATTTTAACCAATTGAGAATGCGCGTGACGCTATCAGTTGAGAAAACAACCGATAGAGTCGATCGTTTGCTTAATGGCTTTCAATGTATAATTTTTCTTAAAAAGCAACTGTGGTCAACTAGTATTTCTTAATATTTAAGAAAAATTGTACCGTAAAACTTTTTACGTAATTATACTTAAATAATTTATAATGCTCTATAAAATGCATTTAGTCGATGTAAGTAATCGTGTCTTATATAATCACTATTAAAATCGTTTTAGTGTAAAAACTAACGATATTGTTGGGTTGTTTATTTTAAAAACAAGCATGTCTTTGACAGGAGCCAGATCTCATAATGCCTACGTTCCCATTTTCGCAATACAACTATTAAGAGTTGTTAGTTCGAAATAAGACTCGACATATTGCCCGATGCAGGAACACGTGCTTGCACATACCGCCAGGAAAAAATTAATCTCGTTATTAACTTTATTTACAAAGTAGTTAATTCGAGGGTGGCATTTATGAAAGACAAGCATTAATCTCAATTAGGAAAAAAAATTTAATTCAGAAAAATAAGTGGGCCAAGACAGAGTTTCAAGGATAATAACACCTTGTATTCTCTGAAAATGGAAAAAAAAACGATAGCGCCGGATCGATGGAGAGCGAGCGAGAGGCTTGCGATTAGGGACATTGAGAGCTACGTTGTTTGGAGAATAAAAATTTCTAATTGCTCGAGTATAGAGGCAGGCAGTGCGTGGAATGGCCGACGGAGAGGAATACATTGAGAACGGTTGACGTATCGGTGATTACGGACAGCAGGGGCAAATAAATAATACCCCCGATCGGTACGAGGGATGTGGTTGCTCATCCGACAGGTAGTAATATTCTCCTCGAAGGCTGTAACTCATACCCGGCGTCGTTCTCCGTTCCTCTTACGCCCGCAGCGAGGGCAGCTCTGCGAATCGCCGCGGAGGAGCCGAAGGGAGTTGATGCCCGAGAGTAGGGAGGAGAGAGAGAAGGAGCGGGAGTCAAGGGGCGAGGGAGGGAAATCGGAAGAATCTCGAGTGCGCTGGAGCTTCCATGCTTGCGTGAACTTGTGACGCTTGCTTATTGGCAAAAAGGAAGGATATGCGGAGACCAATTAGCTCGCGCATAACCGTAATACGTCGCTACGTCCAGAGATTTAATCGGGATACCAACGTTGCCACTCTGCCCTCTGGTATTTCCACACGCGCGTGTGTATACGCTTACACCAGGTGAGATAATGAATAACATGTTTTTTGTCCTCGCGCGGGTACTCGTCATTTTCGAGTAGCTTGGTATTTACCGCCGAATGGATGAAATAACTCTTTGAGTGTTTTTCTAGATGCTATATTCCTCCCTGTATTCACGTTGGGAATTCGTATAAATTAAGAGCCCGGCTCCCGATGCAGCCTTAATGGACCTTTTTAACGTCAATATCCACTGCTGCTTCGTGAATATTAAACGCATTGGTATTGAATTGAACCCATACATCAAATTAACGAATCCATTGTAAACTATTGTATAAGTGTGGAGCGCAAGCTTTAGATGCTTCACTAGGGCTGCACTGGACTTTTAAATCATAAGCGATTAATAATTGTCAATAAAAATCAAGCAACGCGTTTTGAATGTCTTGTGTGAAAGAGCACATAGAGCTTCACCGATAAAATTTAGAATTTCGACGCTCGCTTTTTCATTCGGGGAAAAAAATCCTCTACTTCGTGTAGTCGGAGAGTAATTAAACATTTTTAGTTCATCGAGTAATTTATGCCGCGTGTACTTTCAGGGAATCTCGGCTGGAAAGTCACGTTAATTTGCAAGATCAGGGTGATAAGGTAGGAGACAAGTGTAGCTCAAGATGGTGCTAGATTTCTCGAGATCGCTTACAGCAAACGACCTTTTATACGTGTGTCTTGCCGTATGCCTTCCAGATTTCCATCTGACAGCGCAGCGCACGATTCAGGATTTCGATAACGGCGAGCTCGACTGTTCCCGAGAGCAACAGTTTTCTCCTGATTGGTTTTTGACAATCCGGAGATACTCGTGCACATGTGCGCGCGATCAAGAAAGCAAGGTTAAACGCATACTAAGCGTAATTTCGAGATCGGGATCTGCAATGAAACAATCGTGCCTTACGACTTAGTAATATATGCTGGCCATCTTTGTAGTATTTTCAGGGTTGCTTAGCAGCTTTCTCGGATCGGTATGCAATAGAAGATTTTTTTTTCGTTCGCTCGAAGGAAAGAGCACTGCCGAGGTTCATTAATAAGGTAAATTTTGAAAGGTATTCTTCTGACAAGGCTAAATTATCAATTTCCAGCGTGTCTACGAAGGAGCTACAAAAGCTAAGAGGCTAAAAATACGCACACTTGCATAAAAAATGGGTTTTAATCTAAAGTTCTGATGTATACAAAATCTGAGCGAAGAAACCGTCGAAAGGAAAGAATGTTATAACTTGGGATAATTAAAGATTTCGAGCTGGAAATAATGCGAAACGAAATTTTGTTGGAGCAGTTTCTCGAAAGACGAAAGCCATAAGGAGGAATCAGAAGGGAATGAAATAAATAGGAACAGGCCGGAGCGGTAAGAGGCGCGTGAGTTATGCGCTCATTTTAGCTAAACAATCCCGTTATGCTCCTTCCAATTCAGATTACCACCACAAAGCGAATATAACAGATGCGTCCTAGAGCATTCACGGGCCCCGAAGACTAGACGAATAATGGAAGAGCCGAGGACCGATGGCCAGCCTCGACCCGGACGCACCGAGTTGCGGAGGACGCCCAGGGCGACTTGGGCGTACGCGAACGAATGCGATAGTGGGGAACGACCGAAAGGCGGCCGCCTCGTAATCCGTCAACTGTCGGACGTCCGACCAATCCTGGCCCGCGAAAGCCCTGCGCCCAGACGAGGATACGAGCCACCCACGTCTTCGGCCTCACGGCCGGCGAGTACAGGCCGAGCTTTTTTAAGCCCTCCAGAGCTTACGGCATTGGACCTCTGGATTTTTCCCAAATCAACAGGTCGATGTTGACGAGGTCTCCGTCAATGATGTCGCCGTCAAAGGGAGCCCAGACACCGTCCCAGACAGGTGGGCTACTCGGATGGGGCAAAGGGCGGGGGGCTACGCCATTGGCCGAGACGAAGCGACAGGTGAGCGTTTCGAGGCGTATTGGGAAACGGAGATTCGTCGAGGATCTTTGCCAAGCGGAGCGCACATGTAAAACCACTTCTCACTGTGCAACTGCTCGGGCAGTTACTTATATGGCGCGAGGCTCTCGCGGGTCACGGGAATTTTATCCTCCATTCGATTCGCAATGAATAATCACCACCGCTTACGAGAACACACGTTCGCACGCACACGGAGGTCCGTTATTGAGCCTTAACTCGCCGTAGTCGCGCTTGCACCAAAAGCTACCGCTTACCCTTCGCGTACACATCCGACGTCTGGGCTCGCACCAGCATTTTTTACCCGACCTCTACCCTTCCTGTCATTGAATGCCCAGCTTTAAGTATACTCGGATCTCGCACAAAATTTGGCGCCGAGTGTTTTGATTCCGCTTTTGATAAAATATTATCCCGCTTATAAATAAAAACTATTCGCTCATGCATATGCATCAAATTCTTTCGCAGTAAGGTATTTTGGCTTAGAAAAATAAATCATCGGGAGGCTTCGCACCAGCGGTGTCCTGAATATTTAGCCAATAATATATTATCATTAAAGAGCTCGAGGTATTTATACTTAATTTAAAATCCGGAGCTGATTTGGTGCCCCGATCGTTAGTTATTTTTCGTCAGCGTACAAATTGGCATGATTTTGCAAAATTCTTTTGGGCGGCCAACCCCGAGAAAAGCAAGCAGAGCGCGAAAACTTTGTTCTCCTTACCTAGAATCAGTGAAAGATTTGCTAATATTGAGAGGCTCGGCCACAACAAAGTCACTCGCCGTATCGCAAGCTCCATTGATTACAACAGCACAGTACCTTCGCATTACCGGAGATGTTAACAGTTGCCATTTCGCTGGAGCGCCGTGCAAATGGGAAGACGACATCCGAGAGCCGGAGATAGTGCGTAGAGCCGCTAACGGAACCCTCCTCCGAAGATTATAATCGGAAAAAAGTCTGACGACACTTCAAAGAGACAAGCTTACAAGTACGCAATGCTTCATTGCTAAGTCCCGGCAACGGCTCGCCGCGCGAAAAACGAGTTCGCAGCATCGAGCCAACATAAATCACCGGGTGGCCGATCTTGCCGCGAAATAATGGCGAATCGACGGCCAGCCGGTCGAATCTGGGAAATGGATCGGAACGACGGGGGCTCCCCGATCTCCGCTCGATCGGAGCCGCTCGAATCTTCGGATCCGCTTGAGCTACTGGCACTCGCGTCCCCGCGTACGCTATCGATAGCGATAATGCGCCGCTCTGGCCGCGTGCGCGCGCTCCCCTCCCCGCCCCGCCCGCCCCTGTCTCTCCGCCCCACCAGGAGCCCCGCCGCGGCCTATACCTGCGGCGCAAGTTTCGCCTTTCACGCGAGAGCAGCCGCTTCTCGCCGCCGAGATCGATCGGCTCACGTGTTCCACACACCGCGGCTTGTCTGCTCTGGGCGTAGCGCGCGAACACGCGCTGAGGGAAGGTCGCCGCCGCCGCCGCCGCCGTTCCTCGTTACGAAACTAGCTGACATCACCAGGCCAGCGCTCGATGCCCCTCGGCTTTCCATCCCTACCACCTCGGGGGCTCGAGAGCTGCTGCCGTCCAGCGAGCTCCCGTTCCCGGTTGCATCCCTCGCGCGGACCCCGAGCTCGCCTCGCCCGCAGCTCGGCCGGAGTCCCCTCTGATTCCTTATCTCCTAGACTCGGGATCGACCGGAGTCGGCCCAGATGCGGATAATTGCCCCTCAGCCCGTTCCTCGATCGGGCGCTCCGTCGGCCCGACGCACTTCTTCGATCGCTCGCTCAACGCCGAACGAGCCGAACGAGGCTCCGCTCTAATGGAGCGGGCGCGGCCTCGCGAGCTGGTTTTTATGGACGGCGCTCGGCTCGGTTCGCTCTCCGGACCTCGGGTGGAGCATCGGCTCAGTGGCCCTCGCCTCGGTCGGCCCTCGGTCGAATGAAATCGAGCTGGAGTACGAGTCCTCCGGGGCTACGCGTCGCTTAAATTGAAAGCACCGGGGATAAGGAGGAGGGGCCTCGGGTGGGCGATCGAGGATAGATCAATCGGGCCCGGAAGGAAGCGGCGTCGCACCTCGAGTAACGTATAGGCGAGGGCCCGGTTAGCTGCAGGAGTTACGAAACGCGATGGCGCACCGATAAGCGCCCTGAGAGTGAAACCTCGTGCGCCGGTCTCGGGACCTCACGCCCACGCGCACCGCCGCCAGTGAGGAACGGGAATGGATCAGCCGTGGATCGAGGCTCGCGCCCGGATGAAAATCCATGCTCCATTGTGCAGAGCCGCCTAGGATCTTATCTCGGCGAATCGCGAAATTTTTAGCCGTTCGACGCTCTAAAAGCTACTCGCGATATTATTACGTTATTGTTTTGTGTAATGGCACTTTTTTCGTCGCTAGAGTTCATCCGATTTTTATTACCGAGGCGAATGTACCGCTCACTCGTAGACTATCCTGTAACGATGTTTGCGAGCTACTAGAAAGGAGAAAGGGCAATTAACCTTATAGAAATAATGTTTTTGAATTTCCAAAATCATTGATTTATAAAAACATTGTTTTAATTACATTTGCGGAAAATATGTTGAATCCAGTTATCGATCGATCATTATTTATTGTACGAGCTAAACTAAAGTTAATGAAATCTTATCATTATTATATTAATTTCAACATTCATAAATGTAAATTAATTGTTACCCTTCATAAGCAAGTTTTAATGTTATTTCTCATCCACTCCACGTTCCACGTCTTTCAAATACCCATTCGACTCCCTAAATTTCCTCTTAATTTCCAAATCAAGGGCTCCCTTTGCTCCTTTCTTCTCCCTTTGTAAGAAGCAGGAGCCATTATTGTCTCTGGTCAATTCAAACTCATTTCTACAAGCGTTCTTCGATTCGAAACCAGAAGTCTAGCGCCCATATATCTGTAATTACGTGTAAGGGCAACATAAGCACCGAATGCTTTTAACGGTCTTACCCTAAGACACTGACCGAACAAGGGACGGAAAAACCATAGGTCGAAGTTATGGGAACACAAGTCCCCTTTATTCGCAAGGACTTGTATGAGACAGAGGTGTTTTCGGCAAAGAATGTTTATTTATGATATAAGCTCTTTACATACTAAAACATAATTTCATTTGTTTGCCGCATTTTCATATGAAGAATTTTCTTTAATATTATGATAGCCAAAAATATTATCTTATTTGTATTAAAAAAAAGGATTTTAAATATTATTTTAACCTTTATACGGCTTTAATGCCTACTTGACCAATAATATTTCATCATTACAGCATTTAAAAAACAGTCGATTTTAAATAACATGGATAAAAAAAAGTTCTACACAATTAGATAGATGTATCATAAACAGTATTAAGTTAAAAGTATACTATTACATGCATGTAATCCTATATTACACGCAAATCATTGGGGTGATGCTACTTTTATTTTTTTTATACAATATATTTTTTCAGCGCTAACTTCCACCGATATATTAATTTTACGCAATAAAAGTACTTGCAGTTCCATAGGTAAAAAAGAATATATATATATTCATAGGGTAATTGATTTTATAGCTTATAAAAAAACTACCGGTTAAGATTAAATTAAAAATGAAAAAACATCATGTTCGTTAATGGCCAACAAATTTAATAGAAGATTTTAATATACTTGTTATTAATAAAAACTTGAGTAAAGCCTACGTATGTATAAAAGAAAAATACGTGACTAACTTTTTCCAAACAAAAAAAAAATGCAAACACCTAATACAACGTAGTAAAATAATAGAGGTACAATTAAGATCGCTAAGGTACCAACCATCCGTGTTTGTAGATTGCACTATCTCACACTCCATACTCGGAGAATTAGTCCGTACCTCTCCCCACGGCCCCTCCCTCGCGTGTACGACTGCCCCACCCCCGGACACCGACGCGCATTTTCGCCCTCGTAACCCCTCGGAGCGGCACTCGTTATTTCCTCCTAGTCGATCCTAGTCCTTCAGCGCTCACCCGTCTCCTCCGCCCCGCCCCTCCCCCCCCCAATCCGATCCACCCTATAGGACGCGTGAGATCGCGTATGTACGGCAGTAGCTGTTAGCAATTACGCATCGCGTGATTTGTGGCTGTAACTCCGCGGTCCGACCCGCAGTAGCGTCACGATGTCGACTACGCGTATGTATGAATATATACATACATACATATATATATATACATATATATACACATATATATATACACGTGTGTACATACAATTGCAAATACATATACACGTATATGGTGGCATAGAAGAAGTGTGGGTGCCCTGGGCAGCGGGGGCGTGGGTGAACACGAGGGTTTCTGCCGGCGACTTACCGACCCACCGAATTGCCGGCGTGTCTTTCTTTGACTCCCCACATTTCCAATTGCGTACGTTATTCCGCTCGCATTACATTTCCGGTGACTCGGGTTGGCGGGTGGGTGGGTGGGTGGTTGGTGGGGTGGGGGTAGACCATTCGCGTGTCTGCCGCCTTGCCAATCTCACCAGAAATGAACATGCGAGAGAAAACTATTGCTCAACGATACGACAGTTTCTACGGTATCGCCCTTCTAGATGCTCGAGGAAAAGAAGACCTGCAATACTAAGAACTTGTTTCTTACTGTAGCTAAGTTCATCGGCATTGCCTTGAATTACTACTGGGACCTTCCCTACGCTTTCAAATTTTTGATAGCGTACTTTCTAGTATCAAACTACTGGTAAATACTAAAATGTTTTCTCAATTTTCTAAGGGTCGAAGTTCAACGGCTGGACTCGTGGCTCGCCTTGCGCTACATCGTGTGATTAATAAAGCCTTGAATTAATAAATAAAAAAGTTTCAGTGCTGAGAAAGCAGGAGTCCCGAAGTCGAAGGATGAAGGGAGCAGGAGGGAAGAGAAGCCTACTTACATCTCTTATCCGGCGTCGCCACTAATTGAAATTACTCCTCTCCCCAAGGTTTCGATCGTCTGCCATTGGCCGGGATGTTAATTATAGTGGCGAAGGGATGGTTAATCTTTTCCCTCGTGGACGTGGCCCGAGCGACGGAGGCGGATAAACGATATAGAAGTCCTGGTGCATGCATACATATTGCATACACTCGTCTTCGGCAATCGCGTGACGCTAAGCAAGTTGCTATTCGGCCAAAACTCAAGGAATGCCATTTTTTCCTTGTTCGTAATTGGAATTCTATATATTTTCAGTACTCCGCTGTGTCAGACATTCTGTACAAGTACGTTTAGTTACGTACACGAGTTTTGCTAATAAGTTGCCCTACGCTCCACTTATTAATATAACAATGCTTTACTCTACGTGCGTAGATTTTCCAGGGATTACAGTTAATTTATTGGCTTTTAAATAATACAACGAATTAAATGTTTTATAATTTATTTATAAAGGCTTCTCTTATTTAACTAGGTAACTCATTGCTTCGTACTTTTTCCTTTTTTAAGCAAACAATTTAATCACCTTCAAAATCAGAGTAATTCGAGCTAATTAAGAAATACATTATTTTTCAACAATCTATATTTACGAATGTTAAATTCGGTTACGTACTGTTCGCGAAATAATATTATAACGATTTAACGAATGCACGAAAGACGAGTAAACAGTATCCCAACAACTTAGTATTATCATTCTTTCAACCTGCATTGAGGCGTTATAAGTTATCTTTGCAATTATATTGAAAGCCGATAAGCCAAACACTGTTGCCTTTATGTAACTGCTTTCGCTCATAAAAAAACTAGTATTATGTTCTGCGATTGATAAAAAGTCCCTTCCACCGCTTTTCCCTACGTGACTTTGGGTTCTTGCTACGTAATATCTGCATCTATCAGGGGTTGGACCCCTGGTTGATCCCATCGTGCAATATTAGATTTCTTGCGGCGGGTATTTTTCTATTAATGAATGCCATTTTTTGGTACCTCGCACAAATGCAATACGACCTTTCCTCCAGTAGCCCTACTGTACGAGTTTAAAATTCGTTGCCTTTGCTACCACTTTCATGTTTGACCTATTTCAACACGTGAGTGCGACTTTTTTTTATCAACTGGATTATTCATTTAAAGAGGAGAGTTGCATTTATAGCATGTTCAATGTTTACGGTAAATTTATTTTTTCATTTAAACATTGCAACCGAATACCGAATAGTAACCAATTTTAGTTCGCAAAGAGATTTTTTACCATTTAATCACACGCAACATTTTTTAATTTCGATTGTTTGTTCTCTGTAATTGAATTTAAATTTAAATATTCTGCTGCCATGATTTCATTTTAATTTTATGTTCTGTCTACTTAAAAAAAATTATATAAAATCATTAAACGAACTAATTATCAATTACTTGTTTAAATAATTATGTCATCGTATGAATGCCTACGTATTTAGGAATTTTTCAAAAAATCATTAATACATTTGAAGCAATACGTAAGTTATTGATTATTTATACCACCTTATAGTTCCTATTTATATGATCAAAGAAAAACAATCCCTTTCGCAATAAATTGTATTCAACTAATAACAAAATTAGCTAACAAATAACCTCAATAACTCAGTTTCATTAGGTCATTTAATACACATAGAAAAATTGCGCATGTACAATGGGCCTATTATTAAAGAACTAATAGTCTCCCAATTATTATAGGACACTTATTAACCGACGGAAAAATGCATTTTCAAAATAAATCTTTCCTTCGAGTAATGGCCACATGCGATTGGACTTGATTGTTCACTCCTCCTCAATCCAACAGTGCATAAATAAGTTAAAATAATTGAGCAAACAGACGTACGAACGCATCGGTAACGTAGCGTCGATAATTATACAGCTGAACTTGTCCAAGCTCGATTATTTTGGAGAACGACGGAGATTCGCTTAACTCGAGAGGACTGAATTGCACCCAGAGATCAAGACGATATTAAAACGATATTCTTCTAAGCAAAATATAAGGTAAAGCCTTGTCATGTAGCCATTCACATTCATTGTGAAAATATTTTTGTAGTTGTGTGAAAGTACGCGTGCTAATACTTTTCCGAGCTAAAGAAAAAAGAAGCGATTTTTTTGTTAAGTGACTTAATGTCTGAACGCACAAGAAGCGTCAATGGTACTCATTAAATAAAGAAAAGCAGGAAGAAAAAATAACAGGATTTGCGGCTGAAATTTATGTAAGGCTGTAAACAAATGAGCTGTCAATTACCAAGTAAAATCAATAAAAGCCAGTAAACGTCTCAAAGATAAATTAAACAGGCATTGAATAAGATAAAACTGCGAGAGAATTTGTTCCCCCGACTTGTCGGCATCGCCGTACCTTTAAGCACTAAGCCAATCCGCCATCGGACTCTTTATGAATTATTGATTGGAGCGGAGAGAGCGTGAAATTAGAAGGAAGGATTGCTGATATCCGTGCATACGGATAGGCTATCAAGGTTCGAAGGCCAGGCTTCGCGAAAAACGAGCGGAGGAGGGGCGTCGCGCGGCCTGGCCGAGGATTTTCCCGAATAATTCGGTGACCGAAGTCAAAGGAGTGATCCTGGTGCGGAGGGAGGAGTGTGCATACGTAAAAATGCCCTCTCCGGAGGCAGGGGTAAGCGTCCGCAAAGGGAATAAAAGGCGAGCCAGTCTGATTCTCTCTCGCGAGCGGCTGTCGGACTTACATGCGCGTACACGTTTATAAAGGAGTTTTGCGCGGAGACTGCGCGGAGATGAGCGGAGATAGGAAAAAAGAGAGGAGCGATCCGTGGAGGCACACGCGAGAGCAGTGCACACCAAGTGTCTCCGAGTTCTTAAGATATTGTGTGTATATGGTGTTACTCCGGGGACACCTAATTATACGATTGTCGTTTGTACTCTCGACTCGGAGATATCGTCGCTTCCTCCTCCTCCTCCTCCCGCACCACCTCGTTCTCGCTACACCTCGCGCTCTCCTACTCGCTCTGATTCTTCCCTGCATCTGGACGTCCGCAGAGGGACACCAATCTTACTCTCTCTCTCTCTCTCTTTCTGCCTCACGCGGCGGCGCGAACTCTTTCCGTGGGCGCGCGGAGCCTCAGAGGAGCATAAGATTGTCGCGCGATTAGTGCCGGAGCCCAATGTCACGCCGAAGATGCATTGCCCTCGCGCACGAGCAGCCGTTATACGTGCGTACGTGTTGCTTGTCCTGCTCACGTGTGTGTCATTCCCTCCTCCTCCTCCTGCTCCTACTCCTGCGCCCTCCCTCATCCTCTGCGCTGGTATGCGAGCCTCGAGTAACGCCGTAAGTGCATAATCGCCCATCGCATCTACCTGCCTTCCCCTGGTGTCGGGGTGCAAGGCGCGCGCCTCTCTCGCTCTCCCTATCTCTCTCTCTCTCTCTCTCCCTTGCACTCGCAGGGCTCTGAGCTTCCCGGCAAACTTGTGCACGTGGTGCGCGAGGTCCTTAGACGACGGAAGAAGCGAAGAGGAAAAGAGAGAGAGAGAGAGCCTAGAATATCGTGCCGGTGGAGACGCGAAATCGAGAGCAAGGCTCTTCTAGTCCTTATAGTCAATACTTTCCTATCGCGCTCTCATTAATGACGATTGTCCTTACTCCAGCCAGAATTCGTCAGTCGATATTATTCTTTCTTTATTATTTTAATCCTACTTTAATTATTCACTTGATTAGTTTTTTTATTTTGTTTGTAAAATTATTTCATTGCTACATGAGTTAATCGAATACTGCGTTCTTTAAAGTCCAAATATTTTAAATGATTCTTCAAGTTTGCCATTATAATTGAAATTTATTAAATTAATATGCGTTTATTAACTACTTTATAGTTAATGTATCTATTTATTATATATATAATAATATATATTTTAAAAAAGCTCCTACGAAATTTTTTTCACTAAAAAGACGATCTTTTAATTTACACGTATTTTGATTCTTATTTTTTATCAATCTTACTATAAAAATATGTTCTGTCGAACACAAATACTTGTAATTTATTTCTATACATAAGAATTTGTTTTAAGGTCTTTTGAGAAAAATGCGCTTAAGAAATATTAAGAAATGATTAGTATAATTATTTATGTACATAAGATTCCATAAACTTTAAGGCTTCTTGTATTTACTTTGATCATACATTATTCGAGAAACAATCGCTTACACCTTGCATTTAAATTTATAGTATGAACCATCATTTTAAGATCTCTATATTAAAAAAACGAATTATAATTTCAGTTTTCCAAATGAAATAAGAATATTTATTTACACGTTACCGAGTAACTTGAATATTGTTTTGAATTTGTTTTCTTTCAATACCACACAAATATTCATACATATATATATATTTATAGAGCTCAAAGCCTATATTCTCTTCATGAATTTTGCAAAAAAATGAACTATCGCAATCGCATTAGATTAAAATAAAAAAGTCCTTCATCTTTGTAGAATAAATGAAGGTGAACGATGTATGACAAAATATAAATACAACACGAACAGTAATGTTTTAGTAAAAATATGCGTTCACAGATTAGTCTCCTTTACGGCAACTTTATCAAACCACCGCAACTCTAATCTGGCAAATTTTTTCTCAATTACTCATTCGCCTCCTGGTCTCTAAATTATCGTATAACGATTAAACGCGTATTTCAATATTCATACTAATGGATTACAAAACGTTCGCATAATATATTAATGCAAAAGTAAAATCAAGAGTCTTTATTTATAAAGCTGAAACGAACGATAAACTGGTAGAAGTTGGATATTTATGACGTGACGAGATTTGCGCTTACACGCGACTAGGAATAATAGTTAAACGAAGAACCTGGATTTATTATAAATATCGAGCATAAATACAGAGCATCTAAACAATGACCTCTTCAAGATTACAGTCGCTGGCTCGATTCCGCAAACTTCTGTACGCGCTTAAGCATTACAATTTGGAGCAGGGGGAGGCTAGAAAAAAGTCGGACACCAGTGGTACCCGAGATGGGTAACAAATTCCCAGCTCGACATAAAAATATAAAAAATCACGTAACTGCTGTCGTCTGTCCCCGAAGAAGACACGGATAAAATCGGGACTCTCCGTCTCTGTCTACTCTCGAATCTCCCCTAGCTCGCATACATGTGAGTTCTCGGACGATTGTCCGTCGGCTTGAGGGGGGGGGTACGGGTTAAAGGCGGGAAGGTTGCGAAACGATAGCCGCCGGATGCGCAATACGTCCGAGGCAGAGGAAAATTTCCCACCCTCGTATTTAACGGGCCCGCCGAGGGCCTCCAATGTGCGCCACGGCAGTTAAGCGCATGCACGCGCACCCATACACACGTCGGCCGGGCATATTTAATCGACGAGGACGTTTGTATGGCAACGCGATGGCAGGTACGTCGTAAGCAGACAAAAGGACGCGCCCCCGTCCGGTGGACTGGAGTCGCGAGAGAAGGAGGTCCAAGCCGGACGCATCCACCCTGGGAATGGAAAAATTGTCTAAGTCGCGGAGGAACGCGGTCGGGGGTGGGGTCGGGCTCTGGGCCCGGGGCTGGGGGGAGGGAGGCAGGGGGGAGTCTACCTGTTGTGCACGGAGGCGCATTCAGCGTTCTCGAGGAGAGGCTTCCGCGGTATGCGGGAGAGCGTTTGCTGTGCGACCGGTCCCGATGCCATCCTTGTTCCGCCTCTCTCTCTCTCTCTCTCTCTCTCTCTCTCTATGTTTCGGTCCTTCGGTCTCTCGGCCTCTGGCTCTCTCGCTCCTCACGTCGCGGCGTCGGTGAACCTCTTTGCCCAAGTGCCGCGAACGAAAAAGAGAGAACTGAGAGAGCAATAGAGGAGAGAAATAGAGAAGAGAGAGAGAGAGAGAGAAGGAGAGGGAGCGATAAGGAGAGAGAAGAGTGAAAGGAAGCTCGGAAAGGAGGAGAGAGAAGAGGAAGGGGCGCGCGCTGCGGCGATACCATTCGACCTCGTCGTGCTCATATTCCCCGTACGGAGCCCGATATCCTTCAGTCCGGGCAGTAGGAGCTTCCGACTGCAGGTCGACCGGACTCGTGGCTTCTGGAGATGCTTTAGCATCAGCGAGACACGAGCGTCTCGAGGGCCTCCGGTGCTCGCCGGTCGAGCTCCACGGCTCGGCGAGTTCGCTTCTTGCGTCACGACACGTAGCCAGGGGGTAGTGACGAATCGGTCGGGTCCACTTCGTGGAAGGCATCGAGCGGATACCTGTTGCGAAGAGCGTAGCGGCCACGCTTAATAATCGACTTAATTGAATGAATAATTGCATCGGCGATATAACCTTTTTCAACGCGACGCGTACGAGGGAGCGAGGCACGTAGAATGGATGTGCGCTCGGAAAAGTATGTTTACAAAACCGCCTACGTTCGCCGAGGCGCATGCCTTACGGAGAAATGATTAAGGCCGCGCAAATGGCAAATAATTATTTCATTAGCCCACTTAGCGGATTCCACGGAAAGCGTGTAAAAAATATTGCGAGCGATCATCAAAACTATTAGACTAATTGCCCGTCGGGCGGCGAGCTTTTGCGGGCGCGCGGGTAAAAAGCGAGAACTCCTTGGCCCCGAGGGCACGAGAGGAGCTTGGGGAGGAACCGAGCGAGAGAGGTAGAGGAGAGTTGGAGAGTTGGAGAGAGAGAGAGAGAGAGAGAGAGACTGGGAGCGAGAGGGGGAGAAACGGTCACGTATACGGGTGGCGATGCGTAAAATCGAGCGAACCGAACAGCGAGACACGCTTGTCGTAATCGTCTGGGCAGGCGGGAGTGGAGAAGCGGGACCAACCGATGATTCACCGCGACTCATTACTCAAGCAGCTTTTTACTTTAATCACATTAATGAAGCATTTAATCCCGCCGCGTGTCTTACAAGCCGCCGGTGTGTGGCCTATCCGACTCTTGCCTCGCTGACGAGGAACTATCTCCCTCTCCCTCTCTCTCTCTCTCTTCGTCTCTTTGTCCTTTCTTCTTCTTCTTCCTCTCCGACTCCTTGCGCTTCTTTATTATTTTTCACGTACGGCTGATGCCGAAAGGGAGAGAAAAAGCGAGAAAGCTAGAGAACGGAGGCTAATGCCGAGCACAGATCGTCCAAACCCGCTTACACCTGCATGGAAGGAGCCCCAGATTTTCGCCTATCCTCCGTTTCGCCTAACTTCCCCTTTGAACAACCATTAGCCGATATTCGCTGGATTAGGGTCAACTTCCCTAACATTATTTACAAAGCCCCATAATAGATGATGTTATTGCAATGGAATCTTTCGTCCGCTGCACTTGTCGGATTATTACTATAATATTATTTTCGAAAAAACAAAAGCACTCGCTGATTACGCTGAGTCCGGAACTCGTGCCTTGGCGAGGTTTACTGGCCTCCGTCGTTTTAATTCCAAAAACCATTCATTTTTGTTCGTTGGCGAGGAGAAGGATGCTACCATATCGTCACACTTACTCTCAGCGATATACCATTCAGGAATAACGAAAATGAATTACAAATGCTGAAGTGAGCCCATGTAATGATGTAATGTCAATGTCGGTTGTCGAAGAGGCGCGAATCGTGCGCATTCGTCGTTTAATTTACTTTTGTACGTATATTATGGACAGAGAGCGCGCCCGCCTATGCGCAAGTAAAGAAATCATTGTATTATTAAGTTACGTATGAGCTGCTCCTCCATTCAAAACACGGGACGTAAATGGCGATGGAGAGGCAAGGAATCGCGGAGGGGACTTTTTTCCGAAAAGCCAGTTTGGCTCGCATCGGGCGAAAACATAGGAGAAAACCAGTCGGGCCGATAAATAGCACGGCGAAACAATAGCGGAGAAATTTTTCCCTGAAAGCGAGAAGCCGAGGATCAGCTTCCATTAGCCGCGAATTGCGTCAGCCGCACTCCCTGGAACTCACTCGACACTTTCACTCCCTCGGAGCGGCCTCCAGTCCCCGTGCCCTCCTTCGAAAACTGTCGCAACTCTGCTGCCCGCCGGCCCCTCTTATGGCCGGCTGCCACTCCGATGATGCTTTCGCGCGGTGCGCAGCCCGGAGCTCGGCCCCTTGTCACTTACCTGAAAAACAATAAATAACACAGGGTTACAACACAAGCGCAAGACTCGCGCCCTCGTGGGCGTTTTGATTTACGGGCCCGCGGCCCCGATCCTCGTGTAGCCAGGCGCTCTCGGGTACCGCGGACTCGCGTAGGCCGCCGACGAGGAGCAACAGGAATCTCGCGGGCGTCTACGGGCCTCCGCGCGTGCGTGCGGCCCTTCCGCCCCGAGCACCCCTGCCCCTGCCTCCCGACGCCCCTCGCTCGCGCCTTCGTTAGCGCATCCGGGTTCGCCCGACGATCGGCGACTCGTTGCCCTTTTACGGGGGAATGCCGGCAACGAGGCGAGGGCAGAGCCGGGGGGGGGGGTCCGGCGGCGGCCAAGGAGGCCGGTGAGGTGGCGGTCGCGACATTAAGGGTTAATTGACGTTTAAATTGCGCGCGATTCCCCTCTACACGGGACTCCAGTTTGCGATAATTGATTAATGCCGAAAGGAATGCTTGACCTCTAGTTCCTTCAGATTTTTCTAAAGCTCTGCCTTTAGGAGCCGGGTCACGTTTAGTATTGAAACAATGCCTGTGCAAGTACCCACACGGCCGCTCGTTGCGGAGCATTATTAACGCGATCATTGGCGCAACGACGTCCACAAGACGAATACGAATAGGAAAGCTGTGGGAGCGCTTGGATCGGAGAGCAACGGCTTTCTAAAAAACTCACTCCTCGCGAGTCCGTACCTTTTCAAGGGCGCACATTATCGCTGTCGCGCTTCGACCTCGAGTCTCGCATGAAGACGTCAGTGTCCCTCTCGAACGAGCAGTGCACAGGGTAAGGTTCGCGCGTCGCTCAAGGCGGATCAAGGGGAAAGAGAGGCTCGGCCGGGTGGAGGAACAGCGTCCTTTTCCCGTGGAAAAGGCTCACACAGGCCGGGAGGGCGAAGAGCCGAAAGGGGCTCGCTCACCTCAGCACCGCAGCGCTGCCTCGGAAGGAGAGGAGATCACCTCGGGGCTCGCTATCACCGCCGTCTCAGTCCTTAGCTCGTCCGGGTGGCCACGTGGCCCGCGTCACTCGGCACTACGGCCCAGACCGGCTCTCATGACTCCTGGACTCGTCACGGAAGCGCGCGCACGAGGCTCGGGGCCGAAGGGTTGGCGCGCCTCGGCGACACGTGAACCTTCCCGGGCGCGAACCGGCGCATAAATATAATCGCCGCAGCCGAAGGGACCTCGTGATAGCCCGGATCGGCGGGAGGCTCCGTGGCGGAGGGGATGCGCGAGCCTAGAGGGCCGGGCCCCGGTGATCCTGGTGTGGGGCGACCCGCCGGGGAATGATCGATGGGAGTCTGCGCGCTCGCCCCTACCGCGCTCGACCATCCCCACCTTCTGCGAGGGAGAGGGGCCAGAGGGGGGCGGGGGGAGCGCCGCAGCAATCGTCCACCACGGCATCCACCCACCCACACCAGTAGTACGAGTCGGGCTCTGGGACGGTTCCCTCCTCCGCCGTCGCGCCTCAACCCCCGCCCCCGCTAGCCCCGGCCCCTGCCGCAGTCGCCCGCAAATGCCCGGGAATCCGAGAGGCGCAGGCGCACGCGCGCAAAGCGAGGCACCTGGCGAACGCGACGAGCACGCGGATGCCGTCCCACTCCGAGGCACGGACTTCCCCTACCGGGCGACAACGTCAGTGGCGGCAAACGGAACACGTGGTGCCGGCCGGGGTTGGCCGATCCGCTCTTAGATGGCGCTGGAGGCACCGGCGCGCCGAGCGCCATCCTCCGGAATATCCCCCAAGTTCTCGGCTCGAGCGGCGGCAAATCCTGCGACGCATTCGAATTGGAGGACGTGCGGTGAACTCGGCCAACGCGCCCGTCGATTATTTCTTGTCTAAATCTTCTCAGATTTGCATTTTAATAATACCGCGCCACGCCAGGAATGGCCTCGCTTTGTCGTTACTCCGAAGATATATTATATTTATCATTTGCCACTTTTTTCAGCCACCTGTGGCCGCTTAAAAACTATGGCTCGTGTAATCAGTTACAAACTTGTGAAATGTACACCAGCAATTACGTAATCACAGACATTATCAGCTACATGCAGCACGAGTAATGTACTGTTTATACGCGTAATAACAATAATGATACGAGAGCATTAACTATACTTATGCCTTCAAAGATGATGCGGTTTATAATGTTGTATTTTAAAAAGGCAAAAAATTTATACTTCCAACAAATCGACATTCTTTGCGATTAGATGTTTTCTTCCTATCAGTAATATTTAAACTAAATCTTCATTCAATATTATTGAATGTACTATAAAATACAAATATTTTTTTTAATTTTTAAGCTTTTAAATCACACCTTACACCGTCCGTTTAAAATTAGAATAAAATTCAAAGTTCTTTAACATTTTGTGATAAAATATAATTTACAAAGCTTCAAATCTAATATCGGTCAATGTATATGTTTATATGACTGAGTAAAGTTAAAGAATGTAGAGACGTAGAAATACATTTTTTCACAAAGTAGACAAAATTAATCTCAAAATAAGCTTTTAAGTAGACAAAAGTAATTCCACCTAAAGCTCATAAGCAAGCGCGCAAATGTTTCGCACGACTTTCACCAACTGGAGCCACGGCAAAATTCATGGCTTTCCGAAGCACCACATGAAACTTGATTCATTTAACCAAAGACTAATTTCTATCGCGATATCGTGCCCCATTCACAGTTCGGCTCCCGTGTGCATCGCGATTGCGGTGGCGCGTTATTGCTCTCGTCCGGGGCTGCGTTTATCGTATACGATACGAATACAATCGGCAATAATATCGATCGTGAAAGGATACTCGGGTTCGGAACAAAGGGGGCTCGCACCCATGTCGAAGCCCAGCCGCTAATCAAATGCACGCGGATGCCGCGTTGACAGGCTCCTCACGATCAGGGCGAAGTTCGCGCGTGCGAGATTTCGCTTTCGCCTTGTCGTGGCCGAGCGTAAACTAAGGACGTACGTGGCCTACATGAGACGCTTGACCGAAAGCCAGAGCGTTAACTTCTACTTATCATTAGGCCTGCTGCCGACGTTTATCGCTCGAGTCTATTTTATTTTATCGCTCCACTATGGCCATGTACGTCGTAAACTTTAAATTACCATGAAAAAACTATCCGCTGAAGCAGTATTCAACGATCGAATGAGAATACGTCTACATTTTCAAGATCAAGTTTACAATATTTGCATGACATAATTTGCAATGTTTTGTATCATCGAACTTTTTTTATTTTCACTACACCCAGTCGTTAAACCGGTCGTTACTTTTTTTTATTTGTTTTTTATATTGGCTAGACTTCAGGTGTTGCGTGTTTTAAATTACGATAATGTATGATATTATTATTTGTATGTTTCTCCATATTAGCTAAAAATAGTTTTCAAACATTTTCCTCACTGACACTTTAAAAAGTCAAAAAGCCCTTAAAAGTACTTTTAATTTATTTATCAATAACGTAAAATTAATAATAAAAAAAAGTTAGGCACGTGAAATGCTTGTTAATTTTTTTTTATAAAAGAGAAAATCCACTTTTGGAAATTCAATATACAAAATATGAGAATCGCGCAACTCAAGTACTTGTTCAGGTTGACTCAGTCGATACTATAAATCTGTTATACTGACATCCGGTAATAACTTTGGGGATTCAAGAATATTCGTAAAAGGTAAAATATTACCTTCTGAACGAAATTTCTTTTTTTCACCTTAATAACATTTTAAAAATAATCTTATAATAAATTGTACAGTTGCACTATCCCGATATACTCTTAACTATAAAATTATAACTAAATTCTCACTATGAATCTCTATTCTCCATATTCTACGAACTATAATCTACTTCAGATATTATTACAATAGTAATAATATATATATTGTAGACAAAATTTTTTCAACTATTAGAATAAGGAAAACTCATATTTTTAAAAATACATTCTCACAGAAGAAAGGGTGAAGTGTGGTAAAATAAATATCGTTATATTTATTACCGTTTACAGGCATATTTGGGGTAAAGTAGTTATTTAGAGGAATGAGGATCTGATATTAGTTAAATTTGCGAGATTGCCTTTTTTTCGGCAAATTTTTCAGGAGCTTAAAAAGGATGCGCACCAATGATTGTGGGATGTTATGTAGGAAGGACCAATACCCGAGTGGCCAGGTGAGCGTTGGTAAGGGCTATTAATTAACTGGTTAACGATAGCCGCTTCGATAAACATGATTCCCATCTTCTTTCACGTTCACGGCGCCTTGTACGCATCCATTCCCAAGTCCGCGACGCGGGCCCGATCGGCTGATGGGGGAAAATATTTTTACATTCCGTAAAACTACTACACGTTTGTTATATAATTAGTCCCGGTTCGTTCGGCACACTGCCCGTGTAGTAGCGTTTCTCTATTCTCTTATCTCCCGCCAGGTTCTCGAAGCTACCGCCTCCCCTTCCCTCGGCCCCCCCCCTCCGCCGCTCTGCGGCCATTCGACAACGCCACCGGCCCCGCCGATACTTCATAACCCGCTGAAAGTAGTACGAGTCACGACCAAACAATTGATCAATATAGCGCCAACGCACGAGCCCCTGCTCGCTCCGGCGGTTATGTACGTCCATTTCGCTTTTCCTGCGATAGTGCACAAGTGCTCAAGATAATGCGACTTTTTAAAGGATTAGAGTGAGGAATTTATAGAAATATATATATATATATAAACATATATAGATATAGGGAGGGAGAGAGATGAGTTTGCATGGATACTGGGCGGTAGGGATAAAGGAAGGCACCGCACACCCCCATAACAAGTTTCTTACTCATCTTTTTCGTTCAATAACTCTCCATCCAAGATGGCCACCGCGGTCGTCCCTCATTGGCTGGGGAAGGGGTGGTCGAAAGAGAGTGAGAGAGAAAGTAAGACATACATACATACACACATTTATATATATATATATATGTGTGTATAGATATACGTATATATGAAGAGGGAAAGAGAGAGAGAGAGAGAGAGAGAGCGAGCGAGCGAGAAAGGGTGGAAGCGGGGGATCGGTGCCTTGGGCGCTACAGTAGCTCGGCACTCGGGGTTGGCGCGGGTAAACGGGGGTTGGTTAGTCGTAGAGGCAGTGACGCCATCTATCTTCCGCTACCTTGGCTCGGCGTAACATAAGGCAAGATAAATTGCGGGATCTCCCGGGTTCTTGAACCTTTCTGGCAAATTGCATAAGAATATCCACCCCCTCTTTTTGCTGTACCCTACCTCACTCTCCTCTCGCGCTTTCTCTCCTCTCACTCTTTCTCTCTACTCTTTCTCTCTACTCTTTCTCTTCCCGCACCTTCCGTACTTCCCTCCGTCTATCACTCGCTCTCTTTCGCTTTGGCCTTTTCTTGCCTTTCAAGTAAGGTCCATCCTTTTCTGCCTCGTAACCTCATGGCTCCAATGGAATTGGAATTAACTCGAATAAATCACCCCCTGTGGTTCTATCCTTCTCTCTTGCTCTTTCCGCGTTGCCACTATGTGCTTCTCTCGCTTAACTTGTGCACAAGGGCGAACGAGTTCGCTCTCTTATACCGATGCTTTCGATTTCTGTTTCTCTCTTTCTTTCACTCTTGCTTATCTCTCATTATGTATCCCCTTCTCTCACTCGCTCGCCCCCTCTCTCCCTCTCTCTCTCTCTTTCTCTCTCTTTCCTCTCTCTCTTCCGCACGCAAAGCCGCTCGACACAGAGTTAAAATTTCTTCCGTTACAATAATAGCGCGTGTCTCTCGGGATTAGCCCGGAACGGAGAAAAGAAAGAAAGGGTAGAGAGAGGTAATCTAAAGGAACTCTCATATTAATGACTACTATGAAAAAAATACGACATTTAAATTTATTGACCAAAGTCACTGAAGCCTCCAACATCTTTCGGCCCTTCTGCGCTCTGCACTTATATTTTTCACATAATCATTTTGTTAAATATTCAAACTCCAGTTAATGTTAGAGACGCCATTAAATAAACCGAGGTTTTATATAAGTTTCTAAGTGCTCTCAATGATAGATTATTTTATATGCATTAGTTTCTTTCTCTACCTTCAAAAACACTACAATGATTAAGACCGGTACCTTAAGTTTTTATTCCAAAATTTACAAAAAAAATATTAATCTGAAGAAATATATACTATATTTTCTTTTGTCATTATTTATAAATAGATGATACATTTTTCAGTTTTTAATTTTAAGCCTTTAAAACGTTTTTAATTTTAAGTCAAAGAATATTTATACAATTTAAAAATAGTAACCGAAGCAAACGCATAAGTAAGACTAATTGAGCATCTTACATTCCTTTAATCTTACATTGAGTAAAATATTAACTACTTATTAATTAATTAACTAAGTTGAGCCTATAACTAATATCGCAAAAGAAAATAATTTTTAAATTTCAAAAGTAATAATCATAAATACGCATTTTATAATAAATATTAAAACTAATAAGCTTATTATATCCTATGGTGAAAGACAGATATACTCAATGGATCAATAATTATAATAAATAAAGCATAATAAACGTAGTAAACATATAAATAACAATAATAATCATTGTAATCAATTTTTGTCAATCGGTTAATTTATACTAAATCCTTTGTTTCTAATAAATTTTGTGTACAAAGTAGTTTTTCTATAATTAAACATGTTCAAGCCTAGAATAACTTGTACTAATCTCATATAACAACAGGAAGATTTGAACATCAATAAGGAATATTTTATTAGTATTTTCGAACATTATTTTGGTTTAACGTTGTATACGAAATTATATTATATTTTCTCCAATAAATCTTCATTTATTTATACTACTATTGGTATTACTTAATAACTAATATCTGTGTAAATAGAGGTTATAAGTCAAAGACACATATTTCCTCACTAAGGACATTTAATAACTATTCATAGAAATATTTTTGCGCTTTACCAAATTATGTCTTTAATTTCTTTTATATTACTTATTTGCAGAAAAAGAAAACATTCTTTTCCAAAATATTACGTAATCATTGACAAAATTTACAGTATATAGTCAAATTATGAACAGCAAGTTTAAAATTGATAATTTAAGTTAAAAGTATAAATTTTCCAACAATTAATGATAAATAAAGAAAAAATGATAAATACTACATTACAGTTTCATGCATAATGAATAATTAAAAGTAATAACTAATATTGGTAGTTTTCTATAATGCGCATTAGATTATTTTGTAATAATACGCTGTTGCATTCTATTACATATTTCTTCTACATATTTTAAGCCACAAGGATTAAAAAGGATTTTTAAAATAAGCCGAATTGATAGAAAGAACATTCTAAAGTTGGCAGCAGTTAAACGAGGGACAGTCTCGTGATTGCGCGCGCATTCGGAATCCCATTACTTTTCTATAGGAATTTTTATGCGTCTGTGTAAACATCTTAACACAATATTAAAATTACTCGACTCGGAGGACTCCCGCTTTCGAATCGATGATATCGACGGTAAAGTAAAAATTTCGGCGTCCGAGAAAATGAAATGAAAAACTGCTGTCGAGCCATGTAACTGGAGGTGCTTCGCTTCGTGCACGAGATTTCAGGCATTGAACGTAATCTTCATCTCGTTCCTCTACCACGAGAGCTCGTTTCACAATGACGCGCCGAGACTCGAGCATCCAGGAGCATTCGTCAAAGACACGAGGCATCATCCGCGAATCGAATTGTTCGCCCAGGATTCCCCAGCACCGGGACTTCCCACCTTGCCCGGCAGATACATTCAATTATCGGAACACCAGTCGAGGTGTCGGGTTGCGGTCAAGGAAGCTGCATGCGAAATTCGGAACGTGCGCGAACTCGCTGGTCGATTGATCGTCTAGGACCCGGCGAACCTCCGGCCTGATCCTTCGATCTCGAGCCGTCGGAGCCGTGGGGCCAAGAGTCCTTCTCGAGCACTCGCTTATCGGGCTCGGAGTCGCGTCTTTCCGTCGCGGCTCCAGCCAACGCCCCCACCCACTTATCAGGGGCTCGAGCCCTTGGCTGACGCACTTGGCCGAGGAGTCCGGGAGGGGCCGCTTCATTATTGGGCTGCTTTGTGGGACGATGGGGGCTGGAAGGTCGTCGAGGACTGGGGCAACTGCGTACAATCGATAAGTGACGCTTGGCCGAGAGCGATTCTCGGACCTTACCAATGGCGAATTGTAGAAGGACGTGTTTTAAAGCAGTCGGCCGATGCAGAGGCTCGGCCTTCGCGCAAGACCGTTACTCCATCCGCTCTATGTAATTTGCCGAGAATATCCGTACGACAATCACTGGCCTACAACATTTTCCATTTCGATTTTACTCCCTATGTCGTTAAGGTGAATGTAGATGTTCTTGCATGGTTTTTCTGTTCTTCTCTGCCGTGTTGTTTGTTTGTTTTTGTTTTTTTTTTTTTAATTATTGCAACTGAATCGGTACACCTTGCCCATTAAACACCATTAAATGCAGACATTTTAATTGCAAAACCTAACATTGCCCTTCTCATCTGCAGCTAAATATTATAAAATTACTTGATACGAATAAAAGTGATTTTTGAAATACAATTATTGCGTTGCCTAATATACAAGCAGTTTTGCGTTGACGTACGATGGAAGAACAATTAATTTATTAAAACGTAAGCAACCTAAATACAACTATTCATCATAAAGGTACGCTTAACGAAACAATTGTTTCGACCTACCAATTCTAAAAAGGAACCATAATTTGCACATAATAATTATAGACATGTAATTTACAGAAAATCAGTGGCTCGAAGATTAGTAATATATTATTGAACTAAAAATTAATCTATAATTAATTAAAACAGTGCACTGAAATTGAAGTTGAAATAAATTTGACGTAATTCATTATGAATAATAGAATTACAATGAAATGTAAAATAAAAACAGCATGCTCGATTTTATAAAATGTAATCGAATTTAACAACAAAATAAGAAGTCTAGTAGATATTGTATTAGATGCGAAACAGAATAACAAAAAAAGATCGATTTAATTACCGAAAGGAGTATTAATCATTGCATAAATGTGTGTACGAATGTATCAATTACTCGTGTACAGCTTAATGGCCATGAGGCGGCGAGGCGAAGTAAGGCGAAGTAAGGCGAAGTAAGGCGAGCAGAGGCGAAGCGAGGCGAAGTGAGGCGGAGCGAGGCGAAGCGAGGCGAAGTGAGGCGTAGCGAGGCGAAAGCAAGAATGACGATAAAGAAAAAAGGGTCAAAATCAATTAACATTGCGATATCAATGGGTCGCGGGGCCGCAGAGAAGACAAGCCGACAGCCGGGACAGGAGTGCGACTACGAGGGCGGAGTGGGGCAGCGTCGGGGCCAGGGCCGGGGGGGAGGGGGGGGGAGGAAGCGGCGAGGGTGCAGGGAAAATAAAATGGGGCAGAAAGTTAGCGATCTCGCGTTATGCTATGCACGTAAATCCGATAATGAAACGAACCCGAGGCACTCGGACGAGCGTCGGAGGAGGCAGAAGCGACGCCTACGTGTGCGCGGTTGCGCGAGGTCAGTGAGTGCCGGTGCCGGCGAGCTTTACGATTTGTTTATACCGAAGTGGGTTAGGTGGGACCCGAGGTTGCACGGTCGTGGTGGTGGTGGTATGCGACCGGCAGCCCATATGACCGTTGGCCATAAACGCGCCTGTTATGCGCTCGTTAAATCTCACCCCTGTCCTCCGCCTCCTCTCGCACACGAAATCACGCGCGCGCGCACGGATGGACTCCCTCCGTTGCTGCTGCTGCTGCTGCTGCTGCTCCTCGTTTTCGACGCACGCGCCTCGTAAAATCGCCTGTTTTACGATTACTGCCTATCACTGACGGTGCTGCCACTGAAGCGCCGGCTCTCGTAAGTCCCGGCGCCTCTGATGTTCCCCCCCGTCCAAAACAAGGAAATAGAGAATGAGAGAGCGAGAGAGAGAGAGAGAGAAAGTGAAATAGTAGTCCCCCTCGATACCGCGGATACTGTTTAACCGTAAGAATCTTGATTGAGTGTCTCGTATTTCGACGACGATGCTCCCTTCCTCCATTTTATCCGATGAATGAATTCGCGCTCAGTCGAATTTTATTCGGGAATTATTTTCATGCCAACAGACTAAGCTGCTTTATCGTTTTTTCGTTTAAACTCGACCCACCGCTCAAAGCATAATTTTTACGCTTTTCTTCTTTCTTTATTCGCCTCTTTATTAGTTCCAAAATTAGCCGCACATGCGAATGAGCGAAGCTGCTTATTATAAGGTTGTAAAAACTGAAACTTATTCGGCACGTGCATTTTTATTGCCGGGGTATTGCCTGTTCGTAGGAATGGCTTTTAATTGCTGGTAATGTTCGAATTCAATGCTATTCCCATTGTCGACTAGTCCTTTTTACGACCCTCGTCGCGATCCGATAAATTCTTTGGAGCTCATTGTCAAAAGCCATTATTAGAAAGAGCTTCGAGGCACGTATAGTATTTACGTACTATGTTGGTCAGTAAGACACGACACCTTTTTTTATTATTTACTCAAACGGATCTTGAAGTGGCATTATACGATCTTCAAAACGCCCTCGTTGTTCAATTTACGACTCCTAATGAGTACGCGTCAAGTGCATCGGGGGGGGGGGCGAGCGTTAGGATTTTAGTTGGTTAGCAAGGGCAGACAGGTTTATGATAACTGTGCCTTGAGAAGGGGCGCGGGGCCGACAAACTAGCCGGGCATTAAGAGGAGGAGAAGGGGAGGAGAAGCGAGTTCCGCTCCTCAGAGCTACGGTCGACAAAGCCAGGACTGGGCCACGCAGACGCACGCACGAGCGTCGAGTCTTATCCATTCGCCGCTATCTTGCTACGTCACGAGGGGCTGAGGGGCCGTGACGTCACGCGGGTCGATCCCCCGTCCTCCGGCCTTTCGGTCGTGGCCTGCCCTGCCCCGAGCGAGAAGGAGCCGGCCCGGCTCCTCGGGAGGGAGAGAGCGCGCAGGAGCGAGAGGCCATGCTGGTTCGGGGAAGGAAGAAAAGGGAGCCATTATAGAAGGGGCGCGACTAGGCTGAATCCTCCCCACCGAGGACGCCGGCCCACCGAGGGAACAGCTGTCAGCTGGCTACGCGCGCGCGTATCTCTCCGAGCCTCGGCCCGGGGCCCCCCCCCTCCCCCGCCAACGCTCCCTACTTAGCCGGCTCCCCCTCCGTCGTTCGCGCACCAAGGGACGCGGGGCGGTGCGGCCCCGACTAGGCCTCCGCGCCCGAGGAGCCACCCACCCCAGCGTCAAATATTGCGGCGTGGCTCCGGGTACCGCGCGGGGCGAGGGGGACCGCTCGCGAGCAGAAGCGAGATGCGAAGGAGCGAGCGAGAGCCGAGGAGACGGGAATAGCCACGGAGAGTTATGGCCGCCTCCGAGACTCAAATAACTCTTTAATCCGCGGACGCGTGTACGCTACACGCGCGCCTCTTCCTCGCCTCCTCCTCGCCCGCCTCCCTCGCCGACCTCGCCCCTCTCGGCCGCTCCTACATTACTACGGCGCTTGCTTCTCTTTGTGCGCCTCTCCACCGGCCAACAGCTCCGACTCTCATTCTACTCTCCGCACTCGCGCCCGAGCTTACCTTTCCCAGCCCTTCCGGATAAAAATTAGGGGATTTTCCACAAATTTTATGCGGCTTCATTATCTTAAGCGTCCCTCCGAAGCTCGTTCCACTGTATAATAAAAATTAGACTACCCTGATACAACAATATACGGATAATCTGACAATAATATTGTTATTCTTAATATCGTTTTGAAATCAAATCTTCAATTCTTCTCGATGATAATGGAGATGCAATTTAACGGCCGCAATAACCTTAATATACCGTTTCTAACGGTATAAATTCGCGGCCCCACTGCATTCACCGTATTCGCAAAAAAATTGGCGCTACCCTTTTAAAAGCTACTCGTAAATCGCTAAATCACGGTTAATAACCAAAGCTCGGCCTTCGCTCTCAATCGCTACGGAATTCACTAACGCACTTATAATTGAATAGCATTTGCTGGATAAAGTTTTCAGCCACGACTCATTTGTAATCGAGCCACAGTCAGTCTCACACTGTCAAAGCCAATTTATCGCAGAGCACCGCAAAAATTCAGCCGTATTTATCGGGGGCTCTGCCGAATTAAATGCCCGACCCTCTCCATTACGGTAATTAACCACCGAGCGGCCACACCACCATGGCGAATCCGAACTTAGCGGTGGCGAGTTCTCGCCGAAAGTACATCCGCGTGCATGCGAGTAGCCCACGTGTATTATTTATTATAAAGGATGAAACGCCAATGTCGTGACCGAAAATGCAAAAGCGTAAGAAGTTTCTTTCCGCGTTCGGATCATTAATCCGAGCGACGGCGACGAATCTCGATGCTCGCGGCTTTCCGTCGGACCACTAATTTCGCTCCTTTTTCGGAATGCCGCCGCCGCCGCCGCCGAACGGATCTTCGGTACGGCCGCAGTCCTGACTTTCGCCCGGTTTTCAAACACTTTTCGGAGCCTTGCGTTGATTATTCTCGTGTGTCGGTGTACGGAATAATTATCGGCGGCATACCTAACGCAACGCTAGCTGCCATAATTTCCACTTTTAACGCTGCGCGTGCCAGTGGCTACTCATTAAAGCGACTTCCACTTTAAAGCTGGATTAATGAAATTTATTACTGAGCCCCAAGACATTAGCGCTACAAATCTTAACTAACGTTCTCAAGGTCCTATTATTATGTCTTAATGCATTACAATGTGCATCTAGAGTAAAGCTCGAGAGGGTCAGGCTATTTTATAGCAAATTTGAATTACGGCCTTATCTAAATCAGAAAGATGAGATCTGAATTTTCAGGCGCAATAAAATACAATTTGTTTAAATTCGAATTTCAACTGAGCCGCACGAAAAAGAAAGTTCGGAACGTTTTCACTCGTATCTGTTCTTTGAAAGATAACAAAAACTTTTCTCATTCAACTTAGTTTATAAATCAATCCGGTTGAAGTGCGATCGACCGTGACAAAGAAATAAAAGAATGCAAACGCTATGTCGCTTTTAAGTAAACTATTTTTCTTTTTCATTGAACAAATAATATGCTAATTATAAAATAAATATTCATAAAAAAATCTCGCAGAAAGTGTATGGGGAAAAAATCAATTTTTCTATGTATATATACAATATAAATGACGAAAATATTAGAAAAATAATAAAAATGTGATACTTCGTTGATTTGATTTTAATAATTTTGAATAAAAAGTGAAAACATTTCGATTAGCATCGTTGAATATGTACTGGGAACAAAAGCTTGCTGGTAAATAAATTTGTAATTATTATAGAGTTGCATAATTTTTGCTTACAGTAATAATTTATGTATTCTATTGTTTAGTTTTTTAGAGAGAATGAGAGAGAGCGAGAGAGAGGGAGGGAGAAAGAGACAGAGAGAGAGGGAGGGAGAGAGAGACAGAGAGAGAGGGAGGGAGAGAGAGAGAGAGGGAGGGAGAGAGAGACAGAGAGAGAGGGAGGGAATTGTAAAAGATTTTAAATATACCAGAAACTCTGTTTAACGGCATTAATTAACAGGCAAACAATTCCTATTTAAAAAGAATTTTTTAATTTACCCAACAGATTGTGCGCTCGAGAAAAAGTAACCGTGTGAAAATAAAAATTAATTTACCAAATCGCTTAAACGAATGTGTCGGTTGTAAATAAAGATCAATATCGAAGAGCGATTATAAAAGTTCAGCAATTGCTCATCAACACCAACCCATTAAATACTCGCTGTTCGTATTCTTTAAAATCATGTAAATTCGTCTTGCGTAATTGCAGCATTTGCAGAGAAATTTTTGCGATCCCGTACCTGGCCTTGATGCATGTAAGCGCCTGGTCCGGGGATATTTTTTTCTCGTTGCAGCGGCCTCGGCGTGAAAATGCATGCGAATTAAATATCGGGGACGCGATAGCCGGCAGAAACGGGACAAATGTACACGCTAATTTGCGTGCAGGGTTGTAACCCATATTATATTAGGACAATCCGTAGTGACTTTTATGCGCTACCTTGAATAATGATGGGTACGTTTCTCGGGGAGCCCGATGGCACGTGCCTACTAACGAAACGCCTTGTACTGATCCTCATTGACTCTCTCTCTCTCTGCATATCTCTCTATTAATACAAATACATCATTATCGCTCTTTCTCCCTCTCTCTCTATCTCTCTCTCGGACTTTATCTCCCTCTCTTATCAATCCCCGAGCGACAAGGCCGTTAAATTGTAGTTATCTCAAGTGATGGGATTTCAACAGTTGCTTCGCGTCTGTGTGAGTGCAAAAGGACAAGCTTACTTGTTTTAGTTATGCTGCTGGAAATTGCAAATCGAAGCGCATGTGATTAATCCATTAATGGGATTTACTTTTTATCGTTGTGCAGACTTAAGATTTCTGTACATATTATTATACTTTAAAATATATATATATATATACAAATTATTTACATATATAAAGATATTAAAATACCTTTGAAATACGAATAAATAATAGCGTCTGATTTATTTTTTAAAAGTGTCGTTAAAATTCAAATTTATAATAGTAAAGTAGTAAATAGTGTAAGAACATTATTGCCTTAACTTTATAAAGAATTCAAATCTTATGTATGTACATATATATTAAAGAAGAACAGAGAATTACGCAGCATAAATTTCATAAAACTGCATTAAAATATTGTGTAATTGTGTTATATATATTGTTGCTTTGAAGCCAAATAAAATTATTATTTTGCAAAATTATACTTGCGAAACTTCTAACTAAATTTACAACTAAATTATAATATAATAACATTTCTTATTGCAATTTTATTTTATTCAAATATTCTACGTGATAACAGATGTAAAATAATTTTATACTTTCTCGATATTGTTGAACAGATATATAAATGATCTTAGTTTTCATTTATTTAAATGAATTTTAAAACTTTGTACTTTTTTCTGCTATACTTTGCTATAAAATGTTTTCGATTTAAAAAAAAAAAAAATTCAAAAGTTTAAAAACTAATCAAAAATATATAAATGAATAATCGATATACATTCATATACTTCGTATGTATATTGAAATTGAAATATTTCATAATGATTGTATTATATTCAAATTCTAACATTGTTAATAATATAATATTAACATTCTATGCTAATTAATGTTGTAACATAGTATTAAAAAACTTGCAATAGTTAAGAAATAATAATAACAAAATAGCATAAGGTTACAATAAACACGAGTTTCAGCAGTTATTATTATCCTACCTAAACACTTTTTTAATTATTAAGTGCACAATGGTGTTACATCTATACGTACAGGTATGAGTATTTTCATTAAAAAATTCCATAAATTCCAGTATAATTAGAACACAATGTAAAGTTGAAAAAAATTATGAATTTCTTACTGAAATTTAAAGAAGCGAAAACTGTCGTTATAAATAATAATTAGTATTTTAATGAAGCTTAGTTTTTACGGAACGTGGAGCGTTTTGAGTTAAGTAGTACTACACAAAACTGGGGAATTCAAAATCACGCAGGAGATTTATTGACTTGCACGAAAGACTTATTTCGCAAATAGTTAGATCGCTCGATTCTCTGCTAAATTTTACCGGCATCGTTACTTATCCGGGGTCGTCTGTGAAAGCGGCGGATCGCATATGATTTTCCCCCGGAGTGCGTAATATTTATCGTCGTGCCTTGCAAACGTCAACGGGAAATTTGCTTCACCTCGATTAAGAAGCCATCGGCCGGTTTTCTCGTGGCTCCAGAATTTTATGAAGACACATGGCCACCGGGCAATCATCGCAATCATTAAACTCTCCGGGCGCAGTTTTTACGAGGTAATCCGGACGGGAGCCACCGAGGATGCGACTGTCTTCCCCCCGACGGCCGGGCCGCCCGGCTTCGAGTCCCTTTTACAATCACGGTTTTACGAGTTTTCCAGCAGCTGCTCGCAAGGAGCTGCTCGAGGAGCTGGCCCCACGAGGTGTCAGGCACTCCACGGCAGTTCGAACTCGTGGACGCGCGCTGCCGTAAATCGACCTAACGGTCAGCGCAATCGACTTTATTGTCGAGCTTGTGGGAGATCCGGGCGCACCGAGGCCCGGCCCAGGTAAAATGTAAACAAGGGCGCGTCGTCGGCCCTCAGCTGCGAGGAAAAAATATATCGGAAGAGGAAGCCAAGAGTCGAGGGGAAAGAAGCACAGAGGAAGAGGCACGCCGACTTCGTACCTTTGTCTGCAAGGTCGAGTCCGATGATTGGCGAAGGAGATAAGCTGCTGTTCTTTCTTTTTTCTCTTCATCCCCCCTCCCCCGAGCTCCCGCCATCCGCTCTCACTCTCTCTCTCTCTCTCTCTCTCTTTGTGTCAGTTTGGTTCACTCTTTTTTGCTTCTCTCCTAGCCTCGGAAGAGGTGCCCCCTCCCGCCCCCACGTTGGCAGGGCTCGGCTCTGCCATCGCGTCGTCCGCTCGGCCGCCCTACGTCCGTCCTACCCCTCCGCCGCAGCCCCCTCCTGCCGGGGCTCGCTCCTTCTCTCTCGCTCCTCCTCGAAGGTCAATGGCTATACACGGAACCATAGGAGGCGAAAGACCGCAGTCGGTCAACCTTAAAACCATAAATTCGAGCGGTGGCGGGCCGTGTGGCGCGCGTTTTTCGGTTGTTCGGAAAAAAAGGAAGTGAAATAAAAGCAGCAAAAATATGCCGGGGAACGGCCGTGGCAACTGCGGCGGCGGCGGCAGTGGCAGCAGCAGCAGCAGCAGCAGCAGCAGCAGCTTGTTACAGGACCGGGCTCCGGGTATATTATAAGTTCGCCAGGAGATGAGATGCGGGGATGCGCGCTCCGTGTCTTTCTCAATCTTCGCGTAAGTGTGCGCGTGAGTGCGTGAGGCCCCGCTTGCGGGAAGGGAGCAGCAGCGGGAAGGAGGGAGAAAGGGACGGGATTTCGTGGGACGGGGGCGGGAGGGAGGGAGAGTTGGTCGGTTAAGGGGGGGGGTGTGTGGAGGTCGAAGGCGGGGGTGGGTGGGTCGAGATAGAGAGGAGGAGAGGATGGAACAATGCGCTTCGCGGCGAAGAATGCGGTCCGTCGGGCTGCAGCACTGCCGAATGTTGGCGAGAGGCATTGGGGACCTTCTTCTTCTTCTCCATACTTCTTCGTCGTTGTCGATGGCTTCGCTGACCACGACAAATACACGTGGAAATTTACTGTTTCCCCGTTTGTTACGTCACCGCGCCGATTCTCGACTCGCCTCATTCGCCCCTCGGTACCTGCCGAGTCCCTCCTACCGTCGACGCCTTGCCTGGCCTAACTCGCGAAGCTTCCTAGGGACCGAATTATACATGCACGCGATCTTCCCGTACATGTGCCGCGGTGAGAAACTTCTCGGCTCCAGAAGCGGACGCATCCCAATGCAATAACCATTTGATAAAGTCACCTCTATTTTTGTCTATTTCCACTCTAAGAGTATCGCTCGCTTTATAAATATTGAGGTAAGTCCATTGTGCGTCCGGCGCGGAGCCTCGAGACTTTCAATTAGCGTCGCCGGTGTACACAAGTCATTTGTCATTGACGAGTGCGCGAGAAGAGCAAATGGAATGACCATTGAAAAAGAATCGAATTTATCCTTATGTCTGTACATCCAATTTACGACGATAAATCCAGCTCGTGTTTCACGTAGCTTTCCTATAAAATCCAGCGATATCAGCGCATTTGGCGCTATACGTTAAGATCGGACTGAGTCATTGGCGTAGTAGTGCTACGCGCTATTACTCCTCCTCTCTTCAACACATCATCAATGGCAAATTACGACAGACTACTCGATCTCCCTCTCACCCACGTAACTCTTTTTTCTCGGTCAAATCATCTGACTAGCATAACTGGCTTCTGTCAGTGCAACCCCTTAAATCATCCTTGGCGATTTAATGAGCTGCACGAGTCGAATCACGCAAGGTGATTCTGAATCACCGAGAGTAAGCGAGTGAATAAGAGAGAGAGACAGAGATAGAGAGAGAGAGAGAGAGAGAAAATGCGATCAAAAGACCCGCTCGCACGAGAAATCAAGTCACAATAGATGGAGGCAGCCGCCGGGATATGGAAGGGCAAGGTGAGCGATAATGAAGGAAAGAGAGAAGAGTGCGAATGAAGGATAATTACTACCGCGTTAGTCTGTAAACATTGCGCATTGCGATAATGACGCTAAGGGTGACACCTTCTCCAGCCAGTCCGGACGTCACACATAAAACGGATGAAGATATCAGGCTTCTTGACTTGGCGAGCGAGTGAACGAACGAACGTCGATACCAGGATAGGCTCGCCGTTATCGATATAATTGTAAGATAGACCATGTGATTTATACGCTTGTCTTCTTATTTATCGTTTCATTGCAAGCGCCAAACGCAGGAATATTCGATGCTTTATTTATATCTGCATTATACGGTACTTAACCTTAATAGCATTCGGTACGCCTATATCAATATCTTGTGTATTTTAATATCAAAACGATTACAAGATAATCTCTCTATTAGAGTCACTGTACATCTAATTGTATATAAATTAAAAAGCTTAGCTAAAGAAGTTATTTGACGTACATTGGCCTATCTCTTAAAAAAATAAATCCAGGATAGCTTTATGATGAAACGCAAGTTATAATTTAAAAATTTTTTAAAAATAGTCTTTTAAGCATTAAATTGATCTACTATTCCAAAATTATTACCTTTTTTTTTCATTTTCATTTAAAGTGTATCGATAAAAATACGATGTACTGTCATTTATTTAATTGCGACTTACTAATATATGTTATTTATGAATCATATTGCATGCGGACTATATACATTCGAGTCTTCAGAAGTTTTTTCAGCAAGAGGCTGCAAAGTTTGTTCACCATTTGTCGCCCAATGCTTGGCTCTCCTAATTTCTCAAGACAAACAAACGGTGTTCCGAATGGAGCATTAAACCAGCGAAATATCATTTTCTTATTTCCATCGGGGGCGCCTTCTTCGTACGAGATCTTTATGAGAGAGCAAGAAATAAAGTAAAAAAAAAAGGAAGAAAAAGTAGCGACGACAAGGACGCTGAAGCGTACGCTTAAGTAGCGCGAGGATTGCCGCGGCAACGCTAATGTCAGCCCCCGACTCCGGAGCCGTTCCCCCTTTGCCGAGCCGAGGTCGCGCAGATAAGAAGCTCGAGGCGCGCGCGCCCGCGACCCCCTAACCCCCCGCCCTCCAGCCCCGTCGGCTTGTCCGCTTGAATTATGGGGGTGATTTTTATTATTCGCTCGCCGCGCTTCTGCCGCAAGAGCGAGCGAAGGAGAGAAAGGAAATTGAGTGAGAAGGAAGAGCGCAACCCTCTTCTTCGTATCGGTGCGAGGGCGATGGCTCGTAGGCGCGTCGGCTCTACCTCACTGCCCCGACGAGAGAGGAACAATTTCTTTTCTACCCCCGTCTCCATCCTTCCGCCCCATGCCATCGGTAGGACGGTGAAGTGGGTGGATGATATTTTCCGAGACGCCTCCATTAAAGTCTCTGATAAAAACGCGAAAACAATTCTTTCGCCTGGAGCTTTATGTATATGACGTATATATGTATATCTATATATGCGTATAAATATATATATACGTTATATATGTAGCCGTATGCGCAAGTGAGAGGGCTCGTAAGGCTTCCTTTGACCTTTCGAGCAACGTTTAATAGAGGTGGATATTTAAAAATGCTAATAAAGTTCGCCTTTGGAAAGTAATGCGCCATCCCTTGAGATACGGCTGCTTAATTTTTAAAAACGACCCGGAACGTTTTTATCGTGTGAACATGTCCCGCGGTTTATCAAGTTCATGTAAATGCCCGGCTAGTTCATCAAAGTACAACAAAAAAGGTACAATATAGAATCGCGTCATCGTTTTACGTTTTTTGTCCAATGTTTCTTGTTCATGATAAACATGAACAAATGAAGTACACGTTTTAAGGACTGACACACGTTCTTTTGCTTGTCTTTAGCATGTCGCACGAAAGTTCTTTAACGCGACTCTCGAAAGGGAATTTTTTAAAAAAGTTTGTCGCGATCTCGTAAATTTTTATCATCCTCCCTCGCAAAGTCCTGCAGCGCGATGCAAGTAAAAGCATGAATTGTTATGATTCTCGGAGCTTGTAAATCATCGATAACCTTTACAAATTTTGCCACCACCTTCTTGAGGTACGTCTCAAGGTTATGACTAATGTTATTTTAATTATTATGTTGGTTCCCATTTACAAAGGAGCATCGATGAAAAAAAAATTAATTTCACTGGCGATTTTAATGAAAATTCTATTGGGTCGCAAATCCGCGCGAACATTTTTCAACCAACAAAGTTTTATCTGCCAGTGTTACAATAACTCATCACTTTTATGGATATGCTGTCCGATGGTCAGAAAAATGGTTGATAAACGTTTTGAAAAATCAGAAAAAAAGAAAACACACATACACACACACACATATACACACACCTATACATATATATATATATAAATATATGTACATATAATAAAAATAAAGATGTGATTTATCGCGAATGACAAACAATATCAATTTATAAGTCTGGACTTTTACAAATTGCCTAGCCTTTTCGAATCAATATTCAGATTGATTACAAATACTGAATTTCCAAAGAGTTCAATGATTAATACATTTCTCTGCACCGAAAAAGGAAAAGAAAAAAAAAAAAAAAAAAAAAAATAACGATCCCTCCCCAAAATTAAGATTATATAAAAATTCAATATTGAATTAATGCTAAAGCCAGAATTAAAATCTTCCCGTGTAAGAAACTGATGAACCAGTCAGTGGATGAGCACCGGCAAGCTCAAGCTCAATTATGCATCGGTGTGGGGAATGCAAAAAGTAAGCCGGTATTAATTAAATTAAAGAAGCCTGGAATGCCACGGAGCGAGAAGGGGGAGGAGGGCCTACGGACAGGGTCGCGTCAGAGCCCCTGGCACCCATTCATAACTCATCCCTTGCCGAGGCCACTCGGAGCCTCGAGGACGAATCGCGGCTAATTTAATCGCCGCCGGAGGTCCGCGGGGCCCTTTTTGCTCGCCGAGCGCTCGGAGCCTCGCGAGCCGCGAGAACGCGTCTCCATCGTCATCAGGGGGCGTGAAAGCGGCGGGGGGCCGCTGGAGGAGCCCGGCGTAGGTGGAGGGTGCCTGCGTCGGGCCGAGGGTGGCTCCGATGAACGATGACGGGGGCGCAATTAGCGGGTCGCGCGAGTCGCGATCGATCGCCGGCTCGGGTGCATTAATCAGCCGAGGGTCGCGCACCCGGGCGAATGCGCGAGTCCGTCGCGCACCCCTAATGCACGGCCCTGCCGCCCCCGCGAGCATTTTCCGCGTTTGGGCGGGGGCGCCCTCGAGGCCGCTTCATTGCGGCTCGCGACGTGCCTGCAACGGCCGACGGACCCCTGAATTCTGATTAAAACGGGAGTCGCTTTAATTTGGAATATCGCGCTCTCTGGCCGTGATCTATAACCGAGTCGCGAGTGCATTTTCCAAAATGCCCCCGCGTCCATCCGATCATTTATTGGGTGAATTAGGTGTCGAAGAGGACGGCTCTCGTATAATATTGGGCAGATTATTGAGAGTCCTGCTAATGGGCGTAATAAAAGTATTTATTGCGCGCGCACAGCAGCGGCCGTATCAAATTTATGCCGATAATGGTTAGTTTTACATAATGAAGACATGTTTACATTTTCAATCATATCAAATGTATTTACAAGCAATACATTCCAATTAGCACTCGTGTTTTTACAACACAAGACTTTGGTGACGAGTGCAGTAAATCCACGAGCTTCCCTAATTTTTTCGCACCTTCCGTCAAATTGTTCGGGAAATCGAGGCATTTAAACGAGCCTCCCCTTGGGGATAAAATTTTCGGCCTTGATCTACTTGGACCGAGAGAAATTGTACTCAGTATTCTTAATAATCATCCACTAAAGGTGGTGCCACTTTATTAGAAATATGCTTTACAGTTTTTACAATTTTGTAACACGTGTATATCAAAGAGCGTTTGTAGCCCTAAGTATCCAATGACAGCTTAGTCTGCCGAAGTCTGCTGACCAGAATATTAATAGTGAATTTACGTGCCAGATAAGAGCGCAGCGCATTGCGGTAATATTATTGACAGCGGGCGTTTATAGCTTATGCATCTTGAGTAAATTTTGGACTCTAATCTACAATGCGTTCAGGTAACGCGGGGCTACGGGGAAACCTCAATTCGAGACTGCGTTCACCCCAGCGACAATTGAGAGAGCCTTTACGCGAAAGGAGCCTCGACCTGGGGTGAGGATATCGCTCGCATGAATGACGCGCGCGCGCGCGCGCGCACACACACATCGATAGCCGTACCTTGGAGCTCTGCGAGGAACGTGGACGGTCATGTTGACAGCATTATTTCACGTTTCACCACACGCGCGATTCGTTTCTTCCCTCTTCGAGGCTCGCATCGGGGCGAGTCTCCCTCACGGCTCGCTCTCGGGCTCTAGAGCACGCGGGTGTCCTCCGCGTTGTCGCGAGTTGCGCGAGGGTGGCTCTGCGTCGTCGTCCTCGTCGTCGTCGTCGTCGTCTTCGTCCTGCTCGTAGCCGGGGCGGACGTAGGAGGCGACGCGTGCCGCTGGCTAAGTTACGAGCCGTTTATGAGCCATGAGGCGATCCCGAACACAAGATAGACTTGCTCGGAGACTTACTCCACGAGGTTTACGAGGCTAGCCTGGCCGTCAGCGAGAGGAGCGAGAAGCAGCGCCTCTCCTTCCCCAGCTGCGAACGGATAGATCAGAAGGACCGCCTGCGACTGTCTGATTTACTATGGTGGACCCCGGTATAACGTGGGTCCTGCCGCCTCTCCGAAAGTAAGAGCGCGAGTGCGACGGAGCTAGAGCCAGCTCCAGAGCGTGCTGAGAGAGAGAGAGAGAGACGGAGATAGAGGAGGAACGAGTGCGTGTATGCGTGCGCCTGTCCCCTTTTTCGAGCCCCCTCCAGGACACAAAGTCGGGTGTACTCTGGGCGCTTAGAGACGGGCTTCCCAGAAGGGGGACGGACTAGACGAGGGTTACACCACGCAGCATCCTTCGGTAGGTATGCGTGGGGTGGGGCGTCGTTCCTAATCCCACTTCCCACACCAATGAATAATGTCTCTGCCGGCGCTGCTTAGTGTGATCCTCGCGAGACGGACTCCTCGGAGCGTTGGCGTAGCCAACGGCCAGGCCCGAGGGAGGGGAGAGAGAGTATTCGTCGGCTCGGGTCACCTCCGCTCCTACACTCGAACCAGTGGTCGCTTAACTCTAATATCCGTCCGCGCTCTCCTTCTTCGCTCCGCTCCACCTCCCCCGCCCCCCCCCATTGGCCCCTTACTGCCGCTGGCCGCGCACTCGATTAATTGCCCGCGCTTCCTCGCGGCTAATCGCTCGATGCTTAAAAGACGTTTTCCTCCTTTCTACCACCACCACCCCCCAACCCCCCGATAGCCGATGACCACTGCCCCCTACTCGCTGTATCGCATCGACTGCAACTTGCGTTTTCGAAGCTCTTAAATTAATTCGTTTCCTCCACTTGTAACCTGTTCCTCTGTAGCTTTGAATTATGCCTTGCTTTTCTTTTCACGGATAATTTTTTTTTTTTTTTTTTTGTATCTTTATCAAACGAGTTCCTTTACATTTTTATAGACGGCGATGCTGCCCGGGCATAATATCTATATCCTCCGATGCTTAAGTGTGCATTTTAATGAATAGCGATCTTATTGTCTAAATTTTGAAGGATATTTTATTTATTAGGTTCGTATTGTATTACAATAAGAATTCAATTGAAAGCGGATGTCGGCTTGTGCGAATGCGTTACCTAAGAGATGCGTCATTTAGCAGATGCATCTGCAAAAACTCCTTGTCCTCGACTATATGCTATTGTTTTTTTACTCTTTGCTTTTAATGAAAAACGCTTCGTAGTACATGTTCTTTCGGCAAATATGATAGATAAAGGTATCTGGAACGGCCGTAACTTTGAATTTCGGCCGAAATTTTTGTCATGTAAGTACTAATTTATTATTCGCGTGCCCGTTACCGGGAGCATGTGCTTCGTAAAAAGCGAAGGTTTAAAATCGAAAAGTGAGATTCCCGTAAATTTTATGATCGGATGAATAATCACCGTTAACCGAAGGGCCGGAAAGGAATAATTTTACAATAACGGCCTGCCCTTGTTGTGAATGGAGGAAAAAATTTATGCCCCGCTCGAGCGCCAACAACAGCGGCCGAAATGGCGACGTCCGCGCCTGCTGCTTTTTCAAAATGAAAAAATCATTAGGTCGAACAAATTGCACGAGAGTCTTTCGCGCGAGTAATTCTTCGCGCGAGCCCGACCCTTTCATTTTAATTTGAATCTAGAGCCTCCTCTGCTGCTCCTCCGCGGCAACCTCGTAGCCGGGGCCTCCTTCCTCCCCCCCCCCACTCTCCCCATCTCACTCCGTACCCCGTTCTCTAGCCCTTTCGCTTCGGGTCCCCCTCGCAGACGGCGAATCAACGAGGAGTCCCCGCTCTCCCCCCCCAACCACCCGACCGACCGATGCCCCTCGCCCCGCCGTAAATAATGGATTATCGCACGGGCGTCAGAAAATCGTGGCGCGCTCGGCGAGTCGGAGCTGGAAAACCCGAGCGATCGGCGACCGATGGGTGGAGCTTAATAACTCGCCGTCCGCGCTCCACCTTGGCCGAGCACCGCTCCTAGGAAAATTTAGGGTTGCACGGTGGCTAGGCCCGGGACAAAAAGATCGCGCCCGAAGATCCTTCGGGGTGCATGCCAATAAGCCTTCCCGACATTCCTGGCCGGGCGCTCCCCGACTCCCGCCTGCCCGTGAGAGATCACGATTTTTATCGGCCTCAGCCGTCCACCCGCCGCCCGCCGCTCCGAGCCCTTCGTCCTCGCCCTCGGAGCAGAGGCTTTTCACAGGCTGGTGGATTCCTTTCGTGAAAATTAATACCCCATTATACACGCATTGTACATACATATACGTATACGTGTACGTATACGTATACACATGTATATACATATAATGCGTGGACACACGTGTAAGCGTGTGCATGACACACATGTGCATTGCGTGTGTGCGCGCGGCTGCGTGTACGTGTATAGCGAATGGCTCGCGCGCGCGCATGACGAATGGCCGACGTAGCAGCAGCGCCCGTCGCTCCACGAATCCCGTAAATTTATGCAGGGATGCGGCGCGACCGGAGTGCGACTGCGCGATACAACAATACGCTACATGCATACGTATAATGCGAAGCTCGAGATTCCTTTTTTTCTTCTCCCTTCTCTGCTCCTTCTTCTTTTTCCTCTTCGGACTCTTCTCCGCTGCCCCTCCGCTCACTCGCGCTCTCTCCTCCTCTCTCCCCTCTCCCTCTCTCTCTCTCTCTCTCTCCAACTTCCTTGCATACTGTTCGTTGTCATGTCGGTCCCTGCCACCTTCCCGTTCTCCTTCTCCTCTTTTTCTTCTTCTTTTCATCTTCGACTACTCGACGGGCGGACTCGAGGCTGTTTGTTTGGGCATTTTTGTTATTACCGCGCGCCTCGCCAAGGGTGGAAGTGTATTATAGTTGGCACCCCGAGGCCGCAATCGGAATGTTCCTCCTGGCCCGTGGTTAGGCCCTCGCGACAGGAATATTAACGGATACGAGGGCCGCTCCTCCTAATAGACCCTTCAATTTTCAATACCAACATTGTCATTAACATTTCTACGGATCATTCTCGAGCCCGTCGACGCTCGCCTCCTCGTATCTTTGAGGGCAAGAAGTCTATTGTCTATAAGAGCTGACATCGCCGAATAGGCCTCAAGGGCTCCCCAGCAAGAGACTTCTCTTTTAATAAAAGGCCCTTAACAAAACCCATGGCATAATGGCCAAGCTGTGAACAGATTGATTTTACGTTTGGTTACGCGAAATATCGTACAATCTTCGAATAATGGCAGCCGAGAACATCTGGCGTGACTTAAATAAGGCATGCTAGCGTCGAAAATGATTTCTTCTGTGTTACTTATAATATTTCAATTGATAATGTACGCTTACTGTAAAATTAAGACAATTTCCATAAGCTGTCATGGTCATTGAAATTCTTGAAAAATGGCCGACCCCAATAACCCTTTTAGAAGCATTACAATCTTGGAGAGTTTATAGACTCGCTCTCTCGTTTATTCATACGTGCCAATGTGAAAGTACTCGAATAGAAAAGTAACACTTGTCCCGATGCGCTTAATGCTACGTACATACGCATCCGAGCGTATAATACATTGCACAAAGCTCATTGTTGCTTGTTATTCCGAACAGCAATAGATCCCGATAAGAAGAGGACTTTATTCGGCGGCTTTGACTGGTCGCATGAGAATTAAGCAATCATAGCTCTAGGGAGCGCGCATAAGTGAGAAGAGAGAGAGAGAGAGGGAGAGAGAAGGAGAGAGAATGCGACAGACAGAAAAAGAGGAATGGGGAGAGGGAAAGCCAGAGAGAGAGAGAAAGTATAAAGAGAGGCCCATTCGTCACTCCATGTCAACCACACATTTGCCCGTGAGCGGCATTTACTTATATACCTGCGCTCTCTACCATCACGAACTCGGCCTCACCTTATCGCAATCTCCATGTGCGCTCGCGATTATCCATAGGCGCGAGCCAGAGCGAAAACATTCGTGGACGAAATGAATCGCGTTAACGTATGCGAGATGGCGGCTACGGGCCCGCATTGATTTACCACCACGTCTCGGGACTTTTTTCCTGCTTTCTTGTGAGCCTCCTTTTTTCATTCTGCTTCTTACGCTCCTTTCAATTATAAGCAGGTTAGAAAAGTCTAGCTCTTTTTGCTTCTACAAATGCTTGGGAATTCCTCAGTTCTTTCTCCCGATGAACATTATTTTTTCTCCCTCTCTGCTATGTGTAAAATATTGGCGTTGCGTGGCTAGATACTCGCATAATTTATACGACGTGTTTGTTAAGTTGTAAAATGTCATTTATACTTTCATTTTGTATTATTTTTTTACCAGATAAGTCTCAGTGTGAATGATAACGTTATTTAATAATCTCGCGTGTATCTACGATAATTTATTATCCTTATTTGTAGACACTAACGGATTGTATAATATGCGACAAATTGTGAATTTTATACCTTAAAATTTTTAAAACATTTAATCATGAGATATGAAATTTTTTATAACGAGTGTGATTTTCTTAAAGGTAATTTTATGTTCATATAAGAGGATTTATTAGGTTTTTTTTTTTTTTTTTTGAAATTTGCATTATTTCTTCAGAAAATACACACACACATATGTATATATATATGGGCGTGCGTTTGTATTATTTACGTATAGCAATGTAATAATTGCTCGATACCATTACTTTATGTGGTAATGACTTGAAATTTAAAATAATAATAACAAATAAAAATATAATACTATGATTACGTGTAATTTATATACAGCATTCGTTGCAACTATTGGTTTTATTGGTACTTTTGAAAAAGATGTTAAGATTACATATTAATGCGTGTCTAATATTTGAATAGAGCAGAATGGGATGTCTAACATGTATAATGTTATTGTTGTCAATCTTACATAATTCAATGGATAGATAATGATTAAATAGCGGCTGCAGAAAACAATTTCTATGGTTTTATGCGGTCTTAAAAGCATGGCATATATATATATATATATATCATAAAAACGTACAATAAAAGCAATGTCAGGTATGAAAGCGCGAGTAGCGAGTAATTATCGAATTTCAAGCTTAACGTTCTATTGAAACGGAAAATAAGCCATTACAAGGTTCGTGCTATAATTCGAAGCGCGGCAAAAGGTCTCGAGGAACCGGTTATCCTAGCCTATCGGAGTGCATTACTATTCATAAAAAGAAGGAAGCTCGAAGTGACATCGATTAGAACGAGGCTGGCTTTCTACAGCGAGGCTCAATAATCCACATGCAAGTACCTGCGTGGACGGAGTCGCCCACGGGAGTCGAGCCTTTTTTCATCATTTCTTTTTCATCCTAGATGCGCCCGACCCTCGACGCCTCCAGTGCTTTATCGGCGAGACGTCGATCACGAGTAAATACGAGAGAGCCACGAGCTTGATTAGATCCTCCTTCGGCGCGGCTCGACTGCTCGCACGGCTCCGATAGGAGGCGAACTCCCGGCCCGGCAAAGGCCAACGCATAGCCGCTCGGGGTGGTGGCCTCGGGGTCCCGGGCACCGAGATAACGCGCGACCCCCGCGGCGAGTGCGCTGCGAGGCTCGGCCAGACGTCGGGGAGGGTGTCGCGGCCTTCTCCCGCGAAAGCGATGCTTATCCTCGGGGGGGGGGGGAGCCGTGCACGCGCTGGAACGGGAAGTCGCGAGATGCCTTTCCGCGGGGCTCCGCATTCCCTGCGTTTGGGCGCGAGCGGCCCCGGCGATCGGCGTTTTTCACTTTAATGGCCTTAAATCGGAGAGGCCAACGCTAAATTGTGTCGACGAGTGCTGTTATCTGCAGTTGCAATGATTTTTTCGGTTGACTGCTCGGTAAGAGCCAGCCAGGGCATACGACTTTACTGGGGACAGGGGAGAAGTTATTTAGGTGAGCGAGCGTTTGTTCGACGATTTTCGCAGGGATAATTGATTCGGCGGAGGATTAAAGCGATTCACGGTTACTTTTAATTGCAGCTGGAATTTCGCCGAGTGCGAATAACGTATATGGCCCCAAAGGCAATCTTATTTTTCTGTTCGTTATTATTCGACCGTGCATCAGTACGTACGTGTATAAACATACGAATAAACTTCCGTGGCCTATTTTGAATGTCTTCTCGGAGAGTTCGGAGTAAATCCAGCAGTAGCACGTAAGTATTGTTTCTCTAGTCTGCCTAATGAGGGCAGCATTATTAAGAGCCACGTCCAATGAAAGTTATTGAACGCTTAATCTGCACAATTCAGCATGAGCTTGTACACGAGGACGATCCGAATGTTCCATTGAAACCCGCCACCCTCGAGCATTTCTGAGCCGCACTCGTCTATTTTAATAGTGAAATTATTCCCATGGAGTGTAACTACACGCACGTCTCGAGAAAAGCGCGCACTGCCATTAAAGGCCAAGTACCGCTCGACTCGCTCCTTAAGAGACTACTTGAAAATAGTTCCGCCGGCCATTCCTAGCCTCGGATCCTGCGCGCGGTTCTTAGGGCATGAATTCGAAAGAAAATGTGCCTCGCGAAATGCGGCGAGCCTAACGAGCCGTAATGGTTCCCCTCCGATCGCGGGCTTTTAATGGAGTTGCGGCAAAGGGCATTAGCGCGAACGCCCGATAAGGGGAGCGAAGGGGAGCGAAGGGGAGTTGGGCTTGGGGTCGGAGGGGTGGAGAGGCAGCGATAGGCCGAGAGGCGCGGCAGGAGGAAAGAAAGGGGTAGGGCTAAAGGAGCGGCTCGAGCCGCGGCCAGGGGCGAAAGGATACGATTCATAAAACAGCAATTACAGGGCGAGACAGGAGAGTCGCGCGAGAGCCGCCGGCTGTAATTTCGCACCTCTTAAATAAGACGTTCTCTCGCCATCTTCTTTGCCTCCTGGCTGCATCGCGGGCCGGCCTCTGCCTCCTGAGGCCACCCCCTGGTCGCCGCTCGCTCGCGATGGTCGAGCCGAGCCAGGCTCCCGTGCCGTGTTCACCGCTCCGTGGCGAGCAAAGGAATTAAAAGGAAAAGCTCTCTCGAAAATTGCCGGCCATCGCGCCTTATATCAGCGAGTATTTTTAACGCGGTGCTGCTGCTGCTGCTGCTGCTGTGGAGGTGCCAAACAACGCTCATTAACGCCCAGGCCTCGCAGACCCCCGGCAATTTACGAGGAGCACCTGTTTTATGATGGCCCGGGAAATAATTACTTTTTAATGAAACAGACACTCTCGCCTTTAATATTATTCTTTCCTACCTACGGATCTGGTTTGCTGCAAAAAAATTAGTTATAAATAGACGAGCTCGCGCTTCTGAAGTTTCCCACTGTTCTTAGGTAATTGTTGTGGAAGCTTTTATGGGATTAGCTAATGTAAGTCTGATGGATAGATATGTTTAACTATTGTTTGAGTCATAATTCACGATATAAATATGTCTGGCACAATGAATCAATCCCGGCACGACAGACATTATTATTTCGTTACTAAACGTTAAACTTAATGGCTGTCCGTCAATGGTTGAAAAGGCTTACTACCCTTATTTTCATTTCGTTAGGAAGCCATTTAATTTATTTTTCTAATATCATTGATTAATTACAAAAATTTCTTTTGCAAGTATTTAATTTTATATTATGATTTAATAGCAGTTGGGGTCTTCACAGCAAAAACTTATCAATAAAATATAAAGTTATGTAAAATTATGTTTTATCAAATTATAATTCCCTAGTAAACTATAAGCGTAACTTCAAGTAAATGTACAAAAAATGCATAAAAGAACGATTCCCCTTGTATTTTGATACAAAAGCTAATACTCAGAGAAAGTTGAAACAGACTGAAGTCAAAGAACCGACTCTAAAATTAAATCCTGACTTTCGTATGGCTCAAATTTAGTACCAAAAATGTTGGCACTGCAAGTTTCTAACTTCAAATAACAGTTGATTCCGAGAATACCATGTAGTGTAAATACATATTAAATTACAAAACAAAGTAAATTTTCGAGTATTATTTTATCAAACAGAAAGCCGAATTCCAACGAGAATCATATCCGCGAAGCTACGATGAATTAATTATAATGCTTATAAATAATGCTTTCATCTACTTTTAACGTCTACAGGCGTTGAAGCTTCGTTATTGTCGTGCGCAGACGTGATATAAAAATTTAGAGCGTTCGTCAAAATTAAAAATACGCCCGCCGAAGACAAGCACATAAGCAGGGACGAGCAATTCCCAAAAGTACTTTCTCAAATTGTTATCGAGCCGCCGGACAGTTACACTCGCCGGTGCTTATCGCAATTCCTTGAGCTCATCATCGGTGCCGCGAGCGCAGGCAGCCTTCCGCATCCTTCCCATTCGCTCTCGCATTCCCGACCTTATCCCAGAAGAGCCTTACGCTGGACTCTCGCTAGAATATAAGAAACGACCGACTCCCCAATCTCCCTCCCTGCCCTCCTCGACGCCCACCAGTGCAGTGCGAAACCGGTGGACGCGCCACGACTATTTTCCCGTCCCCGGGCGCCGACCCGAGGCTCCATGTGTTTCGTCATTATCACCGTGTATTTTCAATTTTGCCTTCCCGACGCCGACTCCCTGGCTTCGCGGCACACGGCGGCGATTAAGGTCGCGATCACGAGAGTAGCGACCGCACCAAGGCATCGATGTGGCCCCGAGCACGGGATCGGATTTTACTTCGCTTACCGAATACCTTCGCCGAACGTAGAGTCATCACATAACGAGAAAATGTATTGATAGCAGGAGGAATCGAGATTTCTCAATTCCGTGGGGAACGATCCAAAGTTTTTATACCCTGCTTTACTGTACACTTTTTCTTCCTGTACGCGTATAGTTTATCGGAAAAAAAATCTACATTTATCTTACGAGATCGAGTTTTTGCTACTTTATACAGTCTCTATATGAAACATACATATACATGAACTTTATTCTTTTAATGTTCAGTTTAAATTTGTAAATAGGCTTTACTGGATTCCGCTCTTTTTAACATTTTCGTAATTAAGTAATATATATTTAGAATATTTTTTCACTTATTACAAATTTTTAAATGATAACATTGTAAATATATTTTACTAACTTATCTCACAAAGCTAAGAAACGTAGACAAGATTGTAAATCTTTATATTTTTGAAGATCCCAAGATAATTATGAATTGTGACTAAAATTTTATCAATGAATACTACCATTACGTGCACATATTTTTTTTAAATCAAAATAATGTTTAATAATTAAATTTGCCTTTTATAAAATGTACATACTGATTAATTACATGAAATAAACGAAACTTACTCACAAAGTAGATTTATTCAACAGCTGACGTTTTTTTTGACTCACCTGTAACAAAAGAAAGCATTTAAAGTTAATAAATATCTTAGATGAATGTAGAAGTATAAAAGTAATTTGACACTTAGCTATACTAAAATATAAACTAAATCTCGATTATTTTTGTTAATTAAGCCTGGATAAATGTATACATATATACATAAAGGATAAGGGAAATCTCTCGTATGGAAAAAATATTAAACTTTAAATTTTATTAGCAATAAGACTGGGTTAAATTTTGTAGATAAGATTCGAAAAATCAGTGATTTATTTTCAATGTAATAGTACCTCAAGCGTCAGACGTTAATTCGTTGCAATTATCCAGTAAAAGTCCAAGCTTTTCCTAAGCAATGAATGTAAACGATTTCAATTCGGTCCGTGGCTAAGCCCTTACACGAGTCGCAAAATTTACGAGGAAAAGTCAAGGTTGCTGTAATTAACACTCGCGAAACTCGCCTCTCCTGATTAGTCATGAAGTATGTAACTTGGGAATTGACATCGTAGCCCGTCCCCTGCGTGGTAAAAAGGATCACCGCTGGTGCGAGTACTGACGGTGGCGCTTTTTTTCGTCCTTCTATCAAGAGCCTGAGATACCGGGACGACAATTTATCGAATGATAAATTCCTCGAAGATAGGATCACGTCGCGTCTAGATTAAACGACGATCCCTTTCGGTCTCTCCACCGCTCTTATAAGTCTTCTTTTCCGTCTCTTGCGCTCTCCCTCTCCTTCTCCCTCGCGAAATTAAATATAGGGTCGAATTGCAGCTACTTCTGTGCTTTAGGTACCGCGCTCTCCTCTGCCCGGCTCTCCCGCTCTCTCTCTCTCTCGCTCTCTCGCTCTCTCCCTTAGCCCTCGCCGAATTCTCCAGCATTCCACTCAGTCGACTCCACTCTTATCTGCCACCGCAGATTCTTCCATCGACTCCCCCCACCCTTAAGTTCTACTTCGATCCCTCACTCCGACCCCCACGACGTACCCGCAACTCAACAAACAACGACTATCGCACTCCCCTCGTTGAATATATATCTCGAAACTACTCGGGCCGAGGCTCCGTCGCGACCCTCCGTGCTACGCTTCTTCTTGCCTCCAGTGCTTCAAGCTCGGTTCCATCCCTCCTCCCGCGTTCAGCCCGCCCACCCTTCAGCTTCGACTCAGCTCCTTTTTTCCGTCTAAGCGCCCTCGGGTTTTCTCCCCTCGTTCACGCTACTATCGCAATGATGTGCCTGCGACGCAATAAGAATGGCCAACTGTGGCTATCTACCAGCTCGGAGTCGCAATCGTTATCGAACGCGAAAATCTCGTCACTGGGCCCGGGGAACGACGACCGGCTTCCATTGATTGGCCGATGCCGAGCTGTTGGGGCGGGAAATTAGGAGGAAAGCCGAGCGATGGCCACTGGCACTCTACCTAATACGGATTTCCCACCAAATGTAAATAATTATACGGCTTGAACACTGTGAGCTTTTATTTTCCTTAATCCAAGTCTCTACGAACTGTCATTCATCTAAGACGTTGGGGGATAGAGGGATCGATAATCATTTTACTTTAGTACGTAAAAATGATAAGCGAGTGATTCTTATTGAGGATTGGAGACATTTTCTCAATTTCATTCTGCTCAGAATGCTAGTTTATTATTATTCATTCAAAGACTTTAATACCACATTTATGGACTTTTTTTTACAAAATGCCTTTATAAATTACTACTTCAACTATTTTTTTTTTTTATCAAAGCGTCAAGTTAAAGTTGCTGATCTATCACGTGAGCTTACAATTTCCTACCAAGCTCTTTTTAAATTTTTGACAAATGAAGCAATATTCATTACAAAAAAACGTTAAAAATTACCCTTCACAACGTATGTGTATTTCGTCGTAATATAATAAATTATGTATAAGGCTCCTTATATTCGAGAATTGTTCGTGCTCTTGCCATTTCAATCAGTAGTCTCCTGAGTATATTAAAAATATACCATCAAAGTACGAACAAAAAGAGAAAACATGGCTCAAGCGTGATATATAATTTATGATTCCTCTATATTACTTTTCTATCTCTCGATCTCAACTTACTTTCTTTGTCTCTTATTTTTCCATCTCTCTTCTATGTCTCCTCTCTCTCTCTCTGTCTCTCCCTCTCTCGTTATCTCTCTATTCCGTTCTCCCTTTTTCACTTGCTCTATCTTTGTACGTATATTTACACGTATACGTATCTTGTGATACAAGTAAATCCCGGTGAAACGCGCCAGTCCTACCAATCTGTACGTGACACACGCGATCGAATGATCAGGGAAGCAAGAGAAAAAGAGGTAGAGTGAGATAGAGAGAGAGAGAGAGAGCCAGATAGAGAAGATAGCTCGGTACTTAAGAATGAACGAGCCTCATCGATAATGCAAGCGCACCCTCGGAGGTAATCAGGAAATCCACGTGGAAAGGGGTTCGCTGTCTTCATAACCCTATTGTAAGGGTTATCGAGGAACTTGGAGAATAGATAAAAACAAGTCGGACCACTATGGCACGTAATTACTGTGTTAGAACGAAAAGCTCCAAGATTTTCAACTTGTATGCAAGCGGACGCTGATAAATTACTTTGTAGCATTATGGGATAACCTTGAGCCAACAGGTTAATTAGCCCTTTTATCGACTGTTCGATATAAAGCTGTGAATGTTTATGCCTTATCCTGCTCCAGGGCTTGTATATATAATACATATATTTATTGGAGAAAATCTTATGAGTGCTATTATTTCATTAATCTGCTAACTTTATTTCGTTGAGCGTTATCCTTAGCTACCAAGAATAAGCAATAAATTTTCATTCTCTAAAAAACTTTGTAAAAATTCAAACATCAGTATTATATTCAATAATGAGTTAAACGTCGATATTAAGGTAAGGTCTAATTTTAACTTAAGCGCGACCCCATGATTTTCTATTTAAAAAACATTTGGCTTCGTTTTAATTTTGAATGAAAGTGTTTCGGGGTCGTCGTTGAATAGAGACGTGTAATTTTCGGATGGGTTATATATTTGTATGTACGTACACGTGAAGTCGCATTCTATAGACAAGTTTTTGGCACTTAATTAATGATTTATCATACGTTTATTTTTATGAATTAACGGTTAGAGTGAGGCTTGGCCCAGGTTTTATATTCGAATAGTCAAAAAACATGCAATTTTTTTGACCACCTGATTCATATTCGTATACCTATAAGCTTAGCGTATCGTACAATTAATCTTAAATAATTTATGGCTGTTTCAAATGAATGTCTTTATTCTTGGCTTACTTGACTTTCGAAGAAATTATAATCTCATGAGTCTCAGGATTTCCCCATTTATTTTGCAATGGTAGAAGACTGATTAACTGTCAAATTATACAACTACTTCACGGTAGACTAGTCAAAACGGGCCGCACGGCCATTCCCTATTCGACCTTATCACAAAATGAAAGCAGAAGGAAAAATAATGTGCGGTCCGATGCGGTAGGACTGAGCGGATGGGCGGGAGTGTAGTTGTTTTATTGGGGGAGGGGGGGGCGGAGTGAGCGGAGGAGGAGGAGGAGAGGCTGGAGTCGACAAAATGACCGGGACTCGCAACTGCCAATGTGCGAGAACGATAATACCAACAGCTGTGGACCCTTGAAGCCCTTCAAGCTCTACTGAACACCCCTTAGCTCGCGACCCTTGTATTTCGGGATTTAATTGCAGCCGTGTAGGAACGGGTCGGCCCGTGGAGCGGATGTCACCCAGAGGAGAAGTGTCTGAGACGGGAGGGAAAGAATCAGATGCGCAATAAAGGAATAATTCATTACGAGCGCGGTTAATTCGAGGACTCACTCGTATGCCAAATGTTTTTACGACGCTACCTCGAAATATTTCCAGCCGGCTTCGATTCCACCACCTACTTTCATTTTTAGGAGCCTCCACGTACGTCGGCGATTCTTTGTGGGACCATCGTATATCTCAATAATGCTCGCGCATACTTCCATGATAAATGAAACTATTTTAATGGCATCGGCGACCATTTCGTTATTAATAGCATAGGCAGGAATAAGAACGGGAACCAAAATATCTATTTATTTAGGATCTTCTGCCATTACATTTCCATTTTTTTCTCCTTCCTTCTAGAACCAAGTGCACGAATTAAAGACGTGACCGAAATTGATGATTTTTTAAAGCTCTCCGGCGGCTTAACGGCATTTACTTATTATTTTTATTATCGGCACGAAACAAGTGCAGTGCGTGTGGAGCCGAGCCACGCCTAAAATAGAGCATCGTTACGCGCTACAATAATTTATCGGCCCTCGTCCTCGACACGTTTTTTCTTTTTCTTTTTTTTTTTTTTTTTGTTCTCTTCGGAGCCAAGCCAGCGTGAAACGAGAAGGGCAGGGGAAGAAGGAAAGCCTAGCCCAGGAGGCAAAGGAGACTCGCAGCCCCGAGACGACGGTGGGCCCGTCGAGGGAAGCTGCAAGTCGCGCCGTTGGCCCGTTGGCGCGAAACTTTTAAGCGCCGAGCCTGTGCCGTTGCTCGAGGACATCATTTAGGGTCGAGAGGGGCTCGGGAGATCGGAGAGGCGCGCTTATCGTCTACGAGTCTCCAGAGATCGCGGGTCACGTTTATTGCGAGCGCAGCATTGGGTGGTGGGCGCGAAATTAAAGGGCGAGCCGAGCTTTGTTATATTCGCCCGTGATTCAGCAGCGGCAGCGAGTGCCGGGCCGAAAATATCGTCTCCGCCCATTGCATCTATTTGGAGTGAGTATGCAGTACGTCAACACTGCCGAGGAAGTGCGTATCGGATATTAATACGAGCGCTGGGCAGCATCGGTAATTTTTATTCGGGGCAGCCCGTCGCGCGTGAGCAGCGCAACCATGGGTAAGCCTCTTTTTAACGGGATAAAGGCCTTCGCGTCAAAGGAATGCTTTTACGCGTATCGGTTCTTTGGCGAAAAATATATCGCACGCATCCTAAGGAGGATCCTTGGGACCGCCAGTGGCGATGAGCGGCAGTGACCAGGGGACTCCTTATCGAACTGCGCGCACGAAAAGTGCCTACTTTTTAGAGAACGAGGACTGAACGATCGAAGGCTTTGCTTCTGTACCGAGTGTAGCGAAACATTATGCAAATGGACGCGATTAGCGCCCAAGCACTCCCGGAACAACTTAAACCTAGAGTTTTGAATAAGCGCTGTAAATAGCTGCGAGATTACTTCGCACAATCGTAGGCTATTTATGAATGAAAATTCCGCTTACATTGATGCAAATCCTGATCGTGGATCATCGACCGGCACATATTCTCTAACCCATTACTCAACGCTTAAAAATTATTTTTTGATACGATTTGACAGTTACACACCGCACGACTCGTTGATAGAAACTGTTTCATTGATATTTTATGAATATAATCCAAGCTCGTAATAACGAAAAGACGTAGTTCGTACGGTATCTGGATTATATGCTCATATTAAAAGCTCGTTACGATTTGAATTCTTTGTAAACAAAATTTCTCCATTTTATTAAGAACAAGTAATTGCTACGATATGAATTCCTTTCTTTTGAAAATACTTCAAGCGTTTTAATGCGAATCAGCTTTATCAGCTTTTGGCATAGTTAATAGTTCTGATAGGAATAATTGTTAAAAGGAATCAATACGATTAAGCGTATAATATAATAATATTACTTTATATTTAAATGGTATGATAAGTATCTTATAATACAGTAATCATTATTTATTTGTAAGCTATAAATTTAGATAAGAATTGAATTTACATATGATTTTACCACAGAATCCATTATTAATTGCATTAAAAAAATAAGCGTGTAATTAGTTAAAAGCTGATTTATCCTTATAAACTTATTTTCGTTGTTTTTAATGAGCGATTAGGCGAAGCTTAAGTTCAACAGTCACGTGACTGCTTCGCACGTTTCATTGAAACAGTGTCTCTCGTAGGCGGGACGGTGTAAGTACTCCCATTGGATAATACATTGGATAAATTATAGGCATCGAAGGAGATCGACTCGGAATATTAGCCGATCTTAAAAATGAAAAAATCAGTCGCTTGATCGACAAGAAGGATATAATTACGGGCTTAATTTAATTATGGATACCTTTAAGCTTCCAGCCGTAAGATTTTTCTATTTAAAATAAGAAGGCTCAAGTGGAAAATCTCGAGCCCTGGTAAGTCATTAGAGTCATAGACAAGAGGCGACGAAAATCAATATACATGCCAGTGCCGCATAAATCAATAAAACAGCTAACAGACGTCGAAGCAGGCGCGCATACGCAGGCGGACACGATACGCCCTTGTAGGCTGTCGCCTCGCCTAAATCCCGAGCCAAGGTGGCTTGCCGAGTGTCCCGTGACTTCGGAGGCAGTGGACTCGCCGTACGCGGAGGATCGCGCCGCGTAAGAACAAGAGAAAAAGAGAAAAGGAGCAGGGGAGAGGACGATCTAGCTTATGGGGCGCAGCCTCTGGTCGCTCGTGGCGGCTCTAGAGAGAAAGAGAGCAGCGGATTCGAGGACGAAGACAGAGGGAGCGTTGCCGATGCTCCGCTACTGGTGTAGCCTCCGCCGCCGCCGCCGCTGCTGCTGCCCGCACCAGGCGCCCCTCCGCATATTTCACCGTGGATTTACGAGCCTCGATACGACAGGGAAATTGCAAGAATGGCGGAGTAATCTATCTCTCCTTGCCTCTGCGTTCGCTCTTCTTCTTTTCCCGGCAGCCGCCGCCTGCTCCTCTTCCTCCCCCGCCGCCGCCTCCTCCGGCCCTAACTGATCGCGCCCATCGTCCGAGCTCCGCGCGCTATGCGAGCGGCCCCCCCCCGACCCACCCTTTTTTCCATCCCCGAGAGCTCGGGCCGCCGGGAAAAGAAAATTCGCCCACCGAAGCCGGGAGCGCAGCGCAGCCACCTCCGCTATAATCCCAGATAAAGGGGGATTTGCTCGGCGAGGTCCCGAGCCGCCGCGGCCCTGCCTAATTGTCCTTCCCAGATAACCGGTGATCTATCGCAGCGGCACGAGTGGCCCGCGTCGATCCTCCTTCGAGCCCGGGACAAAGAAGCCGGGGCCGGCAGCGGGAGGCGGGAGGCGCGCCCACCCCGACGCCTGACCTCCCCGCGCCCGTCCGGAGGCCTTCAAACGCGGGAGCGCGCGCTTCTAGGGCCGTCGATTATTTTGACGAACGGCCCCGCGGTAGGAGAAGCCCCGAAGAAGGAGCCCCCGGCCAACCCCTCCTGCGACCGAGACTTATTGCTTATCCCGACGATCGAAGATATTTCCCGATTTAGTTTTCTCGGGCAGGGGTCGGCCTCGACCCACCCGTAGATAACCCGGGGGCCACTTATCAGCCCTGACTTATTAATACGACAATCTGGGAAAAAAAGTACCGAAATATTGCTTTCGACGGCGAGAAAACATCTCCTCCTTTTTTTTTTTTTTTCATCTGGATGAATTTAGTTTATGTCCCACCTTATAATGGCTACTTATCATGCGTAGTAATGGGTTTCAATTTATTTTTTTTCCTATTGAAATTATCTAACGCGTAACGACTTCGACAAATATCTCATTGATATTGTTTCTTATTGCAGAATTTTTCCAATTTCTATTGTGCCTTCGTTCTTTTTCTCATTTTCACTTGACCAAACATTTATATAACAATGGAATATGAATTATTGCCTGAAATAAATCCTCGAAAAATCTAATTTAATGATACGTTCACACAATTAATACTAAGTTAACTAATTGACTGTAATAATAAAAATGTTAATTCAAGTTATTTTGTAAACGTGTATATAATTATCTTTATGAAATTGAAACATCAGGTATATTACTACATATTTACGCGTAAAATTTTTTTACTTAAAAATACTCTACTCATGCATTGAGCATACATATAAATGTCATCGACAAATCAATCAGGTCACGAACAATTTTTTTTTATGTTTGTCAATAATCCAGCTCGGATTTTACTAAACTCGATCTCTGAGTGCTTCATCTTATTTATTTTTCTTTTATGGTCTTCGCTCAACGTATAGCCATTTTAATGCTCTCCCCTTAATAAGCCTGGAGTACTGTACTCAACAGCACAGCACTCGCAGAGCGCAATATCCATCGCAATGTATTTCCCCGCGTAAGCTAATACGACACCTCCAGATAGGAAGGAGACGCAGGTGTAGAGCAAAAATACCGGGACTCCGGTGCTCTACGTGGGCCCAGTCGAGCAGAAGTAAAGACTTGCCGGTAGTTCACCACGCGGTCGAGCGGTCGCCGAAGGAGGAAGAAAAGTGTCAGCGTCAACGCCGCGCCAGTGTTTTCTGGGGGCTTTCGCGAGCAGAAGTGACGGGACAGGAGGTTGGGGGGGGAGGAGCAAAAAAACGCGTGGGCAGGTAGGGAGCGGAGTACTGCGAGGTAAGGCGAGCGAAGAAAGGAAAAGCAATGGGGCCGTGGGAGCTCGCAGGGGCCCGAGGTGGAGGAGGAGGAGGAGGAGAATCGGTAGGATTGAATCGTCGAGGCTGGAAGAAGGCGAGCAGGAGCGCGAAAGGGACAATTAAGGGCCCCTCCGCGGGCGAGGGCCGGCAATCCGCGACGGTCTCCACATTGCGTGACTCGGCCCCGCACGTAACTTACACTGGCCACTGTACGGAGCGCAGAGGCGGAGGGACCGGGGCCAGTCGGAGCCCGAGCCACTGACCGGCCCGCCGCCTCCCCCCGGGGCCCTCGCGCCCTCGTCCCCCGCCCCGGCCGGGCCCGTCCGGCAGCGGTCCTTCGCGTCCCGGTCGTGCAACCGGGGAGCCCAGCCGATGGACGCCGCTCGCGCTTCAATTTAGCCCGGCACTGCAGTACCATCCATTACCCTCGCCCAGTAATATGTGATCGCTCGAGATTCATACTCCGCTTTTTTTCACTAATTAACAGACGGGACAAATCGCTCTCGCTCCTCTGAACCCTGACGCGCGCCCCCTTTTTTTGCCGGGACTCCTCGATGCCCGGGACGCACTTGCTTCCTTCGTTTATCCTCCAGCTGGCCAATTCTCCGGTTCATCCTCCTCGTTGTTGTTATTGTTGCTGCTGACATTGCAACCGGTACAAGTTTTGCAGAATCTCCTACCCGACGCTTCTAATAGCCTAGCCATTTGTCCTCGGAACACGAGGATTATTGACTGTCTCCTCATCCTTTTCTCCCCCTCGTGATATACATTTTCACGGGAACGCGATTTTACAAATTAACTATAGACGGCCAGTTACTCCATTTACTCCTTCGTGGGGATGTGCCTTTTGTATTTTCTTACCAACCGATTTTATGGATAATATAATACGAACTCCTGTGATCTACTATAGGGTCACTACTATAGGGATCTACTGTAGGTATGGGAAATCTATTATAAATATATATGCATACTTATATATCTCCTACATATATTAATGTTGTGTGTGTGTGTGTGTGTGTGTGTGTGTGTGTGTGTGTGCGTGTGTGTGTGTAATGAATTATCGAAATCTTCCGGATGAATCAACCAGTTATATTTAAATTATAAAAATACTCTGCCCTAAGGGATGTGATAAGTCTAGACATAATTTTAATGCTTAGAGGTGTATTGTATTTTGATAAATTAATATGAGCGTGTGTAACCATTTAAAAAAAAAATATTTAATTTCAGGTGCGCAAAACAGTGCAATTACAAAATCAAGCATCGATTTTTATCATCGTGAAAAATGTTCTATAAATAATGAGGAAAAGTTGAACCTTGTTAAATAATATTTCTCAATACAGTCAGCTTAATCTCCCAATAATTTGAATACGTGTTAATAATGTTAAAAATTATAGCTGAATATTAAACCAATAATGCATACAGAGATTTATTGATTCCAGAATAAATCGTTACTTTCACAGTTTTATTGATTACAGGTACCTATTATAAAATAATTAAATAATAATAAGCCATAGTATTACTATTCAATAACAAACTCGCAGTTCTTAATTTATAGCAAATAAGCGTAACTTTTAACATTTAAAAAAAAAAATAAAATTACAATAAATCATTACAATTTCTGTAAAAACATTACATAAACTACTGAGGGAAAAAAATTAAAAGCAATTCACACCAATCTAAGACAACTTCTGAGTAATGATTTATATCTATATATAGTCAGCTGCAGGAAAGAAAGAGATAGAAGATTATAGTACCCAAGGAAACGACGAGTGGCGTATGTAATAAGCATTCATAAAAAAGGGTCAGGAAACTGTACACATTAATCGGTTTGTGAGTACCTAACGGTATACATTAATTATGCAAGAATCAAAAGACGTGGCAGATAAAATCTATACACATGTTTTATAGATATTATTTTAGAATGAAAGTAAATTTACAAGAAATTTTTACATTAAAGAGTGTTTGAACACTCAGGCATTATTGTGTAGAACAATTGTAGAATATTGTGTTTATTTACCGTAGTTAAGTATTATATTTTAATTATATAATATCAAAATACTTGTTGCATTTCGAATGAAATTTCTTTATAATCGTAGTTCACAGTGGTAAACGTAATATGTGTATCGATAAATATATACCTCTAATTATGGCATGAAACTATAAATTACAGATTTAATAATATTATTAACAGTCTATAAATTTCGAATATCTAGTATAAATTAAAATTAATAAAATTAATATAGAAACGACTCTTATGATATACACTATTGCAATATAAGCAAAGTAAAATTTGAAACAATATAATGATAAATCAAAAAAATTATGCTTGCGAAATTTTAATACGGAGATAGTTTGGGTAAGTAATGTAAAAATGATGTACTTGACAATCGTCGCTGTAAATGTAGTTGGAAACTATACTTTCTGAAAGTGTAAGTTGTTGCTCATAAAGTAATACTCTTCTATATAATTTAATTATAAATGCTACATCGTGCAGAAGTTAGTTAATTAATTATTTTGCGTTTTTAAATGATGGCAACAAAATTGGTTTTCTTCTCGCTTTCTCCTATATTCCGTAGTCACACGATATCATTATTAAACTCATTTCTAAATACATACGTGGCGCTGCCATTAAAAGCATGCGCTATACGTTGAGTCACACAGATACGACTTATATATGTTTGTTCTTGAATAATTTAATACGTACGCATGATCAAGAAATACTTCAAGAGGACATTACATAGTCACCCTCGCGAATCTGCAGTAGCTTACAGCACTCAAATTAATTTTATTCCTCGAAAATACTATTTCTGCAATATTGGAGAGAAAATTCCTCCAATTCGAAATTGAATGTTTACAAAATGAACCTTTTTTAATGGCGAAAAACATCTCTTTCTTCATTCTAAATGAATATCTGGTCATAATTTTCATTCATCATTTAGTAGATTTTTAATGCATGTGCCTTACAACGCCTCGCCTTCAACATAAATAAGAGTTGGAACTACTGTTCCAGCACAGAAAGGTACAAGATAAATTTATTTCAAATTTTTTTAATAAAATGATAAATCTATTAGGCTTATATATATATATATATACAATAAACTTAAACATTTATTGTCAATAGTCTTAGAAAGCGTCGGACTCTGGAAGGAGACATTATAATTTAAATTTGCGTCTTCTTGCAATGAATAATAGTAAAATTGAAAATGGATGAAAAATTGGAAGAATGGCATTGAGTAAGGAAGCTAGATTGGTCGGTTTTGAATATCCCGGAGTAATCGTAGCTAGGAAATATCGGATAAAGTTTCTTAGCAAGGTCAATGGAGGTCTTTACATACGACTTGTGGATTAATCGACTTCCGAGCCCCCTTGCAATCAGTCGAGTGTAGTGAGACAAAGAAACGTATATACAGAGGAAAAGCTCCAATGGGAAATAGAAGTCACCCTGATAATTCGAAATGACTGTCGGGTATGTGCGCACTCGTTTGTGTCGAGGCCCCCAGGCGACTTCGATAAAGCCGTATGAGATATGGGGCCAGAAAAATTTGCATTTCATAAAATACGTGTCCTCGGGTGAAGAGGTCGTCGCGAATCGAGGGCGGGGAGGGGAATTGCGCGCGCGTGTGTGGCTCGAACGACATCGGGTGGGGTGGCCGTGGTAAGGTGGGAAGCAAGAAAGGGGGTGTAGTCGGGCAACAAAAAGGGGGCACCAACGTAACCGTTGAGACACATGGCATAAGGAGCTACGGGAGGGGGAGAGACGACGCGGTTGGTTCGCCGACGAGGACGACGACGGCGACGACGCCGACGACGCCGACGACGACGACGACGACGACGACGAGGAGGTTAGGGCCGGAAGAGTTCGACGACGGAGAAGGAAAGCAATGATAAAAAGGCCTAGGAGACAGGCAGATAAGGCGTATAAAGAAACTCGAATGAGATAGTGTCGGCCATTCTCTCCTTCATATTCGCGCGCGTGAGAACAGCCGCGTGAGGGAGAATTCAAAGGAGCAACGGTACAAAAGTGGGTTGGGGCACATGGGAGATACCGAGCCCGTGAAAAAGGAAAATGCGAATGCGCGAGAAGGAATGAAAGAAATGGATGTAGAAAGATAGAGGAGTGGGAGAGAGAGAGAGAGAGAGAGAGAGATAGATAGATAGACAGAGAGCGAAACGGAGGCGTTGCGTAGGGAAACAAATCAACTCCTCTGTTGGCTCGCTTGAGTTTTTAGTGGCGAGGCTCCAAATATTTGCTTTGGTCTGTAGAACGCAAACCATCTTAACTCCTCTCCCCCTCGCACTCTCACTCTCGCACTGTTTCTCCTTCTTCTCTCTCTCTCTCTCTCTGTCCTTCTCTCTCATTCTCGCAACGTCAGCCTGATTCAGTCCTGGACAAATATACCGACCTACTAGCAACACGAGAATAAAAAAAGAAAGGGCGGGAGGGGGCGGAAAAGAGGATGAGAGAAAGGCAAAAAAGGGACAGATGAAGAGAGATACGAGCTTTTTGAAAGCGTAGACAGTCGAGAACCCACCACCCATACCACCAAAGTATTTCCTTTTGTATTTTCTTATTTCCTCCCTCCCTCGGGCCCCCGCCGACCCTGTCGCTGTCCCCCCCCCGGCCCCACCGCGGTATCGTCACTCTCCGCCTCCACCTCCTGCCCCTCCTCCTCTCCGCCGCTCATTTTTCTTATCACTGTCGGCTGCTTTTCTAGCCGACTTGCCCCGGCGAGCCGCTGCTCTATCTCTCCTTCTGGCTTCGCGCGCGCGTATGTCTTCCTCCGGGCGCGTATCGCCGTCGCTGCTACCTTCGAGTACGCGACCCTCTTCCTTGCGTCCCTCGACCGCCGCGGGAACGTTGTAAGGAGAGAAGTTGCTGCCAAGAATAAGCTAGAAAGCACTGCATCATCAGCATTATTATACGCGAGCACCAGCACCGCGATATGGCCACTATACATCGTTCTCTCTCTCTCTCTCTCTCTCTCTTCCTCTCTCTATTTATCATCGTCGACCCATCCCCTCCCTCTTGCCCTTCCATCAGTACCTCGAGCTTCCTCTTACAATTTCCCTCTCCATTATACTTTTTAATTTTTTTGCATCGTTTTTATTTCACGTCGTAAATTATAAAAACTTTGCATTTTATTCCGTGGCTCTGACCAGCTGTATGGACTTTTTTTTCAATTTCTTTTCCTTGTTCTCATTTGAGATTTGTGTACTTTTACAAATAAATATAATATCAGAGACACGAGTGCGTACGTAATAAAAGGGATGCTAATCGATTTTCTTTCATTGCAGTTGAGGATCAACATCGAACTGTGTTTATGTTGCCAAATATGGCAAAATTAATTCCGCACATGTATTTACATATTATATATTTTGTATATATTAGCAACTTAAGAAAAAACAGATTTATCGCGAAGATGGGAATATTTTGCAATGACCGAAATTATAGGTGAAATATCATTATGATAATGTATAGCTGAAAATTACTTAACCTGTGAAATCACATATGGAAAGTGCGACACACACATGCTACTATACTCTTGTCTGGTTTACGATCATAGTTTTATGCCAATCGTACATGTACAAGTATATCAAGATTAAATAGTAATTGCATTATAAATTTCATTTGTAGCGTCAGAAATTAAAGATGGATGAAATTAATGATAGATTTTAAAATAACCTCAATTTTGTAATTTTCCGACTCGAAATTCACTCGGTCCAAAAAAAGTTATGGAGATGAACGAAAAGTACAATATACGATTTAAATGAAAGGACAATAGAAGCTGACGTACAAGCTCAAATATTTCTACTGTGGCTCTCGATACTATCGGTTTCTCCCTTCCAACAAACAACAAAGAATTTGTTACTCGAAGTCGTCCACTTGGTCTCTCGATACACTGCTAGAGTATGAAAAAAAACAGCAATAAAAAAATGTGCCATTAATGACCCTTAACTCTTGGCTCAAGCGTGTCCTCTCGCATATTTCTAGTCGATCTCACCCAAGTTGAGTCCATTAATGAAGGGCGCACGCACCTCGAATTCCGCAGCCCTTCGAGCCTCCTTCACTCCCCTCAACGACGAACGAACCTCAAACGGACGAATCACCGAGCCGCCCCGAGCCCCCAATTATCAAAACATGTATGTAAAATTATGGAAATGTATTTGTATGGCTCGGTCGGGATGCGCCCCGTTTCGCGCGACTGAGTCTAGTCGACCACTGCCACGAGGCCAACGGCAACGTTTTTCCGAGAATGCGAGACCGGCTTTGGGTGCAGGGTACATTATTGAAATGCATTTTCACGGTGCCGTGGCCCCGCGTGCCTTAATTCACTCCAGCATCCGCCCGGAGACCGGAGATTTATCCCCGTTTTTTCGGGGTACTATTCCGAATTCGCTTTAAGGAATGCTGCACTCGCGCTTAACCTGCCCGCGACAAATATATTGTGCGGCCGCGTATTATTGTCGCGTGGACGCTTGGTTTTAATTATGATTTATTTAATCGAACCTCTGCGGCGTAAAAGGGCGATTTCGCTGGGGGTCTCGACGCGATCGAACCTACCGAATAGCAGTTTCGAAATCCGAATACTGAAATTCGAGCTGCAAATGAAATATTTAGGTATTCATTAAGCCTGATTCCTTTAGAGTGTCTTTAAATCATAAAAATAGATAGAATAATAAAGGTAGAAGTGTATTTCTTAAGTTGGCAATTATTGATGTATGTGAAAACAGTTTATATTATTCATTATACAATATTCAACATAAATATTCTTCTTTGTGATACTTTCTTACGGAGAAAATGCCGCTTCACAGTTACTTACGTATTATACCTAACGCACAGTAATTGTAGAACATTTATTATAATCGTAATTTGAGAAATAAATATTTCTACCTTTTATATAAGCATTGAAACGATAATAAAGGAGAAAAGCTACTTTATTTGATAAATCGTCGATTCAAAATTAATAATAAACTTCATATATTATATCGAAACAAAATCAATATATGAAATTGCATTACTTGCGTAAACATGTGTGAAGCAAAACAAATTATTTTTTCAAATAAAAAATCATCAATAACAATAAAATGTGGATAATTTTTATACGATATCGTAACAAAATATTATCATAAAATTTTAGTCTATGTGAACTATGTAATGAGAAAACTGCAATTCCTTAAAGTACCTCAATTGTGAAGATGCTGCATCTATAAAATTACAGGTTAGAATTGGTTTTCTAGACAATGTATACGTTTTTTCCCAATGAGCCTAATATTTATTTGTATGCATATTTGACGCACAGGACGTTTCAAAGCTTTACTAGGATTCGATAATTTTCTAAATCGAAGAAATAGGCCAGAAGTCATAATATGTAATATTTGTTGTATTGACCTCACGTCCGGGGCTCCGCCTTCAGTCACACGTAAGCGAAAGGCATATAAGGGAGAGCAGCTGCTAAAAATGCAAGCGCAAGCCTGCATTGCGATGGTGGAGGAAGGAATCTGGAGGATTAACTCGAGCGTCGGCATAGCTCGTCTTGTAGAAGGAGTCCACGAAAACGGAATTATTATTCCTAAAGAGATTCGAGGCGATTGTCGGCGGCGTTAGCGAGCGCGCGCGAGCGCAGGTAACCGGAATTATCCGGACTCGAGTACCACTTCCCCATAGAAGCACATCCTGTGCGCGAAGGTAGAAGGACGCGAGCCGATCGCGAGCCGAAAGGAGTCAGGCGTCATCGAGGAAAAAGGAAGAACGCCGGGCTCGCTATTTGCTACCGACGGGGAATTTATTTCTAATTGTGTCCCCGAGATTCTCTCCGCGTTTGCGGCAAGGATTTCGCCAATACACCTCTGCTGAGGCGCATTCGTTTTATAATAGACGCGGTCGGCTGCCGTGTCGATGAGAGGGGGCGGGGATGAATGTAGAGGAAGAGAGGGGTGGGGGGAGAATGAGTGGAATCGACTCGAAGCGCTGCAGAGATGAACGGTAATGGAGAAGCATGTGCATGCAAAACGAAAATGTCGTCGCGCTTAAAAATGAAAACAATGTGAGGATTAACTGTTATAATACTCGGGACCGCAGCCATGATAAGAGAACGGCGTACATAAAGGGCTAAAATTAAAATGATACTTTTGCCAGTTACGCTCCTGACGTATTGCCTGCTTTATCCGTAATGGCATCATTGGCTCGAAATTATATCCTCCTTCGTTTTTAATCATCGTAGAGTAAAATTTTTGCGGGAAAAAATATTTATCCTTCATTTTAACATTATAAATTATTCCGTGTCGTAATTACTTACATAAATAGTATAATTAGCAAACTGAACAATATGAATTAATAATTTCTGATTTCGATATTAATTACAATCAATATTATGCTAAAAAATTACAAAGTTAAGGCAATTGGTATTCGCATCTTAATAATAGTAAATAGTCAAAATCTCAGTATATACATAAATATTACGAAGTGTATGAAAATGATATTTTTAATAAATGGCGAATAAAATTATTATATACAATTAATTATTTAAGATATTTATTCAATACTAGAGAATAACATTAAATGAAAAAAATAGTAGACTTTCAAACATAATTTTCTATTTATATATATATATATATATATATATATTTACAGAAAATATCATATACCATAGTTCATGAATAAAATTTATAGAATGAATCGTTGAACAAAAGTATCTAATTTATAATATGCAAATGAATGTGCAACTCTTGTGTACTAGGATTTTAATCGAGAAGTAATGGCTTATTTAAGGAAAGTGAATTTATTTTTACAATTAAAATAAGCAATTTCAAAAACTTAATGTGTCCGAAAACAGTAATGGTCAATTTTTACTCAAAGCTGCATGTCCCTGGAATGAAATTAAATTAGTAAGGTTGGAGCGCAATGTCGACTCTTTTTCTTAGAAAACTTGGAGGAAAAATGTTTGTTATCATAAATCAATAGAATGGATAACGAGAGGGAAGCTATTTTCAGTCTGCCGGACTAGTAATTCTTCTTTAATTTGACGCGGCGAGGAGAGGAAAATGAAAAATCCCCACAAGTAGAGATGCACTCTGTCAGTCAGACGTTCTTAGAATACTCATTTAATCGATTGGAAAGCATACGATAATGGCATGTAACGAAATGAGTGAACGGACGTGGGGGCATGAGTCGAGGCAGGAGACAAAGTGCGCCTTCTTTCACCAGATCGCGAGAGCCTCGCATAAATTGTCCTCCTCCCGCTCGAGCGGCTCATTCTACCTGCGAAAGTCATAATTCAGAATGCCGCTCGCGTTTAACGGATCCGAGCGTCCCTCCGTCTCTCAGGAAAATTGAGATTGGCTTCGTTCTTCGGAAACATGCAGACGGGCTACGCTTCCACTCGCGGCCATAAAAGATGCAGAGAGAGAGAGAGAGAGAGAGAGAGAGACAGAACGGAAATCGTCCTTGTAAGCATCAACCGAGACATTGGCTATCGGCAGACCTTTTAACGGCGCCCTGTCGCAAATCGTGGCAGACGTGGAGTCAGCGTGAGCGAACGCGTCAAGCTCGCGGATATTTATCGACGCCTGGCACCTTGACAGACGATTTAAGAGAACATACACGTACGTACTGGGCCCGCGCGCGTTTGTCGGCACGCCGACGTCTGACGAATGGGCCCGACAAGCCCGTTTATAAGGAAATGCGCGGCTATCGTTCGCCCTCGGGGTGGACTCCCGTTGGTTGTCGGTAGCGAGGGGGGGTGGGGCGTCTGGAGGGGATGCGAACGAGGCCGAGGAGGTGAAGAGGCTAGGTGATCGGCAAAAATCGAGGGAGCGGTGAACGATCGATCGAAATTAGATCCCATTGTCTGCATTCATGCTATTCCGAGTGCTGACGTTTTGATTATGATTTGGCTTCAGCGAGCCCTACCGGTAAAAAGATTATGAGGGAACGCCGTACGGCTCTTGCCCTCCCGCCCCCCCCCCACTACCCTCCACTCCCCCTTTCCGAAGACGTACACGCACGCACGCACGCACGCGTACATGAATACACGCGCACGAGTCGAATCGGGGCTAGCCTATAACTCTTCCCAACTGATGGAAAAATTCCAATAATAACAATTTTATTCGACTCCCAACGTTTCAATCAACCGTAAATTTTTTATAGCTTTTTTGCAATGACCATGCTAACGGGCGAGTTTTGTTTTGCTTGTGCGACGATGCATCGTCCGCTGATTAAATTTTTGCCTTACTCCTCTATTTCGCTTTCGCTGCTTCGATATTTCGATCCGCATGGACAAATAAAAGATTCGCGTAAAGCGGATAATCAGCCTCTGCATTTCCCGTATGCTCTTCTTTCGATTTTTCATCCGACGCACGAACAATCATTTTAAAGTAAAAAATACGGACGTGGCCCGATATACATCATTCTTCAGAATTTAGACGAATCGTGTGTACAATTCTGTTGGAATCGGCAAGCGAATATAGCGGCTGGAGTGCCGCTCGCAATCGGTTCTGCAATTACTCGACAGCAAGTGGAATATCGGGCTTTGAATGAAAAAATCCATCACCACCAAGGTTCCTCAAGGGATGTAGGTTGGTAAGAAAGTCTCGAGTACACAGCCAAGCCGGTCAATTATGAGTATTAATGCGATAGGCTGGGGCTGCTCGGCCCGATTTGCCCGATAGGCGATTCTCTGATCAAGGATCGAAAATTTTTCAGGCCTGTAAAAAATGTCCTCAAGCGCGCCTAAGAAGAAGCTCCCAACAGATCAAATGACATTCTATTCAAATGACGCGAGCGCGTCTGTGTGAGCTTAACATAAAAGGCGATTTTTTGCTAGGTTCATGCGATGCGGCAGTGGTCCCCTCCTCGGTGCCTCCGTGCACGCCCACGAGAAAAACGTGGCCGTTCCCCCCCGCCCCCCCCCGCGCGCCCCTTCTCGCCGTTCCACAACTATCGGACTTCAAAGAAAACCTCACCGGACTCGCGGTGCAGAAAGCGAGAGCGTCTCTCCCGCTCGCTCGACGTCGGCCCCCGTCTCCCGCGAAACGCCGATGATGGATTCCCGTCAATTATGGAGGCAACATAGTATTGTTTTACCGTCGAACAGGCAACATTGATTGATGGCTCGGGCCGAGCTGCCGCGTCGCGGAGCTACTCGCGGCAGCTTTCCTCCGCCTCTCCGCTTCCTCCGCCGCGCAGGCAACCAACACACAGCCGCCCGCCCACACACACGCTTGCGGTGGCCCCTCTATCGGGGACTGCCCCCATCCACCCCCTCGCGCTCGCACCAGATCGAGCCCGGAATCGAGATCCTCCGGCAGAAGGACAGCGAGAGAAGCAAGATGAGCGGGTGGCTCGGGGAGGCCGGGGCGGGGCTGCGGAGCGGCAGGGGGGGGGGAGGGAATGGGCGCACACGCACGTCCCTCCGCGCTATCACGGGCATATCTGAAATGACTAATGAAAGCACGCCGGCACTGCCTTGAATCCACGATTTCTTGTCGGCGCGAAGAGGACAGGCGGGCGGCGGCGGCGGCGGCGGCGGCGGTCGGGTCCGAGGGGACGGCGGAGGGGAGGGCCCGATCAAACCGACCGGCAGAGAAAACGGAGAGAGCGGAGGAATCGAGCGCGAGATGAGCCCCTGCCAGTAGTAGCCTTTACTCGTATTGCGCGGAATTTGCAAGATGATCGCACAATCGCTGCGTTGTGTGCGTTCTTACGTGCGGCCTCCGCGTCAAACATCTTATGGCTCTTCTCGTACTAATCCCCGATTTTTATTCGAGCGGGGTGGGATGAATGAGTAGTATGGCGATTGAACGGCAAGAGGAAGGGGGAAGGGCAGACCAGTAGTCGATTAAGCTGATGATCTTTCTTCACATGCTAAGCCGATTTTTTAAATTCCCTAATTTCTTCCCAAGCGCGGCAAGAAATTTGCGGCGCGTTAGCAACGGTTTTAGCTTTAAAACTTTTTAAATAATATTTGCGATACTGAGTTTATGAGCTAAGTATTTTATATGATTATGGTAGCTCCTTGAAGTGGAATAGATAATTAGGTATTTTAAAAAGTGCTCATATTTTCATTTAAATACAAGAGTTTTCAAGTATTTAAAAAAATTACATCAGTTTTGTAACAGTTTATTAGTTATTAATAAAAACTACAACCATAAAATCAATAACTACATAAGTATTTAAATATAAGATTCCAGATTTCACAAATTTTCTGAGCTTTAGCGAAAAGTTAATGACAACTGCGATAACTCAGACGGATATTCCATTAGGAATGACGAAGATTGGGAATTAATTTTAAAAGCTACCGTAATGAAATTTAATGTATTAATTTATACAGAATGAACCTTTGACTGTCGTGGTCGATGTCGCGGAATCTGAATCATTCTTGCCGAATGATTTTCAAATTCGCGAGAAAAAAACAATGGGCGTATATAGAGGATACTCGAGTCTAAAATTTTCCTCGGAGAAAGAGAGAGAGAGAGAGAGAGAGAGAGAGAGAGAGAAAGGGGTCGTTACTCCTGGTCGGATAGGATGCTAAAAAAGTGATGATTTCTTCAGAAGTAAGTCTACCGCCAATGTTTTTAAGGGGTCAGTCGGGGGTATGCCCGCGCAGGTTCTTTGTCCGCGTGGCTTCCGCGGACTAGCGAGTAAGCGAGCGTCTAATTTGCATCCACCCGGGAGGCGATTAACATAATCTGTATTCCGAATATTTATTCGGAATTAGCAACAGCCCGAGCCGTAACTCATACGGGAATTAGTTAAGCTCAAGGATTTGGGTCTTGCCTATCTTGAGCCTCGGTTTCGCCGCGCTTGCCTCCCTCACTCTTTTGCTCCATTATCCCAGCCCCCCAAACCGTCCCCTCCGCCCTTTCCCACCCGCGTCGCAGACTTTGCCGCCAACACCGCGTTATAACGCTGGATCCCTACGATTCCTGCATGCGTTCGAATCCGGTCGCCGAAGGCTCCGTTGTCCATACGGACCGGGCAGTTATATCCAATAGCCAGGGGTTAGCGTACAAGTTCGCTCAGGTGCTTATGCACAGGGAACACACTGGAACAGAACAAGAATACGAGCGGAGCCCTCCAGTTGATTCCTTACCGAAAATTTGTGTCTTCCTCAGAGCGGACACTGCATAAACGAACGTCTCTACGGTAATCCAGTGGTTGAAACGAATTTCGATGGAACGAAGTGCCTCCCACGTTAATTGAAATCTCTCGATTTTTCTGCCCGCGTCATAAATTTTCCACAGGAGTAAGGCAAATAACGTAAAACGCCGCCGCATCGCGAGCAGTGGGCGTCTCGCGCGACTAATCGCCATTTCTTTTTCCATAAATAAAGCTAGGCGGATATTTATGTAACGGACGGAAATTACTATCCGGACGGTAGAGGGCCGTACATCACCGTGGAAAAAATACGTAATTGGCAAGGGGTTGCGAGCAAGTACCTCCAAAGTTCAATGAAGAGTTGAAATAGCTCGCGTTGTAAGCAACAGTGGCGCAGTCATGCTCGCCTTTGGCCCGCGCTAAGCTCGCGGGACAAGCCGCTTGGAAAGGAGGATGGATGGACGCGGCGAAGGAGGGCAGAGCAAGGATAAGGAAGCAAAGCAGCTGCAGCAGCAGCAGGAGAGAGAGAGAGAGAGAGATAGAGAGGCTAGACCGTGCTCGCAGTGCTAGGAACTTCACCTTAATACAGAGTAATGTTGATTTATCCTCGTGACGCACTCCAGCTACCGTTTCACTACAACCCTCAGGACGATCTTACTTCCCCTTCCCCGACCAACCCAACCCCCCTCCAAAGCACGCGCTCTCTACAAGTCTGCATGTTCCGGTCTACCTTTACCTCGCCAGAGTTCGCAAATTTCTGCCATTATTCGTGTTTTCAAGGAACATCCTCGAGAGTTAAGGGACTTAGCCTCGGAGTTAGCGGCCATCAGCCAAGTAAAAACTACACCGGATCGATTAATATTTGGGTAGCAGATTGCCTAGCCTAGCTGCCGGATGCTTTTCGCTAGGAAGAAGAAGAGAAAAACTCGGATGATCGCAGCCAATATCCCGAAGCTGATTAAAATATGGCGCCCACCATATCGGCATGGAAGTGGAGCGCTAACGTTGAACTAGGCGACGCGCCATTATCGAAGGGAGGATCCTCGGTCCTCGGGAGTAAATCTGAGCTCGGGCGAGGAACGAAAGCTCGTGAAGGAGCGGCGCGCCGAGGCGGTCTCGGAGACGCGGAGGGTCCAGGAGCCCTGCGGCACATTTGCGATCGCACGAGGGACAATTACGAGTCATGGCCCCGGGCAAGAAGCGGCCAAGGGCTCTATTGGCTCGCGCTTTGACCGAGCCGATTCTTGAGTGGCCTATGCCTGGCTGAAGGGTGGGGGGGGGAGGCAGGAGGGAGGAAGGCCCTTGCACGAACGCGTCAGTTTCACGGCTCGGTGCTCGCGGCGGTCGCGATTCGCGACACCCGGCCAACCTCCTCCCCCTCCCCGAGGATCCTTCCCCGGCCTCGGAGCTCGGCCATCAATGAATCAACGACCTTCTCCATATTTACATAGAAAAGAGTGAGCGGCCGCTGCGAGGGGAGAAGTCGATGGCCCTTGACATATTGGAATCGCGGATAAGGAATTCCCTCCTCGCTATTTAATGCGACAGGGGACCCCGAGCTTTTTGCCGCTAGATCGCCGACTCCAGTCTATGCACTTGGTGGCGTCGAACTGCTTTTTCCGATTGACTCCTTGGCGGCCCCTTTGTGACTGCAGCTTCACCGGTAGGACAATGAGCTGGGTCTTACGTATTTATACTCTCGGCATTTACGGCGACCGCGCGCGTTTTGAAACCGTGGATAGGGAGTCGGACGCGGAGTAGCATTGGAACGATAATCGAAATGTTGGTCCGCTAAAAGTAATAATTGGTCCTCCGAGATCGGCCATTGGTATGCGAGGGCTCACATTGAAGCATCGCTGGAAGTAGCGAGGAAAATTAATTACTGCCTCTAAAGAGTGACGAATGAACTGCTTCCGGAACTCATTGAAGCCGACGACATTTTGAAAGTAAAAAAAAGTAGCAATTTTTCAGACGTCTATAAAGTAAATATCTCTCAACGTGTAATTGGCTAATTTCTGTGAGAAGCCTGACAAACGTATTTGCGATAAATACTCTCGTATTTGTGTACACGCACTGGGGCTACGTACGGTATATATTCATGCCCGATTAAAGTCATTCAGTCACATTCTTGCTCAAGGTGCGCTGTAAATATTGTGCCCACTCGCTCGTGCTGCCCGCACGGGATGAGCGATTCGCTCCACGACCGAGGACATAAGCGAAGAAGCGGAGAAGGTACGGAGAGGGAGAGAGAGCCAGAAAGAGAGAGAGAGAGAGAGAGAGAGAGAGAAATAAGCAGAGGATGTGCTCGGGCGCGTGCGTGTGCATTTGTGCTTGTGGCGGAAAACGCAGGAGCGCATCTCATACAATATGCTAACATTGAGTAGGTGCAGAGCAATGAATTACGTCTTCACATGCCCCGCTCGAGCTCTGGGTAAGGCGCAAGCCCTGCATACAACGACGCGTGCCTCTTATTACCAATTACGTATAGTTAAATAAAGTAGAAGAGATCGCATTGTTAAATGCGCTGAGGATTCGACGAATCGCGCGAAGATGATACAAACGGTTGGGTTTCGAGCGCGCGTTCGTCTGCCTTTCTTTCGTGGACGCGTATCTTTTTTCTCGATCGTCTTTAAGATGCCGTTGTTGGAGTCGCGATTTCTCAAATGGTCCGCACTGGCTTTTTCATCGGCGATCGAAAAACCTTAAGTAGGCAGGTGTAGGAAGAATAATAACTAGGTTGAAAGAAGCAAGAGTGAAAATTTAAGGCTCACGAATGCCGTGAATTCTTGCACCGATAAAAGGCTACGACTCTCATTGTGGACATAAGCCACTTTTTTCTCCGGCACTGTAGCTTCTTCTCTTCAGGGAAGTCGGTGCCTCGAAGTAACTTTACTGCCTATCAGTCAGGACGTGTCCCACATTTAATCCTATCATCCGAGGCTAAAGTCCTGTTGCAAAGAAGACGAAGAAGAAATTAAAAACTAGAATAATGTACAGCTCTCTTTAATTTAGAGAAACTTGTTTATCGCTTAACTTCTTCAGACCTCATTGTTATTCAGCTTTCAGCGTTTGCTTTCAAACTAAAGAACTCTAAGATATCATCGATCCATTTCTTGCTAGCGGAGAAGAACGAACTGAGCCATAATTTTTCAAATTTTTCTCGAAAATATAAGCCAATTCCAATGCGACATAAAATGCTTCGTCAAAAATAATAGCCTAGCGAGCGAGCGAGCGCGCGCACGCATAAAAACGCGCACACGCATGCGTAGCGATCGTTAGACTTACGTGCATATTTTGATATTCGAATCCATCTTTCGACACAGTGTGTACTAATACTACAAGAGAAGCTCGACCACGCAATATCTCACATTTCCCTAGATACGCAACGAAAGTGCAATATGCAAGAAAAAAAAAAAAAAAAAAAGACAAACGAGGACTCGAATAAAGACAAAGAGAATGTACGTCTGCGTTCATTCGCCAGGCGAGATGCGAAGCTACAAATGTTGCCAGCGCAATCCGTGCCATCGATAAATACAAAAGATGTAGGAGGACGTAACGAGGCAAGTCGACTCGAGCTCAAGAGCCAAGCGCCAGTTGACGAAACCGACCTAGCGGCTGCAAGAACCTCCTATTTGAATAGCGGCGCATCTCGAATGGGATTCGTTGAGAAGCTTCAGCTCCTAACAAAGTCGAGAGGCTCTGCCCCGCGGTCTGGAAGAGGTCGGGGAGCGAGGATTCGCGCGAGGCTCCCGTCGCCCGCGTTTCCAAACCTGGGCCTCGTGAGAAACTCGGACACCGCGCCGCCGTATCCCACAGGGAGGCCGGCGCGAACAAAGTGAAGAACTGCGAGGGTCCCACCAACTCTGGAGGGCCCTCGGCGCGTCCAGGTCGCACCGAGTCCCTGCGGGGGCAGCGACTCCGACCGAGAGATGGAGGCCTTGCCTCTACGACGGAGAAGGATTAAGCTCGAGGCTGCTTCTGTTGGCACAAAGACTTGCCCTCGTATCATCCTAGCCATTGATTGCGTAATGTCGCGAAATTCAATGATTGGAACACGCGGCTCGCCGATCAGTCCACGGAGAAATAAATTACAGCGATCGAGTGAAGGCAGTTAAAGCGAAACTGCTCGGCAATCCCAACCTCTCCACGTGAGCGAAATTTACGTAACCTGGTTATCTACCCTCCCGTTCCCCCTACTCGCCACCCACTCGTATACAAGTTATAAAATTGTTGTTGAAGTACTCTTGAGAGCTTGTACTTTGATTTTACGAATGGATAATATTGACATTAAGCTAAATTGAATTTTCAATTTGAAATTCCCCTTTCAAAAGTTCTTGTTTATTATTATTTGAATAGGTACGCAGTGTATATCATTAAAATAGCACACATGTACTCCATTGAAAAAAAAACAAGTGGACTGAATTCAAAATACCAATGAAAGTAGAGAATACTTTTATACTGTGTTAACAGGGAATAAGGTGAGCAACCAAAGGTCAAGGAAGGAGGAATTTCCAGAATAAGAAAGTTAGCGAGTCAAAAAATTCACATCGTCGAGTAGATCATATGGATCGAGGTAGAAAAGATTATTGAGTCCTCAAAATACTGACACTAACCGTAAATGCGGGAGTCAGAAATCATTGCGATGCAGTCATGGGCTACGTGAGTCCTCGAGTAGAAATTCGAGACAATACGTACCCGTTTATACAAAATAGAGGAACCCAAGGCTCGTTGGCTTACACCGAATATCGCGGATTAATGAGTGAGACAATGGGCGAGGCGAGCTTAAGAGAGCGGAACACGCCACAGGAATAATAATTCAGTGGCAGAACCCCATATTCCACACCTTTGTTTCTCATTTGCTCCTGCTTTTCTTTCTTCGCGAACGCCTTTGTCGACGCTTGCCCTTTATTATTTTTAAAAACGCGACCGATTTAATCAAACTATTAAAAAAATTGAAACTCCAAATTCCAATGCGATAATATCGACGGCTTTATCGTGTTTCGTACACAATTGCAATTTCAAAGTGTTTTGTTTGATGAGAACAAACTACTGTACTGAAATATTTGCTTACGAAACAATCATTGATGTACTTTACGAGAAATATGTACTGAACTTTGTTATTAAGGTAGCGAGCAGATATTAAGAAAGTTCTCATCTAAGAAACGTATATTTTTATCTATAATAGTTAATGATTAGAAAGGTGGCATGGTTATTTGAAACGTACGTTTTCGTTAGGGCAATATGAACTTATCGATTGAAAAACAATCGATCTGTTGCTCTAATCAGCCAATAACAATCTCGCGACTCCTTTTGCAAACAATGCGGGTGCACATGGCTCAATGAAGAAGTCAGTGAACGATCCCAACGCGAGTGTCGATTTTTTCACATAAAGACTCGCGAAAGGCGAAGCGAATGAAAACAAAGCCTCACTTTCGCTCATCATTTACCGAGAAGCAAGCGAATGTCGCGAAACGCAGCGGGACAACTCGCGCCAGTCCGGAGCCCCTAACGTCCATCTGGGTCCATCCCGCCCCCGTCCTCTCGACATTCAGGATCGATCACTTTCTTATCGCTGGAAGATCCCGATCGCGGCTCGGAGCCTAAGTCCCGGGGACTGCAGGTATAGAGGCGCGAACGGGATCCCGAGGACTCGGGCCGCGCTACACTAACCCGCATACGTGACGATCGCGCCCGGATCTCGCGGCCTCTCGCCGCGGGCGACTTCTTTCCCCGGCTGCGGAGCGGCGAGATGTCGAGTCGTGGCCGACATCGCACGCGCCCGTCACAGGATGTGTTTTGTCACGGCAGGAAGAAAGGCTCGTCCAATTAAGTCTACGCTAGGAGAGCTGTCGTCTTTATTGAAAAGTAAACTAGGGACAGGCTCGCGCTTGTGACTTTCACAGTTATGTACCTATTACCTCGGCTTTATATAAGGCTAACCGATGAGCATTTAATTTAAAGTCCGATTTGATTTTTAAAGGCGCTGGGAAACACTACTACACCCGGTACTTTCTTTCCAATCGACATTCAGCCCATCGGAGCTCATGTCCAACTAATTTATCTTGTACTCCGCTGTACGTAATCTCCTAATACCTAACGATAAACATTCCCACTGCGGTAGCAAGGCATTCGCTCGGATGAAGCTTTCTTCCCGTTGCAATACAAATTCTTAGTAAAATGATAGAAATGAGTAAAATCTTGTTCTAGATAGGATCGCTGATTTGAAAATTCTAGATTTTCAAGCCGACCTACGAGCCAACCTCTTCCGTGCTCCGAGAAAGCTCCGGCATCACTGGAGCCGGACTCGGCCGACGCCGACGGAAGTTTCCCTCGCGCCAGGGCTAAGCTGCGCCCTGAGGCTGCGACCCTCTGCGCCCCAACCAGCAGCTTAAGCCCTGCAAAATAGAGAGGGGGCCTTCGCCTGGACGAAAGCGCTGATTCTCCGAGAGCAGAGCCGCTGCTATCCCGGGTGGAAGTCAGAGGGCCTCTGCGACTAGGAAAGAACAAAGTTCTCCTATATATTTTGCTTTCCTATTCCTAAGCTTCTCCTCTGGACACCCTGACACAGGAGGCCACAGCAGCTCCACCAGCACTTAGTTCCTCCAACACCGCGTGGAGGCCCACCCACAGGAGCCTCACTACGCTTGGTGCACTACCCCAGTCCTACCACCCTCTACCCTCCACCTGAGAGTCTGTTTACTGGAGCTTTGCTTCCCTCTGGGCCGACCGTGGCTCACCACCTCTACCTACGCCCGCAGCTGCCGCCCGGATCGCCTACTAGGCTTATTCTCTCTCTAGGAGAGCTCCAGATGATCCCACCTTACGCGGTGCCTGCGACCAGGGCCATTTTTTATTTAAGAAAAATCCGAACTCGAAATAAGGGTAAACAAAGTTAACACATGTACGTGGCCATTTTAGAATGCTTCTCTACTGAAGTGCTGCACCTAAAATTGGTCAAAGATTTGTCTACGGAAGCCTCATTAGCAGCCGTAGGACGATTACTCTCCCGCAGAGGCAGATGTACCGACATGTACTCGGACAACGCTACCAACTTTGTAGGCGCGAAAAGGAATATCAACGAACTCTTGGAGTTCATATCTATCGGAGAAACTATTAAAACCATCACTAATGAATTAGCTAATCAGAACATTAATTGACATTTCATCCCGTCACGAACACCTCGCTTACCGGCACTCTTAAGCCAAGTCATAGGAAATACATTAATAATCATTGAAGCTCTTTAAACAAGCATAGTTGAGATTGAAGCCATATCGAATTCCAAAACAGTTGATCCATTATCCTCTGAGCCTAACCATTTTAAAGCATTGACTCCTCGTCGCTTCCTGATGGGCGGGCCCATAGCAAGCGTGCCAGTGCATGGCTTACCTGATCTACCGTCAGCGAGAACATCAACTTGGGAACGGGTGCAGCAGATGCGACGCTTTCGGTCGCGCTGTTACATGGAGTACTTGCACAACCTGACAACCAATAAAAGTGGCAAATTCGACGGTCTGGCAATCTTGCTGTGAGTTAATTAGTTATCGCTAAGGAAGATTATATTCCGTCTATGTATCCTGCTTCTTGCACGTATCACTAAGATCTATCCTGGAACGGATGAAGTCGTTCGCGTTGTTATGCTGAAAAACGCCGTGGAAGAATTTGAGCAATCTATAAAAAATCCTTCTCCTCTACCTATTAATACTGAAATTTAAGATTTTTGCCTCGCCAAGCTTTATATTGCAGTGACCAGTAAATACAATTTATTCATTGTCCATTTTTGGACGCATCTTATAATTCTACAACGTCCTTGTCGTAGAGGCATGGAGGATACTCCCACTCTGAAGATCCAATGGATCTTTATCAACAGATGGACGGATCTTCACATACTGGTACATGAGAATTACCGGGGCTAAATTCGGCTTCTGGTGCAAAGAGTTTGTAGCAGACCATTCCAAGCCCTTATCGACTCCGGAGCCCTCATCTCCGATATAAACGGAGGACTTGTGCAGACCGTAGGTTCGGAGTTATACCCCCTCACCGCTAAATGGCTACTCTGGTCGATAGCACTAATCTATCCTGTGAGGACATCCACGAGTCCTTCTACCTGCAGAGGAAGTACGGAATGGCTGTGATTGAGAGCTCGAAGAACTAAGTCCTCTCGGGGATCGATGCTCTTACAATGCCTAAATTTTCGAATGTCCCTCTGACACCAGTGGAGCTTAATAATGTATCAGAGTCCCGTGTTGTTCATTTTGGGCATCCTATACTTTGGGGATATTCCATACTTTAAAAGTGTTGCAGAAGGTGTACGTCACCGCTCACTTAATGCCGCGACTGTTGTCAGTTCTAACCGTATTCGGTTCTAGGAACACCAGTTGCTCCTGACCTGGGTCGTATGTACCGAACCAGGCCCGGCACCACCCACCTTAACTGACCGCATAAATCTAAGGCAGTGATCAATCGAGAGCGAGAACTCTCTCCCTATCAAGTATCTCATCTACTGCTATCGAGTACTAGCCGTAGGAGACAAGTAGACCCTGGGTTCTATCGGTGCCGGGCACATCCTTACCGCCGGAGCTACGAATTATCTCAAGAACACCTGGACCGGCAAGGCAGTCTGAACGAGGACGAACGGTCCTTCTTCGCCTCTATTATATTATGTGCAGGGCTAGGCGTCCCTGGCCCACAACGGCACTGAGGCTCTTGTCCTTGGCGTGGCATCCACGTATGCTAAATCTACCGATACGATAAAAAAAAAGCCGACAACTGGAGTCAAATCTGTCGGTCAAAAACTGGCGCGGGCTATGCGTACGCGGCACCTTACTACTCAATACCGCAAAATGGTGGCGTCTTAACGGATTTTGAATATAACCAGAAGCTCACCATCGCCTCACTCCCTTACATACTACCGAATACACTCAGAGGCAAAATGATCAGTACGAGCCGCGACGAACCAGTTTTTTAATATCCTCTAATCTCCGGAATCTCTAATCCAAACAAACCCGAATATGACGCCTAGGACCTACTCTATAAACAACTAATATCAATGATTTCGGACCGAGTGTTGCATACGTGGTAAATTGTATGTAAAAAAGGGGCGGAAAATTATGGAATCAGTCGGAGCTAAGGAACGAGGGGCAACCAGGGGAACCACGAAAATGCGTCCCGCTTCGTAAGTGGCGGCGGAAAGTGATCCGAAGCGAGCGCGGCACGCGTTCCGAACACTACTGAGTCAATCAAATAAAACAGGGCGTAATCCTGGGTAGCGCAGATCTGGGCAGGCCAAGGTAAGAGCGCGAGCTTTAAAACTAAGGGTAGCAGGGAAGAGGCGTGAGTACGAATCCGTCAATAATCACAGTCCCGCATAGGCTTAAAAGCATCGAATCAGACTCGGTAGCGAGGCACCGGCTTATGCCGATACCGAACTTCGTCACGCCGCGCGTCAATAGTTGAACGGGCGAGATCCTCGATCGGCACAATCCCAACATTGTCTTGTCGCCGTGGACGTTCCGAACCAATCTAAGCTGAATTTAATTCAAACATATTGTTTTCTATATTTTCATTGCGTTTCTACCTAATTGCGTGAGGCGAGAGTTAAATTTAACACTAATTTTCTACTACATGACAAGTTTTGTTGAATTTGTGTTGTAGTTGTAAAAATAAAACGCAGACCTCGCAATCCGCCGGTTTTGTTTATAATTATTTCCATTACACCTCCTTATCCCACATCCCTCGCGCCGCTTCCCCCTCCTCCTGCCGAACCCCGGAGCCAGCGAGCTCCATCCTAGCCTCCCTTATTGCGCCACAGGTTTAAGGATTCGCGTCACAGATCGAATAGTAAATCACTCACCGACTGAAAGCAGGTAAGGTCGCTGAGTACACGTACAATCGCGGCACCGAACAATAGATAGACTGGCCAAAATGTTTTAAGACACCGGGACGATCATAGTAGCTCAAGACCGGCAAGTAGAGGACAAAGTAAAGAAGTAACGACTAGCCCAGAACCCAATGGAGAACCGATACGACCTTCACCAATTGAGGGACCCTGCACAATGTCCGAGCAATTTTGGCATAATACATCTAGCACCTAGCCTCTCTCGGACTAATAGTTAAACGGAGAGCGCCGGGACTGACTGGGGCTCACTGGAAGCAATATCCATCCGCAGATGATAGATGTCCCAGAGCGTTGAAAGCAGCGGTGAAGGGCCGAATGACCTTACGCAGGAACCTAGGATTAACAGAAACAAAATGAACAAAATGAAGCCTCCCTTCGACAACGTCAACGCATACCTATCGGGAGCTCAGAACAAGAGCCGTAAGCGTGGGTTCAAATACTGATGAACTCTATTGTGGTCGCGATTCATGGATAATTTCCCATTTCATGTTTTCGCTGCTGTACGTTTTTGATGAGCATACAGTATATACCTAAAGAAAACCTAAGGTTGGCAGCAACTTGTTTTTTGCAAACGCGAGTTGCCCGATGGTGAATATCTTTCCATTAGAAACTACCTTCACAACCTACTCACTACCTTCACTTCTTCAAAGAAACTACTTGGTATTAATGAAGGGGAGCAAAAACGAAGGCACTGCCACCCTCGCTGGGCGCTATTTCATCCTGAAGATCATCGACCATCGGAATGGCCTAAAGTGACATACCGCGTACCAGTCAATGAGATCTCTAGGATGATCGAGACCAGGGAGCTACATTTACTCGACTACATCACTGCATGCAGGGGTGAGATCCTAGAACATACGTTCCCACGGCTACAGACTGTCCTACGAAGGTGCATTCGGCGTTGCCTTGATCAGTAGCTGGGAACCTGAACTAGAGCAGTCGTACCCCGACCGGAAGCCGGTGCGGGCTGGACGAGGCTAGATGTCTCTGCCTAAGAGATCCGGATAAAGCGCCGAAACACTCTATGGAGTAATAGAGGAAATCTCGGGCTGTCACAGCCTGGACTACGCTCGCGACCATCTCTCGACCTCCACATCTATTTACAATCGAGAACCTACACCCGAGCACTGGGCCCCGAGGAGGTTTGACTTCGGCCGTCCCAGAGCACAGTGGAGTGGCCCCACGCTCAGAGACTTCGATGCAGGTTACCTTATCGGACTCCATTTGAGGATTGGCTGCCCTTTCGCTCACCCCCCGACAATCTCCCTGTTCAAGAGGGTCGAGTGAGCTTAAGAGCAAATCAACTTAAATTGAAGATAGGATTATTACACTAATAATTAAATAATTTTTGGTAGCGATTGACTTAATAATAAGTTCATCTTAAAATTAGTTTATAAGATTTACTGTAAAAACCGAATTAAAGCGGGCAAAAACGTTACAAAATTAACATTCTAGAACATAAAGAAAAGCCGCTCTTGGAAACATCAAATGAATAATTTAACATCCATTTTTAATACGGTATTTGACAATCGACATATTAATCGTTATGAAAATTATTAATAATGCAAGGGTCAATAAAATATTTCTAATAATTGCTTCGCTTAACTTTTCTTTTAACGACTAACAGATGGACAATAAATAATGAATCGTTTAAATTTTGTACGCCAATGAACAACACTCAGATATACTGTACAACTTAACAATTTATGCTGCATTCTATCAAATACTGAATTTGAGTATCTCTATATATAAATCTATTCATATTAATTGGAATTGATTAATCAGTCGACTTTTTAAATAAGTTGAAAAATTAAATTTATAGAAAATTTTATAACTTAATGAGTGTGCATGGAGCTATTTATATCAAACTTCTACTAAATCGGGATATTTATCGATTGATTGTGTTAAATAATATTTGTTCAATTATAATTAACCAATTACATACGTTTGCACAGCATTTCTACCTTTGCTTCGCATGTAACTATTTAAAAAAAAAAAACAAAAAGAAAAAAAAACATGATTCATATGCAGCTTTGTTTCTTTGTTATTTACAATAAATTTTAACGAGAAAAACATACTTGGAGCATAAGAGATGCATCTGTCCGTCTACGCGTGCAATTAGAATACAATCAGAATCTCTAACCGTATAATGTCAGATTAAAAAAATAAAACGACAAACTGCAGACTCTTAGCGTTCGCGGAGTGTGAATATTATTTACGACTTTACCGATTGGCCCACATGGTCCAGGATGCAGACTTATCATAAAGTAAGACAATGTATTCGTGACGGCGAGTTTTTCAGACGCAGGCCAATCTCGAAGTATAATCTCGCTGCTGCTGCACCGAACTGCAAAACACCAACACGAAGCCGAAAAAAGAGCCGGCGTTCCTCCGCCCCTCGCCTCGGCCGAGGAAGTTGCCGGGGCGACTTCGGGAGGGAGTAGCGCTTCCACGGCGGGGCGGGGCGGGGGGTCTCTCCCTGACAATCGACGGATGGGATTCGAGGGGATAGGATTGAATGGGACCGGCCGAAAAGGAAGGACCGGCGAGGCCTTATCAAAGCGCCGGGGCCCGATACTGGCAGGTCGAGACTCGCCAGTCGGTAGATGCCGATGTAGGTTAGCATGATTCTGGCCGGTCTAACTCCCGAGCCTCCCCGCTATAAATATATTTCCTGGGAAGTCCCGCGACTCAATGAAGTTGCCAGCAGCCGGTTCTCGGTCTCGGGGCGATTATCGCGAGCCCCCTGGAAAGAGCAGAGACTTCCGGCCGTTAACGCGGGAATTACATAATTGATCGTTCAATCGAGAGCAGTCGCTTTCCTCTCTCTCTCTCTCTCTCTTGCGTCGTGCCTCCGAGTTTTTCGACGGCTCGCTTAGTGGGCGCCGCGCGTCTCGGGGGTAGTGTGCCTCCCGTTCCCATTCGCTCGCTTTAATGAATGAAAATGGCTCGGCTCGTCGGAAGCACCGATACGCGCCCAGTATCCGAGCGTTTAATTTACAATTTCGATGCGAATCAAGGATCACGCCATTAGGATACGGGATACGTTTTTACGCGCCGATACTTGCTCCTTTTAGCGAGGAATAATTTATGCCCGTTTAAACGAAAACCGATGATAGTTTTTATCCGCATTCGCCAACGCGAGTCCCGTTTAACGTTTTCGTACGCTAAGTTTCGTTGATGTTTATGTAAGCTTTGAATTAATTTACAAAACTTTTACAAATCAGCTCACGACCTTTCGATTTGCATTTTCAATTTATATGATATGAATTTAAAACTTCTTGGAATTGAATTCTCGGACTCTAATTGAATAAATCAGGCCTGTACGATTAAGCTCGTGTCGAGATAAGCCTTAATATTATATAACGCCAGGCTTTTTATATTTATACGGATGCACGCCAATTATTGGCGAGAAGTCATTGTCGGACAAGGTTGAAAATAATTTATCGATAATCACTACTCGTCCCCCTGAAAAAATAAGCCTCACGTCAATGAATCTTAAGAAGGGGGTTTTGGTAAAAGCGTTATCCAAACGCTCATAAAGCCTTAGAGGATCCGCCGAATGCAGCGATAAAATAACTCAACCGACCGTTTCAAATAGCTTATCCGACCCTCATTTAGCATGTAATACAAAGTGCCTTGGCACTAAGAGACAGCATTACAAAGCACATTACAGAACGATCGCGCCGTCAAAAGCAATTCCTCCAAAATTATGCGACAGCGGGTGAACAAAACGTTCCCCGATATCCATACGCCGCCCCGAGTGAAGGCGAACGCTGAAGAAGCGGCGCCGAAACGCAAATGATCGAGGGTAAAAAGAAACGAGTCGCATCCTCGTTTACGCATGGGCTTAGACGCGAGAGCGAGAGGGCTGGGATGAATATGGCGTCGCACGAAAGTGCGGCCAACCGGTTTGCCCCGGGGCGATCCTCCTCTAAGCTCCCGCTGCCCTCCGAGTCCACCAGTATATATATATATATATATATAGTCACCTTCCTGCGCATTTTCTCTCTCTCTCGCTTCTGCTTTAAGTACTCCTGCTTTAAGTAGAAATAAAGAGAGAGAGAGAGAGAGAGAGAGGCACTTGTCCCATGCAATTCCGTGTGGAGGCGTGGGCTCGTATGTGCCGTTGGAAATGTCACAGCTGACGAGAGGAGCTCTCCCGTGGGAATATCCTGGCCCCGAGTGCTCCGCTTACACTGGAAATAATGCAGGAGCAACGCCTTCGCAAGATCCTCGTTACGCATTGTTTTTGGTGGATGAGCGTGTCTTGGCTGAACTTCGTCGAGTACTATTGTGATGCAGGGCTGCTCGGCTCTCCAAGGCTCAACTCTCGCCTTGGATCGGGGCCAAAATTAGCACTTAAAAAATATTCTATTTCAAGGATCTCCAAGATTTCACACCCTCCGCCATTATTATTTTTGAATTTTATCCTCTTTATCTTTCTTTACTTGCATTTATTTAGGTTGTTCTTGATTTACAAGCTCCGCTGCCTTGAATATCAAAGCCTCATTCGGTGATACTTAATCAGGTCGATTTACTAGGAATTTACGCCAATTTCAAAAGAGCGTCAAAGAAGTTTAATTTTTTATCCTCCGATGAGAGTTATATTTAAAATTTTTAAGCATAACGAGCTTAGCGATCTGCTGAGAAATCGCCTCCCTCCCCTTCCCCCCCCTCTCCCAAGCTAATGTTTAGCCGTCGTGTAGTACTGGAAATAAATCACGAACTGCTTTTAAAACCGTAATAACGACGATAGTGTTCACCTATGGGGTTGTGCTCGATTGTCGGTATTCGTATCGCACCCCCGACATCGTGAATTTTGATTTACGTCCCAGTATGAATTAACGAAATACATCTTAATAAATGCTTTCCCAGGGCTCCTATTGCCCAATTGTCAAACATCGCACTTGGCGCGTAGTACATCAATCAAGGAGCCTAATTTACGGGCGGGAGGAATCATTGCTTCTGTTAACAAGGAAGGAGCAGAATTTGGCCAATCGTCCGGCGGGAGCTAATGCGACGCAGCGCTCGAACGACGCCGAACACGAGACTCATTATGGAGAGCCGTTAATAATTGGGCCACGGGAGAGCCAAGTCGGGGCACTGACGGGCGATCCTCGACGGGGGGCCCCGAACATTGACCACACCCCCGCGACCTCGCGCGCCCACCTACGGGCGCATTCCAGCGGCCCTCTCGGACCGACCCTCATGCTCGATCCCTCCACATGGTTCGGCTTTCTTCTTCTTCGACTTCTTCATCTTCTCCACCTTTATTTTTATCGTTTTATTGTTTTTTCTTGGCAAACATTGTACCATCAGCTGTGGTGTGATCACGCGTAGTCGTAAAAGCATTTGCCATTGCGCTATTAATTTTTTCCCGACTCTGCTCTCGAGGTATAAGATTCATCGAATCATTAGAGCGTTTTTTTAATTTCTTAATATTTTTCGTGTAAGTCTTATTGTTTATTACTGTAGATTAATTTTATATTAAAGCTCGGACATTGTAAGATTTTATAATCAAATCAAACCATCGACAATTCTTAAAAATTTAAAAAAAATTTTTTTAAGAATAAAGTATCTCGAAGATGCGTAAACAACTAAATTTGTGAAGAACACTGCACGTACCTTCGCACCCCTTTTCGCTGAATATGAGATTGGTGACAAACGGCGTACCAAATATACGTTAAAGTTTAAAATTACTCGGAACAGAGGCATGGGGGCAGGGTAGACTAGGGATGAACGCGAAAATGACTGGAGATAAGGAGCGCCCGTAAATCGCGAGCTGCGCTAAGAATTGGGCGTCAGGAACTTACTCCTGGCGCACCCAGCGAGTCCGGATCGACTTCTTCGCCTATCACCAACTGACCAGACTTGGGAGTTGGCAATTCAAATTGCGCGCGAGGGGGGGGGGTGAAGACCACAGTCGCGGCAGCAAGGGCGGAGGTAACCCGGACCAGCGTCAACGTCCTCCGAGACAACGTACTCCGGGACCGAAGTCGTCGGCGGCAGGGAAGAGGCTACTTCCCCCCTCACTTAAGAATTAAGACGCCAAGAAGCGCAAGTACAGATCAGTCTAGCCTTAGCCTAGTGCAGGCTGTTGAAAATATTCAACCTCGAATCAGACTCGGTCGGAGGGCCTTCGTTCAGCCGAGACCGAGGATCGTCTCGGCCTCCCGTCGCACGCCTCACGTTAGCCTCAGAATACGCGATCGACCCGATCTTCGCGGAATCCTGTTGACGCTTATAGTAACGTAAATTCGCGAAACCATTGGAATTGGATTAAATATTAAATAGGAATTGAATATTCTGGAAAATTAATTGTACCGATAATTATTATTTTGTTTTGCTTTGTAAATGCGTACTGTAATATAAAATAGACGACACGAAATTACATTTAAGAAGCGCATAGTTAATAAAAAAATATTTTTCTGTAATCTCTCTTATTATTGTTGTTGTTATTATTATTATTATTATTATTAATTGTTTTGTTTTTCTTTTTGTTAGTAATAAAGGAGAGCATCCACCGAGCCGATAACCGGAGGGGCGTTAATATTTACAATTCAATATTTTGTTTAATTAATTTTGACTGAGACATCCTCGTCGCAAATTTAAAGAATTTGAAGCAAATTAATAACGCATCAAAAATACTACTTTTAGCTGTAGTTATAAATATGCATTTTTTGCATAAATCAAAAACAATACAATATTTAAATTACAATATTTGAATACTTATGATATAAACTAAGATATAATTGAAAAACAGCCACAATTTGGCAGATTGTATTAATGATTTATTTATTAATGTAATATTTACTATTTGCAACTAAAATGTAAAAATAAAAATCATGGTTACTCATTGGAACAATATTTGCATTGAAATTTTATCTACAATTATTGTCAGGCATTCTTTAATGATTACCTTCAATATTGTCTGATCTCATATTCAAATAATGAAGATACTCACGTAACAGCGACGTTTCATCGTATAATGGCAACTAGGTTTTCTTACGTAGGAAGGATTCAAAATTACTATTTCAATTAAATCTATAAATTTACTCAAATACCATGTAATTACATTTCTGTAAAACATTTTATGTATTCAGTTACGAGAGTAATTTCCCAGTCGTAAAATATTTTAATAACCTTATCAGATAGACATAAAATTTTTATGTCTAATAACTTTTTATCGATGCTGCTTTATTATTATTTTCTTTTTTTCGCATTAAATTTGTGTAAAATTATTTCGAATTTCTTTTTAATTTTATGTTACTAATAATATACACAAATAATCACATACAATAATCATTGCTGCCAGGATTCATACAGTAACTTTAATTAAACTTCGCATGAAGTATTTAAAACTTATCATAAAAGTTAACAAATAAATATAATAAAACAATAGTAAATGCACCTTTCTAAAAGTTAAGAGTTATAGAAAATTAATCAAGGTGACACTATTTGTTCCAGTTAACTTATTTGTGTATTAAATGCCATAGTGAATTAAATGCTTATAAATAAACACTAAAATTCTAAGAGTACAAAAACTTCGAAATTGATTTATTGATAAATTATCGAAATGAAAGATGATTTTTAAGTGTATCTAAATAATATATATATATATATATATATAGTTCTTAGTAATAAGGAAATAATAACAGTTTTTCACGTAATGTAATAATAAAATAGTCGGCTGTATGCATTAAAAAGCGTAATAAAAAAATAAGTAATAAATTATACAAGTAAATATACATTATTCACATTTAATTGTAGGACCAGGTCAAAAAGTAAGTCAGCAATTATTAAAACCCACTCAGTCAGAACATTATTTGTCTAGATTTGCACTTATCTCGAAAAAGCTTAGAATCGTACATAGTATTACCAGGAAATTTATACAGTGTTTCACGACACAGTTACAGGATCTTAACAAACTGAATCTCGTATTTCTAACACGACGTTGATATGAGCTCGATAACGTTTTAATGGCTCGTCAGCCGCGACTCTGTTATCGCGGAGCTGATCCGCGTGCACGCGTACACAAGAGCGAGCGCATCAAAGTTCCAGAACTGTTCGAGAGCAGACAACGTAGATCGCACGAGATTAAGATATAAAAGGACAAGGGGGAGAGGGGGGGCGGCGGCGGCGGCGGCGGCGACGATGGCGGAGGAGGCGTTGGAGGAGGCGCCGGAGGGGAAGGGAGGATTAGCAGAAGAAGGGGCAGCTGGATTTCGCCAAAAGCCGAGCTGAAAAATTTCACCGGCCAACCGGATTGTGGAAGTACGAGGGACCAGTTCGCGGATTCCGCGGATAATGTTTTGCCTGCTCGCCGCAGAGCTTGGGAAACGACACTTCCGCGTACGGGTATATCGGGCGCGGACTTCAGTCGCGATTGAGAAACAAGCTGTCGCAGACAGGATCTCTCGTCCCGCAACCGGCGACCGGCGTATTACACGGAAGGGACACGGAAAACAAACGAGCCGCGATCCTCGCTTTATAATAATCGCGCTTCGCGGGAAAGCGGCCGCGCACCGAGTCGAGCTTTGAAATTGATCGACCTTAGGCCGCGCGCGTTTTTACCTCGCAAGTGTTACACGGGCAGCGTCGCTTAGTGCGATAATCTCGGAAGTCGATCTCGCGCCGGGCAACTTCGAGCGCGGAGAATCGTCTTGGCCTCTCCAGCTCCCGCCCGCCCGCCCCCCTGCCCCCGCCGCGGGCTCGGCCGAGCCCGAGTATCGCGGCACGGCTCGCATCCCTCCCGTGCGATTCACGCGCACGATTCACGCTTGCTCTGACCCCGATCCTCATTGGGAGGCCCCCCGCGGTCTCCTCCCCTGGCAGATGCGCCCAAAATGCAGCCACGGCCAGATAAGCTCCGAGGCTGCGATGACGAGCCGCGAAAGTGGGGCCGGTCATCGATGCTCGATCCCGATAAGAAGACATTATTTTACCACGGGACAATGGTTATGTCGTTTCAACGATGACATTGCTTGGCATTCCCGTGCTTTCTCTCCTCTAGGGTTCGGCTCTTCTACTCCGCGAGCGGGAGGAAGCGCGTTGTTATGCGCACATCGCCCTTGTTATGTGTTCAGCGCGTGTGAAGAACTCGATGAATATCGACCGAAATGCTGGCGCTATTGAGGAAATTGACGTAGCCGACCTCTTTGCCCCGACATCAACTCGGCCAATTATTGCTGCTTTACCCGACAACATTTTTTTCCACTCGACAGTACATGAATATTAAAATTAAAATAAATAGGAGTCTTTATGCCCTTTGCATAAAGTGCAGCACTTTGGTTATCGCGCCTACTTGTGCCCTACACGTTCGACACTATGACTATTGTGTATATAGCAATTAGTAAGAGTAATATTGTTAATATGATCAGCTGGATGGCACAACAGGGTACAGTTAAGGGTGCGATCCGAGAAATTAACAATGAGACCAAGGATCAATCGATGTACGGGGCTTTTCGGCTTTCCAATCACGAGATAACCTGAATACCCTGCCAATGGCTATTCGGATAAAAGTTTTCAATTTTCTCGTAAATTCCGTGTCGACTTTTTTTGATCGAATCGAGACTCTGGTTCAATGAGATTACATCTTGCATGTTGAGCTTTACCAAATACAAGTGATTAGTATAGTAATTTTTTATCTCCGGCAACGTGTTTTCATTTGAATTCAAAAGCGTATTTTAATAAAAGTACAGTATTTTGAATTTAGTCCATTTCAAATGTCTTACTTTTTATTGAGCCAGAAATGTGTACTAACTATAGGCGAAAATTTCAGGAATACATTTTAACAAAAAAATCTTAAAGATAAGCCGAAGTTTCTGAAGCAAATAAGAATCCGAACTTCGCTTTAGGCTTTGTTTTTTGTGTTAAAACTGCAAATTTTTTAATTTTTAACTACTAAAACTTAAAATACAATTGTTTAAAGCTATACAAATCAGTCGTTTGTTACGTTACTCAGTGAAATTGTGGGAAATCATTGATTTTACCAATTCACAATCTCAGACACGGTATAAGGCCAAAAAGTGAATCTCACGGTTAAAAAAAAAGGTAAAATGAATGTAGAAGAAAAGGAAAGAAAAACAAATTAATGATAATAAAAAGGATGAAAATGAAGGAGTAACGAAAACAGGATCGGGGGAGGAAGGAGCAGACAAATAAACAATACATAAAAAACAGCATAAATAACCGAGGCATGTTTACCTGCGTATAAATCCCTTAATGCACCCCTGGCTTTTGCACACCAAACTCTCGTTTGGCTACGGTACATGCAGATATATTTGCATATTTCCACTGCTGCTGCGACCCCATTAACGCACAATGGTAGGATATCGCTTGAGAATTACTCAAGGCTTATTTACAAAATTTAGAAGCTTTCCGCTTAATAGAATTTTCATACATTCTGGTTGCACTTCCTTTTGACTTTCATCTTTTTTCATTTTTAACAGCGCCTTATATACCATTGAACGATTATTCAAGGCCTTTTAGCGATTGAAATTTATCGACTAAATGTTTTTTTTTTTGCTTTTTATAAATCAATCCCTCGACGAAGCGCTTATATTTTACATTCAAAGAAGTATCAGTCTCTCCGTGTGCTATACATACTTAACTTTTGATAATTTAAAGGGAGTGGGAGAATCGTAATAATAATTAAACGAAGGGTAAAACGGTTTCAAGGCCGACAAAATAATTTATCTCAAGAGCTACATCGTCCGTATTGCCATTTGTAGGTGCATTCGCAAACAATATGGCTTGTACAATTGTGCTTTTGTGTATAAGCGTTTTGAAAAAATCTTAAAGCACGTTTCAGAGTAGATAAATAATAAGATCGGCGGGCAAACAATATCGATATCCGGAAAGTTAGCTGAGCCGACAAGTTAAACAAGAGTTAATTGAGTCGATAAGTGGTATTAGAAAAATGACACTATCAATGGCTTTCACGATCTCGTGTAGGCAGGATCCCGGGACCCGGAGCGTCATAAAAATACGGATAACGACTCCTGCTATACACAATATACAGTGAAAAGAAGAAAAAAAGACCAAGACACGATGTAAACAGGTAATTCCACAGCTAACGAGGATCAACAGATCTCGTATAATTTCCCGCAAAACACTTGTCGCGCGACGGCTCGAGTCGCTCGCGCGCATTTGGCTATTCGCCACCACCACCGTCGCCAACGCTCTGCCCCCTCCCGCGCCAAATGCCCTCCTCGCCCACGCCAAACGACCATACGGAGGAGGGTTGCGCAATCGCAGGCCGCCTCACGAAAGTTCATCGATTCCACGTACGAAATAGACCCAGGGCCGTCGTAGGACCGGCCTTTTCTCCTCTCTCCTCTCCCCCGCCGCCGCCGCCGCTGCATCGCCATTCCTACTCCGTCCGTCGGTCCGTCGGTCCGTCCGTCGGCCCCCGCGCCGCCTCCACGGCCGGCCGGCGGTCGTTGCGCGCGAGCCCAATATCTCGCGTCGGCGAGCCCTGGGAGCGGGCGCGAGGGACTGGCTGGGGCCCGGTAACGGGGGGTCAGGGAGGGAGGCCCAGAGAGAAAAGAAGCCGACTCCGGTCCCCGGGATGGAAGGAGAGAGAGAGGGCTCGAGGAACGGAGAACCAGTTCCATCGCTTAAACGCTTAATTAAGCTGCTGGGCCGAACCTCGGTCGCTCGGGCGCACACACGCGGACCCTCGTACGTAGCGTGGCCGAGCCGGCGAATGTGCGAGGGAGTACAAGAGCCGAGGCGGATTCGTGGTGAGCGGTGCCGACCAGAGGAGGGATCGCTCGCGTGTGCAGTCGGAGCGCAAAGTGCAAGTCGTCGTCGTGCGGAGAAACCCTTTGGCCGGTCGCGCGCGCCCCGCACCGAGAACAGAGACATCCATATCTCATTTTGTATTATTTGCGGGCGAGGGTTTCGAGTTCGTTATTGTTAACGGCTTTATCGCAGCGAGGCTCGGCGCCGCTGCTGCTCGTTAATAATGGCTCTCGAGGACGTGCACTAGGCGGCTTCTCTACTCTTGCTGCTGCTTGAGTAGGCCTCCTCTGACCTCCTCCACCCCCCATCCTCTGTCCCGGCCCACTCCCCACATCCCACCCCACGCCCGCCTCCCTCCGCCGCAGCCCCGTCGTCGATGGCTCATTATTCGACGGTGGATCGGCCGACGCCCGCGTCCTACGACCCGGACTCCAGAAGAGGCTATTGCTATTGCCGCTGGATTACCGCTGCCGGTGGCCCCTGGCTAAGTAAGAGCCGGTGCGCTGTCCGGCTACGGGAGGGCTCGAGCCGAGCTGCAACGATGCCAGGATCGGTAGTTTTCCTCTGACCCGCGAGCAGCGATGGATGTAACGATCGCGAACGCGATCGATCGATTGCTCGGACTCTAGTATCGTTCGTTCATTGGAAATCAGAGTCCGAAGATTATCATTCGTTCGATGCGTTGAATTTTTTTTCAAGGCAGAGTTTCGATACTTTTTAAAGGCTCGGAGTAGCGCAGCATCGAGATTAATCGATGGAAAGGCGCATAACAAATGAATTTTCACTTTTATTACGCGCGCGGACAGCGCGGAGATAAATGATTCTATGTGCTGAATGAATCTGACATGAATAATTCCCTTGATTCTTTCGAGCTTTTCTTGTTGTTAAAAAGCCATTCTAGTAATGAAAAGAGAAAAATGTAATGGATATAAAAAATGCCGGAATTTATGGTTCTATACATATCTGGGTTACGAAATTAGTTAATGGCGCAGAGGCATGACATGATTAGAGCTACATGTGAATTTTCGTTTCCCAACTAAATCATGCACCCTGTCTTTTATATTTTAACATTCATTTATATTAATTATGTCGTTTTTTTTATTTCTTAAAATTTGTTTATCTAAGATCTTCTCGCGCTTTGTTGAAGCATTGCCTGGGTATGTATCAATTTGTTTTAAAGATAGTAAACAAAAAAAAAAAAAAAAGAACAGTTTTTATGGTTGTTTTACTGCAATTTAATCCGCGACTCGAAGCTAATCTAATTCATTCGACTGCGATCGAATCAAGCTCGCCCAATTTTGCCGGACATAAAATCCAAGAAGTATGCAGTAACACAGTCGACGTTCACGGAATCATTTTATTATCGCGTCGGTTAAGTCCTTTGTGTGCGTACTTGTGCGCACGCACGCACGCACGCACGCACGCACGCACGGACGGACGGACGGACAGACGCGCCCACACACCAGCGCAGACTTATCGGTGCTCTGGATAAAGCGACGAAGGAAGAATGACGCTATTTCCAAGCGGCTTCGCGAGACAACTCATGCATATACATAGACTGGGCGTCCGTAGAGTCGACACTCGTTGGCACATTCAGGCACCGCCGAGAACACGGACAGGGCACTCGAGCCTCGAGCAAGGAACTCGAACACGCTCGGCGACGGTCGCGAGCTCGGCCGCAGGCCGAAGGGGTCGGGGCGGGGAGGGCCGAGCGCAGGTGTTTCAGGGTCTTCCATGTTAATCAGGTACCCCGACTACCCTGGGAGCGCCCCGTCTGTAGGTGCGCTTGCGTATAGGTGCACGCATATGGAAATGCCTCGGTACTCCTCTGGATGGGCGCGCGAGCGTTGACGACAATTCCGAGGCGAATGTTGCCGATGCACACACCGGCGACTTTCGAAGCGCTCCCTCCTTCTGCTGGGACTCCTCTTTTCGCTTTGGCCGGGCTCTAAGCCGGGGAGCGAAAAACCGGAGTCTCCTTGAACAGGACAGTTCTATCATTGACAAAAGGCCTTGTCTAGGCTTTTGCCAGCCTCGCTCTCATCCCATTCTAAGGAGCCTCTGCCCCGCGCTCTCGCAAAATGACCAAGGAACTTGTATATTCCACGATACGGACCATTTTTTCTAAGACTTCTTATTACATGATTATTCGGTATTTGCTATTATTTCGTGCCAAAATTCAAAATGATGTCAGGATTCTATATAAAAATGACACTCTTTTTCCTATCTTAATACTGCAAAATTTTCATATTCTGTGCTAAAACTCGCTGTACAAATTATATTTTTATTATTGACTCATTTTATCGTCCATAAAACTAACCACTATAAGCCATTCCATTAATTCAGCTTTTATAATAAAATAATAAATTCAAATTCAAGACATCCAAAGCTGTTTTCGTTAAAAATTTATCATTTTGAGCTTACATCCTGATTGAAATTTTTGTTTAACATGGGCAATAAATTTGTTTATTAACATTACAGGGAATTCAATTGGAATTTTAAATTAAATTAAATTAAATTGTCACTAATATATTACAATGTCAAGTGCATTTAAATTCATTAAGTTTTAATTATATAATTTTATTCTATATATATATATATATATATACATATGTATATATCTACATTTATTTATATGTATACATATAAATAAATATTTAAATAAAGTACGATAGACAGTAAGATTAGTATCGAAGAAATTGCATTTTAATTAATCTTGTCATGTGATTAATTGATATATACTAAATTGAAAACAATTTATAGTACTATTTATTATTCGAATGCTTAGAAGGTGATAGCCAAGCCGAATATAATATTTACACATAGTTCATTATAAATTATTTGTTAAGCTTTATTATTTATTGTTGAAAGAAGTGGATAAAATTAAATTATAACGAATCAATTGCTCAAACTTTAGTAAGGTATATTTTATTTGCATGGGTAATAAATAATTTCCATCGTGTTACGTCCGTCACTTATTTAATTCATTATTCTTTTCAATTTGTCCAAAGCCAATAGAAATATTTGAGCTCGGGAAATCCGTTAAACATACATTACTTTATAATCTGAGTACAAGTTTCGAACCAAATTATTCGTGTAAATCCATCGACATGCACTAGCGATGCACAGAGTGAGCAATGCAGAAAGCGTCTCGGAACGACAGAAAAATCCGAATATAAAACATTTTGTTAATTTAGTTGTAGCTATAAAAGGCACATACTAAATCGAATGCAAAATGGAGTAGGTAAAAATAACGCACCGCCATCTGTCCGCACACGTAGGCTACAACAAGCTCGTGTACTCGTTGCAATAACAACCATCGACGTTGTCCTCCCGGCGCAAGCAGCTATTGACCTTTGCCTGGGGAAAAATCAAACTCCGCACGAGCGCTCATATTGCGCTTACCGGGATCCCAATAGGACTTCCTCCCCCTCGCCCGGTGCCACCCGCACGGCTCTCCCCCGCCCCCTAGCTGCGAGAGAAAACTTAATCGGCCGCCGAGGAGCGGCCGGAGTCCTCGGCGTTGTCCGGGACACTGGGACACGCTTGTTTAGATTTATTTTCGACGGTGCGGCCAAGCGTACGCGACGATGCGCTCGTGTACGTGGGCCGGCCGATTTGAGCAAGTACGGCCCCGCATTATGAACAGTCGAGCATGCGGAGTTGGCGCATGCGAAACTAAGAGGAAGTCGATCTCGGGCCAGCGGCTTCCTCGCCTCTACCACTGCAGCCCAAGAGTTACAAGTGGACGTGGAATCAGCCGGAAGGAATTCTGCCAAACGCTAACGACTTCGCTTACCCCTACCCCGCTCCCTCTGTGCGATGCATTTTTTTTCATAATCCTTCTTCTATGACTTCTTATACGGAGTCGCCTAAGCGTGATTCATCAGTGAGCGAGCATTCACCTAGCGAGAAAACTACATGGATGCGGATTTGTGCACCCGATCGATTGCCCTAATCAGGCTAAGGATATCCTGTTTTAAGGTATTACATTTTTGCAAATTGGGTAAAACACAGTTTGCTTCGATTAATGCAAACTTATTCAACTCGTAGCAGTAATGAAATTTATAGATATCGCTAAAAACCAAGTTCATAAAATATGCAGGAGGTATATAAACTCTTCGAGGTAAATGAAAAAGCGCCACAAATTTTGTATGTGCATTTTAATGCAGATCATTGTACGGTAATATAATTTAGCGTGGCCAAAATTATTTAAATCATCGATTGTAATTTAATGTAGGAAATATATTAACCGTTAGCATAAGACCTGATACGAATAAAATATAAAAGCCTGCAAGGCAGAGACTTTAAATACGCGATACAGTTTTCACACGTAAGTGTATTAAGATGGAAGAGTTTCACGGATTTTCAAGCCACGATGGCCCTAACGACTTTGCGTTAGACTGCGAAATCAGGGATGAATATCGTTGACCCAGTTATCTAAATGGCACTTTAGCCACGACAATTGGCGACGGCAATTAGCTCTTGTTAAAGCCGCATGATGGATGGGCATATATCATATTAGTTCCAGCTACAACACGTTCGCGTCTTTCTGATTAGATCATTTGGAGCAGCTCTTCGTAAAAGCCGGCGACGAATTGATTTATTTCGATTGCGTTACGGATACTCACGTCTAACGCATGGAAGCCGAAAACACGCGCATGAATATTCAGTGCTGCAAAGTTGGCTGCGCCTCCAAGTCCAAATTCGAGCGGATCTCACGATGTTCAGTTGGCAACAGTGGCAATATTAACAATCTCGCTCGCGTTGAGAAATATTACAACAATTTTTCAGCTCTGGACATATTTATTATGTAAGAAAATGTCTAGTTCCGTTTTAATCCTCGGGATCGCGTGCTATTCTTACTATTAAATTTTATAAATAGTATTAACAGTTTTAACTTTATAAATAAAACATTAACAAAAAAAAATGTGTTTTCGTTTAACAATTTCATTATTTATCAAAAATTGTTATATTCGTAATCATTTCAATTGAAAATTCGTGAGTTCCTTCGAATATTAACTATAGGACTCGATGTCGAAAATCATTCCCCATAGAGATTTTTTAATTCAAATACGTTTTGTATTTGAACGTATTTCAATTTGATAAATTAGTAACATAAATAACAACTTTTTATACACTCGAGGAAAATATTTGAATAGACAGAGTCTCAATTTGTTTCTATAACAGTTTTATAATTCGGTTTTATGACTAAACTATTATTGAAAGATTTTATTACTGTATCAAGTTTATACTTTATGATTTTTGTGATGTTTTGAATTGCTTGATAGGCACATGATATATGTCTAAGGATTTATGCTATTTCAGTGACGTTAGAAAATTTCTACGCTTAAATGCAATCTTTTAAAAGGATTTTATATTGTGTTTTTCCCTTGTCGTGATTTGTTTCTCACTATGTATTATTTTTATTTATCTTTTGTTATGAAAATAAATCGTCATTTTGAATGTACTCACAAGCATCAAGTTGAAGAATAGTTACTTGTGATTATTTTGTTCGTGAAAGCACTATAACTCACCTGAAACATAATAAGATAATAAAAGCAATTAGTTTATCATATGCATAAAAGCTGGTGTATTTGTGCATATAAATCATTATTTTGTTGAATATTATTAGTAATGATAAAAAATTCAATAATAATAATAATAACAATAATAACAACAATAATAATAACGATGATTATAATAATAATAATAATAATAATAATAAGATGAAGAAGGGTAAAAAAATAATAATGGCAATGGCAGTAATAATATTAATAGATCGAGTCCGAGTTATTGTGTTATGCATTCATCTAAAGGCTTGTATCTGCAGAAAGCATAGAAGGCCCGCCATAAATCGAGAATCTCCTTGTAAAACAATTCATTTATATACGCACACTTACATATAAACATAAACATATGTATATACAAATACGCACGCATATGCGGGGTATTAATAGGAACTCTTTTTATCGCATTCTTAACACGAGCGGTTAATTCTCAATGATAAGGTAAAATCATGGGGAGCCAAAAACACGAGGCGAAAAAGCACCTTAAAATTATCGTTCATCCTGTCCGGGCTGAAAATTTATTTGGTGGTGCCGTGGAAGTCTCGTAGAAGGCTCCTCTCCATTAGCAAAGGATCACGTCGCCCGCTGAATACGATTATCGCGACACCTTGACGATTTTTACCTACGTGGAAGAAGGCACCGAGCGAGTCCAATCTCTCTGTGCCATCGGTTAATGTAAGCTCAGAGTCCGTGGAAATTTTCGAGAACGGGGAACCGAAGAGGAAGAGGAGGAGTAGGAGTATGAGGAGGAGGAGGGATAGGGTGGAAAGGAGGTAGACAGAACGGCATAGGCGAATAATAATTTAATTAGGGACGGCATTGTTTTTCAATATTTGACGAGGGGGATTAGCACAGGGAATAAATAGTTGGCTGGATATTCTCCATTATTCCTCCCGGCACTTAAATCCTTTGGGCGATTAATCAAGAGCTTACTCGGAAAGCATAGAAAGCAAGTAAATAATGTTCATTAGTACACTAGCTTGCATAATACAAATGCAGTAGAAGCATCGTTAATTATCGCAAGCTCTAAATTAGCCGACGATTTCTGCAACCTGAAGATTCTCACTGCCCGAAAGATCTTGCTCGCGTTAGTTGGGCAGGGCTCCTCGGACGGTCATGGAAAACAAAGCGGCCGAGGCTGAAATCAAAGCCTCCAAGGAAACCGGTAGCGCTAAACCAAGTCCCCGAAGGAGGCAGGACATTGGTCGCGATGCTCCCTGTCCATTGGAGATAATCCGGGCGATAAATCCGGCGCAGGGCGCTGCCATCCTAATCGAATCGTCATAAAGCAAAAGTCGGGGGATTTGTCAGGGGTGGTGCGGAGCCAGGAGAAAGGAGGGGCCGGAGCCGGGGAAAATACAGGTGCGGTCGATAAGGAAGGGGAGCTGGCGAGCGAGCCCAGCCGGAGAAGGAACAAGGCCCCGAGGCCCACCTTCGGCTGGGGTAAATCCGCGTACGTGGCAACGTACGCGAGTCCGCCGAGTGACATCATCGGCCGCCTGTGCTCTCACCTCGCGGCCATCCGGGAAGCCGCACACGTACGGCTCAACCAAAACGAGCATTAAGATCGAAATATTGTCAGTGCCGGTGGAGTTGAACTTATAAATCAAGCGCGGGCTCATTGTTAACCTTCGGGCCTAGCCGGTAAAAATTTGCGCGAGGAATTTTAAGTTTCGGCCGCACATAAATAATATAACTTGAGATTCCCGTGCGTTAACGAAAAATCTATACGGGCCGGCACTGCGTCCTTTCAGCGTTTCGGCTCTCTGTCCCCCCCCCCCGCGGGCCGATCGCCATGGATTTATGGCCGGCCGTGGCTGCTGCTCGCGTTTTTTGAAAACCCAAGCAGCTTCGAAAGCCCTTCCTCTCGATCAGTCCCGATCGAGGAGCTGCCAGGCCCGCTCACTCGCGTAAGCGCATCGCGTCACTCCGCTATCGCTCACGTGCCGAGGGAACATCTGCGTTTCAGCCGGGGAGAGAGGGAGTCGGCCGAAGAATGGGCCGGTGCCCATTGTCGAGCTGCATTATCACCTCGTCGAATAAGGCAGCCGCGAGCATCCGGGAAAACAATTGACAATTTACCGAACACGAGCTTACAACCTCGAGCATTAATCAGTCGTAAGCTATTATTCAAGGCCCCGCTCCGAGGTGCTTATCTCCGGTGCCTGGAATGACGTATTGCATTTTTGGAGTCAGGAGGCATTGGCTGATCAGCGGCATCGGGGGAGCGGCCGAGCTCGGAAGGCCGAGCCAGGGCGCCGGCTATTTTGAATAATTGTATCGCTTCGGAATCTTGAGCGACAGTTTTTCACGGAGCCTTCCCTCGAAGGATGCCAGGGGGGGACCTTGACGGGCGCGCGGGGGCCGGCAGCGAACCCTGGGCCAGCCGATCCGACGCCTCGCGGCTTATCGCCGTCGCAGATGCCGGAGGAGGCCGTCGCGCGAGGAGCCACCTGGAGCTACATCGAAAATGCATCGGCTCGTCGCAGGCCGACCTTGCCGGGGCCCGAAGGACACGCGCCACGGCTCCGTTACGTTTTCCCGTGGCACTTTGCGCCGCGTCTGCGGGGCCCGATAGGCCGGCTTTTTTATTGGACCCGTGGCTCCTCCACCCTCCGACGTTATTTACGAGGGCTGGACCGAAGGCAGACGGTCAGGGCCGCGCAGGTACGTCCTCCTGCGAGGGTCCGTGCAAAAAAGAGGGAGACCCGGGGGAGCAGGTGACGCAATTAAAGGCCCCGACCTTGCGAAGCCAAAAGCGTTTTCGCGCCCTCCGAGCCTCGATGTGCTACGGTTTCGCAGCGGGAGGCCGGGGCCTCGATGTTTTCCTCGGTGGCCTTTATAAGCAAATGACCCGTGGCCTCAAGATGCCCTCCCTCGGCCGGCCCTCAACCCGCACCCCGGACAGGGGGAGGGAGGACACGTTTGGCGGCTCTGTGCTTTTTGGCCCCCTCTGCGATTACGCACGTTCCGGCCTAAATACGGATTCCAGGATCGACCGTTGTACGACTTCAAGGCTACTCGGCTTTGTTCGATAAATTCAAAACAACTATCTCCGCATTTTCTTCGCATTTCCTTAGATGTACTGTCTGCTATCTTTTTACTGTCTTTCAATACCATTCGGAAAATCACGATCGCTTTCAATATCATCGCACTACTTAAGAGTGATCTAATGGCAATCGTAATTTTTATGAATGATGCACGTCTCGAGTCGCTGCAGCTTACAATTTCAAATAGGATTGCACCTATTCGTCTTGCTTAAATATGTATGCATAAAGCTTCTGATGCATTGCTCAAAACTTCATGCGCAAGGTAATTTTTATGGCTTAAATATTTAGTTTTAAGCTGAAGTTTGCCGAAACTTTTATAACCTAATTTAAGTTTTATGGAAGGATTGAATCAAATTACGGTTTTTTAGTCAACATCTTCTGACCTGTAAATTTAAACATTTTTCGCTTCGGTACTAAACGCTAGAAAAGTAATGTTCTTAATTATTACAATCGTATCAATTAACTTCTCGTAAGCATTATAGAGAAAAATGTACGCATTTGAATTAGAGTCAAATCACTGTTCGCAAAGACTAGGCATACGGATGGTTAATAAGGTTGTAATAGAAAATAACATTGCCGTAAGGATAATTATTTAAATGTATGTAAGACTATAGAGTTGCTAGGCGCGATCTCTGCAAACGCATGTAAAATATTGAAAAGTCCCCTAAGAATCGATTGAAACAAACTTCTAACAGGTGCTAAACAGAAATTGGAAGGCAGCCCATTCATTTTTATTCCAGCAGAGCCATGATAAACATTATTCAACAGCTACGCCGAGCGCTCGGCTGTGCAAATGAAGAGGCGCGAGTCCTTCCGTCGGTAGCACCGCCGCTACCGCAGTCACGTGATGCGCTTAAATATCTCACATGCGTGTTCTTATATCCTACGCTCCTCTCTTTACTCTGAATAATACTTCGTAGAATTTAATGGCAGAAGGAGAGGGAAAAGTTAACGCGTAGGCTCAGCGCTCCCTTGAATTCGGACTACCTTTGAATCTGAGCAGAGTGTTGGCGGCGATTTTATGAAACAATGACTGCGTTTTAGAATTGTTACCTTTTTACACCCTTTTCCGCCGATCTGCAGAAGTCCTTAAAAATTAATAATAAAACTGTTGTAGATTTAAGGATTTTTAATAAGTATTTTTAACGTCTCAGACTACTGATCTTCCAGCTCAATTTTTACGTTAAATTAAACAAAATTCGGAAGATACAGATTTTGTAGAGCTAATTTTTCACGAGAAACACAGCATGCATAATTTACAAAAGATATTTTAATGTATCATAGGCACTGTAGCAGCACCATTGTTTAATGTTACACACAAAGTCCGTCTCAAAAATATAGAAATTTCGACTAGTTAGCATAAGAGTACGAGATAAAAAATTGAACATATCAGAAAATATGGAATAAATAAAACGAATCTAAAGGATCGAACTGAGGCTGCCATAAGGAGGTCGAGTAGGAACGTCTTTGCTTTAGTTAATTATTAATGATGTCCGCTGTGCCCCGATTTAAACAATTTCGACCGAATAAATGGTCTCAGCATCCGACGAATGTTATTATTAACTTCAAGGCACATTGGTCGCAAGTCCCGAGCCTCCAGCAGAAGATTGAGCATCTCCATTAAGCGACCGACGGATAAACGAGCATTGCTGCCTCGGTTGCTAATCGAGGCGTATTTAACATCAGCCCCGTGTCTGGTTGCGTGAAAAAAAATTCGGGGAGTCGAATTCGAGGTGGCGGATGCGCGTCGACGAGAGTTACGGGAAAAACGAGCGAAGCTCAGCCCGCCGTGGGATTTCGGTCGTTAAGCTCCTCGGAGCCGAGTGGAATCGTCTCCACCCACTCCGCCGTCATATTCGGCGATTGTTGTCGGGTCGCAAAGTTTAAATTAGGCCCGATGGACTCAATGGAATTGAGAATAAGGAGCGACTCGGGAGTCCAGTAGACGCGCTCGCACGTATACTCGAGTCCGGTCTATGCATTACATAGGGCCCACCTGTGGCCGATAAAATCGCCGTCTTACGAATCAATTACAATAAGGTGCTTTCTCACATATGTTTTTTTTTCTTAAGTAGATTTACATGTATATATATATATATATGCACGCACACAAGCGTGAGTTGGTCCTGTATTATTGACGAGACTTCCCTTCTCTGCTTCCGCTCATCGATATTTACTTTTTTCCCTAGCTGCCCTTTTTTCTCCGTCTTTATTGCGCACGACATTATTGTTTCTCTTACACTCGTTCACCCTCATTTTATTTGTTGCCGTGAACTTGTTACGCTACTTTTCCCCTCGTATAAATCTGTTTTTACGATGTACCGCTAATTTATTGCAGGTAAGAAAAATGATATGTATAGCTATATATCAGTCTACGGCTTATGATTTTCCTTCAAATATCTTACTTGGTTTTTGAAAATGTCTTACCATTATTACTTCAAGCGATTCCTATTACATATCAAACAATTACGGGAGGACTACTATAAATAATCAACCTTATACATTCAAAGTGAAGAGATCGGCGGAGAATCTTAACACACCGATAAACAAGCCTGCGCAATCGGCAAATTTCGCTTTATGCGATTAATAAATAGCCAATAGAAGGCAAAATAAAAAATTCCCTTGCATCGATATGTGCTTGCGGTGCTTCGGGCTCTTGTGACGAATACAGGTGAATAAGCTGTTTGTGTCCTAAGTTGGTAAATAAAGAGCGTTATAAATTTCGTGCAATGCTAATTAAATAGACCGTACAAACAAAAGCACCATTAAAATATAGGATATTAAAGATATTAGATGGCACATAAATTTGTCAGAGTATTACAAATGATAATTTATATATGAATTGCGCGATAATCCTTTATCACAAAAATTTATAGTAAAAATAATTTATATTCAGGGTCTTTGATTTATAATGAAATTAATCAGAAGTCTAAGAGAATCGCTACTCGATCTTCGCAAAAGATCCGGCAGAAATAAAAGCCGAAGAACGCGATATCGCAATACAACAAGAAGAGCCAATCGGGGGGGGGAAAAAAATCAGCAGACGAAAGCCGCGCTGAGTTCTTGTTGTTGTTTTGGCCAGTGACGCCGGTTAGGAGAGTGACGAGCGACGTTTTCATAGATCCTCGGATGAACGACTGTTGTCACTAGTACTAGTTTTAGTGGAGTAGGTTTGCAAATCAAGCGTGATTAACGATGCGACGCAGCTCGTTAGTCGCAACTCCCTGGCTCGCTCGGTATTAAATAATTTTTAATTGAAGTCGTAAGCTACACCTCCTTCGTATTTTATGCGATTTATCAAAGGTCTGTCGCTCACGCGCTGGGCGAACTGAAGCCTGCGTCCTCGAGTTTCCTCGGAAGTATTCGTCGGTAATGGATTATGCATTGCCGACTCAATTAATATCTTGCGCTTTGCGAGTCGCTCGGACATGTCAATTGACGCGTTGCGTCGAGTTGAAGTATTGCCAAGGCCATTGATACTTCCTTACGATGCGCTCATTGCCGGACTATAAAGCTTCCTTCAAGCGGCTCATTATACTCCAAGTGTCTGCCTTAACAGTGTCTAATTAAGCTCTGCAGTTGTCGTTGCAGGATGATTTCAGGGCCCGAAACAGAAAACTGAGGTCGCGAAAAGAGGATAATGATCCGCCCACGAAGGACGAGGGATTATCTGGCGTACATAGGTTTGACCAAAATACGTAATACTCGTTGGTGTACGTATTACGAAAGTTATTCGGTGGCCTGGGCTATTAGAAAGCAAAGCCGCTGTCGTCGGCAAGACATCATTGGGCCTCGTATTAATCCTCAGCAAACGCAGAGGCGGGACGAATTCGGCCATTCCGGTAAAGCCGAGCTCGGAGTGACTCCTCGGTCATGTCCGAGGCGTTCGTCAGGGACTGATGCAAGGGTGACTTCGATTCGAGCCGACTTTTTGATAGCGGAGGCACGACTCGAATACTCGGGGCTGTGGGGTGCGGGCTGGAGGTCCGATGCCGGTGATAGGGACGAGGCGCACTCCATCGTATCCCGTGGGTCTCGGTATCTCGTTAAGTTTCGGCCGCCACTTATCTTGCCGAGCGAGGGGCACCGGCTGTTTCCTAAGGCGCCCTCCCGTATGTACAGTTCGCTCACGTATAGGAGGAAGGACGCCCCCGTGGCCCTGCGCTGGGCCGAGCCGGCAAACGGGTGACGTTGCCGTCGCGATGCCGAGGCCGGCACGGCCAACTTCTCCGAGCCCAAGTGTCGTGGGCTAAACTGATATGAGAAATGGACACTCCGTGTTGGCCGCTGGGGACAAAGGCCTCGGCCAGGCTCTGCCACCGTTGGGCACCCCGCGAGCCCCATGTGAAGCATGACTGCGGATGCCGTCGGGGCTTGGACTCCGCAACGCGGAAGGAGCTCGGGGTGGGTTTAGAGGGCGCGACTTTGACGCCAGGTGATAAATCCAGTCAATTTAGTTGTTTATTAGCTTCTCCCCTGAAATCTTATTGGTAATTGGTAACTGTGGGCCTTCGCCCGAGTTATGCGCTTAAAAATTGTGCTTTACGCACGACTTTGGCTTTTCTGTAGAGAAACGAGGCAGATAGATAGATCCGAGGCTATCGTAGAACTTAATTGCTCGCATTTTCGTATTCGACACAGGTGCAATACTTTACACCCGAAGAACCGGAATACGTATTATCTCGTACGCTGCATTCCGGGCACATGAGATACGACGATCCGCATTGTGACATATAATTAGCCCGTAAAAACGTGTCTTTAATAATAGATAGTAATTACGCGTGTTCGAGGGAAGAGGATGATTTTTGTAATTTTGACTACGGAGGCAAACTGTCCCCAATCTCCCTATTTAATGAATTAATGTTTTTGAACGCGGAATTTTATAAATGCTGCACAGAAGGGATTTAAGGATACCTTGAATTTTAAAACTCTACAGGGGCATGAGACGAATGATTTACGGCATTTTTAACGAATCGATTGTGCTCGCGGATCTACACACGTATATATAACAATAAAATTAATTAGAGATTGACGAAATCGCAGTGGCGTTCCAATTGATGCCCAATTCTATCTGCCTCTTCGATTGAACGAAACGGAGTCCGTGGGGGCGAAAAAGGTCAGCGAGAGAACTAGCCAATACCTAGAAGCGAATGCAAAGGGAAGAGGAGGAGAAGAGGGAGGTGAAAGATACTCTTATCGTGGCTCGCAGCTTGTACGTCCTGGTCATCCGGATCCTTATTTATGTGCCTCCGTCAGGCCTTCCAGCGAACTGCGACTGCGGCCGCTTTTATTTCGTTGGTATCGACCAGTGCTCGTTTTATTTTTGGAATCCACTGAGAATGAAATGCCGTGTAAAAATCTAAAGTCCTGAACGGTGGCATCGCGCTGACGAAATACGAGGTTACAGCGCGACGAGATAAGGGGTATTCGGATGGGGGAGGGGGGCCGGGGTGGCCGCGGGACTACGAGAGAGGAAACAAGAGAATAAGAGGTGAATAGCCATCGATTCCATCTAGACGCGAGAATTTCCGGGATTTTGATCGCCGGGAAATCCCTTCGGGATAATAACCGCAATTAATGAGAACAAAAAATGAAACGAATTAAATGAATAACTATAAATAACAGTGGGCAAGTTTTAGCCGTTGATTTTTTCTCGGATCCCTCTGACAGCAAAAGGCCTGTAGTTTCGTACGCCAGGAAGAAACTTTTTGGAACAGACGGAACTTCGGTTATCAGTGAAATGGTAGGCACGCGGAGAATCTTGGCGCTTTTTGATTCCTTCCTGGCTGAAATTACTAGCGATTTGGGTTGATAGTTTATTACACGAAACGAGGATAAAACAATCGAGACCGTTGTTTACATTATCATATCCGACAATTGAAGAAATTGAATATTTAACGAACCGTAAAATGCATTACTTGAACACTAATTTCCGAATCTATAGATAGAAATAACTAATACAACGATATTGTGATTTCATATTTCAGCAAGCTTGTATATAAATATAAACATGTAATGTATTGAACAATAATTGAATTCTTATCTTTCTTTTTTTATTTGGATAAAGCTATCGTAACACAAAATAATGCAAAATTTTAATTTGTGCGTTATTAAGAAGAAAATTTATTTATTAATATTTATTCAGTACTTTAGTATGATATGTATAGTTAAAGGCGCATTTTCTTGTTAAAAAAACACCACTCCATGAATATTATTAATCCATGCGTAATTATTATAATAATTATAATAATAGCAACAACAATGACGACGACGACGACGACAGCAACAATAAGGATGAACGATAGTCGGACAGAATAGAAATACAAGTGTGCAATGCTTACAAATGAAACGGATGACCTTTGTAGTGCATCGGCAAACCTTGCAATACGAAACGTTTCGTGTTATCCATAAATGGAGAGTAGGCTCGGGAAATGCAAACTTGCGAATTTAAATAAAAATGAAAGGTGACACACGTGCAAGTCTATATTATCTACTGGGCGAATGAGCGGCTAGATATAGGGGAAAAGCGCAGAACGTCATTGGGAATCAATGGCGCGCATAGATTCAGGCCTGCGTTGGAGCCAAGTTCCAATATCTACCGCCTAGCGGCCCCGTTCATTTGTTTGGTATCGGCACGAGTGGTAAATTCCCGAGTGCGTGCGAGGGGATGCCACAGGTCCACAATTACAGCAGCGAGAGTAAGGTGGCGGGAACGCGGGGTTGGCAGGGGCGGGTTCGGGGCGCTGCCAAGTCACGGAGGGCGGCCAAGGGCGGCCAAGGGCTGGCTGGCGGGCGGGCGGGGGGGGGGGGAGCGAGCGGGAGTAGACTCGGACGATTCGAGTCCTCGGGGGGGGGGGGGTGCTCAGGAAAGATCGAGAGCGCCTCTCCTCGCGAGGAATCGGCTCGAAGCTTTGCCCCCGTGCGGCGTCAAAGCTCAAGCGGTGGCGAACAGCTGAAGCCTCGCCGACGTTGGCGGCACGTGGGGGGCCGGCGACGTCGCGCCGTGGCGGGAAGCCGACCTCGGCCGCGTAAGCCCCCCTCCCCGTCCCGCACGGCCCAACGCCGACGTCGATAAAGCCTCCCACGAGGAGCCGGGTCCTCCGGAGCGCGGCTGGAGGGACTCACCGTGTGGACTCGGACTCCGCTCTCGGATCTCTCAGCGGCCCAGGCGATGGCTCGGCCCTCGCAGCATCCTCTCCTGCGCGCGAAGCCTCGATCGGCCTTGGGCAGTCCTGGGCTCGGTCTGGCCCCCCTCGGGATGCGTGGGCGGCTGCCTCTCAACCCCGGCACCTCAGTGACATGTCGTGTCGGCTGTCGCTCGGCTGGACTCGGCCGCCGCGGGCTCGTCCTTATCACGCGGGTCCCGACGTGGAGCCGCGGTCGGGACGGAGGATCGGAGCGAGATGCGGGAGGACCAGAGATTATGGGGATGTACGGGGAGAGTGAGAGAGAGAGGGAGGGTGGGGAGGTAGGGTGGGTGGGTGGGCGAGAAACTCGAGAAGGCTGGGTGTCGTGCAGAGAGGAGTCAAACGTTCGGGAGCGAGAGAAGACGGGGGTGGAGGAGGAGCGAGAGGTGGATGACGCGTGTGCGTACGCGAGTGCGTGCGTTCGGATGCATAAATGAAGGGAAGGAGAAGAGAGTGAAGAGTAGCGAAGAAAGTGGAGTAGAGGAGAGGAGAGAGAGAGAGGAAAAGAGCGAGACGAGCCCCTCGCGCGCGAAACCTCTCTCCCGAGGAACGAATGACGCTCTCTCGCGGGCCAAAGCAAACTTGTCGGATGGCAATACGTGAGTTAAATGTTGGGGCCGAGCCGCGGATGGTTTACGGCCGATAGTCCCCACCTAAGGCCGCGACGCGGCGCTGCTGCCACGATCGCCGTGTGTCGCCGCCGTCGCCGCCGCCGCCGCCGCCGCCGCCGCCGACGCCACCGACGCCGACGCCGCCGTTGACTCGGAACCGAGCCCCGCGAGCCGCGAGCGAGTCTGCCTCCTGGGCCTCTTCCGCCTCCGGCCCCCCGGGCTCCTCCTGGAGCGGGCCGGGCCGGGCTTCTCGCGCTTTGGCCCTCCTCGTCCCTGGGACTCCCTCCGGCCCCCCGAGGTCCGCTCCTTCGCACCCGGCGATGCCCGAGCCAACGAGCCTCGCCAGCCCCCGCGCTCGCCTTTGCCGCGGTCGCCCACCGCCCGATCGGCTGCCTTCGCGTGCGCGCCCTTTCCTCGCCCTCCGCCCTCGGACTCGACTCGCGCGCGCACCCACGCACGCCAATCCGGCCCGGAGCTCGTGCGGGCAAGTGTTCGTCGGCGAGATAAAGACGCGCGAGCCTTCCCGGAGGTACGTCGGCCGACGTGCAGAATAGAGAGAGAGAGAGAGAGAGAGGAGGGCAGAGAGCAGAACACGTGTGCCTGCGATAGCGAGCGGACAAGGATCGCGAGCGGGATTTATGCGCAAGGGCCTCGTTAATGGCGGAGCGGAGGGCTACGCTCGACCTCCGCCTCCTCGCGCTCGGGCTCCTCTCCTCCCCTCTCCGCCGTATTACTCCCAGCTCCACGCGGTCGCGGGACCCTCGCGCGGACGGACGCGCCCTCGAAGGCTCCGGTGGCTTTGGCTCGCCAGGTGGCGAATCCTCGCCGAGTCGGTGGTAGAGACGAGCTGAAAAGCCGATGAGCTTTCACGAGGGATCGCTGATCAGGGTTCCGAGGTTCTCGTGTCTCTCCTGGCCTCCGCGCCTCGGTATCGCGAAAACTGTCCAGCAAAGGGATTTTGGATAAACTAAGAGAAGGTGGGAGGGGAAGCGGAACTAGGCTCTCGGGGGAAGTTACCTCAGTGACTGGTTATCATCACGTGCACGTGCGGGATTGAGCCATTACCTGCTGCTGGCCGCTATAGCTATAATTATGTGGCATCGCGATACACATCGGGTAATGATGATTTGTGGCAAGCTAACTCTCGCCCGCTGCCTCCCTACCGGCCCCTTCCCCCGTGCTCTCTCTCTCTCTCTCTCTCTCTCTCTAACCCTTACTCACTCCACCGGAGGCTCCATCGTTTTGCTCCTCTCGCGCTCTATGGGGATGGGGGGGGGAGGCGGAGGAGGAGGACTGAAGCCTAGAGGTAGGCGCGCGTGCAAATCGTTCGTCATTCACCGGTCGGTGCGTGCACCACGTGCTCGGTCTATCCCGCAAATACGTATATGCACCCACACGCGCGCCAGAATCAATCGACGCCGTGGATGTCACGAAACGCCTCCGCTACGCTTCGCGACTCTGCGTTACGGCCAGCCGATGATCGACGCTAATGCAGGGATCTGCGAGATCGAACAAAAAGTTGTCGAGACGAGATGGAGGCGGTCGAAAGTGATGAATGTACACTTAACTACTGGCTTATTTATATTTCCCACTTGCTCGAGTTAATTAAGAGTTTTTATTGACCTCTCCATTCCCTCGCTCCATTCGCATCCTTGTAATGTCGCACTTACTTTTTTCACCATCCCATTTGTATCCTGCTCACTATCGTAATATGCTGTCCCGTCTAGAGCATTTACTAATTGCTATTCTATTCTTTAATTTCTTTAAAGACATTCGTTTTAATTACAAGCTTCCTATCTCTGCTAAACTCACCAGTCATACGCTTCTTTGGCTCTCTAAATAGCTTTACTTCTTACATACAAGCGTTACGTGAATAAAGATTTTTTATCATTTGTACAACACTGGCATCTTCTTTAATGGCTTGGATTACAATATCAATACAAATTTAATCGGTGCATAATATTAAAATACTTTTTGGTTCATTATAATTATACATCGGCATCGTGTAATATGTTAATTACACTTGTTTGAAATTAATATTAACAAATTCGTAAAAATATTTCGAGATTTTATTTTTATAAGATAAGAGAATTAAAAATATTGTTAATATCAGTCGCTTGGCTTACAAATTTAATACGTATTTATGCGTTTTTCGGAAAAATAAAAAACGTAATTTGAATGTACTCTTGAATGCATAATACTTTCAAATTTTTAATTGCAAACCGAGTTTTTACAGCGTAAGCATAAAATTATAAAGACAAATAGATCACATACTTACTTAAAGTCAGACATTTATCGTGTCTTTATCATTAGAGTAATTGCTGTTGTAACATTGTAATAAAAATGTATAAAATTGGTGTCTGCATTTATTGCTAATCATTAGTACCTAACAAATAAATACATTACTGTAAAATGGGCTTATGAATATATATTTAAAAAATTTTTATTTTGATTTTTGATTATTGATTTTAATAGATTACAACAATAGTATAGAACTAACGGAAGCTTATAATTACAATTACTTTAAATTTATTTTTTATGTCAGAAGAAGCACCAATGACATAAAAAATAGACATCACATTTAGTATTGAGAACTTTCTATTACAACTGAACTAAAAATAAGATCGAACACTTAAGTGCTAATTAAAATTGTAATATGTGACGGATACAGTTTAATAGGACAAGTAAGATAAAAGAAATTCATCCCTGTAAATCAATGATTGATAATATTAATGCAGACATAGGAGACAATAACTTAGCGTTGATGCTAGTCGAAAAGAATTTTCCGCAAACAGGAATCCCTCATTTTGCTAATTAAATTAATGTTTCAATTCACTTATGGTAAATTGGTTAGGGCAAAGTTTTCGCTGCACTCGACCTGCATTTCAGCACCACAGACTCCTTTCTCCTCCGTCGCCCTCGCTAAGCCATTTCTCTAACCTCTCCTCCTCTCCTCGAGCCCTCCATATATCTTTTCTCTCTCTCTCTCTCTTTCTCTCTCTCGCGCTTCACTCAAGCTCGCACCCCGCGTTCTGCCGCTCTTCCACACCTCTCTCAACGCAGTCCAACTCGGTACTCTAAATTGGATTCGCGTTCGGAGCTCGAACCTCGGGACAAAATTGGGTTTCACCGTTGGCCAATTCCATCCCGATACCGTCACCCTAACGCACGTACACACCTGCCCTCGACTTCCAGTTCATAGTCCGTTTCCTATCTCACGCCCACCCACACACGAGCGCACACAATTCTCTCCCTCTCCCTCTCCCTCTCTCTCTCTCTCTCTCTCTCTCTCTATTACTTTCACTCTCTTTCTATCATTCTATCGCACCGCAGGTGGGATTTAAATCGACCCGCGATTGCGCCCTTGCGTGTCGGTAGACTCGCTTCAAATTTAAAGCCGAAAATACTGGCGCGATGGTCACGCTGATGGACTCCCGGCACCAGTACTTCATTTGATATTTATTTGGCCGCTGGGTTGCCGCAAAATTTGAATAACCAGATCCAGCGCCTCGCCCGTGCCGAGGTCCAGGGCCCGAGCTCGGGTTGCGGGCCCGCAGCAGTTGAATCGCTCCTCATCGTGGCTCGCGGCTTCCGGCTAGAAGCTCAGCTGCACTTTCCAGAAGATGCCGTTATAATGTCAACCGACGTTACGAATGCTATCGACAAGCAGGCGATATATCGTCCGCTAAATTATCTCCCTGACGTGAAATCAATGAATCGCGCTACTTGCGTTTCCTTCCGAACTGCGTTTTTGCAGGTCATGCGCGAATTCAGAGAAATGGCGCTTTTGTGCAATCAATAACATTAATTCGGAAAGGCGGATGAATTGCTGCAGTCGGGGACTGGAATATTTTTACGTGCTTGGCTCCTCGCGTCCTTTTAAACATTCTGCAAAAATTTAGATTCCGGGGAGAAACACTTTGCAAAACCGGTTTTACGGAGAAATCAATTATTAAATTGACTTTTCAAATTGGCATTTCATTGTCGACTGGCGTCCTCGATATTAAAATTACTTTTTATCAGCCTTTTCTGAACTCTGTTTATCAAAGTTGTGTTTTAAAGGACAAAGTTGTGCATAAATTTGTTAATGTTCTCATTACAATGGATGTTTTTGCAGTAACGGTCAAAGAATAAACCCTTTTTATCCCGTCTCTTCGTATAATACTTCTCTACTGTACATGTTAATATAATTAAATTCATAATGCATTTACTAACGTGCAGTACACAAAGATAACAATACCACTACTTGCTTTTGTAGTAAAACTTGCAGTTTTTAATGTTCTACCGCCGACAGTAATTTTTTTTTAAAACCCCTCAACACATGTATTAATATAAAGCTTTTTCCGTATTAATTTGTATTTCTGAAGAATTTTCTAATAAAAACATTATTCATCGTAAATGTATTCTCGGCAAACCGCTCAACATTTATTTAATTTAGGTTAAAACTACTTAAATCTTATAAAAACATATTTCCGTGGTCGAAAAAATGTATTTTTATCGGTAATTATTATTTTTTAATATTTACGTTAGTCTATTTTCACTGTGAAATGTATTACGATTGTCGTTTAATTCAAATTACAAAGCTCATAAAAGAAATCAAAGTTTCATAAATGTAATATATATATACATTACATTTGGGTATTATTAAGCACTAATTAGGCTTTCGAATTAATAAAGAAGATCAAAGCATAGATAATGCCATATTGATTGTGAGGTAAATAAATAAATATGTGGTGTATTGAAATACAGGATTTGCAATCATATTCCGTGAAAAGTATTAGTGGCGCGAGTAATTTTCAATGATGTACTTCTGTAATTTCTGTTAGTAGCGGATTCGTTAAAATACTCCGGGCTTGAAATTTTAACGAGGAAAAATCCTAGTAGTAGCAGTACTAATAGTCAGTCTTGTAGGGAGCTCATAAATAGCTACTGAAAAGCCTCCAGTGTTGGCAAGGCCACCGAAGTCAACACTCTATTGCCTCCAACCTCGCTACGACGATTGTCTGCTACGACGACCCTGGGGGAGCCGCGGTCGGGGGTAGGCGGGGTCTGGGCCGGGAAGGGGGGGGGCCCGCACTGCACCCGGATCATTAGCAGGCCGGTTCATTAGGAGCCACGCGCCAGGCACCTCCGTGTATTAGTTCACTGGCGCGCCGATCCGCGCTCCCAATCCGAGGGCATATTAGCGAGGTCGTAATCGGGTTACGCCAACAGGTGCTCCAGTCGTCCCCGCCCATGCGTTTATCCGGCGCTAGGGCGCACCGCGTCTTCCGGGAAGCCCTTTTCCTCGACGCCTACCTTTGGCCACTGACCCCTGCCCGAGGTAATTGGCTCGGCTCTTTCGAGACATTATCGCTCGGGCCAATTGAGCTCCGGGCCATCGCGGTCCCGTAGGGTGCTACACTATGTCCGACAGGTACTTGTGATTAGTGCCGGGGAGCTCGAGCTCCTCTCTAACGCGAGGGATTCAAGGACAACTCAACGGACAATGCAGCGGTGCCCTAAGTCGATATCGATTATTAGGTATTTTTCGGTTTTCGCTTCAGAGTAGGCACATTCGGGAAATCCCCGATGGCTAATTTCTGCCTCGAGGTTCTTAAAAATACTTTACGTGCAAAAACATGCGATGGTGGTCATGAAGGCGGAGGGGGGAGGTAGAGAGAGAGAGAGGGAGAGAGGGAGAAAACAGGGAATTCCAATGCTTATCGTATTTCAAAAGTGTGTAATCGTTTTAAGTGAATCGTTATGCTGTTCGTTTACCAAATTATCTGAAAGCGCATGAGATATTCCGTATCGACAAGCTTCGATGAACATGAATCAGCGCGCTCGAGAATCACAAATTAATTCGCGCTCGCTAAAATAATATTATTATGTGAAGCAGCTTACAAGCACCATGAGATACTGCAAGCCAATGCATCGTGACTCGCTTGGCGATTAACGGATTTCTTATCTAAAAGTCAAAAGAGGATAGGAACGAGCCACGTGAAACATTAACTAGGAGCAAATATCAGCGAGTACGTACGGAGTGCGATCTCTCTTTCTTCCAGCAGAAGTAGGTAGGAATGAGCGGCGCACATACCAATAACGATTGCAGAAATTTCCCATATAGGCAAGCCGCGCTACGATTGCGATTTGCCGCATGACTCTATAAATGGCCGGTAGATCAATTACGCCGCACCGCGTAGTTTATATCTCCGGCAGTTCAGCGCCCATAGCTTCTGTGCTCGATTATCGCACTACTCCCCCCCCCTACCTCCCGACTCCAATGCACACTCGGAAATACGATCGCGTTATTTCATTGTTAAAAAGGAATCGAATAATTACGGCAATTTTTGCTTTGTTTTGTTCTTTCTTTCAACGGCGGAATACGCTTAAAAAGGAATTATAGATGAGTCATAGCTAAAATTGGGTTACAAGCTAACGACATTTTCATCAAATTCTTTCATTGAAAATCCATTTCGCCGATACCTATTAATTATTTCATTAATTTCATTAACTTTATTGGATCCTGTAAGAAATGCATTATCTTGATTTAATTCGATTTTGTTTTCTTAATTTTTAACAATTGTAACCATTTTTCTCATATTCTTACTCTATTGCTTGGTAAAATGGATGTTGACACCCAATATGTATTAAATATGTCCCCTAATTTTAAAACAATTTCATATTTTATGTATTATAAACTAGTTCTTATTAGACTGCTTAGGATTTTCATTACATCGTTTCAAACATATTTCTATTTTTGAACGTAAAAATTGAGGGTCTCGATTAACTCAGTAATATATATTATAGCTGAGGTAATTTTTTATCCTGATGGATTGAAGGGATTTTTGCAGTAAATTTAAAAATCGCGAATGCAAAACTAGTATGCAATAAACGATTACTGAAGCACAATCAGAAAAGTTAACAGAAATGTTTATACAGTATAAAAATATTTGTTTTCCATCAGTGCTTCATAAATCTCGTAAATCAATAGTAATAAATTTATGCAAGTACAATACGACAGTGTGTACCAGTAACGTTTGTTTATTTTTAATAAAATCAGTGAAAATTTCGCTGTGTACAATTACTGGTCAAATACAAAGTAAAATATTTTACAAATGCGAAATCCTAGATGATTTCCAACGGCAGTTTTTTTCGATATCATTTGAGCTTAATAGAAACGATTCTCGCGAGTAAGAAAATAAAAAACCAAAGAGAAAAGAAAGAAAGAACGAAAGAGGGAGAGATAGGGAGATAGGGGATAGAGAGCGAGAGAAAAATGTCATAAGTAAGATGGAAAATAAGAATGAGGGAGTAACAGTACGGATCTTATGTAGCAGAACCGCTGCCTCGTTTACTCCTCAGCCGCTGGCACATTACGCTCGCGAGAAAAAAAAACCATACGCGGGACATTTAATTTCCGATGTTCTTCCGCCGGCTCCATTCACGGCACCGTAGCCTCGCCGAGACGCGGCTTCTGTCATTCAGACTCGACTTGCGACTCGACACCGTAAAAAGTGTTCGCAACAATCTTCCACTCGACGGCGTCCAAATAAATGCCCGGTGACCGAACTCCTCTTACCTCCGATGCGTTTTCTTTTCTTTTAAGGTAATATCTTGGCGTTTACTTACCTTTGATCGTGCAATTGAATGGCTAGTAGCACATGCCACTCGTAGTGTCAATAATTTACTTATTACATTCAAAATAAAATATAGTATTTACTTTGTCGCGCTATCGCGTGTAATCTAATATAGGTGTTAATTAACAATCGCGTAATTTGTTCGGTTCATTGAGATACTCCCTGACAATTATCTTACTCGTACTTAAACATATAAAAGAATTTCCCTTATTTTAGTTTATCAAGGGCTAACATGAAAGTTTTTGTATCATTATACAATACATGTTTGGTATTTATAATTTTACATACTTTTAGTGAACTACAATTAGGTAATCGCATCCAATACAATTAATTAAAAATAGTATAGTGTTTAGGAAAGCATTTGCATGGTTGGTAAAGCTATTATTTCAGTCGTAAATTATTAAAAAAGCTTCCTTACGTAAACGTTGAAAGATAATTTATACAATTTTATAAATGCTTACGTTTGTTAAACGCAATAAACATATTTCAAATAAACATTTAGATAAGAAAATAAATCTGAAAGTTCGTATATTTTAATGTGTATAAATATAATTCTATAATTACGGCTTCAGGCTACTTAATTCTGAATTTTTCAGAAAATATTTTTTGAAAATATTACAAATTTTTATAATTTAAAACTAATTTTTATGTAAAAATTACAAAAAAATGAAACTTTCAAGGCCAAAAAGTCTCAAATCAGTGACACGGTAAGCATTTTCAAAAAAGAAAACGATTTACAAAAAAAATAAAATTAACGAATTATTTCTAATAACTTGCAGCAATGCTTACTGATTAGCTATGAAAAAATCAACTTTGTTTCTTATCGGAAGCTTTTTTCCTTTTAGGTAGGGAGGTAAATATTGAAAGATGACCGAGCTTTATAATAATATTTCAAAAGAACAAACACAGCCATTCACATTTTTATGCTTAATCGTTAACATAACTTAACAAAGTCGGCATGATTTTGAATCTCGGCAGCTTTTTAAATTTTGAAATAATAATTTAACAATTTTAAAAAATAATTGACACCAATGGATAAATCTGGTGTTACATAAGCGATAAATGATGGGAATTTTAACAAATAGCGTTACTTCGCCAAGAGGAAAGAAATATAAAATAAATATTCTAATGAGTATGCTGCGGAATAGAAATAATATATATCGCGCGATATTATGTAGCCTGCCCGACTAGTATGAGTATTGGCAGGCATAACGGTGAAAAATAAAAAAAAAAAAAACTGCCCTCGCACGCGTTCATTGTGCAAGGGCACAAATAATTATCTCTCGTGCAGTGGAAGCTCCGATGAATTGATCGCCGGTAATAGGCTCGGGGAGTCGGGGTTCGCTTAATGCTCGGCCAGGAGCGGCGGCTCCATCGTCGCGGGAGGCGTGAAAAATCCCTCCTGCGCCCGGACGGTGCGCAGCCGTCGTCTATCCTGCGCGTTTTGTCCCCGAAGGAAGGGCCTCGGTCGGTCGGTCGGGGGGCGCGGCGGAACAGGAGGGAGGCTCGGACTTAAAGCTCCCGGCCGGGATAACAGGTAGCGAGGCCTCTTAGTCCCTGAGTGCCGTAGCCTCGCCGTCATTGAATAAATGCGCCGTGGACTGCGAGTGCGACTTCATTCTTCCTCTCGACCCTTTCTTTTTTCGAGGCGCAGGGCCGACCCCATTACTTATTCGCCATACGCGTATAATAGGCGCGGGCTCCTGTCCCCTAAGAATGCGGGAGGTGAAAATATTCTCATTAAGAATACTGGGCATCCATAAATTTAAATCACGCTAGGTGAAATTAGATAACGCAATAAAATCTATATGAACATGAAATGTTTAGATACTATCGTCGCGGATTTAACAGGCCTCAACTGTTTTATCGTTATTTGAGATCGTTGGTAGGGATTAATAATTCTAGGAATTGTGATGCGTGAAACAAAGCTGCTCAGTGAACGAGCATTTTTGACTGTCGAGCTCGTAAATCTCGGCGGGTTAATTTTGTAAACAGGAAACGTCTGCATACAAGAACACTCTATTTGATAATGCAACTTCTTTCAGCTAAACTAGAATTGTCTCCTTTATCTCTCTCTCTCTCTCTCTCTCTCTCTCTCTCTCTGCCTCGAAAATAATTTGTTTTTTTTAATCACAGACACGCTTACGCGCTCGCACACGGATTTGCTCGTTAAGATAGGGTTTACGTTAAGTGCCAGTGAAATCATACCAACGGAAGAGCATAACGATGGAAATTTAAACACATCGAAGAAAAAGATCGTGAATTGTCGAGGTGCGTTTAAACCATACAATAACGTGCGAAATAGAAATTTTAAAATCTCTTAAAGAAAACTTGTTAAGATTTCGTTTCATTTAGTTGCAACCACGTAAATACGCATCTTTATTAATCTCAAGGTGTAAATATATTTCAAACTCGAATAATAAGCTTTGTATTGCGTTTACAAATATTTATTATGAATAGATTATAAATATTCAAGTCGTTTGTATTTATAAGCTTTGTGAAATTTTATTTTTTAATTAAACATATATATATATATATATGTATTAATATATTAAACATTATATATATATATTTAATCAATGGTCATATTAAAATTTATTTCCATACCTCGGATAAATGCATTAAACTACGTAACACGATATTATTTGTTATACATACATTCCGTAAAAATAATTGAAGCAATTTTTATGCAAATGCCAGACAAGTAATTTATACATGGATTTTTAGTTTAAAATTATAAATCGATTGATAAGGCTAAATTCTTATAGATTTTACATCTCATAAATTGAATGGCTAATTTATAAGGAAAGTCAGTTGAAACTAGTATATTGACTATACCGAATGTCCAATGTTTCTCAAGGTACGCCGGTAAGGTGTCGACTATCATTGCTTGTACGAGGTTTCTATGTTTAATTGTGAAAAATAATGTTATTAAAATCTCCACCGATAATATTTAGTCGGAAATCAATAGATATATCTCCAGATAAATTCTTCGAAGCAGTAAGCTTGAATTTCCACTCGCATTGATCGGGCGAGTTGAAATTACGTAATGTCACGAGGCTAAAGCTTTAATATAAGAAAGTAAGTGGCTCGTATAAATTCCGCAGGCTCGCAGGTCCTTTCGACCCAAGATTTTTCGACCCATCGAGTAAAAAGCGCAATCCTTTCCCGGGTCACTGTCCTCCCCCGGCTTCCCGGGACCAAGTGCCCGCAGTGCGCGCACAATACCGCGGAGCCAATCAAACGGAAAATCTATTTAATTATAACGCGTCCTCTCTGCGGCGGAGGGGAGAAGCTGAGTCGGATATCGGACTCCCCCTCGGGCTAAATCAGTCGCTGCCTCCAAGGCTAAGAAGAAAGGGTTGCTTGATTGGGTGGCTCCGTCCTACCCCATCCACCCATTCAGCCCCTCGGCGACCAGTTAACCGACTCCGCACAGCCCGATTCTTCTCCCTTCCGCCCGCGTCGGCAGTCGGAGAGAACGTAGGAAGCGGAAGGAGGTAAGTCGGTGAGTTATCGCCGCGGGCCAATATCTCGCGCGATCGAGTCCTCGGAGAGTCTCCCCCAGCCCCGGCGGAGGAAATAAGTAATCGTCGGGGGTTATTGGTGAGGGGGGGGGGCTCGGCCAACTAGAAGGCAGAGGAGGAGGAGGAGGAGGAGGACACGTAGCTCCGTCCTAATATCGACGTCCTGACAAGAGAGCGATATCGATGGCTGCGAGTCGCGGCGCTTGTGATATATATATATATATATATGTATATGTATATGTATATGTATATATATGCTCGGGTCGTGTCTGGTTCGCGGTGCCGCTCGCCCAAGGCGAAAGGACACGGCAAGGGTTGAAGTTTCGATGCCATTTGCAAAATGAGTTCCCATTATTTTCGCGGTCGGGATTTATTGCTGAGCGCACCCGCTTATGGCCCACCGGATTTATACGACGAAACTGCAAAGCGCGTATACTCCCTCATATAAATTTATTCTTCGAAAGGAGAGTAATGTATGAGCTTGAATGCCCGTGCTTAATATCCTGTTGTTTTCGCATTTCCACGGCCCTCCGTTATAACATCGGCCGTCGGAAGGATACCGTTTGCTCTGCAGGTCCAAGTCCCCGCGGGTGCGAGTGTCTTATCAATGTCACTGAAAATTGAAAAGCTGCAAAAGCAACGTAACGACGCCGATTTGAAATTATACCTCGAATCAAAAAATGGCTAAGCCGAAACTGCCGGCCACTAGCTATTAAAACTTTTTAACTGGTTTAATTTTAACCGGATCTCGTTCGAAGTTGCTGACCGATATATTTGATCTGCTATTACTTCATCTTGGGGGTCGTAGATTAGATTTTCGTTTAATGAATATTTTATACTTTAATCCAACTTGAAGATACAACGGAATATAAGTGTCATTCTAAAATTATTTAAATAATAATAACTTTTTAATTATTTTAAAATAATTAATATCTTAACCTTTATAATTAATTTTTATTTTGTAAGCATAAATTCTACTTTATTTCACGTACGTTTGAAGTTTCGTCAGTTGTATAATAACACGCGTATGTATAAATAAGGTAAAAAGCATACGTAAACGTATTTTTAATATTAGCGACAAATAGCGTGATAATTAATTTAATAATTAATATTTATTACTGTGAATATATATTTTTTTTTTCGACCAACTTTTTACAATGAAAAAATTAATAGGTATTTATTCTGTTCGAGCCTGCATCAGCCATCGGAATGTAAATGCTAATCTGCTAAATAAATGAAAATAATTCTAAGCCGAATTCAGGTTTGAAATATATACGTAGATACGACATATCAAATCGTAATTGCATATGAATTTTTAAGCTTCTATCATTTCCTATTGCTTAGATGTAGATAAAACTTGATCTTGCATTTTTGCTTAATATTGTATTAAAACATTCGAAATTACTGAATTGCAATTTTATATGTGCAAAAATATATATTTCATATTATTATGGAATATTCAACAAAAAAAGAATCTTTACAAGCTATTGAAAAATTCTTTAGGAACTATGAATAATATTAATATTTTTTCTTACTTACCATGAAAACTTTTTTTAATAATAGATATATTACTCAATAATTATTTCAATATTAGATTTTGTATTATAGGTATTGCAAATATGTTGACAGTATCTCTTTTACAATTTTGCTCTCTTTTTTATAAAACGTAAGCATACTGATAATATTAACTTTGAATGACATGTCTCGATAGTTTTTAAAATTATTCATTAGAAATTATCATTAATTTTTCTCAATGCCATGAGCAGTAATTTCTCTATCAGAAATTACTATTTTTGTCATAAATGTAATTTTCAAATCATTTCATGTGAAAATAAATATCAAATTTCGTTTTTAAAATATATATTGACATTATTATTTTTCTTGATAAAAAAGTACTTGAACTTTTCATTATTTTTTAATTTTAATGATATTAAAATTTTCATCACAAATATCGGAAGTATAAAATTTGACAAATTGCAGCTAATAAAAAGAAAATATAAAAGAATTTTTTGAATTTTTTCATAGTAAAAATATTCTGCTGCTCTTAAAATATTGATTAATGCACATAAAATTTCAAACTGTACATAAATTTCTAAAAAAAAAATTTTTTTTAATATATTTAAAGTAAGCAAAATAAATTAATCAAGATTTTTCTAAAATTCCTTCCTAGAAAATTTCTTCAAATCTGTTGCGTCTGATTCTTAATTAAATAGAAACTAATAATATATTCCTTTCTTCACATCTAAAATAAGAATTTGAAGTTAGTTAAGAATTTCAAGAAGTTTCAAGTTTATACTAGTCATTAAGCGATACACTTCTGCTATTAATTCCCGTTGAATTTTTTTTGAATGGACGTCCATTGAGAGCTTTAACATTACTAACGTATATTATTATTAATTAATCAAGATATTTTTAATACTGAATCATTTGTTCATTTTAATTTTAGAAATAATTTAATTTACATTATATTAAGTTAAGGCAGTAAATATTTTTGAATGAATTAAAAAAATTCTACATCAAAGAAAAGTATTTTAGAGAATGTGTTATTTTCATTAATCCCATTACTCCAAATTGCTTTGAGTTGAGTTCGCATTGGAGTTATAGCTTCCTTCGTAATATTAATTCTTTTGATTATCGTAGAAATATGTAAAGTAAAAAAAAAAGAGATTCAATTAACTGATGCATAGGGGGGAAAAAAGTCTCAATTATTGTTAATATTGGACGAATGATGGTCGAGTTTACCGCTCGTATAGGCTCATAAATAGTCGTAGGTGATTTTTCATCGACTTTAAGAATTTGTCAAAAATTGCGTGCATCGAAGTGGAGTTTAAAATTGAAGTTTATCTGCCAGATAAGAGAGCCGGAATAATGCAATTGAGATACAGAAAAATGTAAGGACGGCAGACTCGAGTCGTGAGTTCTTGTAACGTACGGCCATCATCCCTACATATGTCCGTTCGTCTCCATAGTCGGATCTTATGTAAGACGCACGGCTGCGCTCGTATCAAATTACAATAAATATTGCACTGTTGACATGAACCTAAGCAAGGAGCGGACGAGTGCCCACTTCCTTTCCTTTGCCAGTGAAACGAGACAAAAATAAAGGGAGGGAGAAAATAGGGAGAGAGAAAATAAGGGAGAGAGAAAAGTAACGAAACATTGTTCTTTCTTCTTGCGGATGATGTGAAACAAGAGTTGGCTATGTACGTGCGCTAAGAAAGCGACGCGAGGCTTATGAGTGTTATCAATAACGCTCATGACCGAATTAATACACACAGGCTCACCAATGAATACGCCATACTCGCGCGGTTTCTCTTCGCCGCCGAATTCTGACTCCGCCGCTGTTGGTTTTGCGCTTGTAAAACTTGAATTCCCTTTTTTCTTTCTTAACTTTTTCTCAATCTTGTTTGCTTTTTGCACGTATCTCTTTCGGTGCCGAGGTAATTGATTTATTTGAAGCTCACCAGACGCCTTGTGGCTTTTGTGTGCAATAATTTTATGAAAAAATATGCACATAATCTGTATCGCAGTATTTAGTTTAAATAATTCATTCGATGGAAGTAACGACTGCTGCCTTACGAGCATACTATTAAGTGCTGCACATTCGTTTCGTAAGACGCTTTAGATCGTTGTTATGGTTCACGCGTGAGAATTGAATTTCCATGTGAATGCTGAACTAGATTGAGTCGATAAATTTAACTATTTCACGCCAAATATAATTAATTCAATATAGACTCACTAATGGCAATTATTTCAAACAAAATAATCGAATCATGATTTTATTGTAATTGCTCTCGTGAATAGTAGTAATAAGTACGCAGGAACTTTCTAAGGTATTAATCATAAACAAGGTATAATTTGTATTAATTCAACGCATTGTATGGTATATAAATTTCATTGCGGTATATTTATCTCTTATTATGCATTACATTGTAATATGCTTTATGTTTGACTATGAGCATTCTTGTTTGAATTTTTTTCCATCAATAAATCCATAAATAAATTCTGATTATCATAAATATCAAACTTATAAGTCAAAAGTGAAAAGTGTACTGGGTCATGTTCGCCCACATAGTAAAAGCGATAGACGAATGAAGATTACTCCCATATCTTAGAGTTCCGTCACAGAACTTTTCTCAATTTATAACTTTTATTAAATAACTTTTTCGATCGAGTATTTTCTTAATTTATGCATTAATCATCCTGGGGATACGTTTTTTCAACTACAATTTTAACTTTCCCATTCGGAAAAGTAACGTAATCGATTATAAGGAAATTGTAAGCGAAGACAACTATTTTCACTACAAGCGAAAGTAATAATACTGAGGTATTAATAGTAGTTTTCGGATATAATTCATGGTTATACTAATATATGTCAAGAACACGAGGGCGCGCGCGCACACACACGCCCACACACATACGTGTGCGTATGCATATATATTAATGGGGACGTTCAATTAAATAACAGTGAGAAATAATATTGAGCAGAGGAATGCAAGACTCTGGCGGGGAGTAATAAAAGTTAAACTCAAACGTAACTTCGAGCATATTGAATCGTGTCCATACGGTCTCGATAAAGTCAGCAGCTCGCTGTAAAAATTCATCCGCGTCAGCAGTAAGTTTGAACATGAGCGATCAAAGAAAAATTTGCTCTGAACTTAGGATGTAAATAATTGTTAACGCGGTCACGGGTTTGATACTCGCTACAGAGAAAATCGCACTCCCAAAAGTTTAAGGCCGCATCTCCGGCGCGATTTATCAAGCTTTCGATCGATAGGCTACGGAGTCACTGTCCAGGGCCGCCAAAGAGGGACGGGAGGTGAGACGCACACGCACAGATAGAGTTGGGGGGAGGAAGCGAAAAGAGAACCGTGGCCAAGGAAAGAGGGTGCGTGCGTAGGGAAGGCGAAGACGTCGGACGCAAGCGTGGGCATCGACGCAACCTGGGTTACGCAATGGGGTGGAGCCACGGGAGCGGGGCATAAAGAAGCGCGTCCTTACATACGCACACGCACGAGGAGGTCCAGTACGATACGTGGATACGATACGCGGAGGCGCACGTAGGCCTTGCGCGGTTGCGCGCGGAGGACGGCAGGCCGGCGGGAGAGGGAGGGAGGGGCGGCGAGGTGGAGGCGGATGCGGCGGAGGCTGCACCGCTGGCCGAAACACCGCGACGAGAGGAGTCGGGGTGGCGCGGCGGAGGAGGAGACGGAAGACGGCCGAAAGACCGATGGGGTGAGAAGGAGGGCCGGCCGCATACGTAGATAAACGGATAGACGAATAGAGCGCGCGGGGAGTGTGCGTGCGTGTGTGTCGGACACCGGGGGACCCTGGCTGTGGGGGAATGGCGGCGGTGGCGGGATCGGGGGGGGGGGGTGTTGTAGAGACCGGCGGGTAGGGTAGGGCAGGGGCGGGGAGGGGGAGGGGGGGGTAGAACCAGAGCGCGTAGTGGGGGCCTTGACAGAGATGAATTCGTTTCATTTCACGCTGGGAAGCTCTCCGGTTCTCCCCGTGTCCGATGATTTACTGGGCTACAATGTGGTAACCCATGATTTATCGCTACCAACACGCCGCCGCCTCCTCCTCCCCCCCCCTCCCCCTCCTTCTCCTCGCCGCGACTACGGCCATACCTGGTCCATGACCACGTATGCGTCAGGAGGACTACGGCATCAGCACCACTGCACACTCGCAGTCTCCAAATGGGACTTCTTCTTCTTTTTATCCTTCTCCTTCTTCTTCTTCTTCTTCTTCTTCTTCTGCTTCTTCTTCTTCTGCTTCTTCTTCCCTCTACCTGTCTACACGCCTCTTTCTCTCTCGCTCTCGCTCCCTCTGCCTCGACCAATCCGCCCCCACCCCGATGCTCTCCTCGCCCCACTCGTCTCTCGTGTCATAGTTCAAAAAAGAATGAGGGAATTAGCGACCCCGGGGGGCTGGACGACGACGCGAAGATGAGGGGGCGGGAGGCAGTTGGAAAAGGGAGTGGGGGTGGGGGGGAGTGCCGCGAGGAGCCATTGCCACGGAGGTGAATATTCAAATTTAAGCTCTTTGTCCGCGATAGGATTCCAAAATGCTCGTGCATGCGTCAATTCGTGTTTTAGGCCTTTCCAATGGCGATCTCGCTACCTCTCTCCCTTTCTCTCGCGCACACACGGCATTCTTATCCCTTTATCGAAAATGAGGAGAGAACCTCTTTTGATGGGCACTGAGAAGCCAAGAGAAAGCCCTTTCCTTACGACTGCGTTACATTATGTAAAATTAATCTTTTATACTTACCTGCATTCTGTTTCGTCGTATAAATTTCTTCTTCTCTTAAGCTACACCCAGAATTTTATTTTCCTTTTCCATTTCTCACACGGATACGCGCGCCAAGCATTTATTTTTCTTTCTTCTTTTTACCCCTTTCTTTTCTTGAGGGCCTTTGTCACGACGTATTGCGTGCGCATAGCACGATTACAAATGGTAGAAAATTAAAAATAACCATTTACCAAGCGAATCAGCGGTGCAGTACGAAATTTATCCGACCTGTCGTTCTCGGAATCGTTTGAAAAATTTCTTAGACACGTCCTGAAGTACAAATGAACGAAATTTTTTACGTAAGCACGAGTAAAATCTATAAGTAATAAATCAGCATCCATTGAACCACATTAGCTTGTTGACTAATTACTAGAGATATATAAATGCCAGGGGAATATTTTTCACCGCAGAAGCAGGCACCCATTAGGTATAGCATTCAATTTGAATTTTAATAATGTCTGTCAGTGCTCGCATCTAAGAAAATGAATAATCCGCTACTTAAATAACCCATTGCGCGAATGACGAAGTACTCTCCTCGATCCTAGCGATAATTCTCGCGCATCCTGGCAATGGGAAAGCAGCATTTTCTCGGTGAATCGCCCCGACGGACCACATTTTCACCGAACAAAAACCTGCCGAGGGAAACTCGCGCTCAAGTTTCATCACGATGGCCACCCAAGTTCCGAGCAACGCCATTTCTTAAGAAGAAGGACCGAAGCCGCGACCGCACATTACGTCTTACCGCGGCGGTCGAGATGTGGGTCGTCAAATGGAGTCTCAGGTTCCGGACCCGTAGCGAAAATTCACTGGGGTGGATTCGCGTAATTTATAATGCCCGCGAATAATCCGAGGAATTTCGGAGGCATCGCCGCCTTAATTCCCGGTGGCCGCAAACTACCGCATCGCCAACTCTTTATCCAGCAGCCCTTGAGCATCGACCATTCGACGGGGAGAAGCCAAGTTTCTCAGCAGCCATGTTTTGCCGTAATGGTTAAGTTTACGCGCATTCGTCGCCTGTAATGCAAAAAAGGCCAAATTCGCCGCGTCGGAAGGCTCCTGCCTCAGTTACGCCAGATGCGCTTCTTTACGCGCGTGAAACACACGGGTTGCGGGGGGGGGGAGGGAGGGCGGTATAAATAATTGAAAGTAGGAAAGGGACGAGGCTCGAGTCGCGTAACCCGCCGGGACAAATGGCTCGAGACCTTTTCTCTCGCTCGTTCGGCCCTCGTAAGCGCGACAATTGAATTGGCAATACTTTCGCAAGCCATCCAGCGACGGCTAATAAATTTTCGCGATCCATGTTTACGCAATTACAAGAAAGTTGTCGGCTGGCGAGCCGAGAGTTCGCGTGTCTCATCCTAAATCACGAATGGAAAAGAAGTTCCTCGGTTCGGGCGGCCGAATCCCAAATGGTGGGAGGCCCGTTCGCGCAATTATTAATTGCCCCGTGAGGGAGTAAAGTATTTACTTTTGACGAGGGTGCGCGCGAATGGGAAATGGTCGCGCGACCTTGGCGAGGAAGGGCGAGAGGGAGTCAGGTAGTCGTACTTATTTTGCGCAAGACACAAGTTGCGCAAAGCCCTATGATTTACGAGACTGTAAAAAGAGCTCGCCGATCATTCGTCGAGTTTAGCGGTTGCGAAACGACAGCCAAGTTGTAAACACACGAGGTACAAATGAGAATATAGGAGAAAAAAGGAGAAAGTGCTTGCAACTGTTGGTGGCGGCGGAAAGGTCGAGCCGGGAAGGGGGGGGAGCGGTGGCGTAAGCTGATAGTTAAAAGGTGGCGGAGGACGAGGCTGCTTTTGCGTATCTCAACGCAGTTTCGCACTACTTACATTACGATCGTGGCCGAGGGACTATTGCTGCCATTCTTTGCGATATTGCTCGATCGTTTAAATTTCCCTTACAATTGACGCTTCGGCGTAAGCTCTTAATATTTGTAGGATCGAATCTCAACGTTATTCGGTTGTATCTAATTTGCGAGCAAGAGATGGTCAATTGACCATCCTGATAAAATTTTTCACGTAGTTGCGTTTGCTTAAATTTGCAAATAAGCAGGCCGCAATGAAGACCACGAGTTTTGTACGTATAAAAATACTTAGGCGGTGAGCGCACGGTAAATCGAATGGATTGATTCGAAAGTGCTTTTAAATCTTGAGCAACTGCGTCTAAGCCATCGCTCCACATCAAAGGGACGCCTCCTCCTAAACCTACAAATTCAGGAAAATGCCGGAGAATTTTATTTTCATTATCAGTATACTCTATTAAAAAGCGGTGAAAGTTAAGCGAGGAGAGAAAGAGTTGGGAGACGCGCCATTCCTCTCCCGGTAGGTGAGCCACGGGGCTCGAGGTTGAACAAAACATTAGTCTCGCATTTGTTTTCGAACCGGAATATCAGAACCAGCATAAACGCAGCCCTTTTTCATCACCTCCCTCGGCGGTCGCTTAGTCGTTGGACTTTCATCCCCCCCCTCGAGTTCCATCGTATAATAATTCGTTACGTTAGTCGCGAGGTCACGGGCATCACGAACGCGCGTCGGCACTTTATTTTCATTCGCAAAGGACTTTCAATGAACATTATTACCTCCCCGTTGATTTCTCCCCCAAAATAAATTCCGAGTCTCGCTCCTCGGTCGCCCTTGTCTTTTGTCTGGACTCGCATGCGCGGGCACACGCGTCGAGCATTCCGTGGCAGTGTTTACAATGCAAGAGAGAGAAAAAACCCAATAACGAGCCATCGGCGGTGAGCCGACAGCGCAGCTTCGGATGAAGAAGGATTACCGTGAGTTCCGAGATGGGGTCAGTTGGGAGCCTACGTTCCAGAGAGAGAGAGAGAGAGAGAGAGAGAGAGAGAGAAGCGGCAAGAGCTGCCAGAAATTGGAATCGTGGAGGCGAGGAGCATAAGGAAGAGATGGGAAATGGAGCAGGGCTCGTGCGGCCAAAAATAATTGGGTCACGCAACCCTCGGCACAAAAAAGGCGGAGGGGTAGCAGTGTAGGCCAGCCAAGGGCGGGACCATTTGCTCTCCCACTGCCTCGGCTTCGACACGAGAACAAGACAAAAAAGTTCAAGCCCCTCGACGAGCTGCGTGCGTGAGACAGATAGGGAATCTAATTTACTCGCTAGGCAGCAGCAGCGATAGCGAGCGAAATACGCGTGAGCGTCTATTTTCCCGTGCGAGAGCCAGGGGTGAGAGCCGATGGCTGCCGTGGCCGCGACTGGCGATGGCGTGACGTCCTCCCGCACGTTATTTATGCCCCCGAGAAATCGGTACCTACACATGCTGGACACGCGTCTGCGCCTCGTTCCTACTTATCGGATAATATCCTTCCGATCCCTTTTTCTCTCCGAGCTTCCTCCAGTCGCTTCTCTCCTCTATCTCTCTCTCTCTCTCTCTCTAACTCTCTCACTCGCTCTCTCTCTCTGAGACTCTGCCTTTATGTACGTGGGGAGGAAGCGAGAACTGTTACGCGGTCGTAATAATCACCTTCGTGAATGACACTCCTCCAACTGGACGCGCGTAACGGGCCTGAACATTTTTCTATTACGCGGACGAGCGCTCGAGCGAAAGAGAGTCGAAAAACATAGATTTAGGAGGTTTTTCGTTTATTGTTAGGGCGAGTGACGGATCAAGGCTAATCTTTAATGCGGCATGGACTGCTGTTTTTTATTTTTCTTCCACTCCTTGGTTTTTTATTTTAATTACTGGATTAATGGCAATGGCCATGGAGCGGACAACGAATTTAGAAATCGAATACAAGACAAGCGTTGAATTATTTATAAATATTGATTTCTAGCTACAAAAGATGTGCGCGCTTTTGGTAAATAATGATAATTAATTCGGTATCGATAATTTAACGATCTCAGTACCCTTATTTTCATCCTTATCGAATATTCGATTTAGTTAGTAAACAAAATTTTTCATGGGCTCATGATTTATTTTCTTAGCTTGTTCTATTTCACAATTTTTCTTTTTTGATTCACTTCCCACGCAGAAGAAATCCGATTATGCGCATATAAATGAAATAAATTTCATTTGAACAACAACCATTTAATCATTTATACAAAGTAACGACAACTAAAATATTCACGTATGTATAATCAAGTGTAAAGTATTGTTGTGCATTAAATAATAAGGTAGAAAAACTTGAGTAACAGAAACGCAGATTATTTCTCATATTTTTATCAAGAGCTTAATGTGTCAACCGTGCAAATATTTAAATTCTATCGAACTAATCAATTACACGTATTGAAATTAAAAAACTTGTAACAAGACTGCATAAAACAATTCGATGGATGGACGCGAGCGAGGAAAAAGAAGGAGAAGCCGACACGAGAGAGAGAGAGAGAGAGGAAAAACATCCATGCAATAAATTATCGGTCCGAGAGCTGAAAACCATCACAAGTTAGAAAAGTTAGATCGAGCTTTGGGTCTCCAACTACTCGTGCTCGGCAATCGCTGTATGTCGAGCGAAAAAAAATCGTCGCGAGTTTTCGTTCGTTTTTCCCTCCTTTTAATCTCCCCTTCGGCTCCACTCCAGCCGCGCTTTCCTACACTGTACAAGGGGGTGCAAGGGTATCGAGGGCACGCCAATAATTGGAATAAACTTATACGTTCTCCTGTTATTTTCCGGCCTCGAATCTCGTTTCACGGCTCTCGACTTTGTCGCGAAAGGTCGTCGGGGAATAAGAAATCAGGGGCGAGCTTCTTCGAGAGGGGCTAACAACAGGGAGGTGCCTCACGTGGTAGGTGTCACCTTGCAATGGGGCGAGGCCGGCGAGGTTTGACGGAGAGAGGGTTAGCAGGGGCGAAGGGCGGTAACTAGAAAACTTGGTTTATTTCGAGCCCCCGTCCCCCGGGCCCTCGCCCGGCCCGTAAGCTCGCCACCCCCTTGTGTCGAAGAAGAGGACAGTGAAGTAGTTATACACGCGAATGCTCCGGCGCCACCGTCGTCGGAGAAAAAGAAGCCGAGGGCGACGTCGGTCTTTTCGCGGGCGAAGTCCTGGAAGAGAGCTACGTGTTCACCTAAATACGCTGTTAAAATTTTGGACGCAATCTGCCCATTTGTCTTGCGAGGCCGGGGAATAAATCTTCGACGGCTCAGCCGGCCGAGAAAGAGCCCTCCGCGATCCGAGCGCGCCCCGAGCCATAGGGGGGAGTATCCACGAGTACGCCCGGAACGTAGCCGCGAAAATATTTTTTGGCGGGCGCGTGCGCGTCGTCGCAGGGGCTCGGGAGGCTCCTGGATGCCAAGGAATAAGGACCTTCCCCCAATGCTGCCTCGGTAAATCATAATACTCGCATTAACATTCCTAGCACTTCCTTCCTAGAAAAGGCGAGTTCCTGGACCGGCTGTTAGCTCGTGCCCGGAATGCAGGGCTCTGTCCGCCTCTGGCAGAGTTTGCGAGCTCCGCTCAGGCACGGCGAGGGGCAGTTGAAGGCTGGGAGGGACGGTGGTGAGCCACGGCCAAGGGGGCGCGCAAAGGGTCGGCCGACAGAGCCAACTTACGCGAGGCTCCGTAAATTTGCTTATCTTCGATAGCAGACCTCTCGACCCTCGGTCCCTCTTCACTTTTACCCCCCCCCTCTTTGCAAGTTGCATGTAAGGCAACAGTTCCCGAGGCTTTATTAAGCTCGCGCCTGAAGCCGAAGGTTCGAGAAAATCATCGGGGCTATCCTTCAGGCGCGAGGGATAAGACGACGACCCCTTTTGTGTTTCAAGCTCGAACGAAAAAGAGCCCTGAATTACGTCGAGTGCCCGTAATTATTGAGAGTGCATTGTAAAAATTTGGCGAAATCGACGTGGGCAGGAGGGGAGGAAATGAGAGGAGGCCTTTTCCTGAAGTCATATTTTACTCCCTTGGGAAAGCGAATTGAGCTAAAAAACTGGTACATTACCCTCGAATCATTGTTTCTGAATGAAAAATAATCAGTATTCGATGTATATACATATATATATATATATATATATGAGTGAGTGCAATATGCACAGGTTTACGTTATTTTTGACCCGACTGTTATCACCCGTACTTGCCGATAAGATGATAGAATACGATAGACTCGCCGATCACCTTTACAACGCGCAAAATTTATCTCCTTCGCATATACATACAAGCTCGAGCTATTGTAGAAAATGTCAGGTGGAAAAATATTAATGTAAACCTTTGGAATTTCGAGCCTTAAACAGGGAAATAATATTTTTTGTCGTCTTTTATCGGGATACACGAACCCAATTTTAAACCTTATTCCTGGAGCTTGATTATTACAGCTGCGGTAGACGAAAAAATTGAAGGCTATGATTGAAATTATAGTAATAATAAACAATGATGTAAGTAATTAAAAGTGCAATGAAAGAATATATAAAAATTTTGCTCGTTAGAAATTTTACTCTACGCATAAAAAAACTAATCGTATTAGATCGCCGAGGTAAGATTAATCACTTTCGATGGTAATTTTAATAATCATTATCTCACATAAATTTTAGAATATATTACTATTTCATGTCTGAATATTTATTTTGTCCTGGAATGCGCTTAGCCTGCAAGTATAGTGTTCACATGAGGTAAGTTCTCGACGTGAATAAAATAGAATACTTTATCTTAAGTACGAGCTTTTCATAACTGTCTCTGATTTATGCGCCACTAAGTTAAATTGAAAATATTCTTGATTTAATTTTAATAAATTTACATAATTATATATATATATATATATATATATATATATATATATGTATGTATACGTATATATAATATGCAGTAATAGTTTAGATAAGTGAGCATGCTTTTTATTTTTATATTTGACTAGGCGAAATAGGATATATTACTAAAAACAGCGCGACTGAAATGTGGTCTTTCCTATTATCAAAATCCTATCTTACGCGATAATTCGCATTCGCCAGCGTGATTCTCCGCTCGCCAAATCGCAAAATTAGGTATGTACTATATATTGCTGAAATCCTGCAAATTAATTCCCGAGGAACTCGTATCTCGCGTTTTGCGCTGAACTTAATTTTCCTGCAAACTCGAGTATTTGTATGTGAAAAATCCATGAACCAAAGTAATTATCGAACGAAGAAAGCAAAAACCTTGTAATCAAATGGTCCGTCCACTGATTGTAAAAACGGTGAATTGTTTTTCATTAGTGGCATCAATTTAAATGAATATTTAAATATTTACACGAATGATAAACAAACCCTATTATCAATATAAATGCTCGTGTCGTGAAAAGTCTAGTGTAAATGAATGTTTTTTAAAAATTTGCTATTTATTTAATTCTTGTGTATTTATTCTTCTCATTTTTTACGAATAATTGAGTTTGTTGTTCCAGTAAATATAGAAGAAACGAAGCAAAAAAAAAAAATAAAAAAAAATAACGATTGCAGTATAACTGTGTAACAGCCATAAAGCAGGGCTATTCATCTGGAATTCTTTATTTCTTATGTACTCTTTATCAAGAAGTACGATTCTCTAAGCATACAATTGCAGCGATCAAAACCTATTTTCCTTTATATTCAGTTGTTGGCGTACATGTAGCCATATTTTATAGAGAAATACGTGAAAGTAAAAAAAGCTCTGCCCGACCAATGTACAAATGTTAAAAAAGTTAAATCGAGCTCCGAGCGTGCAAAAAAGAGCCTCAACGCGGACTTGCCAATTACGCAGACAAAGACTCGGAGACATGCCTATCGTCGCCCGACTAATCCAAGGGCAAATCTAATCAAGGCAGCCAGTTGCAAAATCGAATTGCTCGTAGCTCGGAGAGGGAGGGGGGGGTCGCAACAGGAGGAACCCCTTCCGGGAGGGTCGCGCGACTCCCGGCCCTCGGCCTCTCGCGGGCAGAGCGCCGGCCCCGCGGATCCCGACGAAGGAGCGCGTGCGAGATCGCATCCGAAGACGTACGATCCTCGGGATCTTGGCGCGAGGGCTTTATAGGACGATAATTCAGCGAGCGCCAGCGCGCCGCCGAGTCCGCGAGACACTGCCGCCGAGGAACGAGAGCGTCGTATGAAATATCTGTCTGGCCATCTTATTCCTCACCCACGCCCGGTCCGGAACCGCCCCCGCGAGCTCCTGCGCCTCCGCCGGCCCCGAAACTTGGCATCCGAGCTTCGTCCGCGGCCCTTTTTTACTCGGGCCATTGGATAAGCGCCGGGGCACTGCCGTAACCTCGCCGACGTCAAGATGCTGCTCCCGTCACATTAGCGTCTCGGGGTTGCACATCATTGCCGCCTCGCACCCCCGCCCCCAGCCCCTGCGCTGCTCGGGCAGGACGCCTTTCTTGTGGTCTCGCGCTCCATTTCACCGGAAGCGTCGTGCCGCGAGTCCCATTCGACTTTCGTGCCCCTCCCCCATCCATCGCGTGACTTCGCTCCCCGCAGACCGAATACGCCGAGCTCTTTGATCTACGGCCTCGTTGATGCCTAGCTTCGACTCGAGCTCTACTTACGACCCCCTCAAAAGCGCATCGATATTTCCATCATGCCATCAAACGCGATCGAGCAAAAGGGATATTCGGCGCTGCAGATGGTTCTGCACTTTTCGCTCGGTCGATTATCCACTAACCTCCTATTCAACACTTTAATAGCTTTTATAAAAGTTCCTTGATCTTTTATTTAACGTTGCGCAGATTTATATCGAGCTTAGAGCTTATTTACGTGTTTTACCTATTTGTATATGTGCGTTGATATCAAACGATCGAGGGTACCTAATATTGAATAATTGAGAATGTTGAAACTAATATTTTTGCTGAAGAATTCTCTACTAATGATTTACCTCATAATAAAGTTATGCGCTAATTAGATGTGTAAATTCATTAAACCGAAAGGACTTTTCTAAGTAGGCTGCGGTTGCACTTTAGTATTATTAAATTCAAACTTCTCACTGATATTTATTACAGTTATATATATACATATAATTTAAGGCAAAGAGGGAAAGGGATTAATTACTATAGGCCAATAAAGACTTGCTTCGAAGAATGTCTGTAACCAAATGTCCATATTCCACAAGTCGGTAAGAAAAACTGTTGAGAATTTAAAAAGCGCTTAAAAATCTGGCCGTCCGTAATTAAAATTCTCTCTAATGTCTCGCGTAAAATGAAAAATATTCAACACAAAATTTCCAGCATTGCTCAATACAACTCATTTGCCTGATCCAGTTCATCTTGGAAGAAGAAGTACGGCCATGCGCACCGATAGACATTTTTTAACTAATAGCGACCGGAGCCTCGCAATCTACAGTGACGTGCAGGGGACATGAACGCGAAACAATGGATTGGTCGAGTTTCCGAAATAAGAGTCCCTTGTTGGGGATGCCGCCGGGTCGAACGATAATACGTGCTGGAGCTACGGGCCGCGGCCCATCTTAGGTGTAGAAAGCGGGGGAGGCAGCTTCGGTTGCGCTAGGTGATTTCTACTTTTTCGAGTGCGAGAAGTTCCCGAGGTCTTGGGGAAAAAAGAAGAAGAGAGGAAGGAAGGTCGGCGCAATGAAAATTAGAGGATGTGCGCGGGAGAAAGAGGGCCGGTATTAAGGGCATCGATAGACAAGAGTCCCGCTCACGCGCACCAATGAGAGGAAGGACCCGCTGCAGGCGCTGCCTAAATCCCGGGCGGCTCGCCTCTTCTAAATGTATTCCAGGACACGTTCCCCGTCCTGCTAGACAAAGCCCAATAAACGCACAGAAGGGTCACCCTCTTATTCCTTATCCCCGACAATCCGAGGGATGTCCAAGACAATAACTTCTCAATCCTGAGCCTTTCTCGCCCCGGTGTCCGGCTGTTCTTTCGCCCGCTGGTCGACCGGGAACGCGTGCAGGCACACGCGTAACCCTCCGCGCGCTCTGCCTCCGTCTCTCGGTGACTCACGGCCCTGTCAGAGTCCCGATACGCGAGGCTCCTTCCACTCCCGCCGGGCCCCCGCCCTGCCTTGCCGTCAGCGTCGCCGGTGCCTCTCCGCGATAAACGAAATCGAAGGCTGCCCTTCTACTGCCCGACCTCGACCCGACGGGCCGTTCTATAAAATCGCCCCTCTCCGCTCCTCCTGCCGCCATTACTGTTTACCAATTGTCTTCGCGCCTCTCCGCCCCAACTCGATATCTCTCTTCGCCAATGCGGGCATCGGCCTCCCGTGACGCTGAGTCTTATAGTCCACGAGCCAGCGGATGGACCTTACTGATAACGAATATTTGTGTTTGCGCTTTGATGGAACTAAAGTAAATCGACGTTTTACACTGGGAGAGGGGGGAGGTTTATTTGTACGGGCAACTTCCTTCCCATTTTTATGGAAAAGAAAGTCAGCTTTCATTAATTGTAGAACTTTATCGTAATTATAAGATAAAAGTACACTATTTCCTGTTCCCCACAACTACTTATCTCAACTCAAAGAAATACATTTCCATTGCAACAGCTGACAACGGATCAATTAATAAATGTTTTTACACTTGGTGATTATGTAAATAAAGTAAAAGTAAAAGTGCTCCATCGACAGATATTAATGATCGAGTGCAGGATTATCGATATGTTTTAAATAGGAATTCTGTTATAAGCTAAATAAGTGGAATATTCTCGTTACGAGAATCGATCTGTAATACTTACTCATTGTCGCGTTGATAAATTTGCATCGTTAAATTATCCGTGAAGAAAAGAGATGAAATAAACAAACGGATATTAATATTTGCTCGGGTGCGAATAGACTTCCGTTAGAAGTAGATGCTAATTAATGGGGGCAGCCTGGAATCTTTGGCGCCTCGAGAACCATAGAGCCGAGAGACCGCGCGAGTACGCAAATCGTGAGCGAATCGGTGTCCGGGCGGAGGGAGGGCAAGAGCGTAATCTCGTGCTCGTCGGCTGTAGGCCCAGTCGAGCAGGAGCTGCCGAGTCGAGGCGAGAGCCGCATCACTCGGCGACGACGGAAGCAGTCCCGTGGTTGGGTAAGAGGGTACGCCTCGAGGCTAAGAAATCCCGGCGCGACTCGCTTAGACACACTCGAGGCGAGTGCGGGGGCGGGGGGTGTGGTGGTGCGCAGCGGGAGCGGGGCGTGCGTGCCCAAGAGCTCGCGCGGCACCGAGAGCTCGCCCGGCGTGGCGTCATAGGATAGCCATTTCGTGGGAGCTCCAATAAAGCCCGTCCAGCCGCCGAAATCCTGATGAATGGCCCTGCTTAGGCTTCGAAATGGAGGAGAGACGCGGCACCTCTCCCCTTTACGTACGAACCGGCCCTAACCTCCGCCCTAACCTCCATCCCCTACCCGGGCTCCCTTACGAATCGCGAGCCGCAGCTCGGCGCTCGGACCCATCCACGGTGAACGATCGGATTCCTGTTCTGAAAAACTGGCGCCCGAATCGGGATCCTCTCGCGCGCCTACTGATGCTATCGTCTCCTGGTCCTCAGGGTCTACGTCCTGCAGGGCACGTGGCTGCGGGCCGACTTCAGCGGTCCGTGGGTCCGCGCGCCTCGGCCTCCGACCCTCTCCCGCTGCTCGATGATTATCTTCGATGGTCCATCGGCTGGGCACTGCGTTCGCCAACCCTCCCACCCCCCCCCCTGCCCCAACACCCGGGGCACCGCCAACCCACGTGGGCCGGTCGTAGGCGTCACTGGCGTGGATGCAGAGCACATGCGCGCGCACGTGGGATTTATCCTGGCCGCAAAAGTAGAGGAGCTCCTGCGCGTCTCGTGTCTTATTAATCGATTCGGAAAAATACTCCTAGCCGACGGCTCAAGATTTATGCTGCTCCGCGACGCTTCTCTTCGAGGCTCAGATTTTTACGAAGACCCTCCCCGGGGGCAGTTTGTACGCGACGACTGAGCGCCTATTGAATTACACGGAGTTCTAGTTTGCCCTAAGTGAAATGCAGCGCACTTTCGAATTCGTGATATTTATTATTGTAGTACCAGTACTAAGTAGATTTTATATTTATTCTTGGTTAATCAGTTGCAGGACATGCTCCTCCCCCCCCCCGAGGGAGTGAAAAAAATTTAAGCTCTTAACGGCACAGAATCACTGTCAAGGAACACATCGGCACACAAGGTTAGAAAATGCCACGCGTCTCGGTGCAGGAGTTAAATACGAGCGCTGAGCTCTAAAAAGCCTTTATGAAGATTCTCGTTACATTTAATAAATTAATTAGGTGAAAGATTTATTATTTTTGGGCATAAAAGAAAGAGTTTTTATTAAGGTTAATACTTATAGCCGTCGTAAATTATTCAGTAAGACAATTATTCCGAAGTAAATAATACTCTTAAAAAAAGAAGGAACGATGAGAGGTGGGAGGAGAGCGAGAGTGAGCGAAAAGGAGATAGCGGAAGGGAGGGAGAAAAAAAAGGAAAAATATGGACAAAACAAGGATATTGGATACAGTAAAGGCGAGCTTACAGGCAGGTTATGGGAGCCAGGCTAGTGTACCCATAGCAGTGACTTCTGAGCCCCTAAATCAGCCCGTGTGTCGTGATTCATGGAGGGCAACCTCTTGGCCCCTTCCCTCTTTCTTCACTCTTCCTCCTTCTCGCCACTTCTCGCTCGCTCCCGCCACCGTCCTCCCTCTCTCCCTCCCTCCCTCTCACTCTCTCTCTCTATATATATTTCTCTCTCGGTCTCGTTCACTTGCTTTTCGCTTGGCCCGTTCCACTTCGGTCCACCCCCTACTCCAATACTATTCAGGCTCATCTACACTCTCTCTCTCTCTCTCTCTCTCTCTCCCTCTATCATTCTGTCCTCGTTCCACCCGGTCCCCGACTACTTCAACGTTGACCTCCCGCGTGACCTCACCTTCGCGCCTCTATCCACCTTATTTCTACACGAGCCTCGTATCAGCTTTCGGCCTCGCAGTGCTCACGGACGTGGGGAGGGAAGGCGGCGATGGAAACACTGCGGTGGGATGATGGAGGCGGGGTGGTGTAGATATATATATATATATATAGAGAGAGAGAGAGAGAATGATGGAGGGGTGAATGCGGCAGTGGGGCGGAGGCTGTGCTAGACTTTACAAATTTTCAGTAGCTGACGCCGCAGCTTTTGCCAGCCCGGTAAATTATCACTAGGTGCGAGTTCCTCGCTCAGGAGCTCGTGAATGTCCTCGCGATGGAGTAGCGCTTGTCTCGTTTTCCTCCTCGCTCTTTAATTCAGCCAAGGGATGCGCCAGCAAAAGAGTCAGGCCGATAGCCGAGCGCGAGAAACCGACACCCGACATTTTTCAATTCCTCCCATTTCACGAGCCATTGGCACGTAAGATTTCTCGGCTTTAGCGGACATTTAAAATCAAAGCACTTGATTATTCTTTTGCCCCGAGGTTAACATAAATCCGAGCATGGCTATGGAAATAGTGGGTGCGTATATACACGCTGCTTTGTTATCGAATAATTTTACAACAACATTTTGCTCCGCGATTACCGTAAAAAATCAAATCACTGCTTTATTTCGGCCCTGCCTCGAGTGCCGTCCTCCCCTCTCCCGCTCCCTGTCGCGTTCTCTCAGATTCCATACATCTATAAATTATGGCTTATTTCCATAAAACATTTCAGAGACGCAAGTATTTAAAGCCAACGCTTCATCTCGCTTTAACTATCTAAAGTGAATTCCTATGTTTTTAGGCAGATGATAAATCCCCGTTCGCCGGTAATCTCGATCCTCAATCTCCATTCGATATTTTTTCACGTATATACGACGAATCGCAGAGTATGCGCTCATACTCCAAAATTATCGCCCCTCTCATCGCGAGTCGTACGGGAAAGCCAGAGCGAGCGCCCGATTGTTCGGCTCGCGCTTACTAGCCGCGGAAGGCGGGAGGGAGCCCCGAAGGTCCGGCTAATCGGGAAAATACGGGCAAATAGGAGGCCGAGGAGCGAAAATCGCCGGAGCGGTTCACGTGGGTCGCCTCCTTTATTTCCGAGCCCGTCGAACGCCACGCGTCGAAGGCCTGCTGTCGTGCCAATTCCATTGTGCCCCGGTCCTGGTGGGCTTCCCTCTGCCCTCGCGGCCGCGATTCCTCGGAGGCCTCCGCTGCCGGCCAGAGTCCAGCGGCTCGCGAGCGAGTCCCGCGACTCGGGGCCATTAGCGAGAAAAGGGGAAATAGCGGAGCCAATTTCCCGTGTACGCGTCAGTTTCACGCGCGTCTACCGAAGCCAGGATTTACGGCGAGCAGCGGCTTCCAGCCGGTCCTACTCCCCCCGACTCGGTCCTCCCCGGTCCTCTCGGATCCTCTATCCGAATTACACTTGGCTTCGAGTCCGAGACGCGGCCGAGGGTTTTCGGGAAAAACCGGCGATACGCGGCCGATCGCGGGGCGTCACTCGACCAGGCCGAGGATTGGCTCGTCACGCCCATGCGCCGCCTCGTCACCCGAGGGACTCGCTCCTCTCTCCCGGGGCGAGCGACTCCAGGCTGATTAATATACACGGGCGATCGGCATTAGCGCGGCCGAGGTCGTTTTTTCTTCCCGCTTTCCCGGTGGGCCCCCCGCCCCCCGTAGGCCAACGGCTCCATCGGCTCCGGCCGTCGATAAATCAGGTGCCGGGGCTGCGGTTTCCCGATCTCCCGGAGCCCTCGTCCTCCGGGCGGCACTCGAGGGCCAGGGCGTCGCGAGGAGCCGATATCGCCCGGTAATAATGTTGTCTTCGGAGCCCGGTCTTATTTGCCCTCGGGCGCAAGAATGTGGCCTACAGTCGGGCACAAAACTTCGGAGCCGGTTCGGTTGCGCAACGGCCCGAGCCTAGGTGGAACGAGTTTCCCCGATGTACCTGTTGTACCTGTTGCTCGTACCCCGGGACACCGCGGCGATTGCCGTCACCTTGGACTCAACGCTTGCCAGCGATAGACTTGCCGCCCGCGTGAATTGGGAAATTCAGCTCTGCCGCGCTTCCTCTGCCCGCTTTCCTCCATCCTCGCCCGAGCCGATTCAAGCGAATTCCCTTCTCCACTTTCCTTCTCCCTCCTCACCCCCGCCCTTTTTGGTCTCACTTTGCGAGCTTATTTTGCTCGACGCTTATCTGCCGGGGGCATCTTCGAAGCTCCTCGTTTTTCCCAGCGCACGATGAAAAATAATTGCGATATATTGTAATGTTGAGATTTATTGCTTGCTTAGACGTATTATACTCGGCGATAGTTGTAGGAGCGTATTTTTACTACCTTCCATCTCCCTCCTGGCCGCCCCTGCGTTGCGAATACTCGAGGAAAAAGCGAATCGCGTAAACCCGATATTTTCGTGAACTGCGATTAATTATTGGGGGATAAGCAGTCGTAAATTACTTTTCTCTTTGTTCTTGCCTTCTCTCTCTCTCTCTCTCTCTCTCTCTCTCACTCTTGCTGCCTTTTGTTTCTTGTTTTGCGTTTTTTTTAGTTCTTTTTTTGTTTCAAAGCAACTGCGAACAAATTGTCACCGTTGCCAAATATAACGCGCAGTATTTTTTTTAATTATTCTAGACTCTTCTTTATAAATAAATCTACCATCCTTCGCGTTTTATTTATTACAAAAGTCAAAAAGCATTAATAGACAGGCATATATCAGATTTATTCACAATACACGCTAAAGTGATTGAATTAAGAATTATACATTGATCGTAAAATATTTATGAGCTCACTATGACTTAATCAAGAAGAGCGAAAAGAAATAAACTTCATTTAAGGACTCGATGCTCAAATCGACTACAGTTTACTTTTATCTAAATTGCCTCCGAGACATACTTATTTTTAAAAGTAAATGATTTATGTACGAAATTATAGTGTGGCGTGTTATTTATCAAATTTTCTTCTTTTTCATTTTTTTATGAGTATATGTAAATTGTCAAAAAAGTGTTTCTACAATCGCACAACACTTAATAATTAGAAGATTTTAACAATAATCTAAATACGAATATTTATGATCTTCAGAATCTTTGAAAGAAACATTAATTACATTATTTAAGTTCCATAGCTTTAGAAATTCTTAAAATTCTACTCTCGACAAAGATTTATTATAATTACCGTAAAAGTTTTAGAAAGTTTTTTTCATCAATGATTTAAATGTTAATGCAAGTTTAGATTTTCAGATACATTAGTATATATAAAATGGAAGTGATTTTTCGCATTCGTGTGGAATAAAAAAGCGTTCGCAATAATTTAAAAACAAAATTTGAAAGAGCAAAAATTCTACTGTAGCGGTGTAATTAAAAAAAGTTGAGAGAAAATCATGAGACTGCAGTGTACATTGAGGTAAGTAATTGGCTAATTTGCAAGGCGAAATGAAGGTGAGGATGAGAGAGAGAGAGAGAGAGAGAGTGGTCGAATAAAATATTTCCCGAGTAGTGGGCAAGGCAAGAAAAGCCACTTTTCGAAGGCCGGGGCCGGAGCCGCAGGTATTGGTATGCAAGATTGCCGGGGAATGAAATTGCCGTCATTGAAACTCAACCCACCCAGTGAAACTTGTCGCTCCGCCGACAGGAGGGTGAATATGGCGGAGGGTTAACCGCAACGATCAAAACGCCATGAACGTTCGTCAGAGCGAGTCGGAAAGATAACCATGGGAATCGGTGGCTCGCAGATGCATTAGACATCCGCAGCCCTCGGCCTCCACGAGGATCCGCATCATCCGCCAAAGGGGACAGATTTCTCTTCGGCCACGAGTGGAGAATATACAGGGGGCAAGGGGAAGAGGGTTGAGCGGGTGGCTGGTAGGCGGAGAGCAGGAAGAGCGAGACAAGAGAAATTCCTTTCTCGGAGCCCTGATAAAATAGAAAAATCGTCAACGCCTCGCGGGCTTCGGTGCGCGCCGCCCACCACCCGAGCCAAAAAGTATAAATTTCTTTAATGGCGCTAATAATTTCATATCGCATAATTTACTTACTGCGAAACGTAACGCCGGTAGCTAACAGAGGCATTAACGACGAGCCTAATATTTATGTGGCACTCGCGACTCGTCCCGCACCCCACTAGATAACGCCTCGTCCCCCTCCCCCGCCACCGCCGCCACCTCATTCAACTCTCTTTCGTTCCCTCTCTTTCTCTCTCTCTCTTTCTAACTTTTTCACTCTCGCTCTCTCCCCCTGACTCTGGCTCTCGTCTCACTCGAGTCAAGCGGCCATGCGCCACTCGCCTTCCACTTCTTTCCTCTTTCTTTCGCTATCTCCTCTCATTCTTGCCTCTGTACTTTAAACAGATAAAAATCCCTTTTGGCCGGGGGCTGAAGAAAAAAAAAATAGCGCCACCGGGAACCACCACGGGAAAGCGCAAACTGCGAACCCGCCACCAAGAGATAAAGGAGAAAGTCAAGAATTTAGAGGCTCTACTGATTTAGACGCGAACGAATTTCATTTATGTAAATTGTTCTTAGACGGATGTGACTTACTCCCCCTTATCTTCCCTTCTTTCGCTCAAGAACAAATATTTTCTTAAAAAGGATCATAAAGTATTTTTCTTATCCGGTATCAACATCCTTTCTAATATCTCGCCCTAATTTCATTTTTAATACGTGTCAGTTTTACCAATACGCACTATGTGTTTTATTTAATTAAGATTAACTGTAAATTATCGATGACTTCTTCGGCTTCAGTCGCTAGCTAAATTTATCTGCAGTTATAAAACTTTATCTTGTAAATTGTGTATCTGATGTCCATTTCTTATCTCGGACTATCAATTTCTCGAACCTTCAAGCTAAAAAATTATTACATTGTGAAATTATTGAGTAGAAAACCCATGGAATCTAAACAATTCCTAACATAAAATTTTCTTCGTAAAATATTTATATATATATATATATATATATATATATATATATATAGGTAGGGTAATGAAACAATCATGCTTTATTCAAAGTTTATTATAAATTAGTCTGCAATTTTCATGGTCTAGAATGATATTCATCTTCATTTATCATTCTAATCTTCTTTCTTTAACATTTCAAACGACCATTAATTTAGTTTTAAGCTTATTACTGACTGATAAAAAGTTGAAAAATATTTGAAAAATTTCATGTGAAATCAAACAAAAATTAAAATTATACTTAAATTTATTGCTTTGTCTATTCTTATATTTAACATTGCATATTGGTATTAAAATATTGTTAATAATAAATAATATCCGAAAAAGCACTCATAAGTACCTATAATTTATAGATATTAATTTATAAGTATTCACAACAGTAGATATAAGATTGAAATCCTACATTTTCTAGAATTCCCATCCCATATCAAATAATTCTGAATTTCTTAAGCTCATTCGTTATTCTTTTAAAAGATATTGTGCGAGAAATGTATGTATTGATTATAAACGAAGGAAAATAATTAATTTTTCTCTGAAGTGCTCAGAAATGGTTTTAAATATGTCCTTATTGTCTCCATTAACTATATTACTAGCATATAAACATCATATTTCCTATAACAATGAGCCTTTCACGCAAACAATGATCCTTATCAAAGATCGTTTCAAGCTATCAACGAATTTCTCGAAACGTTCAAAATTCCCTTCAGATTATCATTGTACGTGCATTTATCGTTCCCTTTAAATATGCATTAGTATTCATGACCACCGAATGCAATTATTTAATGACTTTCTCTATCCCAAAGGGAAATTCGGATGGCATAAAATTGACGCTTATCAGAAACAACACGATACTGACCAGGATATATCCATGCGATCATGCGTCACCTAAAAAAATTGGATATGACATTAATAGCTGAGTCAGCGTTCGTGCGCCTGCCTTACAGAACGTGCCCGTGAAAAACGAAGACTATTTGGCTACTGATGCCAAGAAAAACTCATCCCGACGTATTTCGCTTTTCTTCACTCTGTGTAAAGCACTGCAAGCTCCAATACTCTATTGTTGTTTGTGACCAAAATTCAGACTCTATTAATCTAACTCAAATATTAACTCGTAATATTTATAATCTTATATAAGTAAGATGAGTTTTAAAGGTAATTATTAAAACAATCAAAATATCATCGTTGTAATCATAAGTTAGCGATAGATGCCATCATCCGGTGGACCGGAATAACTAATAAAGTTTTTGAAAAAATTTTTGAAATGCCTAGTGCAAGTAATCTGTGACGGAAAAGGCTTTATTGTATAGTTGTAATGCGGTCAATCGTTAAACTCGGAAGTTTAAAATGTCTATGAAATATCGAGTATTTTCTGCTCGTGACTTGGCGAAAAATTTATCTTTATTCGATCTTTTATGTATAACATTAGCTGGTTTCCAAATGCCACCAAAGTTATACGATCTGATTCTATAATGTACTACAAAGCAGTGTGGACTACTACTCCAAAAATCTTTGACAATCTAGAGTTTCGAAAAAAAATAAGAAATAGTCGGCTAGAATGCATCAATTTTTATCGCGATATGGCTAATCATGAATATACATTGATTTCAGTATACGCAGGTCAACACGTTAGTTGTAACAAAAAGGCAGCGGAAAATGTGTAAGTACAATAATCGAGATCGTACTCGTATTATACTTTCGCGTACACTTTTACTCGTGATAAAAATGTCTTCATTACAATTAGATTAGGCGCAAATATACATGTGTGATTGTACATGAAAAAAAAAAAAAAAAAAAAAAAAAAAAAAAAAAAAAAAAACAGCAAAGGTCTCTTTATCAAACATTCGTTACGAGGGTAGATCACGTATTACGGAAATTTAAGGATCAGATAAGGAAGCTATTAAGACATCGGTATTAGCATTTTCGATTGACGAAGCCAGGGGATTTAATAAGAGGTTAATTCACGAAGGCGTCGGTCATACTAACGATTTTCCGGGCGTAATTAACATAGTCGAGAAGCCCGCGCATGAAAAATGCAATAGAGCGCCAATGAAGAAACGAAGGGAGGGCGACGCCAGCCGGGATTTCGCGATTAAATCGATACGATCGGAAGGTCGGCTGACAATGAAATCGGGCCGCGCCTCGGCGAGCGCCAGTCAGCGTCAATCAAAGTCTGGCCAGGAGAGCCCGGCTTCGCAAAACCGAGGGCCGCGACGTCGCTCCTGCATTGCGAGGGCGCACACGTCGGCCGCACGCGCACGAATTTCTAATGGGAATTTCTAATGCGGATTCGGAGGCGAATCGACGCGAGGAGGAGAGAGGCCCGGCTCGGCCCCGGGGGTCGGCTGAATAAGAATAAGGATGGGGCTGCAGGTACTGCGAGCCAGGCATTTCAAACGAGGAGCGGCGTCGGCGGCGTCGGCGGGCGTCCGCTCTCAGGATTTTTCCCGGATCTTTGCATTTTTCGACGGCTTCCGGTCCCGGCGACTCCTCGAGGACGCGGCCTCGCTGCACAGTGGCCGGACTCTCCGCCCGCGTGGATATTAATGGCCCCTACGATCGAGATAGGGGAGATATCGAGAGGAGACCGACTAAGATCGTAGTTAATTCACACGTGCTAAGGAATTCACGCAGTCGTATATCGAGAGGCATCTTATAATTCACATCCGTTTATCGGCAAAACTTTTGCATTTAAAATTAACGGCTGCCTTCGCCGATTCGATGCACTTTTTTGATAAAAGGCTAGGCTTGTACATTTCGAATTCACTACGTGCTCGTATTAGTGAAACATGATTTTAATGATTGAAGAAGACATTGAACGAAATGCCATGTATGATACATGAATTCTAAAGGCAAGCCTTCATCGCATTAATCGATCCATCATTGCTTCTAAGATTCATGAAATTTTTTTTATCAAACTATAAAATAAGAACATTAACAATTCTATTAACTTTTTAAGGAGACTCTCGGTATATTCGTATGCTTTGATTCAGTATCAAGTTGGCTATTCGCTTGGAGTTTCTTAGCGAAGACAATATTTTTCAGAGGTTTCGTAATTGGTCGTATTCGAATCTATCAATACCGTGGCAATTAATCGTTAATTCAGGTAACTGCACAAAGCGGTTATCACATTTACAAATGAAGAGACAGAAATTTCCATTGGCATGGGGCTCACGCTGCCAATCCTATTGGCAAGAAATGCCCGGAGCGCGTGGTTTATCGGTGGATTCTAAGCAGGCCATCAACCGAATAAAGAATAATAACGGTCGGGGAATATTTATCGGATAAATTTTACGTGCAAAGTCGAGGGAGGACACTCCCCTGTATGCTGAGGGCTGGTCTCAAGTTTATTTAAAGCTCCTCGTCTTCCCCTCGGTCGGTGCCCTCCCGCGCCGAGCCACCCACTCGCTTCGCTCCTGCCGGCTCTTCCCTCCCCCCCCCCCGAGAGCGCATCCCTCAACCCTTCCACGAGCCACCGCGCCCCACCTCAGCCGCGGGGCCCGCAGAGCCACGAGCAGAAAATATTAGTTGCCATAGGAAGCGAGTAGTCGGTGGCAGGACATAATGAAGATAGAGTGCTGGGCGACCAGCGCGAGAGAAAGAAGCCGAAGAGATGCCGATGTGGAAGCAGCGGACCGCACCGGCGCCCATCCTGGCTCCGTTCTGGCTCCGTCGAGGCGCCGGCCTCACTTCCGCCTTTATCCTTCCCCTCTCCTATCTCTCTCTCTCTCTCTCTCTCTCTCTCTCTCTGTCTTCTACGAGCGCGCTGAGCTCGCCAAGGTCGAAGCGCACTCGCGATCACTTGCCAGCTTCGTCGCAAAATTTTCCTACTGGCGATTAATGTAAATGATCGAGAGCGGATGACCGATCGTCCGCCTATCGCGAATTTTTGCTTTCGTTGATATTTATTCTCGTTTAACGTTGAGCACCGGCTTCCGCCACCTCCTACTGACAATACTGTGTTTAATGAGCCCAGATTTCAATACTGATTTTTCTCATATCCGCACAATATTATTCGATAATTTACCAGTTGATTCAATAGCTGAAAGGCTTAACAGATGTACAATCGTAGTTATTGTTCGTCTTGAAAGTGTATCAGTTGTTTATGCTACGTAATCTTGTATCGTTTAAAAATTTGTTTTAAAACTGACGTTGTACGTACTTTATACGTGGTATTTTAATATATTTACTGACGCTTGTTTGGCCATTAAAGGTTCGTTCGGTTTATTTTAAACTGAGTTAAGCACATTATACGATAACGCATAAAATATTTCAAAAGTAATCGAAAAACAATTTAAACAGCCTAATTATGGAGCACCAAATATTAAAGCGTACGGTTAGCTATATTAAAAAATAAAATTTACATTTTTTATATTATTCATGTGTTATGAAGGGCTTCCAACTTTAATAAACTTTAATAAACTGATCGATGATAATGTATGCATTAGTAACACAATATACTATGTATTCGGTATTTTTTTAATATTATGAAAAATACATATCTTATAATTAAGTTCTTAAAGCAATTTCCTTATATTCGACATTTAAATATATAAAAAGACACTTTAAAATCGTGAAAGTAAAGGAAAGGATGTTTTTGAATAAATTTGAAATATTCAAAATAAAATATCACAAGTTTAGAATATTCAAGATATTAGATAAAATTATCTGCAAAATATTATTATGTTTATCATAATAAGGTATGTAGAAATATTAAAGGCGCTTAAAAATACTTTAAATTCTATTTAAAAACCAAATTTAACATTCTTAAATTTAAGTTCAGTGACAAACAGTCTAATTTTAAGTATACGATTCATTAGGAAACACTTGTTATTTTTACGTTACGTATAATAAAATGATGAGGTAATTAAGTTTATTAGATATATTGCGCATAATCAAAAGGGGCAAGAATTTTTTAATGTACTCGCAACATGAAAATTTACATAATGTAATTCACGAAAGAAAAATTTTTCATAGCATAGTTTACATGACTAGCGTGTTTCCATTATGCTAAAATTTTTATTATAATTTTAAGGATTTTAAGAATTACCGAATATCATTTTTGACAATAAAAATTTATTTAACGACAATATAAATAATAACACTATTGCAAAATAAATAAATGGTAAAGAAAATTAACAACAGATAGTAAATATGATGCAGCGCATAACTGCGTCATCCCAGATAAATGAGATAAAATCTCTAGGAACGTAATTAATTTTAATTTGCATTTTCGCTAACTTCGTAACGCTGCGTTAGGAAATGTAAATTTTCACCTAGCACTATTATTACCGGCAGTTCTTCAGTCGCAAAATTTGCCGAATGCTTCTTTATTTATTTACTCGGCGATCGCGTGACGCTCTGAGCCATCGTCGAGATCTTGGGCATTTGGGGAGTAGGGAAGGGGGGTAAGCGCGTAGTAAGTTCAAAATTTTGAACAGACAGGAGAGAGACAGAGAGACGACAAATACGAAATTTATAGTCGGTGGCAGTGCCGATGCGTGTTTTTAATTATGGCCAGGGCATCGGCTCCGCCCGACTCCCGGAGCTTCGACATCGGCGGCAGCAACCGGTGCGTCTCATCCGATGATTAAGACGGCGACAAATTGTTGGGCCGAGGGTTGAGAGTCGAGAGAAAGGGGCTATCGGGAGAAAGCGAGGAGGGAGGGGGGAGCCCTGCCAAGTAATGAAAGAAGAGCGAGTGCGTGGAGCCGCGGCTGGGCGAGGGCCCTGGGCGGGAGGGTAGGGGGTGGGCGCGTCGGTGGCTTCTCCGCACGGCATGTGAGCCGCATGTGAAATGAGCTGCTCCGGGTGGTTGGACATGTGCGGGGATAAGTAACCGGTGGCAATAAGCTCGCGCGATATTACGAATCCCGTCGCCCAGGCCTGGGCTCTACCCCCACCCCACCCCCCGCGAAATATATCGAAGCCGTCGTGTCTTCGTCTTCGCGCCGCTCCGGGGACAGCCGAGCTTCGAATGGAGATTTCGCTCGACTTCCGCATCTGTCCTGGATGCTCCCTCTTCGATCCCCGAATCCTCGTCTTCTCCGCGTCCTTGCTTCTAAAGCATTCCGAATTCCGTTTACGACGTTGTGGGTTCATTACGCGCGGAACATGCGTTTACGGCGCAAGAAGGACCGTCGCTTACTACTAATCGAGTCCTGGATATTGAGCGGCCAAGGCGCATTTTTCTCCCGCGTGCGTCCCGTACAATGAGAATTCAAATGCCATTTGTGTTTTATGACGGGCCCCGCAAGATTCTTTTTCACTTTATTAACATCGATATTCTCTCTCTCTCTCTCTCTCTCTCTCTCTCGCCCTCTACCACTATCACCCTCTATTACCCCGAATATTAAAACATTTTTGTAGACTTACTTTTGAGAACTCCTACACTTATTTTCTAATGAAATGCACTTCAATATCCTCACTTCCTACATTAATTAACGGATTGCTAGGTTCTACTTGCAAAATTTAAACTTAAGAAAATCCGCTTCATGCTGAATGTTCTTGGCTCAAAATAAACTATTATAGTCATAAATTACCGAAGTGAAAAAAATAAATTACTTGTTTAACTTCGCTGCATGTAGCAAATATTTCAAACATATCCAAAGAAGTAAAATGTAATGCTAACGTTACGTCAACTTCACATGAGGCACAGGTTAAGAAAATTGAGAAGATCACCACATCTGATTAGTGTAACACTATATTTTGCAGTAATACCGAGCACATCGTTTGTAATTTAAAGTTATCCTCTTTATTTTAATTAATAAATATGATGTAAAATATTGCCGGAGAAATTTATTATAATATTATGGTGAGCATGCGTTCATATTTTTTGAAATAAATTAAGATTATTTAAAAAAATGAACGAAAAGGTTTTTAAATTTAATTAACGAAACGGACACATTTTCATTAAAAAAAACTACGTGTTCTTTTTTTTTTTTTTGTTATAAATTTAGCTGTACGAATGGATTGTTTGTTGAGGCAAAAGGTGTTATTATGGCTACCATGTGAGGAAAAAGTAATTATTATCCGTAGCAGTATCTCAACTCACCTACATAAACAAATTACTTTTATATCCTGCAGTCGTTAAATGAAAATTCCCTTTGTACGTTATTTCGAAACGTCTGGGTATGAATTTACGTAATTTTATGCAATACGTCATAGTCGGTAGCTTCTACCACCGGTAGAAAATGATTCTAAACGCACTCACGTAAAGTCGTAAAAAATGTTCCGCGGAGCGGGGAATCCGTATACAAGATTAATGGCGAAGAGGAAGAATGGGACAGTATGTGTGACGAGATTAGGCCGATCAAATGAAGATTCATAAGGATTGGCTAGGCAGGTTTCAGACATGCCCCTGAAACTGCAATAGGGCAAGCGAGTCAAGGGCTGGGGGGGGGAGCGAGAACCAGATAAAAGGATGAACAACAAGCCAGGATGAAGGGAGAGGCGAAGCCAAAGAATCGGACATCCGAGGCCGGGCCGATCGCAGCTCCCAGAGCCGCCGAGACAACGTCGCAAAGGCGACGCGGGGCGGTGGTAAGCGGCGGAGGCTCGGGGGTGGTCGGTGCTCGCATCGCTGGTATCGCGCTTTCGAGGACGGGAGGGAGCGGAAGAAAGGAAGGCGAGCCGGGGCGGGCGGGGGGCTCGGGGGCCAGCGGCCAGACACCGGCGGGATATTTATCGTAACAAGGACTTATGGCGACAGATTTAGGAATTAGGGTATCGCAGCAGCACCGGCTCTCGGCACCTCTCGCGCCTCTCCCTCGGCGAGCGGCCCGCAAAGGGGTTGACCTCCTCGGGCGGAATAATCGCCCGCGTGCTGCGCCTCCCGGAGTCTCCGCGAGCGAGGAGGCGTGGGCCCACGTGATACTGTCCTAATCCGCGTGGATTATCCGAGCCCTGGGGTTATCGGCGTCCCGGAGGCCTCGGCCGGCTTTATCGGGCTCGACGCGTGGCGCAGCCTCGCGATTTATGAAGGGATCCCCGCGACTCTGGTCGAGCCCCGCCCCTCCCCCCGCCGCCGCCGCCACCTTCCTGCCGAATCGTCCACGCGGGTCGCCGTCACTTTCGCGAGGCGAGCCTCGCTCGTTTCTCCTCCGCCCCGTGCCCTCCCCGCCCCGCCGATCTCTACCCTCTAGGCGACGACTCCCCCGTAGCGGCGACCGTCCGTGACTCCCGCCCAGACCGGCGACTGAGCGAGCCCATGCCTCGGCTGGAGTGCCCTGCAGTGGCTTTTATACCACGGCACGTTCGGTCTGCCTTTAAACGTGGACCTCCGCCCCACACTTTCATCCCTCCATATTCGACTTATAACCGCATCCATAGGGTAGTTATTGCTTGTATTCTAAAAGCTACGGTTTCTCGCGAACGGGCAAATATTGGCTTATTCGTGTGGGTGGTCTTAGCTGGAAGAGCCTTGAACTGCGGTTTCAAGAGCTCGTTATTCAATGCTCGAGCTTTCGAACATTTAATTACCGGCTATGAATGTGGAAGTTGCATAACACTCTTGCCAAGTCGTAGATTGCAGTAAAGACAAATTCCGACGAGCTCAGCTGCAACTATTGTGCCGACCAAACTTTCGTGCATCCATCACCATCCTTTCCCATTATTTTCGTAAGCCTAAAGCTACTGAGATACAGAAACCGCCAAAGAGCCTCGCGTATCGCATCGAGCGAGGGACACCGAAACCCCCGCCCCCCTTCAAAGGACCATCTGACGGTGGTTCGTCGAAGGCAATCGAGCCCCTCGCCAGTCCTTATCCAAAGGTGTCCTTGGACTTGTCCTGAGCACGTCGGGGGAGGATCGGCCGGGGCCGATAGCCGTGCGCCGCTGTTCCCTGGCAGCTAATCGGGCGCCGCGAATTTATAACCACTTGGCGCGACGCTGCCGCCGCGTTCGCTTAGGGAGCGACGCGAGCCAAGGCGTCGTAACCGGGGATGATTTACTCGTCGGACCGAGATAAACTTGGACGTCAACTGAGGCGCCGCGGTTATCTTTCGCTTGCCACCGACCGACGCTTTGAATATCGCAAGAGTGCGTACAATTTTATGGCGGACGATGTTTATCAACAATGTCGCGCCTTCATGTTCGCTCGCGGCTTTCAAGGGTTATTAATTTGGAGGATTTGTGGGCAGTTGGACGATTTCCGAGGCAGGCCCCTAGGGATTAATCATGCTACCATTGACGGCTCGGCTTGTTTGTCAGTAGCGGCGTGTACTAGTCGAAATTTAGGGGATACATTTATAAGTGTGTAAAGATAGTCTTACATTGTACGGAAAACCTTCTTCTAAACACTTCATTTTACACTCGTGTTATGATTTAATATTGCGAGGGATATTTAAGAAATAAAAAATAGAGGCAGTAGTCACCACCTTGTTTGATCTCTCGTACATTTTGTGTTTACTTAATATTACTTAGTTTAAATAAAGATGCTCGTTATTCAGAAAATTGATTTATATAGATCAGAATTATGCAAATAAAATATTTCACAATTTCGACTCATAATCCACCGCTTAACAAACAAATTGCCCAATTAACCGTACGGTGAGGCAAAAATAAATAATAAATATAAGAACTCTTGGTTTTAATTACAAACATAGCTGGGTTTTTAAACTTGCGGTTGAAATGATCTTGCTCATTGTTGTAATAATTTATAAAAATGTAATTGGCATAAGCTGTATTTCGTATATTTTTACTACCTAAGGAGTTATCGGACAAATACAAGTTATATGTTTTAAATCGTAATTTAAATAGACCAATGACAAACAAGAAGTTGTAAATATCCATATTTCCGGAGATGAATCCTCAATAAATCCCAATGAATGTCTACCTGTTCTGTTTAAGAATATAAATAAACGGTGGGCTTTTAGAACTGCAAAAAATGACTGTAGAGAAATAAACCGACAAGGGAGGAGGAATAGCGAAAGAGCGCGAGAGGCAAAATAGTGAAAAAGGGTCAAAGAAAAGGGAATAAGAGTGCGTGTCAAAAGTGCGAGAGAGAGAGAGAGAGAGAGAGAGAGAGAGAGCACGAGAATGGGGTAAGGAGGGGGGGAATGGAAGTGAAAGAGAGACAGAAGGTGAGAAATCGTTGGATGGGCGCGCATGCGCTAACGACATAATTTTATCATGGCCGCGCGTGGAGCGCTGCACGCGCAGAGTTAGAAGAAATGAGGACGCATATAGAGAACCGTACAAGAGGGGCAAGAAGGTGGACGAAAAGAGACAGAGAGAAAGAGAGAGAGTCGGCTGCAAGAGTAAGCGAGGGCACTCGGTGCATGCATCTGCAGTTCCAGTCATCCCTACGGCATGTACGGGAGCGGAAAACGTCCGGGACTGAGGTTTGCCGGCAGCGGCGGAGGGGCAGGGGGTTAAAAAGGACGGTGCGCTCTGAGCAAGAAGAGAAAGAAGGGAGAGGCAACCCCTAGTCCGCGGCGGGACGAGGAGTGAACGAGAGGAGCTTTTGAGAGTAGGAAGCTCCTGAGCAGCCTACTGGCTTGGCGGCGAGGGGGGCGGCGGAGGCCACTGGGGGTGTGCATTGCGGATTTATTCCCGCCAACACATTCATCATGGCGGATTTAGCTGAACCCGTAACGCATGGCCATGGATATATCTGCTCTATCCCTACTCCCTCCCCGCTTGTCCCGCAGACCCCGATGAGCTGCGCTTTAGGTACGTCGCACCCCCTCCCTTCGGCCCCGCCGCGTAACAAAACCCGTCGCCCCACCGCCAACCGTAGATCGAGTTTCTCTCTATTCCGCCCTTGTTTCTCTATATCCACTATCTTCCATGAATTGTGTTCATCCTTCGTCTCTTTGTCTCCCCCCCCCCTTTCTCTCTCTCTCTCTCTCTCACACGCCTCTGCAAATGCAACGCTCACCATCTTTTTTCATTTTCTCGTCCATCTCGCTCGACAAACTCATCCCGCCGAAAGGAAGAGCGTCACTTTCAATGATGTTTCAGGGTGCAGTTGCATGCTGTCGTCCGCTTCCGAACAGACGAATACCTCGATAATTAAATTTACGCCAAACTTATATGACTGACACACTTTCATCTTCTTTACCCGATAAAGTTTTACTCGTCTGACGTATGACTTGTGTTTTATTAATTTTTCAGGCATCGGTTATTCCTCATTCGACTCATTGCTGTGGAATGGACTGCTTAATCCAGGAGCCATCATATCAAAAGGGTGCCTTTAGAAAACCGACAAAGTTGACCAATATATACATATCAACTATTTATTATTTGGTTTGGAATATTGGTTAACGAGATATCCTCGCATGATCGTTTCGTTTTCTTCCGTACTGTTCCGATTGATTATTGCCGTCAATTTAAATATAATGATTGGCAAATCACGTATCATGTATTGTATTCTTTTAACTTAAAGGTCTTTGCTTGTCCACGAATGCAATAAAAAACAAATCTCCGAGTAATTTAAAACGGTTTAAAGAGCAGACTAGCATAAAAGATAAAATTACATTAGGTAACAAGCCAATAACAATGACAATAATGCAGGTCTTCCCGTCGAAACGGCTTTGGGCCTCGTAATTGTGATCAGAATCAATTTCCAAGATTCGCATTATGTACCCATCGATTTTCGAGACGAGGACAGATAAGCGACCGACAGACCGTCAATCAGCAAGTCGATGCTTCTTCCCAAAGCCAAGGAAAATGCAGAGGAGAGAAGGAGCGAGAGGCTCTCTCGGGTATTACGGCTTGACCTATTCGGTCACCCCCCCGCTGCCATAGCTCGAGCTCATCGGGTCTAACACGAGGGCAGCCCCTTGTCGAAGGAAAAAAAAGCCGCGTAGGACTTCGGCGTCTCGATGCGCAAATGCCTCTTTAATAAATCCTTGCACGCTATCAGCAGCTGATCGCAGTGCATCATAGGCGCGACAGGACCCTCGCAGCCACTATTCTTCGCCCGACCCCAACTGTACCCCGCCCCACCCACCGTAGCCCTTAACCGCCCCCGCCCCCCACTCTGCTAGCTCTGGAGGAGCCTTATAAGTTTGCCGCGCATCCATCGACGTTTTATCAAGGGGGTGGTTCAGCCTCAGTCCGAACGCACCGCAATCGCTCTTTCCCGGGGATACACGTGGCCGCTGACGTCCTTCCGCCTCCGCCTCCTCCTCCTCCTCCTCCTCCACCCCCCCCCCTCCTCTGCCATCTGCTCCTCGTCCATGACTCCGATCTCGGCCCCAATCGAGATTCCAGTAGCGCGGCCTTATCTCACCGAGGCTTTGTGCCGATGAGGCATTGCGCGCCTATGAGGACGATGTCAAGCCACTTTTCGCGCTCCTTCCATATATCACCTACGTATATTATCATTCCTCTCGAGCCTTCGTGAATCACCTTTTTCTCCCTTTTTCTCCCTTTTTCTCCCTTTTTCTCGAATTCCTCTCTGCCCCCACCCGCCCGACCCACGGAGCCGCTTGCGCACAGCCCCCCACACACACCACGACGACCGACCCCGCCCGAAATAAAGCTCGAAATATCCTGCCGCCGACTCGCGATCCCCCGCCCTCCTCTTCTACGAAAACGGCAAAGACGATGCTCGGGTTAATATCGGCCCGCGCTACAATGGATTTCACGCGATTACCTGCGCCGGACGATTACCTGCCGCTCGGCTTGATCGAGATGGGATTGTGACGGCACCAAGACCGATCGTCGGTGTTCCCAAGGAAGTCCCGAATTTTTATTCGGGACATCGAGGATTTTCACCTTAGGAAGAGCTTCGCTTAATATCTCCGACTATATCTACTCGTCGTTACATTTTACATTAATTTCTAATCATGATACTCGTATCCGTGCGAATAGAAAAATATGCGTGCAAAGCAATGACAAAGCAATGACTCCCCATCGCTAAATTATCGCTTAGCTAAACTGACTTGAAATCAAAATAGGGGGAAATGATAAAAATAGGGGGAAAAGTAAGTTGCGAATGTGCGAGAGAGAATGTATGATTCTTCAAACGCAGGTGTAAATTATGAAGGTTATTAAAGTGTTATTTGCAATTAAAGTCGACTAAAATTAAAGTGTTATTAGAGCGTTGTTTGAAATTATATCTGTCTAAAAATATCCCAGAAAGTAGTTGGCAAAGCCAAGCATTGGGGGAGGGGAGAGAGCGTAAGTTTGGCAAAAGTGTAACGTAAAAGTCTGCACTTATGCTCGCCCAGGGAAATACAGACTCTTCACGGACAATGCAAATGCAGGGTCTGCGTCGTAACGAGCGCAAACACAATGGCCACCGTCCAAAGGCACAATTGAAGGCATTGATCAATTCCTCGCATGCATCAAGATTGCACTTCATCCCCGCGGACATGCATTCATCGACTTGCCCCGGGAGATCGCAAAATCGCGATGCATCGAATGAGAAGAACCGGAAAGGCCGGCGAGTCACGGCAAGCAAGATGAGACTCCGGTCTGGTGTGGTATGGTATGTACATGTGTGAACGAGAGAGAGAGAGAGAGAGAGAGAGAGAGAGAGAGAGCAATATCAGCGCCCAAATGAACAGCGAGCAGACAGCGTCTCGTATTCGGGTCCTATTCTCTCCCCTCGGCCACTTTTTGAGAGGAGGTCGCGACCACCGTACAAAGTAACGACAGCTGCTCTCCAAAACGCTGCCGTGGCTTACGAGGGGAGACACCGAGACAAAACGGTACTTTTCTTCTACCTTCCCGTTAGTACTGCTCTTACTATTGCTGCTGCTGCCGCTGCTGCCGATGTCGCTTGTTTCTCCCTGCTCGTAAAATGGCGGACTTATACTATCGCCCCTCAATGGCGTTAATCGTTAGCATTAATTCTGAGATTTTTTTTTCAATAATAATTCCATTATTATATCGTTCGCTTTTTAGTCTCTCCCGTCGGGCTTTGTATTTTAGCTCATCTAAACCAGTGGTCGAGAACTGAGGTTAAATGAATAAAAATTAATATCGACCATTACTAATCGGCTTCACATCACTAAAGAGCCATTATTGCAGGAGTTAAATTAATGGGTTATTAATGGGGCTGCAGCTTTGTATTTACCAAAATAAAAATGCTCCACGCTCCGGACTAATTTTCCCCGCCTGTGCATGCTTATCTCGGGTAATAATAATGTGTACCAATTTCCTGCAGTTGGATGACGGCATCTCGAATCGATAGCTCCTTAGGTGACCAATTCATATTCAGGTTTAGAACCGTCATCCTCCCACTGGCCAAGCCACTCGAGAACAAAGGAGGGTTTCTCCTACTCTGGACCAGTGTAGGAATTGCCCATAGCTGACAATCGACAATTACCTCGGGTAGGGATATCTCACGATAATTACCCAGTTATTTAAGGCTACGATACTTGGCAATACCTGGTCTGGCTTCTCCCGACCGGACCTTTTCCTTCCTCGTACACGCGAGATTCATAGCTCCATCGGGAAACTTTCTTGACGAGCTCACGGGGTCGCGTGAAAATTTCAGGAAACTCAAAAAGTTACCTTAAGCTCTGTCCTGAATGAAGAGAACACACGTAAATACGTGTACATTGATAAACTGATATGCACACGTGTAGGAGTCGTATAGGAGTCAGGGGAAAAGAGAGATAGAGAGAGCGGAGCGCGCGCGAAAACTTACCTCGTCGATCAACGGCCCCGGCCGGAAGGAAGGAAACGGAAACTCGGGAGCGCTGTGCGCGACTCCATTCCCGGTGCTCTCGCTCTACTTAGAGATACGTGCCTCGTATGAACGTTGCACTTGGAGTTCGGGGCCTGGCGACGAGTCCGCTACTCGGGAGCGGGGATCCGTTGTCAGCCCCCGCATTAGCCCCGGTGTTATTCCGGAGCGGCTAATGCTCTCGCCCCGCGGTCAGTCGAGGTACGCTACCACTGTTCCTTGCTCTTCTTGCCCGAGTGCAGAGCCCCGGCCGGTGAGTCGGAGTTCACTGGCTCGTGAATTGATTTTTTATTTTATTTCTACTGCGGTCGGCTGCTCTCTAACTCAACGAGAGCTGCGCGCGTACCAAGTATACGATCTCGACTAGAGGAGAAAAAGGCGCATGATGCGCTTAGATTGTTTTTTTATTTCGACCGTTTGAATGTAGATTAAATCGGTGACTTGTATTCTCATTTCATTCATCTGTATATTTAAAATAGTTCTGCGGAAAATATCTTCCACCTGACGATTAATTTCTACCGGGCAAAGTTGTCGACTCGATGATGAAAGTTTCAACGGAATAAACGAGCTTTAATTAAAAATCCTTTAATATTTAACATACATTCTTCATAGAATTATAATTAATATCCATTAGTTAAATGAAATCTGAACTTTCTACGTGCTCAAATATATTTTTATGAGCCGTGCATCCGTATGCCTCAAATTGGACATACGAATTTAATGACAACTTTAGTTAAAGTATGTACTTAGCCAATGGGAAATCTAAATCAAAATGTAAATTTATAATTGCGTATAAAATCGAATATAAAATAATGCTTGCGCTTGTTATAAATAATAGTGTCTTCCTATAAATCACAAAGTTAATCTACAAATATAATATGTTTATTCAATTTCCGTAAAGTTATTCAATAATAATGGCTTTAAGATCTCGAAAAATCAGAAGGCCAAACTTAAAGGGTATTCAGTTACATTAATATATCATCTTAAGTTGTTACCAATATTAATACCCTTATTTCAGAACGTGTAATTTAACCGGATGATAAGGTATTTATAGCATTAAATGTAGTATAAAATAAATAAAATACAGCACAAGTACAAACATAATGGTAGAATGATATTAATATTTTAGTGTCCTGTTGACAAATAATTATCTATTAATATTATTGTAACGTTTCGGTTCAAAAAACAGATTCTCACAATCAAAATTAATTTAATTATATAGATTAAATGTACGATTAAATATAATAATTTTAAATATTTTAAATTCTTCGGAAAAATACGTTAAAGTAATATAAAATTGAGGGAATAAAGACAGAAATTCGTTAGCACTAGTAAAAAGAGGGTACTTTAAAAAAATCAAAACTGAATAGTTTAAATTATAAATTTCAGATGAAAAAAAGCGAATGTACGTTTAATAATTCAGATAAATAGTAAGATTAGCGGTAGTCGATTTTATTTCCATGAGTTATAGCATCGATAGTTATATACAAAATATCAGACACTTAAGAGCAAAGTGAAACTCTGTTGATATTGGAAAAACTTTTATGCCTTAATGCGCTGGCTATCGATTTTCAATAAGCAGGCAAAATACGAATGAAAAAGTCATGCCTTTTTTCCGGAAAATCAGCAGATTCACTTTTAATGGCACGTCATTTAGTCCGATAGAAAAAATGCTCTGCCAGATCATTATTCACTTGGCGCAGGGGATTCGCAAGAAGTTTGAGATACACTTGGAATTCCAGCAACGATGCCCGTCCATATAATAATTAGTACATCGTATACGTTATAACAATTTGGTTAAGAAGAGCAAAGGCGGTGCGTACGTAGTAAGTTAACGGACACTGGAGATAAACTCAAAGCTGCGACCGAAGGTAAAAAGTGTCAGTCATCGAGAAGCCAGTGGGACGAAATTTCAGGAATACCGAGCCATGCCAAGTCGGTGATTCTGCGACTCTCCTTTGCGAGCACGCGAGTGCACGAATAAATCAGCTGCTGAGCAAACGAAGAAAAACGAGGCACACCAGAGCAGAGAGGCGCACTTGGCCGAGAAGTACCGGGGGGGGAGGGCGGGGGGAGCCGAGGAGACGTGCTTCACGCGTCGAGCGCGAGACCCTCGGGCTTTTTGCAGCGGCGAGCGCCCGCGTCGTGTCTTGATTCCTTTCATCGATGGCCTTACGCGGGACGCGGGACTGCGAATAATACCCGCACGCACTCGGAATCGACGTCTTACGGCCCCCAGAGCTGCTCCGGGGGAAAAAACGAGCCACCGCTCAATGGTGGCGAGGACGGCGGCTTCTCGGAGACGGGAAAAAAGTTGCCTCTGCCTCGAGCTGCGGGCTGGGGGGGGGGGTTCGAGGTGGAGCTGGGAAAAGTAAGATAGTGGCATCCAGGAGCGATCGGCGGGTGTTGCGAACTGTCGCTTAAGCTTGGCCTTCGTCGGCTCGTCGAAGCTTATTATTTAGAGATAATCAACAACGCTGATGAAACCGTCAATTTAAGGAGTCGACAAGAGGAGAAAAAGTAGGACCGCCGTTACGGTGATTGAACAAATTGAATACCTGCTGGGAATGGATTTTTCTTCAGAAGTTCGCGGAGTCATGAGAAATTCGAAGATCGAGCGATTTTGTTGGGGAAGTCGACAAATCGCCTTTAAAAGTCGACGAAAGTGCGTTACAATCGCTAGATTCCGTGACATATAAATTACGTATTTACACGGGCATTTATTTATTCATCTGTCTATTTATATTAATAGTGTTTGTATTTTAGAAGTTTGAAATTTCGTTACTTTCCCGCATAAATTGCGGAGACTGAAAAGATTAACTCCACCGTTGTGGCCACGTTTATTTTACATCAGCTATGCTTCTTCTAACTCTAGACTCAGCTTCAACGTTTTTTTAAAAAATTTGCGCCTTTTGTACATGCATCGATGACTCTTTGAAAATATAAAAAAACTCCTGTGTTTTATATCTCAGGATTTCATGATTTCACAATTTCCTGCCCTCAGCGTTGGCATCAAAAATTAAAATAGACTCATTCATCAGAGGATACCCTGATATTTGCTAGATTAGTAAGTTTCTCTTTATTTTTGTGCCGGCCTTTTAATATCGAAATATAAAATTAGAATAAACTTGTATATAGCACGAAATAAATCAAATTTAAATTCCATCATTTTTCGCTCGAACATATGGATTCTATATATAATTCGAGGCACAGTCGGCGTGCTTACATTTTTCAAAAGTTCTACAGTTGGCTTATATTACAAAATTGCAAACTCAATTTTACATTGATTTTTCACAACACGCGATATAAATTTACGATAATCCATGAAGTCAAGGTCACGCTATGTTTTGAATAAAAAAAAGCACGATAAAGTTAAAATCATCCTTGTTGCGAATAATTATCAACGAGAACAATTTTGTAACGAGAGCGGCGAAATGTAGGTTTCATTGTGCTGAAGTTCATGAGTCGAGGAGTGCGTCTCGATCCGCAAAGAAAGAAACTGGACAGGTCGTGCAATTATCGCTTAGCAATAACAAATCGTCGCGATCGTCCGTCGACTCTTGGCCCGGCAACTCCCCGACGAGGCTCAGCGTCGCGACACAAGGGCGCGCGTAGATAAAACTGCCCCGGGTTATCGGTCCGATCTAGCAGACGAACCCCAATGGCGATTTGTCTCGATGAGCTCAGCCATCGGGAAAATCGCTAAATCGACGCTCGCTCGCTTCGAGGCGCGTCCGGTGCTGCTCCTCCCCACCCACCCCCCGGCCCGACGCCGCAAATGTCCACGGGGGCGCCTAGGATCCCGAGCCGAGGTGACGGAAGTCGGCCCGGCGAGCCGTAGATCAGCGGAGAGAGGGAACGGCTCCGCCAGGAATCCCATTCTCCCGTTGCCGGGGGTCGTGACATTCCCGTGGCCTCTCCGACGTCTGCGAGGTGCAGCCGTTGCATGCGTGGGCGGGGACCAAAAGGGACACGCACCCGATGTGCACCGAGAGCGTCAGCTGGGAGTCGGTCGAGAGTCCCTCGTGTCTCTCGTTCCTCCTCGATTCTCAATTATGCGCCTTTTAAGCGGGGAACTTCGCGCCGATTCGACAGACTCTCGCGACGATAAATTCCGGGCTTCGGAATGGAAATCGAGCTGACCCCGACTGCTGATCGATTGCCGTCCATTCGATTCACCGACAACACTATATACGCATTCATTGTATGGTAATTAAAGCGATCGGCAAATTTGTTTCGATTTTGTGCTCGCGATCCCCAAGCACTTTTAATGCGTCATTTTCCCCACGATCTGAGCTTCTATTAACGACACCGCCCTAGAATAGAATGCAGAATTATTACATTTTAAAAAAATGCAAAATGTGTGGATTTTCACTTGAATTTAAATGCGTGCTCTGCTTAAATAAAGCTGATCCAGCGAATTTTGTTGGCCCGCGTACTTATTAGATCTCGCTTATGATAATAATTTTTATGCGGATGCACAATGGAAATCTCGTTTCATTTCGCGCAGAACTCCATGCAACCGAACGAATGGTGGCGTTCTTTTGCTGCTTTTGCAGATGTGATTTATCTAAGCCGGAGACGAAAAACAAAAGCAAGAGGAAAATTACCAAAGCAGTAAGTCAAAGTGCTGTTAGGCGTATCTTGGATTTCCCTGAATTCCACGGAGATTTACATAATCGCTCGATGAAAGAAGTCTGCGAATGTTACAGATAACAGCATATGCGTCGTGAATTGCTGTACACCGAGACGTCGAGGCAGGAATGTACCTCGAAAGATCTTATTCGTCAAGCAAATAAGTCGATAAGTCGAATACGCCATCTCAGCAGAGGACGTCCGTCGTCCCGAGGCGGGGACTCCGATTTTCGCAGTTGGACCTGCCGACGCTTCGTCCGGAGCTCCCTCAGCGGAAAAAGCCGCGCGCGTACAGCATCCAGCTACCGGGGATGGGGGGAGCAATGGCAATTCGATACTTTTTTATCCAGCGCCGCACGGCTCTCACCCCCTTCGTCGGCTCCTTCTCGTGCGGCCGCCCCTGCCTCCTCCCCCCGACCGCCTTTTCCTCTCGGCTCGGATGCCCAACGACGCTATATATTACGGGGGCTGCTCCTCGGCTGAAAGCATCTCCTCGACTATCGGTACACACTCGGTCTTCCGGTCGACGGCGACGACGCCGGGCGATATTCGGCGTCGGCGGAACGGCCGAGGCGTAGGATTTTTCCTTTCATCTGCCTCGCGCGCCAGCCGAGATCCTGGCAAGATGCCTCCGCGCTCTGGGAAACGGTTTCCACGACCCAGCCAGCTTTATGCCGCCGCACCGCCCCCCCCCCCGCCGCCGCCGCACTTTCATTTTCCCCTACTCACTCGCACTCGCTTATTCGCTCTCCTTTGGAAGTGAGCTGGCAAAAGCACACTAGCGCGCATACATCATGTGACGAGTTGCCTTCACGACTGAGGACGCCCGTAAATGAGAAAATGCTAATACCGAACGAACGCCTCGATAGCGTGACATTATTTTAATTTGGTGCAGCCCATCGTGTACGATACGAATTTAACATTCAGATTTATGAGCTGCATTACGCGGCTCGTCTCCATAAATTTCGGCGCGGTGCATTTAATCTAAAGAAAGCGGAAGCAAGCTGGATAATTAAGAAAGATCAAGGCGACGACCATCGCGGCCGCTAGGAGATAATTTAAAGGAAAAATATTTATCATGGAGGGCTCTGGCCTTTGGCGCGAGCGAATCGAGCCCCGGTCGAAAAACTTTATCCTCGCGCCCTCGATAAAAGGCCGCCCAATTGCTTCTCTCTTCTTCTCCGCAGGCCCTTCCCTCGTTTTTCCTCCTCCTCCTCCTTAGCTTAAGATTAATTCCGCAGTTGCATTTGAAATTCAGATGCCATTTTCATTGTAGGCAAATTTTTTCTCGACTATTTTCCGCGCAGCATTGGACCGGAAGGAGGCAGGAGGCCGAGACTGCCGGCGAGCCCCAAGGGTAAGACAACAAGGCAAGAGTCTCGGGGTGACGGAGCGCTTACGGAGCAGCGCTTATGCTTTATTTCTACGTCGTATCATCGAGAAGACCCAGGGCGAGTTATTGCGACGCTGAAAGCCGCCGCTTTTTTGCCGGCCGATCCGAATAACCCTCCTCCTTTCTCTGGCTTGGATTCGTCAGCTCCCCGTATTATTGGCCTTCTGTCTCTTCGCGCCCGTACCCGACCTAGCCATATTGCCCCTTTAAAAGCACACCTGCTCCGCGCCAGATTCCGTAGATGAGATTCGCCGTAGCGGGCAATTTTCCCCGTCGCTTATTTTAGTCCCTAAAGTCGATATGGAGCCTCGTTAAGTGTCGCGTTAAGGAATTTTAGACTTTAGTCATCCACGCAGGATTGGTTTTATTTTGACAGCCGGGAAACAGTGCGATGAAACATTTAAGTTCTGGCGGCTCGATGGACAAAGTTCTTAAAATAAATTGATTTTCAAGGTGCTGGTCCCTAGTTTACAAAACCCTGATTCTATAATAAGCTACGCGCGTAGGCGCTCACTTAGGCTTGCACCTAATTTCTATTTATTGATCATAGCTAATGCCACGTGACCGTTCAATTATCCTGTTTTAGTTTGAATGGCGCTACAATCGATCACCGACAGTAGAAACCTGCGGAGATGCTTGTACTGTAAAAATTATGAATGTCAGTGTTAACAAGCCGCACGACGATGTACAATACGAGTCCGATATAAGTCTTGCAGTGGGATTAATCTAACAACGAGTAGGGTTTGCATTGGTAAAACAAAGCAAGCGTCTCTAACCGCAGTCGTTTAACGTCCATTAGCTTATAAATTATTGGGCCACTTATATCCATTCGGCAGGGATTTTTTTGCGAAAGAGCGATCGGGGCAGGGCCTGCGCGTTGCCACGCAGCCGAAGCCAAGTTAAAAAGACAGTGGGTGAGTTGGTGATTCTCGAAAGCCGACGGGAGCTGAAAAAATAAAGAGCTCGAAGTCGAATGGGAGAGCGAATGAAGTGAGAATCGAGGCTGGCGTTGAAGCGCGTGCTGACGAAGGGCAGGGAGAAGCCCTAGAAGGAGGAAGGCCGTATGAAAAAGTGGGCACTCAAGAGAGGAGAGAGCAGCAGCAGCAGCAGCAGCAGGAGCGCAGAGGTGCGTAAAAAGAAGAAGCAAAAAGGCAGGCAAGCGATTACAAATTAACTTGGCGCTTCTTTCGCGAGTCGTTATTAACAGTCCCTCTCTGTTCTCGTCCAGGGGCGTCGCAGGCCCCCGAGGGGCTCGCTACAATTATTGCGCCTTTTGTTTCATGGCCTTCCTCCGTCCGGGAAGCCACGCCACCGGCGCAGGTCCCTTGCCGACTCTGTCGCAAGCCGAGCAGCCCCCCCCCCCGGCGGCCCCTCGGAATAACAACAACAACGACGACGACGACGACGACGACGACGACGCCTCGGAGAAGAGAGACTAACCGAGTGCCGGGGCTCGCCGGGAGCAGTCAAGGGTCCTGGATGAACTGCGCGAGCGACTACATTTCTTTTTCACCCTAAGCGCGGTCGCGACGCTACGAGTAGTATCGCGTTACCCCGGCTTATTTACGACGGGTCCCCAGGACCGGCGGCTGCGAGAGAAAGTCGAGGGCAGGAGGAATATGAGTGGGCGCGATTGTCGCTCGAGGACGAGGAAGACGCTCGTTGATGGGTGGCTATGGTTTAGCGGCGATGAAACGTTTATTGCTCTCTTTTGTGTCGTTTACAGTGCGGCTCTAATGAAATCGAGCACCTGTGGTGTAAGCGCGCTACGGGCCTCGACAATCCATCGCATTGTGGGCTCGGCTCGCGAGACTCGTATGTTTGCGCAAAATCATTTGCGCATCCTTATATAGGCTCGGCCGGTTCCCGTTGAAAAATTACTATATAATTCATAGGGCGTCGACGCTTTTATTCTTCAATTTTCAAATCGCACTTGCCAGTGTCTTATTCCTTACACCAATACTTTACACTTGTGTAACTTGTCTTTCAAAATTCACATATATATTTATTCGAGCAGCTGCACAAGTATTTGTTGACGATTAGAGAATTTAAACAACAGAATATATAACTATAGAAGAATATGCGTTTAACGGAAATTGTTCTCTCGTTAAACAATGCATGTATTGAAAATATCCGAATTGTTTTTTTGAATTGAATAATGCTTACTCGCATTAAAACTATCGATGATATATCTAAGCTATATATTCATTAAAAGTATGAGTAAAAAACAGTTCAATAATTATTAACTATAACTTGAATGTTTAAGCGCTAAGAGAATTATATTCTTCATTTATAGAACATGAAGGCCAACGTACAAATTTTCCAAGAATTTTGAAAATTTGGATTTATATTTATTTAGATTCTTAACTATGCTAACTTTGCTCATTAGAATAATAAAAACATTAATAAAAGCAATAATTATGGATGTCGTAATAGCTTGCGTTAATAATGTCACATAGATAATGAATAAATAAGGTGGTCGACTAATATTCTTATGCGAATAAATATTACGCTAATTAATTTGTCAATTTTATACTTTAATAAAATTTTATACAATTGATAATAATCAACAATGTTTGATTAAATAATTTTTTATAAATATTCAATCCTCAAAAATACAATATACCCTTAAAATACCTGAATAATAGGAAACCTAAATATTTTCGTACAGAAATTTAAATACTGATTTGACGGTTAATACAATGTTTCTTCGTTATTACTTTAAAAAATACTTTCATAATTTTTTTATATTTGTCGTTTAATAAATGTTTTATATTTTTACATTATTATGTAAATTAATAGTATTTATGAAAAATATTAAAATTACTATGGCTCATTCTCAAATCACATTTCAAAAGTAAGATTAATCGCTGTTAAAACACAAGCCAACCAAAACCATCGGTTAGATGGTCGTTCAAACCTCGAGCCAATCACTGGCAACCAATTGCGGTTGAGCCAATCGGAACGAACAAAGGATTCGTGAGCCGCGCCCCACAAAGAAAACCAAAACTTTGAGTGGTAGATATTTTTAGTTTTGAGCGGCTCTCACACTTCAAATCTACCATTATTTAACATACACAAAATTATTTAAAACCACAAATAGTGAAATAAATAATTCAAAATCTGTGTCGTTTGATCCAATCGTTTAACACTAGCTTTACAATACAATTGGTTACACAATTCTGATAATCCACGTTTCTATTTACTTGAAGTTCTTAAGTATTTATCGTTAATAATAAAATTCAAGCGAACACGCGTTACAGCAAAATTCATAAATTAATTCGGCGAGCGAAGTAGGAGTCAATGCTATGATGTAAGACCGCGTTATATTCTAACATTCTAATATTCAGGAAGTTAACAGTAGGAACTTAGAAAAAAGTCGTTGACCGGAAAAATGAAATTGAAAATCCGAACACGTGGAATTGCTTTGCCCAGGCATTTACAATACTCATATAGAAATGTTGGAGGGGCCTGGAGTCGGGCTCGTGCATCTACTGCCGTTTTCAGGCACGATCGTAGCTTTTCCTTTTCCGAAAAAGGCCCCTCGTAGTGTCAGTCTCAAGGTCGTAAAGGCGACCCCGCAGACTCCACCAGACTCGTGAGATAATAAAAAAAAATTAAACGGAGAGAGAGAGAGAGCGAGAGGGGGGGGTGGGGAGATGTAAAGTACGCAGAAGACGAAGAAGAGGAAAAAAAGAGGCTGCCCCGAAAAAGTCGAATAGTCTTGTCATTAGATTTATGGCAGTGACGGGACGGGAGCGTAGTATCCAGTATCCAGAACTAGTCCGAAAAATCGAGGAAAGAAGGAGGCCCAGGCCAGGGCCGCTACCCACCGGACAATGCAGTCCCGTTGTCTTTTTTTGGCGTGCGAGATAAAAGTTTGCCGGGAGCTGCGTGACGAAGAGGTCGGCGACGTTACGAGGACGTTTCCGTAAACAGCAAGGAGGATCTTCTCAACGACGTATACCGTTAGGTCACTAGCCTGCCCCATTATATTCTATCCTCCCACCCTCGGTCCACCCTCGAGCCCCGGCCACTTGCCCTCCGAAGTATATATTTTCGCGTTCAAGGATGCTGCTGCTGCTACTTCCTTCCCCCTGACTTTTTTTCGTTTTTTTTTTTCGCCTTCAAACCAGCGTGAAAATTGCTCGCGACGGGGCCGCACACCTTCGAACATCGGGGACGACGAGCGTGAAAGGGGCGAATATCGCCCGGGGATGCATTTACAGAGGCATCACGTTTGCTCTACTTCTCTTCATTGTTGTTGTGCAGGTAAGCGGACGTTTGCAGGTATTTTTCTTCCTCTTTTGCTCTCGAGGTTATGCAACTTTTCTACCTGAAGTTTTTCGCAATTTGATAAGAGAGGTTACAAGGACACTCGACGCGATTTTCATCGAGTTTCCTTCAGGGAGTTCGTATGGGTGATTCTATCTTTATACATATATATATATATATATATATATATATATCTTTTATATCTCTCTCTCTCTCTCTCTCTCTCTCTCTCTCCCTTTTTGTACATGGGCGTCTGTGGCTTCGTATTTTCAATGTCTTGGTTCTTATGCTTATCGGTCATGAGACATTCGTTGACATCTTGCGAGCTAGGAAAAGCTTTTCAGATGATGATTTTAGAATTTTGTTAAGATTTACAGTTAGCGCACGCTTTAAGTGGGCCCTTTGAGTTTTATAAAATATTAAATACGAAAAAAAAATTTGCTAATTTTCTTTATATTTATATGATTATTGCGTTTACGAATATTATGAAAATCATACCAACAAATATAATAAGATGGAGCACTTGCACATAAAACCGAGTCATAAAATTTACTCGAAATGCTTGTATAATTATTTCTTAACATAATAATACGAAATTATCCAAATATCGCGTATACGGAAGGAAATTAAAATGTAAAGAAAATATCTAGTAACATGTGCCTCACGTAATCGGTTGATAATTTATTATCTTTTAACAAATCTCTAAAGATTAATCTAAACGGTTATATTATTTAAATTGGTGCATGCGTGTGCATAATTGAATATGTGGCTCAACACATGCGTGATAATTGTCCGACGTCTTAAGGTTATTTAACTTGTAAGCCATAATTTTTTGTTACCTAAAATATTTGAAAAATTACTATATTCAATATGCTTAAATCACATATAAGTCTATATTAAATATCCAGTAGTGTAATTAAAAATACATTTGTTTTTTTTTTATTTTAATAAAAACTCAAATAGAACCAAATAATACGGAACCAAATAAACGATGGATATTTCAGGTTGGTATTTATTCATCTTATGATTTTTTCGCACTAATAAAAATTCTTTACTTTGTAAACTTAAGTATTACGAAAAGCGTATTGGAAAATTTATTATAAAATAATATACGAAGCAAGTTAATTATGCACATGCTGCTATGGAACCGAATGAAAGTAGGCTAAAAATGTTTTTCGACTTTTGTGTAAAGAATTTCCGTTCAGTTATAAATTATGAAATTATAATATTAAGAGAAAAAGGAAGAAGTTAGGTCACGGTAGGTAAGAGATATAAATCTCGCTCCGTATATATTATTCAAATGACTAGTGAATAATGATCGGACATCCTTTTTGACATTAGCCGTAGTTTTCTCCGAGTGTAATCAAGCCAGAGTCAATGGCTCGAAAAATGTAATCCGACTAATTAATGCGACATTCCGAGTAGTCGACAATGTGCGCATTACACCCGAGCCCCGCCTCACCTTTTCAACCGGTAGAATCGCCGTCGAAGGACGAAGCCCTGAAGGAGAGGGCCCGAGCTCTCCACTCGTCCCGGAAACACGCGACAAAGTTCTAGCCTCGGCTGCGAACGCGATCCACGCCGTTACCTCCCGCGATCCCTTGACGAACTCGGCCTTTGTCGCGTAGTCGCTAAAGCTCGATCAAGAATTGAATTCTCGCGGACCCGTTGCCCCGCTGACAGCCGCTTCGCGGGCAATATGGATCTTTGATAATAATTTTACAAAGCCGCGGTGCCGGAGGACGAGGCTACGGCGTATGTCTAGCCTGGACCCTTGCCCGTTCGGTGCGGAGCGAGGGGATGCGCTCGACTCTGGGTGAGAGAGGAGACGAAGGCAGAACTCGCGAGATAGCGCGAAGAGAAAACGGGAATGTAAGCGGCGGGGGCTCGAGGGTGAAGTACGGCGTCAGGGACAGGGCGGCATGGGGGAGGGAGACGGCAGAGCGGAGGGAAGGCCAATTAGAGGGCGGAAAGATTTATCTGCGGGCGACGGCTGTGCTACGAACGGATAGTATAAGGGGGTTGCGCACGGACTGGTAGCGCCTTCGAGCTCCCGTCCTCTCTCACTCTCTCTCTCTCTCTCTCTCGCTGTTTCTCCGTGTTTCTCCGCAGGCGATTCATTCCCCTCCCACCTCTCGCCGTCCCTCGTCATGTTCTCACTTGTATTATTCCATGGTCGAACACCCCCGAGGCTTCCGCCGCGCTCGAAGCTCACGACCCTCGCGAGGACTTTCCCGCAGCAAGGACGAGGTCCAGCTGCCAAAGAGAAGGCGATTCTCTTTTTTTGAGCGGGCGACGTCGGCTCTAGGCCAATTGGAATTTTGGCACGTATGCGCGATATTATTATAAGAAGGTGACGGATGGCGGTATGCCGGCGGAGGGGAGATGGAGGACAGGGGCACTTTGATCCAGACACCAGCCGAGATATCGATTTCTGGCCTATTTCGGGATTCACCACCCGCTGAATCACAAAGCCGATAACGCGACCGAATGGAGCTCGTTAATTTATGAAATCAGACAATTTTTAAATTAGAATTTTACTAGCAGTACTACTACCGAAAATTACCTTGCCTTAAATCTAGTGGCATTGTGTTTGCTTTTTTTATACTCTAAAGGCAAATATATATATATATATTTTTTTTTATTTATTCATGTCATCATTAAACGTAATAGAAGTTATTTCATTTTGCATTTTTTGTATTTGCGTTTTAAAGGCGCAAACTTTTTGCGACGATAAATATTGTCTTTCTCAATATCGAAAACTAATACAATCAAGTATAGAACTTTGGGTTTGAAATCTAACTTCTTAAAAGTTCTTGTGTTACGATTTCTCATCAGTGAACCCGAACAAATTTGTTTACTTCTTCAACCAATAATATTATATAAACCAAATAACGAGTTATGCAAATAAGATCGAAAAAAATTTATTGTAATTGATAGTGGTATATAAACATTAACTCCATCGCAATATTTATCAGTGACTTAAAACATATATTCTTTAATTTAGACTGCGAATACTTTTAAAATTACAATTTCAAATTTCAATTTCTGAGCGGCATTAGTATGAAGACAAATAGGTTTTTTCGATATATGCTTAGTGTATATATATATATATATATATTAAATCGTTCAAAATTGAATTTGAAATGTGTTACTATTAAATTTTTTGAAGATATCTCATTAAATTTGTAAGTCTGGAAAAAATCATAAGGAAATTGTTTTTCACTGTCAAAAAAGTAAAGCACAACCAGTAGATAAGAATATGGCTCGTGTCATCGCTTTAAGTACTTTCAAGTAGAGTTGCGAGTCAATTGCAGGGTCTTTAGTAACGTAAAAGACAAACAAAGAGGTGCGAAACTCTGAGCTGATCAAGGAATAATCCGCACCTCGCAATTCTCGGTACGCTCAAGAATTATTTTAATAAGCGGGAGCTGACGTCTTAACTGCTGACGCCCGGGAAAAAGATCAAAGCAAGTCGTCCAGGTGACGTCGACCAGTATTTACATGGCAAATAGGAAGGGCCGCCGGTAAAGGCCATCGAGGGCAGGAGAAGCGAGGAGAATGGGAACGACGAGGATAACGTATCGAGCTTCTGGCTAACCGTCGCCTCCTCGATCCGCGACTGGCGCAACGCTGGAGAGGAAATACTTGGAAGAGCGAACCTCGTGTGTCAAGCTCCCCGACATTTTTATAGACCCGCACGAAATTAGAGGCTCCTCGGTCTCTGTCTGTTTGTCTCTATTCCAGCCCCTTGGTGAATAAAAGAATTGCGCCAACGAAGGAGTCGGCCCGAGGAGGGTTGGCGGCGGCGGCGGCGGCGACGAGGAGGTAGACGGCAACCGGCGAGCGGGCGGGTGGCGGTCGGGGGGGAGCAGATTCGCAACTCGAGGAGATCTCGGGCGGTGGCGGGAGGGAGGAACCGGAGCTCGTGCCTCTTCCAAAAATCCAGCGAATTTCTCTTAGCTATCGCCTAGGACTGAGACCGAATCGCTTTGATAGGAGGAGCGGGAAAAGAAGGGGAGGACTTGGAAAAGCCGAAAAGAAGTGTCCTTAATTTAGAAGATTTTCCGGTGCTTGATTCACTGCGATACTACTCTATTCCGCGCTCCACATCACTTTATCTTAACGGTTCGACAAAAGCTCTAATTTCATCCAAATTCCCTAACAGCGCTTGGGAAAAATCTGCACTCGATTCGCAAGACTCGCGCTCGATGCTAAGATCCCGTAAGCGAGCACCGAGCGTTGGAGCGTCGGAGTCGCGAGGCTTAACGAGGATCCTTCTCGCGTAGGATACCGCGATCGTAGAGTGAGGCTGAACCGGAGCGGGTCACCGGCAATCCTTCGATCAGTCGAGCGCTCGCTCAATCCACTTTTAAGCTCCGTCGGTTGTAGCAAGTCTTGCATCTCGGAAGGGAGAAAAGCCTCCAGGAGGGTATTGGGCGAGGGCCGAGGCTCGAGAAGAGGCGAAGAATAGACTCTTTGTGCCGGTCTATCTTCGGCTCCCCTGGCCGGCGCTTGGGCCCACTCGCCGGGGCGAGCCTAAAATTACGATTTAATTATAAAGCCGAAAAATGCCGACCGCGGGCGCCCCTCGCTACGGGAGAAATCGCATTCGCGTGCGTTCGCATCGCGGCTCGCACTCCATCATTGCCGGGGGCGCCGGATCGCGGCCCGGTTCATTTCACGGTGCGCGAAATAGCCGCCGGGCTCCTGGAATAACCCTGGGGGACGGGCTCCTGCGGAGAGGAGGACGCGCCTTCCATATGTTCGAGTGAGCCCTTACAGGTGGGCGGCGGCGGGGGGAGGGCAGCAGCGATGCTCGCCCATCCCGGATTCCCTCGCCTCTGCAGGATGGTCGCGGCCGAGGACTCCGAGGGCCAGCGGATGACCAGCCGCGCAACGAGGCGCTTTTGACTCGAGCCAATGCTGATCGCAACGCGGCCTCGGCCTCCTGCCAACGACCCCACCGAGCGACGCGCCCGTTTTGGAGGCTCGGCTCGGGCTGAAAAATTAACCCGGCTACGAAATGCAGGAGCCTCGCTTCCACGAGCGCACCGACGCGGCAATGCCTCGCAAATTCTTCATTTATCCTATATTTTATGCTTCTGAAGTTTCATGCTTCAGCAGCTTTGCACTTTGGTTATTTATGTGCTTACTTATCCTTAATTTCTCTACTTTTCCAATTTAATATTTGATATGCGTGGAAGACAGCCACTGGCGAATACAGTTATTTATACATTCAAAATTCAATTTGACTTCTGAATAATTGAAACCAGCTTTTAAAAATAAATTTTTTATAACCTTAGAAGTTCTCGGTTGTTGAAATTCGGCTTTGATTATTCTTGAATAATGAAACTCATTTGGCTTACAAATTTCAAATGTAATACAAAATTCTGCTTAATTACATCCAATTCTAGAAATACTAACATTTATATTTACTTAAGGATTTTATGTAACTGTGCGAACGGGTTTACTACCGTTACGAGCGTATGCATTTCCTTTCTTAAAATAATTCATTGGAAGTTGAGGGAGATAATTAAAAACATTTATTTCAATCGATTTATTTGATTTCTGACAAATTGCCATCACTCTTCAGCAGTAGGATTAGGATTTCATCAATATCATCTTTTATGTATACTTAAAATATTTAAAACTTATACAGTCACTTATTTAAATGTATTAAAATATGTAAGCTATTTACCAAATTTATTCCGGTTGCCATTGTTCCAGGCGTACAAGCTTCTGCGAATATTCACATTACATACTTAATTCCTTTTTTTTAATATTTATTTAATAAAATCAAAAGTTACTAGAGTAATGGAATAATATTTGAATAACTGAGGAGAGTGCATTCTCGAATGCTTTGAACACAAAAGTAATAAAACTAATACATCTCGAGCAAAGACAAAAATGACTGAAAAATAATTATACAAAGGCGAATCGTACGATGAAAACATTTGAGCGCTTGTAATACCCGAATTAAAGTTTGTGTCCTTTGTCAACTTTAATTACAAGCCAAAACAAGTGTCAACTACTAATTTACAATGCAATTTAAAATCCATCTAAATTGTCAGCTAAATGGAATGAAGTTCTCATGTTTGAAACTCGAAATGAATTCAATGTTTATGGTTTAATTGAAGGATCATAGGGAAGCTTTATAGGAAATAATTAATGCGCAGGTACATTCAATGTATATGTAGCGTGTATTTTTAACTGACTATGAATAGGCCATTACGAATGAAAAGAATTACAATTTTTAATGGAAACGTGTCTAGAATATTGGCCAAGTAAGTTATAAGCGCCATTAGATTAGATAACAAAGCGTAATCGATATCAAAACTAATTCCGAAAGTTTCTCATTACTTCGGGGAGAAGAGAACTTACAGTATAAAGTAAGGTGGAGTAAGTCGGCACGTAGAGGAAAAAGGAAAGCAAGCCAGGTACATAAGGAAGGAAATCCTCTGCAGCGATGCACTTGGCCCTACAGCGGCGGCGGTGGCGGGGGAGCGTTGGTAAGGAAAGTTAATTGAAAAAATTAATTAAAGACGTTTCCCTCGCTCCACGGCCCGTGAAAATCTATATATAGCGGCTTATTCGTTACAGGGCAGACTTCAAAGGCAGCTGCGAGACGGAGATGGGAAATGCGAAAAGGAAAAAAGACGAGAGGGCGGCACGTGGCGGCCGAATTTACGGGATCGGCAGCCTCGTATCGGGCTCAGCCCGGATGAGATGCCAGGGCCAGGCTTCCGCGGGAGCGAGGGACTTAGGCTCGGATTCAATTACCGGAGAGCCTGCGAGCCATACGATTCCGACACCCCTCGGGAAAATCCATCCGCCTCGTCCGGATTCGGCCCGCCCGGGCGCGGCTCTCCCACCGCCGAGATCGGGAGCCCGCCGCGGACTCCTCTCGGAGCCCGAGGCGCCTCCCGTATCCTCCTTAACGAACAGGTGCTCTAGGCTCCGCTGTAAATTCCACCCCTGTAATCCGAAGTAAAGCGCTCGCCTTATACGCCTCGCGACGAGACGAATGCTCCTCTCCTCTTCCATCTCCCGGCAGGCCAGACCTTTTTGCCGCCGCCTCCGCCATCACGCGAGCCGAAACATGTGTATCCAGCCGCCGTCGCCGCCCCTCCGGACCCCTCCCACCGGCCCCGACGCTCCAGCGCTAGCAAGGGCAGTCCGCTTCGAGTCGGCGTCCTCCTCCGGCAGCCACCGCCGAGGACTCGTCAGGAAGAAAATTCCCTGCCACCCGCAGGAGATCGATTTTACCCGAGGATATATTTTTTTTTAATTCCAAGAACATCTTCCTCTTGCCTCTCTGTCGTTGGATAACGTGAACTTGAAACGAGAGTTAGGCTCTTTCTTGCGCTCCTCGCTATCGGCTGCAGAGGCTGCTTTCCCAGACGAGCCATGAGGGCTCGAGGATTCGCTTACTCAAATGCTCCGATCGAATGGTTTCGCGTTTGCGTACTTTGGAAAAGTAAGCCTAGAGTTCACGCGGCTCATTCAACGCAGCGCATTAGTTGAATGATAATTGATACAGGCCGATAATATAAATTCCAGTGCGAAGGAATCAATTGACAATAATCAATTCAATGCGAGCAATCTAATGAATCGCCGGGAACAATTAGAGTCCTTGATGAATTATCGGATTGATTGATTTATCTCGGTTGCGTGTCGCTTATGCGCACGTTGGCGAGATATGAAAAATGCTACGCCATCGTACACTTTATTGCATTGTGCGCGTGTGTGCGCGCGCCCGTGACCATACGTATAAGAGAGACACGAAAAGTAAATAGAGTATAGCCTTAACTTTAAAAATCCAAGTTTAACGATAAATCTACGAAAATGGAAATAGAATTGTGAGGAGCGCAGAATATCCATTACATTTCTTGAAGTAAAAAAAGGGTGGGGTCAGGCATTTTTTGCATCCTCGGGAGGTTTTGGAACAGGAAATCGGCAGACAAACCATTTTCGAAACCGAGTTCCCATCGAGCGACTATGCCGTTACTTTTTCGTTGGTACTTTGGTCTGCTATTTCGATTTACTGTTCAATCGCAGGTACATAATTCATCGAGCGTGTACCATTGTTGGTGGCTTCATTAATACAAATGGCGTCTACTGAATTCCTGCCGAGCTTTTCCCCCTCCGTAGCTACTGGTGAGCGAGACGAGGTCGCACGTGTCGACCAGTAAAATACAGAGAGAGAGAGAGAGAGAGAGAGAGGTAGAGGAAAAGATGCTTTACTGGGTATAAGGTAGAGCGAGAGAGACTGAAAGAGAGTATGCTCACAGATGCATATTCAGACATGCATCCCTTGGATCCAGTCGGGCATCCCCTTCGTGTCCCTCTCGAGTCCCTCGCCCTGCTTTAGCCGAGCGAGAGCAACTCGCTTATCTGTCGAGACCTAGGATTGGTCAGACGTATTTTTCCCATCTCTTTATCTCTCTCTCTCTCTCTCTCTCTCGCTCGACTTTTGCAAGAGTGCCTCACCGCAATAACATATTAATATCCTGAGCGACGGCTTGTGGAGTGTTGGCGGGGGCGGTGGCGGAGAAGGCAGGGCGGAAGATCAGCCGAAACTTGCGGATAACAGCGCTTTCGTGCTTTCTATCAACTCCCATCGGGTCTTTCACTGTGTCCAGCGGTCGTTAACGCTCGTAAGCCCAATGGCAGAGCGATCTAACCGAACGGGAACATTATTTCGTTGTGATTTTAAGAGTCGTAAAGAGTGCGTCGCACGTATTGTCAACTTTGGCCGACCGTGATTTTATAGATACGTGAGGCTTCTTCGGCCGGAGTCCGGGGAAAAAATTGGTATCGTCGCTCGTTACGAGACAATCCCTGAAATGGACAATTTCTCACCTCGTAAAAACGGATAGATATCCTCGGGAAATAAAAGCGCGACGATTCAATCGACTACAACGTACGGATGGTCGTTATTCTTTCAACATCCATCAAAATTTTTGACCGCTTGTCACGATTCTATCAATTGCTCATACGTTCTGCTTTTATCTGTTTATTTCTCTCCTTCTATCACTTTTGCTTATCGATTTAGGAATAAAAATATGAAAACGTGCCTGACTAGGGTTTTCATTACAATTTCACAGAATTACAAATCGAAGAAGAAGCTGAAAGGGCAGGTTAATTTATTCAGAAAGTGTCAAGTTGACTGCCTGTGCATATATTTACGAATAATAGATAAATACACGTTTGCCATTAGAATCGCTATATTATATGGAGAAAGCCAAACATAATACGCACTAAACGGATGACATAAGCCAATGTACGAGCATAAAAGCTTGCCAGGTAAAGATGGAAATAAAGATAAGTCGTACAAAAATTACACTAATAGCTGGTATATATCAACTTATTTAATTCGCATTTATTCCAATGTGATCAGTAATCATGATTCCTTCGAATTCTAAAGGAGATAATTTTATTGTAATACCACGATAAGAGATGAATAATTATTAATTATATTCATGCTGCAATTTATAATATTAATTGATGGTAAGTAGTCTTGAGCTATGCATGCATTTTGCATACGTAACATATGTTTTTTTATATTTGACGTGAAATAGAATTAAGAAGCTTTCATGCGCAAGGGAATTGAAATTCAAAATTTCGTGAAAAAGAACAAGCTCGTGATCACCTGCATCGTACGGATTGTAATTCTTCTGGTAATAATAATAATAATAAATTATGATTATTGCAGTAATAGTAATAAGAATAATAACAATAGCAGTAATAATGATAATAATGATAATATAAATAATGACAATAACGCTCGTCAACAATTAAATCCGAAGAAAGTTTGAATGAAGTGTGTGGGTCATGAATATTTCCTCTTTCCAAAAACTCGTTACTCCCTAGTTTTCAAGAAGGGTTGTTAATCCTACGTTATACAACGGCCGCACTCTGGCATTTTTCCTGGTAGGTAAGTCGAAGTGGTAGAGAGAGAGAGAAAGAGAGAGAGAGAGAGAGGGAGGGAGTCGGAAAAGGATCGAGAACTTCCTCGACAGGGCCGTAACTCAAGTCGGCGAGAGCCGTGTTTTAGAATAATGCCTCGCACGGCTCTGGTATTCCAAGTTTTTGATGAAAAACAGAAATTCGCTGCCGCGATAGAGTTGCCGCTACTCCGCCAAGTCTAGCATTAGCTCAGCTTCGACTCCACGTGACACTCGGCCTTCCTCTGGATTCAGCCGACTTCGACTGCCGGGCTTGCAGTAACCCCTAATCAGAAGGCGACTGTCCGACTCGTGCGTGCGAGGAGCGAAAAAAGAGGCCGTGATAAATGTACCGAGCGACGTGAGTGAGCATGAGGATAAATTTGAGCTCGGCGGTGCTTTACCTGTTTTTAGATCCGCGTCGGTGTATTTTTCCATGTTCACCTGGCGATTATCCGTTGTGCGATAGGGGATAAATAATCATAATAAACGCAAACATAATAATACTGAAATTAAAAAGCAAGGGTCGATGGATGCACTTTTAGGAGGGGAGGGCGTCAGGGAGGGGGCGGGGTTTTAATGGTGGTGCATCTGCCACGGATGGGACCGTGAACAAAAGAATAAAAGCCAAAAATGTTCTGTTTTTTTCTGATAATTTTTATTCGAATCGTATTTATTCGTCTTTTTTCATTTTATAGCAATCGTATAATCGGTATAATGTTTACAATGACAAAAATCGCGGAACGACGGAACGTTCCGTAGGATTATTTTCTCCGGCGATAGTTTTATCTCACCGTTTAATGAGCGTGAGAAAATCAAGAAAGCGAAATGTATCGCGGACCTCGCCGCTTCTCGGATTATACACAAAATAATACACGTCAAATTCATCGACTATTTTCGACAAAAATCGTTTATACTTGCATACGTTTACGTATAATCTCTACTATGTTACAAGAGAAGGAGATAAAAACATACAGAGTGTGGAAAGAGAGAGAGAGAGAGAGAGACAAAGCGAGAGAGAACGAGGGAGGGAGAGAGAGAGAGAGAGAGAGATTAAAAAGAGATAAAAAGAAGGAAGAAAAATTTGTTACAACAGGGTAAGAAGTTTTTATGCGTATTAGAAAATATGGGCAAATTAAAAAAAGGAAGGCAGATATATCGAGGGAGTGAGAAACAGGTAAGAGAAAAAGAGAAAACAAAAACGAGAAAGAAAAAAGTGTGCGAAGATTGAAGGGAGAATGAAAACACGGCTGTGTATATGTATGTGTAATACGCGCGCGCGCATGCGCCATACGTGAAAACGTCGCGCCTCCCCTATTCGTCATCGCCTAATTAATCGTATAGTATACACAGAGGAGGTCGCGGACATATTTCGTACGGAGATCCACCAAATAAATAATTCTTAATATTACATATTCCTCTTAAGAAATACTGGAGTCGCGCCGCCCTGGCCACGCGACCTTTTTACCATCATTATCGTGAGCTACTCTCGCATCGCCTATATTTTGTTGTCTGTTTTTAGCTAAACGCTAGTCGTATACATTTTCTAACTAGAATAAAATTACTTAAACTCGGTTGTAGAGTCGAGTGCTCTTTCGCGCTTCATTTTTGTCTCTTGATGATGTTAATTTGATGCTTGTTAAAAATTTTATTAGGTACTACGTAGTTTAGTACATAAGTATCTTTCGCGCTCGAACCGCAGCTTCCATCCGTTTAGTTTTTAATTTATTAAATCGATTAGCTAAAGCGTGTCGAAGTTTTTTTTGTTTTTTACGTTTCTTATTATTTTTTTCATCGTCATTAATATCATCATCGTCTTCTTCTGCTACTTTATCTTCTTCTTAATCTTCTTCTTCTTCTTCTTCATTCTCTAAAGCGTATGTATGCGCGAAAATGTAACCTATTCATATCTCAACTGACTCGCGAACGGTGCACGTCGAAAGAGAGAAAGAGATCGTGTTACTTTTACTTATCTACGTTTTCGTTTTTTTTAATTCTCAAAGAAGGCATTTTCGAATTGAACTGCGCAAGAACTCGTTACCCTCTTTGCAGGTACTGAGCGAATACATAGTTATATTCTAGACAATAACAACAAAAATTTCGAACACGGGAAAAATATATTTATACATACATACGTACATACACACATACATACATGCATACGAGCATACATACATGTATATATATACATATACATACATATATATATACATATACATATATATATATATATATATATATATATATATATAATATATATACATACATACACACACATATATATTAATGATCTAGATCGAAGACTGCACCTTCACCTATTTTTAAATTGAGATTTCAGTTTAGATTTTTATCAAGTCTTTCATTTATGCTCAGCAGTGAAGGGGCCTTTTCTTCATTCAAGATCCTATATAGGCAATATAATAAAAATAACAAAAATATAACATCAACAGCAGTCGTCGTGTTGCCGCTCAAAGGAACGCACGCACCGGTAGCAAATACACTTGCATTTTATTGCGTTTGGAGAAAATACAATAATAATTGTAATAATAGTATTAATAATACTACTACTACTACTAATAATAATATTAATAATAATAATAATAATAATATTGATGATGATGATGATGATGATGATAATAATAATAATAATAATAATAGCACTAGTAATATTAATAATGATATTAATAATAAGAGGCTTAATAATATTGAATGAAAATAAAAATTGAACAAATTTGTACACCGAGATTCGCACGACTATTTATAATATCATATTGAAGCCACATCACTTCGTCCATCTCGATTGCAGTAATATTTTCGAATATATCTATAACTCTTTTTAGCCTAAGCGTAACTTAATATCTAAGATTGAATTTTCTTCAGATCTACTTACGTATTTTAGGTTTCATTTTATTTCACAAGATAAAATTGAATATGCCTTCGCAGGACCGCAACCTTCTCTAACACCTCAGTTATTTTATTACTTCTTTATTAAGAACAGAAAGAACAAATAATAATAATAATAATAATAATAATAATAATAATAATAATAATAATACAAATAAAAAATAAAAATAAAGTGTATGCCTCTTTCGCGTGGGCGCGAACACAAAGTCTCCTCTCTTTCTCTCCATCGTTTATTTTAATTCTCACGCATTTCACTCTGGTATACAACTCCAAGCATTATAATTTTTCTTTCGTCTACCGGCTAAAATTTTTTTTTCGTCTCGGCCAATTTTAGAACATAATTGTGAATACAAGCATCGTAATGAATTCCAAGCTCACTTATTCACCCTTCTCAATGGCTTCAGAACACAACATTTTTATGCATTTATGGCGTAGGTTCGTAACGAAAAAAAAAAAAAAAAAAAAAAACAATGATAAATAAATAAACAGTGACAAACAAAATGTACATTGGTGAGCACGTGGTGATACTGATGTGGTGTTGGAGTTGGTGGTGGTGGTGGTGTGTTACAAAAAAATCTAGTTCAAGGGCATAATTGGTCGAGTTTGCGATCTACGGGAGAGTCCGAGGTACTTCGTCACTCACCGGGTGCAGCATTATTCCGTCGCCGCAACCGATAAGCCGACTATCGACAGTTACGCACATCCATGTCTATTTGGCATTACAGAAACGGCTGGTGCTCACTGCTACTCACCTGTAACATAAAGAAAAGCAGGGGCTGGGTTAACTAGTGACTCGAGTCGCCGTCGTTCGTTGCCTCTTAACTGGCCTGTACTTCTTTAACGTGCAGGCAGGGCATGGAGGGCCCGTTTCTTAAAAGCAAGGAGGCAACTGCCGCAGGCCCGGCGAGGACGGCACGCGTCCTAGAATTTGGATCATCGCGTATCTTTATGGCTTCCCTGGCATTTTCCCCGTTCACCAGGCGATGTCTCCTTCAGCGATCTCGATATCGACTACTTTTCACTTCGAGTTATCCTCTACGGGTGGAGGGCTTGGGCGGAGGCACGCGGCCAAGGATCGCCGATTATCGAGATATCAAGAGGCCCTCTGTGCCGATCGAAGGGGAGCGCCAAGGAAATGCGCTTCGTTTATGAAAAATAAATCGAGATTCGCTGGAGGTGCGCCGCGGGGTGAGAGAACAACAGGTCAATCGGGCTGTCCTTCTCTTTTTGCGCCGCGCCCCCGACCGGGCGGTCTAAGCTCTGAAATGCGAAGTGCTCAGAGGGAGAATCGAGCCACGGCCGTGGGAGCCTTGCGCGAAAAGGTCACCCCGCCGGTCGGGGCGGTCCAGCCGACGGGGACGGGATCCTCGAGGAGGCGACTCGGCCGCTACCCCGAAGACCCCAGCCAAAGTCTGGGTTAAACGGGCATCCAAGGCTCGGGGGTGAGCTCTCGCGTCCCGGGCAGAGCTAACTTCTCGAGCGGTGCCGCCCAGGTGGAAAATTCGCCGTGACTATCGAGCATTTTTACATAAGAATATCTACTTCTGTATTTTCCACGCTGGTCACCTGCCGTTGGCCCAAGTTGCTCCTTTGCGCCTTCCAAGTGCGCCCCGACGATACTTCGACGATTGCTCCTAGCGATGCTCGCTGGAGAGGTCGAGGCCTGCTCTAGTGCTCTTGAGCCAGAGTCGTCGCAAATTTGAATTCTACGCTCTTCGGTACTCTGTGCTCTTATTTTTAATTGCAGATGCTTATCCGCGTGTATTAAGTCCGAGGGAGGTGGTTGCCAACGCCGGTATCGCATGTTGGATAAAGCGGAAAAGCAATCGAAAGAACGCCTCGGCGAAATTAATGACTTTGCATAACCGAATGGCGTAGAGATACGTAGATAATGGTTCGTGCTCACGTAACGTAACGACAGTTGATTATTATTTACGAGCGTACCCTGATAATTCAGCGAATTCGCCAAGAGGTGGGGGGGGGGTAGACAGAGAGAGATAGATAGATAGAGAGAGAGAGAGAGAGAGAGACAGCTACAGCATGTATATTTAAATAGAAAAAGTTCGGATGGTGCTTTTATGATGTCAGCCGAGCAATATTTTCGGCGAGGACGCTCGATTCTTTCGGTGCTTCTTTTCTTAACGGACGGATATCTCGCGAGAGGAGGAAGTGCCTGCCTCGGCGATGTCTTTCTTTCCCTTGTATTCCCGCTCGCGGTGCGCTTCGTTCTCTTTCGTACCGCTGCGAGTCTCTCACGTGCCGTGGCGCGCCAAACGGACCGCGACCAAATATCCTCCCAAAAGTAGAAACATCATAACTCATCCACGGGGAAAGAGTAACGCGAAAAAGTTGTTTGTCCTGCATTTCTGTTCTCTCCCGACTTCTTCTTCCCTCCGCCGCCACCCACTGGAGTCGCGGACACGGCCAAAAAGATGAGATGGAATAAGAGAAAAGATTTTCAACTCTTGGCACAGCCGTCTACAAAACAAGCCTGGCCAAACTATCCTCTCTCTCTCTCTCTCTCTTTCTCTCTCTTGTACTTGCCTTTGCTTGCTTTATTTATTCGTGTTCCCTCTTTATCCGATGTTTCACTCTTCTCGCTCTCTCCGTGCCCATGAGCGACGAAAAACCTCGACGGCTTTTGTGCGTGAGTGTATATATACGTATATATACATATGCGCGCGCGCGCACACACACGCACACGCACACACATATAAATTATATATATATATATATATGCGTATATACGAATTTCTATACACGTGTCGTTTTTCATGCGTACAGAGGAGAATATATATATATATATGTATGTATATATATATATAGATGTATATATGTATATAAAAAGAACGAGAGACGTAATGGCTGTGCCCACAATGTTAGACGCTCGCGAGTTCATATGCTGCTCTCGGCTATTCTATTGCTCATCCATTGTACTTTGTCGTCATCCTCTCCGCGGGTTCATTTCTTCTTTACTCTATTCTTTCCTTATCTCTTTTTCTTTATTTATTCTTTATGTTTTAAGTACTGCGCGTAAACATTAACAAAAGTAGAATAACAAGTTCATCGTCGAGTAACTTTTCATCAAATGAATTAATTCTGTATGCAACTTTGAAATAAACTTTTTCACATTAACGTTATTTCCCATTCTGCTTACCTCTTCCATCAACTATCATAAAAAATCCTCTCGTACACCTATGAATCCTATTAAGATTCCCGAATGAAACTCCTCGTATAGGGCGAATCGTTTATCAAGTTATAATCGTCTTCAAAATTTTCTTATTCCACGAATTGGAGTACGTCCGGGCTACGCCCCTTATTTTATAATTGAATCAAAAGCCTGAAATTCAATGGTCATTTCCCCGATCGCTTTCAAATATTCATTTTAATCGTTATCCCGTTTCCATCCACCGCAACGTGACACCAAGATTTATCGCGAAATCTTCGTCGAGAGGTTGAAAGAAAATAATAACGAGTCACTTAAGCGCCTCGTGTATTTTCAGTGGGTCTCCCTCTTTTCAAGTCAGTCCTGATTTCCACGCCATTTAAAAAGTAGGAGGAAGATCAATCGACAGAATCTTCCAAGACAGACAGTTAAGGGCGCCGTGGTTGGCCTTGGCTTGGCACTGGCTGGGAAAATGGCCGCACAGCTGCCAAAGCCGACGCCGTCGTCCCGTCACAAGCGGATATGCTTGTACAAACAAGCGTCCGGCTAAGTAGATCTGGCCAATTAAAGGCGAGACGAAGGAAAAGGGCGGGAAAGCGAGGAAGCCAAAACCCTATTTGTGCGGGCAGTCACGGTCTTTCTATTTTCCCGGTGTTTTTCGCGTCGCGGTCGCCACGAACTGCTTTCCCTGCCTCTTTCTCCATGATCGCGTACGCGCTCTTCCTTTGCCGTTTTCCATTTATCAGGCTTTTCAAAGGAGCCAGGACTTTTTAAGCCGCCATAAATTTGCCCTCGGTGAGCTTGCGAGGAGCCGAACGAGGAGCGCCGCTTTAATGACATTCGAAGATCGAAAAGGGCGGGAGATGTGAGAAATTTGCGGGAAAGCGCGGAGCCGTCGCATGGCTTCTTTTCAATTCTCCAGCAATATCTTTGGGTTTCCCTCATTGCCATCTAGGCGTGGCCTCCCCCATATTTTCGAGCCATCATAATACGACACTCCGATGAAGGAGGCTTCTTATAATTCCACTATTTATTGACCATGATTTTATAAATTTTTTCCTCAATATGTAAATTCGCATAAGAATTTTAACTTAAGCTTTTCGAAACGATGCAATCATTAATATCCATATCAGCGGGCGTTGCGCGCTAACTTGTTATACAATTTAAAGCAACACTATTTTGACACGAATAATTTTTACTTTGAATAATTCTGTTTCGAGATAAGACACATATTTAGAAGAAACAAAGTTACGTTACGCGTTACATATTTTCCAGTATAAAAACTTTTGAAAGTCGAAACTGAAAATCAAATAAATAAAAAGGTCGTAATTCTTGGGCAACGGGCGTACGAATATATTTATTGTACTATTAAAATTGAATATTTAAATAACCGTACAAGCGATATTATTACGTTTGAAAATTCATCAACAGTTGTTGATATTCTTCGTAATGCATGTATGTGAAATGCACGTCATTTGAGAACAGGCTAAATAATGTTGATAATCAATAATGTAGTGAAATTTAATAGCCAATTATTTATATTATAAATTTGTTATTGAATAAAATACTGGGTTATTTAAATATTAATAACTGCAGCGTAAAATTTATTAAGGTAATTAAACAGTATTTGAAAGAACCATGTTACCATAAATTTATTATTAATAACTCCAGTTTCTTAATGTCTCGTTAGAGTTCAACATAAGCATAGACTAACATTTATAATATATATGTATAAAATATTAGTGGCTCATAATTAGGGAACGGATGAATTTCTCAAGAGATATAAATTTATTATATTCCAAATAAAGGACTATAATTACTTTTCATTGGCAATGCGAACATAGGCAGAAGGCACATTATCTACGCGATCCAGACTGGAAAAATAAATAAGAAGGGAAATTCCAGTTTAAAGGTGGAAGCTGCTCCAAATATTTACATTAAAGCCAGAAATATAAGCTCGGTCGTATGATGCATTAACACCTTGTGCACATGCGAGGGCATACGCATTTACATATGTTTAGTGGAGCATCAACGAGTTCGGATAAAGCAAAATGACGCAGGTACGAAGGTGCCCACGATAGAGTCTTCGAGGACGAGGAAGAGATAGTTCACGATATCGAGGGTGTTTTGGTCCATTAGGGCAACGCGCAAAATTGAATTATCGAGAGAAGTAGGCGAGAAAGAATTTAATGCTCCGGGAAAGTCGCGAAGAGGGCAGGGGAGCAGTTGGAAAAAAGCCGTGAGACTTTTGACGAACTTAAAGCTAAATGCAGATGTGAGAAAAGAGGGAGGGAGGGAGAGAGAGAGAATAATGCGTGATAAGGGTCGACAGAGGGTGCAGAGGTACGCTATTAAGTGCAGGAGAACTCCATGCAGTAACGGTGAGCGTCAGGGAGCGGAAAACGCGAGACGGAGATATGAGAGAAACGGTTATTATCTATCGCTCTCGTTACCACAGGTTGCTCGTAAAGCGGTCCGACTACCAGCTCGTGGGTACGGGACACCCACGCGAGCACGTGAGCAGGAGCAGAACGTGGATGTAACTGTCGGCTCGGTAAGTATTCGTGGCGACAGGAGCCGACAAGGAGGGGGAAGCGGTGCTCTACCCCTGGCCGAGCCCCGGGCAACGCAGCCCCGAGTAGGAATCGACGGCCGCCTCTGGGGTGCGCTTCCGGGGAAGAGCCCGGGCCCTAAACGGCCCTCCCTACGCACCCGGGGTGCATTCCAATGGGCAGGGCCCTGCTCCAGTCGTCCTTTGCCCGCCCTTCGAGGACCCAGGACTCGACTTTTTAGTGCCGGCTGAGTCACTTTTATCCCTTTGCAGTGGTATTATTTAAGCCTTCGACCACTCGATGATGTGGATTGCCGTCGGATGCCGGAACGGCTCTATGATTTTTGGGGTGAGAACGGGGCGGCTCGCACGCCATCCCCTTAATGCCGCAATTTAAACGTTCGAACCCTGGCACTTGCTCCAATATCTGGTGCCGAAGATATTTGTCTGCACTCGATATTGCGAGATGTTTTATTAATTTGGTGACTCGATGGCGATAATGTTCTCTAACTGCGAGCGAGTCGTTGTGGCTTTTAGGGGTTCTCGAAAAAGTCTTTCTAGAGCATTTCTAATTATTACCAATAATAAGCGTGCTTCTGTATTATATGTATCCTAGGCGTGTATATATAAATATTACTGAATACGTTGGTAATGAGATACGGCGAGTGAATGGAAAAAAGATAATAAATAAAGTTAATTTAAAGGAAAAGGGTTTTGTTTAATAGAGGAATTCTAAAGAACAAACTATTTGTAATACGTTGAGTGATAAATCTTGTCGAGGAAGGCAAATTTTACAGTTTAATAAAATATCCTTCTAAGGAAGGTTGGAATACGTTTCTGAAAATCAAGTGAAACTTGCGTAATCAAAATTTCATGGAAACACTATATCATTTTAATAAAGACATTCTCAACCGTATTAAAACTACTCGAAAAACAGAATGAAAAAATGAGAAAGAAGGAGAAAGCCGAGAAAACGGCCTCTAGCCCCCCATAAATTAAGCCATCAAAATGCCCTTCCCCATGCACTAAAACGTATAAATAACGCGCATCCGCGCTATAAAACAGAGAACGCAGTTAATAATTCATCATTCGACGCATCCAATTCTCACGTTCGTCTTGAGATATACGAACGTATACGCATGTCTCTGGGTGTTTGTATACACTCACACACACACACTCACACACACACATATATATACATACATTTGTACGTGAACGCGCGCGCGCGCGCACCCACACATGCACATAGTTATATATATATATATATATGTGTGTGTGTGTGTATGTATGTACGTATACATTAGGTATAAGTGGAAGCAGTTGTTGGGGTGTGCGTATGGCAACGCTTTAGGACCGAGAGGATGCCGAAGCGGCCTTGTACTGCCCGGAGGAAGCTCCTCGTGACTCCCTTCGGGATTCCTCGAGCCTTCCACAAACACCAGCTCCCCCCGTCCGCCGGACGGACTTCTTGGCCGCTCTTTCGTAGCCATCGGCGGCATTGCGCGATTCGCGCTCTCAACCCCCGCGGGGCGAGCGCATCCCGACAGGGGGGCGCAGGGCGCAGCGCCAGCCAAGCGCCTGCGAATTGCACCGCTGCAGTCGCCACTTGAGCGGGTGGGGGGGGGGGCTCGAGAGGGAGGGAGGTCGCCGAGTCGCAGACGGGGTGCCGAGCAGGAGGGGTGCACGAGCACACGGGCCGTAAATCACCGAGGATATAGATGGCTCCGGTGTCGCGGGCTCTACGAGCTATCCCATGCGGGTCTCGGAACGCCCCTCGCCGCCGCCGCCCCCCCCCCTCCAAGCCCTGCCCGTCCCGCATTGTCGTCGTCGTAGTCGACGTTCCCGAAGTCCCCACCGCCGGCCAGCGCAATCCTCGGGGCACTCCACCCAACCCCATTTTCGGATGCGTGCGAGCTGCCCCCTCCCTCCCGGCCTCGCGGGCAGCAGTCGTTGCATCCCATGACCGAATTACCGGGATACCACCTTTTTCCCGGGGGTCGCTCGGCCGAAAAGGGCTCGGCACGCACGGGCGCGTCGTAGCGGCCTCGCTGATAAATCGATGCGCCGGTGGGAGCGCCGAATCTTTTACCGAAACCAGTCGGAAAATGCGATCTGGGCTCTCCGGTCGTTCCCGCTCTCCGCCAACCCCCGGAGCGTCGAGCCCCGCGGTGCTCTTCCTCTAATCCCTCGCTCGGCGGCCCTTGTTAAAAGGCCGCGGAGCGTCTGGAATCGCACGGCGCGGACGAGAGAAGCTCTTATCGAGGAGATATTTCCTACACGGGCGCGCGACCCTTATCGCGATCCATAACTCCTGCGGGTGTTGCTGCTCGGGAAAAAGGAAGCTCCGGAGGAAATAAGATTTGCCGGTGACGTACGACGCGGCGAGCCCTTTTAAATCCATCCGCGTCATCGCGTAAGGGCAGCCGACGTCGTCGCGGTCCCCCGCTCCCTTTGGACCTCTCGCGGCGAGGGTGGGGAGGGGCTGAGGGTAGGGGGGGTGGTGGTGGTGGCGAGACCAGGGAACTCGAACGATTGTGCCTAGGCGCTGCGCTCCCGAGCCCCTTCCCTGCCGGCCAAATCAGCGCGTGGGGAGCGAAACGAAAATAAATGAATAAACAAATGAATAAACAAATAAATAAATAAAATGCCCCCGTCACTGTTATCGCCTCCGCGAATGATCTACAGCCCGAGATACGTTCCGTGTACGTACTTATGCGTGTGCGAGCTTGGGTATGGACGTGTTGAGGAGATATATGCCTTGTTACGCTCGGCTATCTTTCACGCACCGGGCTTTCATCTAGTGCAATTGGAACTCGCGAGGACACCCCATCGCGAATCGGCCTGACGGGTGGCGTGCGTGGGAGTAGCTTACACGGGAGTACACCGAAACGGGAAGTGCTTTTGGAAGCGTAGCACGAGCTGCGCACTTTATATGCAGCTCCACTCGATACCCCGGCCCTGCACTGACAAGGCTTTACGTGTACGGCCGTTGCCGTGACTCTTTTTGAAATAAAAACAAAGAGTGCGGTTTTGGGGGGGGGGAGAGGGAGAGGAGCTTAAAACTCATTCGGCAGACGTGAAAGGGGGGGGGAAGTTGAATTAATGTTTAATTAGGCATCTCTCGTAATTTAAAGCGCTTGTTTTGGTTCTGGTTTAAGGTAATCTCCTCGAGGTAATTTTGAAAGGTCGATCCGAAAACTGAGCCTCCGAGGTAAGGAGTGCTTCCCAAATGACAAAACTCCATTGGCCCTCGGCTCGCTTTAATAAGGAGCTGGCCAAGAGTCGCCACTCTGCTCGTGAGTTAAGCACTCGTTTGAAAGGATTCGGATCTCTTTGAAAAATTGAATAAATAAATGCCGGGTACGATTATTCCTACGGCGTACGTACATAGCAGGCAGAGCAAGGGAGAAAGGGTCGAAAACACGTGAGAGAGAGAGAGAGAGAGAGAGAGAGCGAGATAAAGGAGGGGGATGATGCATCGCCTCTGGCTTATTTCTCGTTCTAGCGATCTATCTATTCGTCTATCCATCTCCCTTTGCTGTTCTTTGAAAGGAAAGGAAAAAAGGAAAGGAGCCGCAGGGCGGAGGGAGCCAAGAAACGGGATGGAGGAGCGGAGCAGCGAGAGCCGGGCAATACTAGTCGAGGACGCCAGGGTGCAAAAAGACGAATATTTCGGTGTCACGTCGGAGAATCGCGCTAGACCGAGTCAGAGCGCTTACTTATCCGAAGATCGGGCGCCGCGTACTCGTACGCCTCCTCCTCCTCCTCCTCTTCTGTTGCCTCCGCCGTCGCTGGTACTACCCCTTGGCCCCCTTGTTTTCCGCTTAGTCCTCGGAGAATCTCGAGCGCGACGGAGACGACGATGATGCAGACCGCCCGGAAAAGCCGAGAATATTCTTCGTAGAAAATTCTCGAGAGGCCGCTCGAGAATAACGCGTTCCTCGGACTTTGATACAAAAAGAAAAGAGCCGCCGCTACCGGAGACGAATAACCCCCCGGGCTCAATTAATTATCTGACCTTTCATTCCTGCGCCGGGCTGCGTTTATTTTCATCAATGCTTGTTGCCTGCTTTCCCGACTCTCGCATCCGGCTTTCTCCCCACCACCATGACCTTTGCTGCCATTTTTACGTTGTCGCGAGTCGCGAGCTCTTTAATTGCGAAACGGAGAAAAGCGCCAATGCCGAATTCCCACTTGCTCGTCTAGCTTTGATCGCCCCTAAGTGAATTTACATGGGAATATTCGTTTTTAATGCTAAGAACAAAAGGGGCAAGCCAAGACTTTACGAATGATTTATAATGCGCTACCGTTGAAAATGTTGTAGCTTTTTAAGAGGATTTAACTGTGTTTTTTGGATGGTGTGGCGTGAATTGGGGTGGCGCGGGTTGCGCGGGCAGGAGGGGGATGAGTTAGTCGAGACAAAAAACGGCGTGAATTATTTCGTTGGATGCTTATTTTACTCCTTTTTAATTATTATCCCTTTATTCTTTACAATTAAATTCAACATTAGCCAACGTAATTCACGTTTTTTTTTTTATTTTCTTCTAAGATTATATTCTCTAGCGTTATTTTTTTGATCTTTCAAATATAACAAAACTTTCAAAATGCTCAAAATCTCAGATTTTAATAGAATTTAAAAGGATTTATATTTTTCTAACGCTAAACACCATGACATTTCATACAGAACCCTAATGATAATTTAAGCATTAAGACGAAATTTTATTTATATTTCAAATGTCGCATTAAATTACAGTATCATCAAATGACTATATTTTATAACGAAGCCACCATCCATCAACGATCAGAACTTTTTAAATACAATTAGTTTGCAAAATGATATTTTTTTACGTAACGTTCTGTAATATATATCTATATTTTAAGAAATCTCTAGGCAAATATATTTTCGGGAATGGACTTGAGCACGTCTGTTTACTCGATAAATCTCTAAGGGAGACGGATGGTTCCCTCGTTTCTTTCTCTCCCTCTCTCTCTCTCTCTCTCTCTCACACTCTCACTCTCTCTTCCTCTTACACATTCCTTCTCCCTCGCGTTTTTCCTCGTTTGCTATTTTTCGCGAACTGGCTGCGTTCTACTTTGGGAAGATTTTTTCCCGACATCGATAAATTATAGGTGGCGGGATTGTGCGCCGGCTCCATGTGTATATGCGCCTTACCGAGAGCTTTTAATGGAACGTGACATTTTCTTTTTAGTCGCAGGCAAAAGCGCGATGGCTCTCGGCTAGTTTGGGCGGGGCGGAGGAGGAGGAGGAAGGGTGTGTACGTTTAAGTAAGCAAAAGAGACGGACTTATCGAGAGAACGAGAAGAAATGTGGGAGGATTAGAGAGCAGGGGGGGAGGTGGGGCAGGAGAGGTAAGCCAGAGGAGGAAGTGGAAGTGGATGGTAATTCGTTCCGAAAATAAATTACTAGCCGGTGAAAACAAAGGCAGCTCTCGTCGTCTCGGATTGGTAAGTGTCGGGGATCAGGAAATCGGCGTCGTATCGCTCAGCGTCTAGCGTACGCTGTACATTACCACGGAGAAGACTTTATTTCTCCCACGGGGCGCCGGGGTCCGACGGAAAAGCTCCTTTCCCGGCCCCCTAAGATCCTCGAGTCTCGCGTTAACATCTCATGCAGAGGACTTCATTTTTGTACGGGCCTGCGTTAATTCGAGCGCTTGAGAGCTTAGAACACATGCGCACCCACTGGAGAAGCAATTAATATGCAAACGACGAGGACAAAAACAAGTGGTGTTGCTTAGGTTGCAGACCTTCCTACGGCACCACCGTTACCCAATACGCTTTCTTAATGGAATACGAATCATTTGCATGGCAGGCGGCCATTTCCCAAAAGCCGAGTCCGCATCTCGTGTTTCACCCGCTTACTATTCACAGAAGCTGCAAGATCCAATAACGAATTCGACTCCTCGATGCGAATACTGCTTGTGAAAACGCGTGGAGCGCACTCTACGCACCGTCCCGGCAGAGTTCGAATGCGCAGCGAGTTAATAATGCCGAAGCGCAGGCAATTTGTACGGAGGTGTAAATTAGGAGACTTTTGTCTGGCCGAAGGGACGGTGGATTATTGGCGGGGGGGGGGGCGAGAGAGTGAGAAATTCAACGAACGCTTGCAGCTATACGCGAGCGCGGCCAGGAGCCAAGACGATGGGGAGGCTCGGCGTTTACGAGGATTACCAGTCCAGAGGCTCAACGTCGCACCGTCGCCGGGGGGTGGGAGCGCACCTTTCCTCGAGCCCCTGCTCGCGCTCCTTCGGCTCAGCTCCGAGGCTCGGGCAGCAAGTTTTCCGTCCCAGCCGGTCACGGCTAATGGCTTTACGAGCGCCCGGGGCTGTATAAAGAAAATGAAGAACAGCGGCCGGTCCCGGTCGCGCGTAACTAACGGCTCGGACGTCGCTGGCCCGGGGGCCGCCGCGGCGTCATCTTCGCAGCGCGGGCAGGGCTCGCTCTTATTTGCCGAAGGCTGGCCGAGCGCCCGGGGCCAACTCCCCGCGGAATGTATCACAATTAGTTCTCGCACCCTCTCGAGCTCAGACGCCTCGGCGACGGCCCCCGCAACGCCCGAGGAACGCCGGGGCTCTCGAGAGTAAGCCCAGAGCTTCGGGTCTCGAGCCTCTGATTACGATGCCGGAGGTCGGCCGCGCAAGGTACGCTAACAACCCCGGATAAACACTAATGTTTTCCTAAGTTACGAACTAATTTGCCTCGCGAGTGAGCTGCAACTTCAATTTTGCGCGTCGACTGATTTATGGGATTAATAAGGGACCGAGCGCGAGGAAAAGAAGCCAGACGGCTTAATAATACGCTCGTACGTTGTCCCTTGTAAAATGATGCTCACTCCAGGCTACATATTAATAAAGCGCAATGCCGAGCTCCGCCTAATGACCAAATGGATAATAATGCCACTGGGCTCGTGCAGGACTACGGAGAGGAAGAGGGAGAGAGAGAGAGAGGCGCAAGAGCCCAAGCGATAAATAATCGACGGCACGGCGTCGGAACGCGTCGCTTCGCGAGCAATGGAATAATTAAAAAGTCCCGGGGATCGCCGATAAGGAACATCATTATTTCGTCGTAAATCAAAGATAATCGAGGGCCCGCTATCGTAGGGGCCGCCGTTTTTTGGGGTCCCGAGCGGCGGACCTCGTCCCTCTCTGGAGTTCGGGGCACATCAAATAGTCGAGGCCCTCGGTGCCCGAGGACGAAAAAGCGGTGGCGCAACATATCGCGTCCGGCTCGGCGTACAAAGCAGCGCGGCGCCGGGGCGTCAGATATCCATCAGGGATTTAATGCACCGGGCGCTCCGGTGAAAGTCGCCGGGGCTAAAAAGCGCGAGCCTCGACGCATGCGGCCGGAGATTGAGCGCGTGTTAATTGCGTGTCCCGGAGTAACTTATTAGTCGGGGCTGGGTGGGGTGGGCGAGGGGCAGGCCGGGCGAGCGGCTATAAATTGAACCGACGATATTTATCGAGAGCGTCGTAACAGGCGGCGGTGGCTACGAGCGAGAGTCGAGATACATTAAACTCACGTCGCCAAGGCTCTAAGCAGAATCGTCATCCTACGGGTGGTCCGACGCGGTGAATCAACCGCCGGGAAAACGCCAACTATCCCGAGTCTCGCGGCCCTTGCGCCCCCCCCCCTCTGCCACCCTGGTACACCCTATTTATACGCACCTGCGACGACGTCTGCTCCGAGGCGCTGCTCGCGTCCTCTTCCGCTATCGTTCCCTTGGAGCGGGGCGCGTAAGAACGTCGCTCACCCTGAGCCTTGGCCCAAGAGTCGCAATGAAATATCAGCACGAACGGCTAAAGCGATCCCCGGGTTTTCTCCGCCATTTATAGAACATTTTGCGAAAGCCGAGGGCTCGGGAAATTGCGAGAAAGTAGTATTTATTGTAATTGCCGCATCGCCTTGTTTTCATTTGATCCTTTGACATCAAAGATGCGCTTGTGTAGGTTTGATTATATTTAACGCGTCCTAGCAAATCGGATATCACGCTAACGTGTTAATAGGCGCGCCGTAAATATAATTGTAATGTATTACGGTACACTTAGCAACTTGAATTATGAGTTTGTAGAAGCTGTAATTGAAGTCTTTTCGCGGCAATATGATCAATTGCTACAGCAAAATGCTAACAACCTGCGTTTACTTTGTGATTTTCTATGAAAAAAACCTACGCCGAGCCGAGCGAGAAAATATATGTGACAACACGCACGTCATTTCATACTCAGCTTACGTATTTCATTCATCACAGACGGAATGTATCGAGTGTATGTTAATAGCTTCTTTTTATCCTCTCCATCCTTCTTACCAAAAGTTATACAGGTAAATTATTATTTGTTTACAATGAAAAAGATATTTGGAATCTGAGAAAAAGAGTTACTAGCTTCCTATTCAGTTTTTTTTTGCATAATGTATTAATCAAATGCAGTTGCGCGCGTGCTTATATATATATATATATATGTGTGTGTGTGTGTGTTAAAAACCGTAGGCCTGCAAAAATAATGGACGATTGGCATCGCGATGAAAAAGACTTTACTATACTTTAGGGAAAAAGTTCGTCCCGGTGCCGGGGTGTAGCGTTCGACGTTTTTAATGAATCACCAGAGAAATAAGTCCTGACCGCGAGGTGAGGCAGGAGCAATGTCAAGCACGAGCCATTGCGATCGGATAAAACGGTCAATCCAAGTTTCGCCTCTCGTAAGGAGGAATATTAAGTGGTTAGAGAAGAAAGATAATTTGGCAACGTCGCAGCCGCCATCCTTCTCTCTCTCTCTCTCTCTCTCTACGTTTTTCTCTTTTTGATCTCTCGTGAGAGGCTCGTGAGATGGGATAAGGTCGAGAGGGATTTTCGAGGAGGAGGGGGGGGGGATCGAGGCTGCGGTTGCTGTACCACGGAGATGAACGGAGAGCCGGAACGCGCGATGTTAGAAATATCCACGGGCGCGAGTCAACGTTAGGCAGCTTATACTCCCGGACTAGTCGAGGACAGCCCAAAGGGAGATGAAAAAAGTCCAACAGAAACAGAGAGAGAGAGAGAGAGAGAGAGAGAGGGAAGGGACACAACACACAAGACTTACACCCAAAGACTTGTATATCCTCTTCTGCCCTCTGCCTCTCGCTTGCCCTTTGCTCGGGACGCACTAGTACGGGAGAAAACGGACACGCTAGAGACGACGCCGACGGCGACGACCATGTTACACATACACACACACACACAATTTATACGTAAGAGCTGAGCTGTCTGTCCATCTCTCTCTCTCTCTCTCTCTCTTTCTCCTTTACTCGTGTTTTTGTCCCCTCGCTTTTTTCACTCCCTCCTACGCGTTTCATCCATCGCTTCTCCCGTCCCTTGTCCACCCGCGGCAGGTCCCATCTTTCTTTCTCTCCCTCTCTCTCTCTCTCTCTAGGCGAGCTCTTGCTGTTGCACGAAGCTCTCCGGGGATTCTGAGAGTTTTTAGAGTGCGGCCCCTCATTGTTGTGTAAATGCGAACCAATGGCGCCGCTAGACAGGACTTCGTTCCCTATTTCTCTCTCTGTGTCTGACTCTATCTCTGACCCCCCCCCCTCTTTATATATATATATATATATATCTGTCTCACTCGCGCGCGCTATGCCCGTTCTTTTTTCTCACTGTGTGCGACTCACTTTTAAACGCTAATATAATCGTGCGAAAACCAGATTTTAGGAATTTCGCTCAAGTCGCACACCAAGAGACTTGTTTAGGAACGCGAGAAACCGTCAGGATAATGTCGTCACGCAATCTTACGCACATTGATACTTGGAAAATATATGCGGAAGCTTAATTTCCCGAAGACCAAACTTGGTAAATGCATACTCCCGATATACACTGACTTGACGCTGCTTATTTTTGGATAATACGAAGTCATTTAGAGCTCTTACGCACTTCGCGCCCCTCCCCCCTAATTTGTATACAATTATTATTCTCGAAAAACATATGCTGATTTTATTAATGTCAAGATATTTAAAACTCATCTATTATAAGTGGAATTTTTTAAAATTATCTTAACTTTTGATTTTTCAGTGAAACATTTTACTTATTTTAATAACAGTTTAAAATGAAATGAAATGACATGAAATTATACCAATAATTTGTTGCCTTTACAATATTTGTAAATGGATAAAAAATCTAACTGAAGGGAGGAGAAAAGAGTAATAAAATTATACTGCTCAATCCTAATTATAATTTTCTATTTAAGCAGTAACATGGCAGTATATTAGCATTATTACAATCAAATTGCAATAATTTTAAGTTGGTCGTAAATTCGACGGTTGTTTGCAGTTGAAAATCAGTGTACGTTTTATAAAAATAAATATTCCAAGATTTATAGTCGCACAATCCGAGTAAGCGCACTCATTATCTCGCCGAGGGAGGAAGGATATTCGCAATAGCGAGGAAGGCATAAAAAATATTTATGTAAAGTAAACACGAGCCGGCTCAAGTGAAAATGTAAGATTCGCGAGTAAACGTAAGGCAAGTTCACAAGCCAGGAATGATTTAACGAGACAATTCACAAGAGCGCAATCTATCGGATGATCGCTTAACTCGGAAGCTTTCCTCCTCCCCCTCTTATCCAAACTCTTGGAAACCAACCTCTGGAGCGTCATTGCGCAGGAACGCATCGACTCTCTCCCGCCCTCTCGCTCGCTCACTCCCCCTCCCTCTCAATCCCTCGCTCTCTCTCTCTCTCTTTCTTTCTCTACCCCGCCCCCGTATTGCAAAGGCGTAGGCTTTACGGTGCTCAGAGTTGTATCACCCGATAATGACGCTCATAAACGTCGCGATAAAATCAACGGGCGGATTTACTGTCAGTCGTTACGCTCTCAAGGAAAGGCGTGAAATGGTAATGATATGTAATCAAAACAAATCATAAAGTGGTCGATGGATCTTGGGCGAGAAAAGGCTGCCTCTTATTTTTCCACCTAGTGCTACTAAGTGCCCCGTGCGAAATATTCGACGACGATGTTCATGATTGTCTCAGGGATCCATAAGCGAATATCGCCCAACCTTTTCACATACGCCTGTAGGCGAAGGCGCGCACGCGTGTTTGTCCGTCATTTTGAGGTTATGTCTCGTAAAATTTAGGTTACTGTTCCAAGCGCGTTGCCTTCACTTTTTAATCGCTCTCTTCTTGTTTGACTTTTTTACGAAAACCTTTTTTGTCGATAAATTCATATCAAACCTTGTAAAATAAAATGCGACACAATTGAAATGAGATTATTAGACATTTAACGCAAGATAAATCTCTCACGAAATGACGCTTGCATTGACCGGCCATTTTCGAACGAATTTCGAAAATGTAATCGTGGGAGCCACGTTACACATTCAGTTTGAGATATGTCGCGAGCAAGACGTTTTATTAGGCTAATAACTGTAGGAGTCGAGTAACTTAAATAAAGCAGAAAGAGGTTGAGAATTTTGGTAAAAAGGATTGCATGCACGTAGAATTAATTTATTGGCTAGAAAAAACTTGGTGGAGGGGCGGATGGGCGGGCATAAATTCTTATTTCAGTGATGTCATTTTTAAAAGAATTTTTACGACTCCCGACATTTCGTCGCCACATGTTGTTCTGTAGAGAGAGAGAGAGAGAGAGAGAGAGAGAGAGAGACTAAAAAATAGAGATAACGCGCAAAAGTTGCTGACTGAATCTCGCTGGTCGTCATCGTCTGTAATAATTAATCCACGTGGGGTTAAATAGGGGGCGTTCGGCGGATCAGGTCACTCCTTTGCCGGGTTCGGCGCAATAATCGGGAGGCCTACCACTCAGTAATGAGATGCTGCGGCGTGGAGGGGGGGGGGGGGGGGGGGCAGGCACCCCGATCACCAGGAAGGAAGCAGTTAGGCCCGGCCCGAAAGTCGTTAAGTCGAGTTTACGAGGTGTTGCCGGCCGCTGGGAAACCTGTAAATCTTTGGAGCTCGCGGCGATGTGCACTCGGTCGGGCGGACGCGTGCCAGTAGTCGCCCTTGAAAGCTGAAGATCCTCTGGGTAGGGGTAATGCCTGAGACCGAATCGCAGCGCCTTTATGGATCGTAAACGTCTTACTTTACAGTCGATAAAGATCCGCGCGGGCCACGGCGTAGCCACCGATCGACGGCGTCGAGACCAGCTAACCTGGGGCAGGAGGCCGCAATTTACAGGGCCGTCGACTCTCCTCGTTAAACTCCAACCCTAACCATTCTCTTACGTAAAGGGTCGAGAGGACGAGTTGGGCGTAATAGGCGAATTCAGCATCAATTACTAACGAATACTGCGGTGATTGTATAACCGAAGTCTAGCTTAAATGCTCAGGGAAACGAGCATCGTGGATCAAATGAATTTCTACTGACCCCCCCCCCCATAACCCCCCCCATTACCAGTGCCGCCCATCAGCCACTAAGGCAGCGATAGAAGAGGGAAGACTTAAACGAAGAAAGGAGATATATGTTCTACTAGCTAGAATAGGGAAAACTTTTGGCTTCCTTTTAACTTTATACGGGAAACTGGACCCAGTACTTCTTTAGATTTATATGCTGACACCGTCATAAATTTTTTGTTTAAGTATGAGCGGTGCATAAATACATATTAAATACGTGTGAAGCGAGTGAAATTACAAAAGTGAATGTTTTGAATAATAAAGTAATAATTATAGTTGGCGTAAAATGAGTAGTAAAACACGTCGTAAAAGTAGACAGACGTATTGGAAAATTTAAAGCAGAAGGAAGTAAAAAGTTTGGGGACGCCATTAGCAAATGACTGCCTATAAGCAATAAATAATTCGAAAGCAATCGGTGTCTGGCAAGTAACGCGCGTCCAAAATTCGTGGAGGCATAATTCAATCGACTCCCACGCACAGCCATGGTTAAGTGCACCCGGGCGCATGTACACAGACAGACAGAGAGAGAGAGAGAGAGAGGGAGAGAGGGGGAGAGAGAGAGAGAGAGAGAGAGAGGAGGGAGGCCCGTAATATCCGCTCTGTCGAATAAATTCGCAGACGAGCTTTCATTCGACTCCCGTGCGTGTGAGTGATTAATTTGCATGGCGGTGGGTGAAGCGGCGGAGGGGAGAGGGCCAAATGAATTTTCGCGTAACCGCGCGAGAGGAGTTTGAGGCTCGCTGAATTATCGAGCCAAAAGTGCCCACGCGGATTTACGGGCGAAGGAACACGAGGGCGCGTGCGTCCAAGGTGAAAATACGCGAGTCAATCGGTCTTGCTTTTCTCATCCCCGTTTTACGGACTCCGGCAAGTGAGAAGCCAAGAGGCGGACACGCGCGCACGCATGTGAACTGGGATGCGTTACGCCCATGTTGGCACGAGTCGATAAAAACAAACCATAAAGCGCATTACGGCCGATCATCGAACTATTCGGACAGGAGGGATCGTACGTCATAGCTTGGTGGGTAGCAAAGTGGGCAATAGACTTGTATCCGCCAGGGTGTTTACGCGCTTGACTGTCGGTAAGGTAGAAAGGACGACGGCTATATACAACATCGCACGCGATATAGGTATACAAGTACCGACGGGCGGCCACGAGCCCAAGCCGCCCTCTGTTGGCCATTAGCCAAAGCCCATTTGAGCTAGTGCCAACCTTAAGAGGCCTACGCGCGCAACAGCTCGCTCCGAGCCTCGCGCACGCACGCACGCATTGCGTCGCTCAGCCGCGCGCGGCTCCTTTTTTACACGGCTCTTGCAAAAAGCGCGAGTCACGGCTCGCGCGCCCGATAATGACGGTAAATATTTGTCGCCGATGCGCGCGGTAAGAGTCCCCGCCCATTGACGGCCGTGGCCACGCCTATTGCCGAAAGGGCCGACGTGTGTTGGACGCTCCGCGGGTACCGGCGGGGGGGGCGGGGGTCGCGACGCCGGTACCGATGGGCAGCATCGGCGGGGAGGGGAGCGATCCATAACGTTTGAGTTAAAGTTGCCGCTGCGACAATGAAGGGGGGGGGGCCCGAGGCAGCCATAATTAAGAGGCGCAGTGCGAGCGCAGATCCACGAGGTGGCGCTTCGGCAGTGGTACACAATGGCGCGACGATGAGGCCCCGCGAACTGGACCTCGCCGTTTTGCCTACGAGTCCGAGAATTACCCACGAGACTGCACAGGACGGTTTCGTACGTGTGTACCCGCGCAGGCCCTCGGGTGTATGCTAGAGACAAACAGAGAGAGAGAGAGAGAGACAGAGTGTCTGTGCGTGCGAAGCATAGAAGGGCCGGTCGGGGTGAATAATTTGACAAGGGGCCTATAGTCTCAAGACTTGCGGCTTAGCGATGCGATTTTTACAGCATGTCGACTGATTCTAAACGAAGTCATCCGGCCATAATGTGTGTGTGTGTGTGTGTGTGTGTGTGTGTGCGAGAGAATGCCTACACGCCCGGCCCTACTGACTTTAATTGATACGTTGGGACTGTACAAATCAATTAACCTGTGCTCTTGCTAAGTGTCAGGAGTGCGATTGCTTCTCCTCCAACTCCGCCGAGTTCCATTCGACCGTGAAATTGACTCGTTAATAACGCAACTAGCAAAAAACACTGAGTTATGGGGCCCGTAACTGGGTCGCGTTTAAGAAGCATTTATTGCCAACCAATTTGTGATACGGTGCAGCTTCACTTTCTTAGGTTTGGGCCCCTTCGACGCATACCGTCAATTGAGCCACTCAAAATCCTCGTCGTTTGCTTAATTGTATCGGATTTTTAAGAAAACGTTTTTTTAACACACATTTTCAGGAGTAGTGCTCTTGAGCCGATTAAGCTCCACATCTAAGCGATTAATCATACTTTGTAGAGTAAACTGTGCAGGGAGTAAATTTTGAGAATGCCTTGTAGATTTAATTACTTTGGTTCTAGAGCGGCCTTTGACAATAATCTCCTCTTATTATTATGAAATTCAATTTATTTTAAATTTAATTTACATCGATCGTAATTTCATTTTGACAAATAATCGCTTTCGAGGAGTTTTATAGTGTACCTGAAACGAATGGCTGAAAATATTTAATTAGGTAATTACTTCGAGTGCTCTTATCCCTATATTCATCAATACATAATTATTTTGTACCCGTACTTGAATTCAATCAAGTCGAGACTACAAGTGAATAAAAAAGATGGTCTTTTTGTGTTGTATATAAAAAGAAAGTATTCGCTATTAAGATCTTGGATAAAGTCTTAATTTAGACTATCGTTGTATGTTATCTGTCTTTACATCTTAGTAATTCCTTTTTGTGTAGGATAATAATGTCTGTATACGTGAATATTAAACTTATACTATTATCAATCATTTTTATTTCTAACTTTTAAAAATTCTATCGATATAGAACGGTACTAATATATGACCAACATTTTAGCAAGTTATAGGTATTTTTTTCTAAATCTACACACACCCGTAAACATTAATAAAATTCTAGTTCCTTCTTCTTATTTATTTTCGCATTAATTATTACACCAATACCCATTACAAAGCATTATTTAACTTTTATGATAATTGAATTTCAATGAGTGTTAATACAATTACCGTGACATATTCTATTATTCCAAGCATAAATTAGATTAAAATTTAAATTAAAATCAAAATTTTCGTTAATAAGATATCGTTAATCAAATTTTAATGTTTACGTAAAGAAGAATGAACATTTGCTTGTCATGTTTATTTTTAAAGCGGATTTTCAAAGAATGGAAAATGCACTCGAAAAATAAATTTATCAGTAAAGATTTCTTCAGAAGGTACATTAACGGGGAAATTTGCAAAAGAAATTATTCGTAATAATTCCGATTTAAAGGGAGAATCTTTAAAGAGATTTCACCAGCAAGGTTACAAAGGCACTCATAAAGTTCCTGTATCGAAAGCTGACAGGTGACCGAAGTCTTTGCAAAGCGTATCCCGGTCTACTCTTGTGTCCCTACTTTCAGGTAGGAAATGTCGGCTCAACATTAATGAAGCGTCTATTGTACCATAATTAGGATAGATCATTATACCCTAGTTACACATCGATAACAACATACAAGATAGCCCTTATTCTCGTTAAAACGATTTATACGCAGCTATACGCACATTACATCGTAGTTTTATAAACTCATTGAAAGATTCCTGCCCAAAGCGAACATTTACTTTTATGTGTAGTGGAGACGCGCTGGACATAAAAGACATTACAGCGGAAAATCCTCATATATGTAAGATTTTCTACGTATAAGCACAAGATGTTCAATTAATCAATAATTTATTAAATGGTAATAGAAGAATACTGTATTTTTAAATGATTCGTAGCATGAGTAGTCAGTGAGCATCTAACGTTATTTGTTTCTTAACTTTTTTCTTTATAAATAAAACTGTAATCGAAGAACAGTTAAGTTGAAAAAGCGAATGAAATGAGTATAACAGCTTGGTACTCTTACTCCATAATTTTCGGAGTCGAAAATTTAAGCATGTTACTTAATTATAAGAAATAAGAATAAGAATCTCAGTAATTATTAACTTGCACGGAAGATTCAAGGGCAAATCATATAATATCAAAAATAGGAGCGCAAGATTTTCTTCTGATTTATCGAATTTCTGAATAAATTTCAAATTTTATGCACAAAACAAGGCCTTACCCAAAAAATTAATAATTTTCTACCTGCGCTGTGTTAAACAGCTTATAATTCCAGACGATGAAATTCCTGTAACGAATACGCAAACATATAACAGCGTTGAAAGAAAGGACAAATAAAAATGTCTCTGTGGAGGATCGACTAATCATCGCTTACTAGAGAAAGAGCAAAATAAATGAATCGGGCGCAACGGAAATAACATTCGGTCTCTCCTGAGGGCATTTTTCTTTTTTCTTCTCCTACCAAGATGAATCTTTTGCTTAATCGTTTTGGTTTTGCGGCACTTTTGCGAGGGCGAGCGTTACTTACCATGCAGCTTTCCGATGTCGGGTCGGCATCGAAGACAGTCTTAAAAGAATCGAAAGACACAACCGACATCTCTATAGCTGGGGTATTCGCTCTTGAGCGGCAGGGAGGCGGGAGCGATGTAGAGAACGAGGAGGAGGGGGATGGGGCGGGGGGGGGGAGCGGGGAAGGAAAGAGAGAAACGCGAATTAAGTTGAGAGAAAAAGAGGAATGGAGATAAACCGTACACCGAGAGCTGAAACATTAGCATGAAGCATCGCGAGGTGCGAGCAAGTCGAGTCATTACGATCCGTGTACAAACCTATACAAGTCTCGCCGTGTAAATTATATTGAAAAGCGTATAATCGAATTGGTAAGACGAAAAATACGATTTTTATTTGGCCTGAGCGATTGTGTTTTCTTATATGTGCTCGGGGCGAGGAATGATTGCTGCGATCCTTGGATGCATGACGATTCTGTTTTCCATGTACCCTTTGGTGTTTCAGGTGTTGGAAGAGATTCTGGCGCGCGTATTTATAACATTGGATTTTAAGCTACAGACAGCAAGACGTCTTATAAGTAGATGAGGACCGATTTTTGTCTCCCTTTATCTACTACATTCTCCTCGGACTTCCTATAGATATATGCCTTTCTCTTTTTTTAAGACTCTTTCATCAAGCTGCCGAGAGTTAAGCATCGTTATTTTTAAAACATCTGGGAACGGCATTTTACTTCCGACGCTCCGACCAAGGACTCGACGAAAAGGTCTCGTAGCCGTATAATACGTGTATGCGCGTCTTGTTGAGATATAACCGAAATTATCGTCACTCATTTTGCAACCTAATTAAGCCTTCTTGGATATCGTATTTTAACGATGCGATATATGCAAGCAATAATTTGTTTGAGTTGCAAGGGAAAAAAAAGATAGCCAGAAATGAGTGCCTCTGAGTTTTTGTTGTGCAAGGTATATGAAGTTGCTGATATATTTATTACATTATTAAATGCTCGCGTGTAAGTATAAATATAAAAATGTATCTTGCTTTTAATTGAGATTGAGCGCTCCTTTAGATTTATGAAATAATCAAAGAACTTTATTTTTGTATAGTAAATAAACACGTAATATAGCCATGCAAATGCTCGCGATGATATCCAAGCCATCTTGATTGAAAGCTCACGCCATAGTTTTATCGATAAATTATGTTTGCATTCGAAAAAGGACAAATTTAAAAAATTAGACATTTACGATCGGTGGATTTTAATTTTCATTAATCCTATGCTATTTCAATAAGTTTTATTTGAAATAAGCAAAATTTCAAAACTTAGCACCTGAATTCATTGCATTTTTAACCAAAGAAATTCACGAAATGAAATTCATAAAAATTAAAAAAAAAAAAACAAACTTACTTTAAAATCACGTTATTAGGAGCGTAGAATGAGAGCCATAATCTTTGAAAATGAGAAACAGATTTTTTTAAGTGTATTTAAAAGTCTCTCCCGCGAGGAGAGAAAACCTTGGTGCGCGTGGTTATTCCTTTTTTTGTAGCTCTAGTAGCCGAAAGGTATTTAGTTTTTCCAAGGCGAATGCACTGACAGTAAAGGAAAATAGGAATTACAGGAAGTGAAAGCCAAAGTCGACACAAAGGGAGGGAAAAAAGATAAGGCGTTAAAGAAAGGCTGTACCTATGCCTTTTTACCTGCTGTCTGACAAAAACTTTCTACTTTCTCCTGGGATAGGAGCCCTCAAAAAGAAGAGAGGGAATCCAAGGGGAGAGGAAAATGGCGCGATTTGGTATTTTCTTTATCGGAAATATTCGCAGAGGCCAATGATTTGCAGCGAACGCATGCTTTTGGAATCGAGAGGAAGAAGAAGAAGAAGAAGAGTAAGAAGAAGATGAAGAAGAAGACGCGATGCCGAAAGCGCGAAGTGAAGCATAAGGAACGGCATCTTTTTTACAGCGCCTTACAACCCGAGTAATCACACTGAAGTTGAAGCGTTAAACGAGTTCGCTTTAACGCGTGAAACGCGATCGGATTAATTCAGCGAATTACAAAAACGCAGTCATGCGCGGTCTGGCCTCATTTGATATTCAGTGTAAAGACAGAGCTGAGCGCGAGGCAAAGGCCGGAAAATTTACGAGGCAAAGCTGGATTCTACTTTCGAGATTATATTAACAAACATCGCCTAAGATTGAATAGGAGGAAGGAAAGAAAGAAAGAATGAAATTCTAGGGACGTGGCCGTAGCTGTTTCTGGGTAAAGATTATATATAGAAAGGATAAGAGCACTACAACAAAGGCTTATTAAATTAAAAGGTTGAAATTGCTTGGGCTAAAAAACGCGTGCATTCGTTTAATCTGTGAATTTTTATAATACCGCTGGTCGATTCGCTTTGCCTTTATCGGCTCGAGTTTCTTGCTTTAAAATTAATTTTGGTGCTCGTTAGTACTATTGTATAATGTGAACATTGCTTTCTAAAAGTGAGCTGTTGCCGTTTCGTGAATTAATATACATTTCTTGCTAACGAAGTCAAGCTTTTTTGTCAATGCTAAGAATGCATTTGCTTGTGCGGGCGCGCCCCCTTTTATCGCTTATGATTTTATAAAATCCAATTATTTACGTTAATTAGAGTGAATGCGAGCAATTAATAAATTATCACATAATTCATTTACGAGAACTCCGTTATTATGCCTACCGAGAAAATCCAGCCGTTTCGCGTAAAAAACAGTAGCCGCTTAATGTTCGAAAGAGAAATAATGCCTTTTACAAAGCACCCAGCGAGTTTCTTACGAAGTGCATTACAACGTTGTTCAGCGTCTTTTCTACATTTCCGTCTTATGCATGTACTTATACGCGTAGGCGTAACCAAGTAATTCTACAAAAATTAGGTTTGCCTCTCAAGTCCATGAGGCAGCCATGGCTCATTCGAGATTCGCTCCTTCACAAGCTTGTGTGTGCCTGTGTGTGTGTCCTTCGCCTAAGCCCCTGCCACACCCTCCCTTCGAACCCGATCGCGATATTGCGCAGAAGATTATAAAGATGCTCAAAGACCTAATCTAAAAGTATTGGCCATCCTCTGTCCCTTTTATCACTTCAATGTGGTCGATCGTTCGCAAGGCATTAATCCTATTTCAATAACAAAGCCGAGGGCTTGATTAATTTTTGTTGCTTCCTATTACTTTTCTACCCCTACCTAACGGGCTTGGATTATTTATGCTTATTTATCTGTGTAATCGATTCTAATTATACATAAAACTCATAATAATCCGGTTCTCGATTGTCGATCCTAGGGAGGGGGGGGGAAAGGGGGAAGGGTAATTCATCAGACGTCGAATTGACAACTCGTAAATAAAAACAAGGGATTGTATTGATTTAGATTAAGGTCAGAGTTCGCGTTAAGCTTATGCGCCTGTGCTGCAGTTGCCTCGATGCGTTATCGCTAAATATCCATTGGGGAGGTGCGAGATACGGGGGATTCCAAGCAGAAGAAAGTAGAGAAGTCACAGATTTTTAAGGCTCATTGGGGCCGAAGCGCCATATAAAATGTCGATCAATCGGATCGTTTAATTAAAGGCCGTTTGTGTTTTGCCGACAAGGAATTCGTAAGTCACGCTCGGCAGTTGGGCCGACGGCTATCGCACGACCACCGGGGCCATAGATTCGCTTGCTTATCGATTCCTGGGGTGAAGCCTTTTTCTTTTAGTGCATCGGGTGGAGGGCCTCGAAGTGGGCCGGAGACTCGGGGCGGGGGGCCTAGGGGCTAGTGGAGGAGAATCGGCGGCGCAGGGCTAAAAAATGCGAGGCGTCAACTCGTGGCTCCGTCGGGGTGTCTCACCTTAATACAGCTGTGTGCACTGGGCTGCTAGCAGAGGGTGGTGCGGATTGGCCGTGGGGTGGTCGGGGGGGCTCCGGTGCAGGGCGTACCCCTAGTTGGCCCCGTCGGGGCCTCCCTGCTGTTGATGCGCCGCCGCGGCCGCAGCCGCCGCGGCCGCCTTTTGCGCCTGTGCCTGTTTCTCCTGCTCGTTCAGCTCCTTGATTGCCTGTATCTCCTTCTTCAGCTTCATCCGCCGATTCTGGAACCATATCTTTATCTGCCGCTCCGTGAGGCAGAGCGCGTGCGCCATCTCTATTCGCCTCCGCCTGGTGAGGTAGTGATTCGTGTGGAATTCCTTCTCGAGCTCGAGGGTTTGGTAGCGGGTGTAGGTCTGCCGGCCGCGCCTGCGCAAACCGTTCGCTCCTGAAAGCAAAAGAACGACGATCGGAAAATTAGGATAGTCGGCTATGCGAGACGAGGTTGAGGCGGTTTCGGCGAGTCCCGACCAATGATAAGCAGGCGCCCATTAAGGCGGAATCTCGTTAAGGCTAAACTTTTGTACAAGAGACGGCACTCGATTCCACGGGGAGCCTTCCTCTACCCCTCCCCGACCCGCCCAGCCCCTTAGCCCCTCGCGCGACTTCTAATCCCACTGCCTCCCAACCCCTCCCTATGATTCTTCCTTCTTTTATTTCCTCGGAAAAGTAAGTCGGATCTCAGAATGTCGGCGCGACCCCCGCCCCCCCCCTCTCCTACTCCTCCCAGCACTACCCTTGAATAACCCTACGGCCAATTTGTTATGCTATTTATGGCTGCTGGATTATCTGGTAAGACGCGGTCGCGTATTTCCCGCTGTAGTCGTCAATCTTTGATTGCCTGACTTTATTATTACGGCTATATTTTTCGAGGGTTCGCTAAGAATATTCTATGGTTGATTATTTTCGTACTTTTAACATGGCTTTCCTTATACATTCCTATACATTGAACAAGTATCGACTAATTATCCATTATTATTAATACACAAAAGAACAGAAGAAGAGCTCGTTAAAGGTGGAACCTAATTACGATACGTCAAAGGAGTTAATTTATATTTAACGGTTATTTTATAGTAGCGCATATAATGGAGAAATCGAGTTTGTCGGTGAAAACGAAAGAATAATCCTAAGGAGAACTTATGAAATTTTTACGGAAGCTTGATTCTATGTCTCCGGAGAGGTGTGATGGATAACAGAAGCGGAAGAAAGAAAGAAAAAATGAATGGATGAATCAAGGAGTGTTGCTATTGTATCGCGATAGAAATCGACGCAACGATATCCATGAGAAGTGCCGAGAGAAATGGGGATGATAGGTCATATCGTAGGTAGCCGGAAAATCCTTGCGGAGCCTTGGAGCACATACGCCGGAATTTCAAAGTGAAAGACGAAGAGAAGGGAGGAGAGAGAGAGAGAGACCGGGGAAGTTGGGTGCGAACGGCTTTAAATGTATATATGGCGCGAGCCAGGTTAGTCGCGGGAACCAAAGCGCGTCACGGGTGGCGATGCAAAAGGGAGCGAGCGGCGGTTGGGGCGCAGGGAGTTGCCGGCAATGAAAAGAGCGGTAGCAAAAAAGAAGAGAGCTGGAGAAATGTGCGGTATTGGTCGTTGTAGGGCGCAGCTGAGCGGCCACTTGGGTGCAGTAGCGGAATAAGCCCCCGCGTGGGTGGAGAGAGCCGAGTCTCGATCTCACCTTATCGGCCGTTACTGCCTCGTAAAGCGCCCGCCTCACCTCTGCCGCCGGGCCACGACGATTCAGCCGGCCTTCTAAGCCCGAGGGGTGAGACCGAGCCAGACGCGGAGAAAAGGGACCAGGGAGAGGCGAGAGGGAAATTAAGCGCCGTGAGTACAGCGGCACTGGGAATCCACCCGCACTCGTATATACGTACTGCCGTGACACTCTGCGGACTAAGGACTCTTTACCCGCTTTTAGCAACCTCTCCATTTCAGAATATGTGCCGCCTTAAGCTCTCCGGCATTACTTTCAATTCCTTCAGCTTCTAATTTTATATCTTTTACTACTGCTGCTACTCTTGTTTTGGAAACACCTCTTATTATACCTCATTACTAATTGGCTACAAATGTATCTGGCGTTGAAAATCATTGGCTCGGCACCATTTCCACTAAGCTGAATAGCGGAGTTTTTTTCCGACATTTTAGAAAGACCGTTTTCCTTCCAAGGCGCAACATTTTTTTTTTTTATGATATAAATATTGGCTTCGTGAAAAAGATGTTAGAATAAAATCAGAGCGCATAATTTACTCCAATAAACATGTGACATAATGTACGATTAAAATAGATTTTCGTTATAACTTATCAATACCGAAAAATCGGTCTTAATTGAGTAATCTAGCACTTCTAATTGGAGCTTATATTTTTATTGTTCGATAGATCATTTGGCAATGAATTTCAATAGAAGAACCTCATACCAAGTTCAAGGGGAAAATAAGAACAAGCGTAAAGTAATTTTTCCAATAATTTTGACTGCGATGAAAAATGAACGAGTGAGTAAAAATGTTGTGTAGATTGTTTCTCTTACTATTCTTTTCCCATTATTAAATCACATATATCAATTGGCTCGTAAAGGAAGCGAACCCCTTTAAAACAATTAATTGCCAGGATCCCTGGAGTTTCATAGTTGGAGGGGGACTAGAATCGGAAATCGGCGAAGAACTCGAAAAGCAATGGCCCATTACCTCGACTAATATACCTCGTGATTCGTAATTTAACGAGGAAATTACAAAAATGTAGATCCCGAACTCGATAAAAATCCTCATCCCGCACTCCCGTTCCCGTAAGGATGTGTGCGCGCTCGCGTGCGTGAGCGCGCGGGCGCACTTTTGTACCCGGTGCCGCTGTGCGGGAACGCGCGCACTCACGGATATATCGGAGAGGCCCCGAGGCTGGGCTCGTAAAAAGTAGCAACACTTTATGTGCCTTCCCATCCCATTGGCAGCGGGGCAGGGTGAGTCAAAGCACTGATATAAATAAGGGAAGAAACTGTAGACAAATGACCGGGTGATGAACGCGTCATATTTACAAGGACATCCGGAGCGCATTCGTGATTGGCGAGCGGTTCATAAAGACGCGATATTGGAACGCTGGAATGCAGCAGATCCATTATCGGGGAGAGAAGAGGAATGTACATGCAGTCGCACGTACGCTCGACCCCAATGTACAGCTTGAACACGCCCGAAATATTGCGTATGAACTTGGTATCGGCGCCTCATGTTTATTATCTGTACGCAATGGAGTGCAGCTTTGTAACCGACTTTCGACTTTTTTTTCCTCATCCACGTGTCGCAGCAGCTAGATTCCTTTCTTCTCTTACGCGCCCGTAAAATAGTACGCTCCGAAGAATATTGTCATTGTTGTCGTCTATTTATTACTATTTCCATTGTTGTTATTATTTTATATAGTTAGCTCAGTGAACGATAAGTTGTTCCACGAAAAATTCCGTAATATTGACGGTGCCAAATATTTTCATGATTATTATTATTTGTTGTTATATTTACACCTATATATGATAAAAAAGACATAAAATAATTATTAAGAAAAAGTCAATTTTGAACGAAATAATGAGCTATTGAAGAATATTATTTGTAATATCGAAACAAAATTTCATTTCTGTTTGATGAAATAGGAAAACAATTGAAAGAGAAAAAGATCATCACGACGCCATGGTTATTATACTTATTTGTCAAACTTCGATTCCGATTCCGAATTATCCTTGAGAAGTATAAAAGGGGTCCGGGGGTGTCGAACGGTTAACCAACCCTCCTCTCCTCTTTCTTAGGTTTATTCTATCTCTCTCGCCCTCTTATTCTCCCCCACTTTCACTCATTTTCTTTTGAAAGGGGGATAGAAGAACGATAGACTCCGGAGCTTATAAATAAAAGAGGGGACCTCCCAATTAAACCGTTCTCATACGTCTCCGCAAAGTAGAAAATGTGACAGGCGGAGCGCCGCCACCCTACTTCGTTACCTTCCAGCTACTGTTATACTTCTCGGCAGTCTGGCTTACGGTCTCCAGTTTCCCTTTCGACTTGACACACCCCCCGAATCTTTTCCCCGCTCCTTCCTCCGACGCTCTACGCTTCTTCAAGCAGGCGCGCAGTTAGCGTCTCGCGGGAAACGCGAGGCCAAAACTTCAAGCCTTGGCGCTGAAACATTATGCGCGAGGGGAATGAAGAATAAACAGACGCGGTCTATTCTCTGGGAGAATGATGCGAGATGAGTTTTGCGTATCCCTTCTGAATCGGGGGATCGAATGAGTCTCGCCTTGAATTTGCAAGGTGCCGTCGTCTCGTACCGCATTGGAGGCGAAGAAACACGCAGGAGGTGAGCGAGACGATTTACAGGCACTGCCTTTTTTTGCTCCTTTCCCTCGCGTATTTTTTGCGCCTCGCGCGCTCCGACAGCGGCTCTCTCAGCTTCCGCCCTCCCGGAAAAATTGCTCGCGGTACGATTGTGCCGTGGCTGTCGGGGCGTGCCCACTTTCATGTGTGCGTAGGTGTCGACGCGTTCGAATAATTCGCTCAAGCATTAAGCTTGAGGAGCTTCCCCGTGGCTTTACGAGCGGTCGTTTGCCGCGAAAATGGGCACTCAAGAGGGTTGATATCGCAAACGATTACGGATAACTACTGAAAGTCAATGTGTACACCATTTTTAATACATTACGTGTAAATTAATGGCGATTTTACGAGATCCTTATATAAGCCGCTAAATCCTTTATGCAAAGTGAGCTTGTCTTTTAAAGCGACTCGGATCTTTTATCAATGTCGCGGAGCGGGCTTCCAAATATTAGGTATGAGAGCTATTTCGAGAAAGACCCGATTACCGATTCTCGCTCGGGCACTGATTTTGATAAATGTCGAAAGTTTTCGAATACGTGCGAGGGCATTATTTATGTTATGTTTGGGCTTCTGCCGAGTTATAGCGGATCAAATCAATTTGAAAAACTTGGCTTTTATGGACCTAATAATAACAATTCTCGGGCTATAATTTCCATCCATTATCTGTTTAGCCGTAAGTAGTCATTTGAGACGATCGCATCTCTCGTTTGTCATTTTTGTCCTTGGGCAATGAGAAGCCGAGGCGACCAAGCGATGCGCTTTTCGTCGGCTCAGGGCAAAAATCGTTCGGTATTGCCCGAATGATCGTCACAAGCGATTGCCAAATATGCTCCATCTCGGAAATCTCTTCTCGAAAATGGAGAAGAGGTTGCTTTCGAATTTGGATCGAGGATCAAGGGAGCGCACCGCCGAGTAAAATAAAACAAGCCAATACGCTGATTGCCGTGGCGGCAGCCGAGCCGCGGCTCGGGGAAAGAGGGCATGCACCAGCAGCAGTGGTCTACGTAGCCTCAGGACCTCGGTCGGGTAGTAAATTGAAGGAGGCGAGCTCCCGTACTTTGTTTACCACCCCTTCGACTGCATCCGAGGGGTACGCGGAATCAAAGTCAGTCTTACCGCCGCTCGCCGAAAGCCAATCAAATCAAAGTAAGTGAATTACTCTGCGGGCTGGGGACTCGGGCTTTGGCCCTGGGCAGCAGCGGGGAGCCCCTCGAGCAAGATTCGCCTCCAGGCCACGACGCGCCTTCGGCTCCTTCGAGCCTGGCTTTTGCTCAAAGCAGCCAACTCCTCGGCAAAGCTGCAGCCTCGCCATTGGCCGAGCTTACCACTACTCCAGCGCCCGCTCGGTTTTCTCCGCGCGGGAATTAAGACGCGCTGGGGATGAGGATGGCCGCCGTCTTCGATGTCCATCCATCAGCGTCGGCTCCCATTACGTAAGATATTGTGTATGGCGCGTCCGCCTCGGGTTCGGCCCAGGTTGTGGTATGTTTTTAGTGGCGCATGGAGAATTGATCGGAGCCCGTGGCAATTACATTACTGGATAAAATGTTTCCACGGGTGGATTTGCGCCACCCTTTTCCTCAATATTTCAATAATTCGATTGACTTTTTGCCTCGCGGGATGCACGCGCTGTTAAAGAAATTACGCCACCAGAAATGACTTCTTTGAGCCAATAGCACTTTCGTTGTCCTATCATCTCTCGGGGAATGAAAGCCGGGCTTTATTCGAAGGAACCCTGTACTTTCAGGAATTATTATTTGCCATAATACATTTACCGTGACAAATTAATCTTCCTCAATTATTTTGATCTATTCAATTATTTCAAAAATTTCCTAATGTAACCAGTTCAGTAAATTTAAAATACACCAATAAAATGCTTTACCTACTTAAGTAGTGTAAAAGTATCAAACAAAAGTGCTTATAGAAAATTCCTTTTGAACTACACTGCAAAGCTTATTTATGCTTCTTTATTCTAAAAAAAAATTCATTTTGTTGTACGAGATAATGCGAGCATCTGCATTTAACAATGCTATAAATAAAGTTAAACAATATAAAATTTAGTATTCGCAAAGTGTACTATTATAAAAAATTACATTTAATTCGTTTCAATAACACCAAGAAAATTACAAATAACAAAAATTTAATTAGCATATTTTAAACACAGTAACATTTTTTAAATGCACATCAGATTCCATTAGCAAATTAGAAAAGTAAATTCTTTCGTTAATAAAATTTCCTCTTCAATGCAACAGTTAATTAAATGAATTTCCTTTTTTTCATTGAGGCAACGTAAAATTAAAATAGAAGCATATATAATTATATTCATTGAAACTGCTTCTATTGTTATTTACATTAAAACAGAAGTACAAAAGGTCTTTTATTTCGAGTCTAATACTCACTCCGTGGATTCACTTCGGTTAATCTTCCTTCCCCTTTCCCTTGCCCGGAGCAACGAGTCTTTTCTTATTTTTCAAGGTGTTCACTCTCGGTAAAGTCAAGAATAAGCATTTTCCAACTCCCGGAAAGTCGTACCTCGAAAATCTTTATTAGCGCGTTACAAGCTGACATCGATATGCAAAGCCTCGCTACTTAGCCTCCGCCCCCCCCCAGGAAAAGGCTTTCCTCTTCCCCATCCTTAATCAGTGATCGCACCCGCGCATACCAACTCTTTCTCCTGCGCGACATTACACCGAAGAAGAGCGGCTGAAGCCCCCCCCGCCCTTCGGGACCAGTCGCGGTCCTAATTTTTCCTTGTTTTTCATTCAACCAACCCCTTTGGCCCTCTTAGCTAAGGGAGCCAGGCGATGCCCTCCTCGTTAACTCCGTCGTAAGTTATTAATTACGCCCGACTAACTGCCGGTGCTCCAGCTGTGCCGCAAATGCGCGCAGCCTCTGCGTTTTCTCGGCAAAGACGCAACTTCCTCTTTGTTCGCCACCTTGCTGCGAACTTACTTTTGCCACGGAACCAAGGGAGGACAACTTTCTCGCGTTTTTCTTTTGCGAGATGGCGCAAGACTGGAGTCGAAGTCCAGTAGCATTCGCAAAGATGTGATGCGCGTACAAAACTGAAAGGAGCAATGAAAAAAATGTGGAGCTTAAATTAATAAGGGCCGACCTTAAGTTTCGTTCATGCTCTTCCATTTCATTTTCATTCTATGAACTTTGTTCGCGGCTCGCTTAATATGCCGTGGGTCCGTTGAAAACGATTTAGTTCTCAAGAGACTTATGCTTGAGATTCGTGGACTTTATTCTGATTGTTGTTTGCGAGGTCGTAAAGATTTCTTAATTTTAAAGTAAAAATAGTCGGTGAAAAAATTATTACTCGTAGCTTAACTATAATTGCATTATAAGGATGATTAATCGGACGACTAGGGTGAATTCAGTGGATCGAAAGCCATATCCATATATTTGACAATTGAAGTGGCAGAAAAAAGTTTTATCATTTGAAACTTGAATGTTCTTAGCGTCGTAATTAAAGGCCTACGAATCCCGTAAAATAAGCTTGAAATCTAGAAATAAGGCTCGCTTATTTAAAGGTTTGTATTAAATGACCGAGCTCCTCCCCCTCGGTCCTCGAATAAGCGACAGAGCAGAAAGGCCCAGAGCTCTGAAGAAAGCTGTTAAAGAAAGATAATAACTCTTCCCTGTATCTTTTCTTCTTGCGAATGAGACCGATACGGGGGATTACGTTGCTGGGCTCGTGAAGGAAAGAGAGAGAGTGACAGAGAGAGAGAGGGGGGGGGGACGGGCCGGGTCGGGGGCTAGAGAGTGAAAAGCCTTCTTCGTTTTTTCCTCTGGTGTTACTTTTATCGGGGATGCCCGGGGAGTAGGGGCTCGAGGGAGTGAAAAAATGTAAAGACGTAAGGGAAAGAATGGCTGAAACGAGCGAGAGAACGATGAGTAGCGTCTGTGAGAAAGGAGAGAGAGAGAGAGAGAGAGAGAGAGAGAGAGAGAGAGAGAAGAGGTGGCGGACGAATTCGAACTTGGCCGCGTGGTAGGGGAAGAATGTAGCGAGAGGGACGCCAGGCAGTAACTCACGCCCCCGAGAGGATTACCCACCTTAGCGCGTTTGGGCCGTGCGGCGGCGGCAGGACGACGAGGAAAAGAGGTATACGGATGTCGAGTAGGAAGGAGTGGGAGAGAGGAAGGCCGAGACGAGTTGAGCTACGGGCTCACTGCGTAGCTACGCGTTTCTCATACCGAGTGTCTCCGACCTTCCCTCCTCCTTTAGCTCTCCCTTTCAACCTCCCTCCCGGCATCTTATGCAAACAAGAGTTAGCTGCGAGAAGAGGCGATAGAGACGGAGGGACCTCGCGTGTCGTGTCCTTCCCATTGAACGCACGGGAAGGCTCCAGCCTCGGGAGGTGGAGGACAGCGAGGTTGTAGCGCGCACCTACGACACTCGAGTGAGTTTCGTCTTTCTCGCTTAGCTCTGGCCTCCGCCAAATTGTCACAATAACGCGGCTTTCCCGCAAAACTGCTTTCGGCTTAGGCCTCGGCCCGTCGAGGCCCCCCTCCGCTCCCCCCACCCCTCCGGCTCCCCCTCCGGCCGCTCGTGCTTGTCGCTGATTTTAAAGCGATATTTTACGCCCGAAGGACAATTAATGCCGAAAGGAAATTAAGGGGGACCGAGGCTCATCGATATTGTAATTCTTGATAATGAAGCATCTGAAATTCAAATACCTCGGGCCCTGAGTAATACCCACGTTAATTGAAAGAAATAAGTTTTCGGCTCGGGAGCGCACGTACTCGTGAATAATTGGCTACCCACGTACGCTTTTTCGGAGCCTTATGCAGATAGCGGACATTTCTAAGTAGGCGACTCGACTTAACACGAGCTCAGGGAAGCCCATTTCCAAGCGAGCTAACGAGGGTGGGCGGAGGTCGAGATGTCGTGCCTCGTTTTTATCTCGCGCGCGAGGCTCCCGCCCAGTTGGCCGCGAATCCTCTGCCTCTTTAAGATTTTGCTGCTGCTCTGCCTCGGCTAAGGATCCCTCTTAGGGGCTCCTCGCGCGACCAAGCTCCTCGGCTCCTGAACAACGCGTCCAGATGACGCGGCGATATCTTGAGATCCCGCAGACTCGCAGACCGGCCAAGTCTCATTAACGCCGTTTGAGCGTCGGCCGAAGCGGAGGCTGCGGGACGGGGCCGCGCCGTGGGGAAAGAGGAAAAATGCCTGGCTCGGGAAGCCTGCCTTGGCGACGCCTTGTCAGCTCGCTTATATTTATCTTCCTCGAAGGCGAATTTTCTCCTCGATGCCAACGAGAGATCGGCTCGACTGCTATCGAGTCGAGGCTCATGGCGCTCGTTTTCACAGACCCGAGCCCATCCTGGACTTAACAGAAAATTAAATCTTTTGATTTATCCTCGTGGTACACGATTTGCGGTTTTTACCGATCGTGTTCGAGCTTTTAAATGGGATACGTCACGGCTTTTTTAAAATTGCTCTCGTAGATTTAATCATCCCCCCCCTCTCTCTCTCTCAGATTCGAATTTGATATCGCGCTCACATGATTCTGGATTTTTTTAACTAATACTTCCGTATTGGTTGCCCCCGAAATTGAGGGCGACTCGAGGATCAGTTTGGCAGCGATGGCTCGTAAACCTAAGAAGAATAAGTCTAATCATTTAAGGGGCAGTGATTCAAGTCCGAATACGTGTTTAGCCATAGAGTGAACGATATTAGCCATTCGCGTCACAAGCTGAAATTACGTATTCTTGTTATTTTAGCGCCATGAGAATCGTGCCTAGCGCGCCAAAGCTGCCGTCGTCAATTCCCAGAAGCTTGAAAAACCGACGATGACGAAACGCAATAGGGGGGAAAAGTTTTCCTCGTCGCGCGGACACGTATATCAATATCCTTCCGGGAAACGTCAAGAAGCATCAGCTGGCGCGTCGACACGTGCGCTCCGAAGCCTTGAAATCCTGCGATCGCTATTCATCCTGTATACAGTATCCAGATCGCGTGAGCGATCGATTCAGTGCCCAAGACCGTCTTCCATCTCACACCCGTCGGAAAAGCTTCCGACCGACTTTCTTCGTTGGGCACACATAGCCACGCACGAGCAGCCCTCGCTCTATCGGGAAAGAAAAAGGCGGAGGCTCCTCTCCGGGTCGTCGTCAAAGGGGAGGCGTATCTGCTGGGCTCAAGGACGCGCGTAGACTGTGTGATCCGGGGAGGAGCACCGCTAGCCCGGAAATAGAGCCCGAGTCCTCGCGAGTCGGCATCGGGCCACTCTGGCTCCTTCTCTTCAGGTCCTGAAATCTCTGTCAGACTCTTGCATGAGCTACGAAAGGGGGCTGCAGCTACCTTAAGGAAGAGCTGCGCCCGGAATGCGACCGGGGCGGCTTAGGAGCCAGAGGAGGAGGGGTGGCGGCGGTGGTGGGAGGCGCGCGAGGGCGGAATTCGCCTCGTCCTCGGAAGAACGAATGGAACTTCCTTGAATAAGATATCGACGCAGGTGGGAAAGGGGGGGATGGGGATAGGGGAGGGGTCGGGGTGCCTTCGCTTTGCGCGCAAGTGTGGGTGCGCGCATATGCCGGCGAGCCATACGTCAGATTTTTTTGTACCCAAGGAGCGATGCCGCAGAGGGAAAGGACTCCTACGTCCGTCGGCCACCTTGCGGGGCTCCTCCATTCCGCGTGGCCGATTATGCCGATCGCTGGGTTACCCGGTGGGAGAAAAAGAGGGTCTGACAAGGGTCGGGAGGAGCTCTTTTACTTTAAGAGAAATCGTATTGCGAGCGGGGCGTAATCTTGCGGTCGCGCTACCGGATAACGTTTCTTTATTGCGGAATGGAACTTCTGGGCCCGGATCGCCGGTGTCTCGACCACTGGCCCCGGCCTTTGCAGCTCCGGCCCTTGACGCTCCACCTCGGCTAACATAGGCACCGAGCGATGTGATTGTTGGACTCACTTATCGCGACAATTATTAGTCGATTTGATTATCCTGGATGCTCCAATGTGTGCTTCGGGCGATGCTATTTCTTTTTATGTTATAGGTACCGCAAGGAAGCGCCGCTCTCCCAGCTGAAGGCGTTGATGGAGAGCAGACTTATTCAAGGGGAAGAAGCATAAAAGTAAGACACTCCCATAATAATTCAACGGAAAGACACTCGTAAAGGAGCGATCGGGACGCCCATATTCCCCACTCGAGGCATACTTAAACTTCTACGTAACGACGGACGTTTCCGCGCCAACACGTCGAATTTTTGTACCTCCATACGTGCTTAGCGTCTCGAGCAAGAGACTGGAATATTGGAAGAGGACCAAAATGCCCAAGGAACAGCAATCGCGGACCGTTCCTCTTGCTGAGGATTTCCACTTTTTCAGGGAGCCCAGACTAGCGCCCCTGTAATTACGATTATTATTTATTCAATCTCCGAGGCTTGCTTTATTTAATAATTAATGCTTCTTCTACACTCAGACTCGCTCGTCAGTACAGCGATTTCTCACTTTCTACTATATACACGTATATCTCTTCTCTCTCTCTCTCTCTCTCTCTCTCTCTCTCTCTATCGCTATCTCTTTCTTTGTTGCAGTCTTGGCGTGCGCGTAAGCGAGCGGTGTCTTGTCGCCTGTCAAAATACCTCTTTTACCGACAATTTACATCGGGGATCAATATTCACGGCCTTGACAGTACACTGCATCTTTCTTTTTCGCGCTGAGTAGACAGACGCGAGCACGCGCCCACGTATAAGACTCGAAATTTCCCCAGAGGGCTTCGTATAATTTAGGCATCCCCCTGTGGAAAAAGTTTTGCTTGACTGCTCGCGCCTCTGTTTGTTTCGCAATAACATCTTACATTATACGTCTTACCTTTCGTTTCGGAATTGCGTTTCACGGATTGTTTAAATACCACGACAACAGCGATAAATCATTTTATTGAAATTTTTACGTCCTCGGCATCATTTACATAGATTTTAATCAATACCTGCCTTAAAAAATCGAACTTCAATTTATGATGGACCCAATGTATTCATAGGCTCTTAGAATATTAATATTGTGTGCAAGCATCTAATAACATTCTCTTCGTGACAATGGATTTAAATGTCATGGGACTTATTAAATGTGTTTTGAGTTATGTATTATAATCCTAAATTAAAAAGATAAATGACTATAATTCTTAGATGTAACGGAAATCTACTATATATTTTACTATCTATGATCAAATCATTAGATGAATCTTTGGATATTTATTTTATAAACTGAGCTCGGAAACAGTCATAAATACCGACTATCGTATTAGATTTTCGAGATAAATCTTATAAAATGATCTTAAATAATAATGGAAATATTAATAATATAAATCTTTCAAGAGAATCATGCATTAAGATACTTTATTCATACTAGATATTGTATTCTATCGATTTATTATTATTCAAATAAATGATTAAATTTTTTTTTTGAAAATTCGTATATGGTATTAGATAGTATTATACGTGATATATAATAATTAAATTTTTCCGCGTTGTATAAGTTTTCTAAAAATACGCTCAATATATTTTGCTAAGCGTACAATATCATGTAGTTCGTATATATTTTGTTTTTAGGGTTTTAATTTGGGATTGTTCAATTTGGCATTAGAAAAGACCCAATAAATATTATTTTACAATAAAATACTTCTTAATGACTTGCTGTCATATTGAAATGTCGATTTCGAGAGGGTTGAACGTCATATTTATTTAAATAATTATGATTAAAAAATACTCATCTCCACGAGCGTCTTCGATGTAAAACATACGCATCAACGATCGAGCAAGCTCCAACTCTTAATTACACATTGGTGTTCAACGATGCGTTAATACTCTCATGTGATCTTTGAGAAGTTTAATCAACGCTCGGCAACGCTTACAACTATCCGTTCATTATCACTCCTCATTCGCTGCTGCCTCCATTATCACCTTATCGCGAGATCGTGCGAGCATGAGCAAATTGTTTTTATCAGTGGATTCGGTCGGTAATCGGCTATTAGAGCCTGTGCTTCTACTGCTACTGTTCCTAGCTCATACTCAGTCCCGGCAACCACCGAAATGATTATTCAAAGATGGGAGAGCGCAAGAGGAATATTTAGGAGTCGAGACGCGAGAGGGAAAGATGAAAAAGAGGAAGAGTCGAAAAAGTGGCGGCGGCGGCAACCATGGAGGCTGAGGGGAGCAGAGAGAAAGCAACGAATGAGAAGGCAGTCGCTGAGCGAAGCGTAAGGCAAAAGGAGCAGGCTAAGGTAGATGGTGGAGAAGATGGCATGCAAAAGAGGCTCTCGTAGGTAAGCGAAGCGAGCCGGTTGTAAGGCGACACCTCACTGTCCTACCCTGACCCCTCCTCCTCCTTGTTCCGCTCTTTCTCTCTCTCTCCCTCTGGCTGGCCTCCTCCTAATACCTTTTCCTCTCTTTGGTCTTCTCTTCCCCTTTCTCCGCCTCCGCCCGTACAACACGACCATCCCTTTTCCTCATGGCGACTCGGCACTCGTCCTTCTTTTGTCTAGTGCGGCCTGCTTTTACATATCTCTCTCTCTCTCTCTCTCTCTCGTTCTCTCTCGCTCTTTTAAAAATGAAAGCGTAGATAAAATGCACTGTCACCCATTAACAATGGATTTTCTTTGAGATAAATGGGCTCGCTTCGTTTACTCCGAATGTCTCGTTACACCTTATACCGAATATAAAAATTGTGTGAGGTCGATCGATGTGAGTCCACGACTCAGTGCTAGGAGGGAATACAAAAAACAGGTTGTTTGTATATAAAAACATTAATATACGAGGGTCTCTGCGTTCGACTGTGCGCTGGAGGTGGAGATCATCAATAGGCGGGGCAGCCAATAATCCACGAATGAAATCTAGTTGAAATTTCCTTCGAAAACTCGAGCGCTCCTCGTGGCTTTTCTATTTTGATCCCGAACGAGGATAAATTCCCGAGGGCCGGTAAACGAGGCCACCGAGCCCCGGAATCAGAGACAGGAGTGACGGAAGCTGCCCGTCCGCCTCGAGATCCGGAGTCGGGCTCTGGGAGGCCGCCGACCAGCCGAGCTTCGCGCCGCGCGAAATATAATTCAGCTGGTGTCGAGCGGCTTCGCCTGCCAGTGGGTGGACTAACCAAGGCGTTTTGTAAATCAAGAGCCCGAGACTGCGTAGCCTCGGTCCCCGTCGCGTCGGAGGCGAATATTTTTTACGAATGAGGCCGGGTTTTTCGGCGTGGCCCCGCCGAAAACATAAGCCAGGAGCCGCAAAGGGGGGTTCCTTAGTCATGGTGGGGCCGGCGCGAGAAATTGGAGAAAAACGAGCAGCCGATAAGTTAAGAGACGAGGAGGAGCAAAGCCCTCGAGTATGTACAGCATTCCGTGCAGGTGGGACGCGCGAGCCGAGAACCACGGGGCCCCAGGAAAGTGGGTGGGCGGGGGGCTTTAGCGAAGGCGCACGCACACCCCGCTTTACGACGAGAGAAAGAGAGATATATCTCGGGGGATCGTCCGTCTTGCTTGTGCGCGCCGGGCAGCGCGAAAGTGCGCAGATACATCGGTGCGAGTACGACAACGGCGACGGGCCGAGGCGCACAAGGATGGCCGGGACTTGAGCTCGGCGAGGCTCAGCGGACGCCGGGGCCGTATATCTGCGTCCTAAAAGGAATTCCAGAATATATTTTACATATGCTTTATTGCCGCCTTATTTCCAACTCTATACCGTGACTCGTTTGCTCGCTCGCTCTCTCTCTCTCTCTCTCTCTCTCTCTCTCTCTCTCGCTCTCTCGCTCCTTGCCCAGAACTTCCAACGGACCTTTCCTCTCCTTCTTCTCCTCGCCGAGCATTTTTTCCCTTTCCTTTCCTCTTTTCCTTCCTTCTTTCTTACCTCCGAACTCCCACCCCCCCTCCCCCCTCCGCCGCCGCCGCCGCCGCCCTTGACTCTCTCTCTCTCTCTCCCACTTTCCTCCTCCCTCCTCTTCCCTCCCCCGCCTCGGCCGCCGCGCGACCAAAAGTCCAACCACCATTGTCGCGCTCAAACTTGCTGCTACGATCCACCGAAATTCTTTCTAATCTCTCTATTCTAAGAAATTACTCGCCTTCTATAATATGCCTGATTGATGATGGTCCGTCCTCCTTAAGATCCACCCCCAAAGACATTTCTTCTACGGGATTCGAGTGTTTTGAAACAACGACTTTTTAAGAAAGCTGCTCCTATTTTTGAGAGTTACCTTAATGTTGTATACAGATAATTAATGTTCTCTTAAATAAACAAGGATGATGAATATTTTGTTTAAAGACATGTAAATATAAGGCTGCACGTGACTAACGTTTAAATAAAGCTTGAATAAAACTTGAGTATTCGTGTAATTAGAATACATTAGTGTTGCATTAAAAGGGGTAAAATATGAACTTCGATCAATAAAACGTAGAAAAATTATTTTTAGTACAGCCGCGTAAATTCTGTATGTTTTAATCGTTACTCGACAATACAATCAATGTAAATTTTTTAAACTTTTGTTATGCGTTTTTTTCAAACTAAAAATCCGATAATAGTAAGTAATTTAAAGATAAAATTAAGGAAAAATTAGATGATATAAAGTAGTTAATTGTGAATTAAAATTAATAAATAACAATATGATGTTTTTTTTACAAATTTTATTATATTTTTCAATTTTTGAAGAGCGACAGGACGTCAAATTCATTTATTCCTTAAAAATTTGCATTTAAATCTTATAAAACACAGGATGGTTGGCCACTAATTTTTTGACATTGAAGATGAATAAAGAGGCGCATATCTTTACTCTATAAATCTCTCACTTATATCCTTCTCCCATAGAACACGAGATAGATAGTTAGATAGAGCTGGAGAAGTGGAGAGAGAGAGAGAGAGAGAGAGAGAGAGAGAGAGGGAGAGAAGCCGAAGTGGAGAAAGAAGAAGACGACGAAAGCGTAAGCGTACGACTCGTGTGAGCCGCAGAGGAGGAATCATCCTTCACGCCGTCCTTAGCTCTTCCCCGATTGCGCCTCCCTCTTTAATAATCCTCGCGAACGGCCTCGGCATAATGCGTCACCTGCGCCAAGGTACGAGTGGCCATCGCGGGCCTCCTAATTTCAATCGCGTGTCGTACATTGCTGCCCTCCGTCCCCTACCCTCCCATCGCCGTCTGTCCATCCCCTTCGCGATACTCCTTTCCCGACTTTGGATGTCCACAGCCAACGTCAGCGGCGGCGATCCCCGAGAGTCGGTGCCCGGGATATCGCGCAACCGGTGACGTGGCCGATAAATACGAGCGCTGTGGAAGTTGGAGAAGATATCGCTTAAATAAGAAGAGCGCGGAGGCCGAAAAATAGCTGAGCCCGAGGGGGTGAAATCGAGGGCTGCGTAACATGCCGGGCGCTACCGTGACATAAACCCAAAGTATACCTGATCGAGGGTTCGGTAGATAGACGCCTTCGGCTTTTCCCCCTCTTTCGCTGTATTTTGCTTTGTTTTCTAAAATCAATACGACGATCAATGTTTCCGCCCACGAGTCGGCGGCTTCTCGCTATTTATTAGTCTATGGTAGTATGGCAACTGCCGTTTCCGAAATTCAAAATGGAAATCAGCAGTTTCTTATGAAAATTTTCTTAGACAGTTCGTGAAATTCTTAAACTAGTGAATTTGCTTTTCCAAATCAGTGAGTATTTTCACTTGTGGACATGAATTTTTCTTGTGCCGATTTTAATTAATCGAACACCTATCGAATACCATGACATACAAAAGGATACGCTTAATTTAGTCATGTACTTAAACATGAAAAATAATCTTGATTTAAGTTTAATTGGTATCTGGGTGATAATTATTATGATACTGAGGATTCTGCAAACTTCATTTATCCATCTAATTAACACCCATTCATTCGCTTGATCCAATTTCAAACCATAAATAGGTAGAAATAGAATTAACAACGTAAACAATTAATATGTCAGATCAATGCGGTGTATAATTTATAATTACAATTTATACGCTTGGAATGGAAAGAGGGATAATTTTAATTCTTAATTTATATGTTATTGAAATAAATGCACATAATAAAATAATGCATAATTTTGCATGTAAATTATAATTTACAAATTTCTAAGACTTCTCTCAAATTATTTAAAATTATTAAAAATTATTTAACAATTGAGTTTAAATAATAAGAAAAATTGGTATTGGATACAGAAATGTATTGTTTAATTTAAAAGTTTACTGTTGCACACTAATTAACTAATAAAAAAACTTTAAAGATAGCTTTAAATAGCCGGAGCCAAATGGGGCACCTTAAATAAATTGAGCATGTAATTTTTTTGGGTTAGACTCACAGTAAGCCATTAATTAGCTTTTGCAGCACAAATATTATATCTCAATTTAAGCTTTCGAATTATAATCGGATCGGTTGATCGTGTAAACGGTAATTTACGCGCGTGTTTGGGAATAACGTATACCCAAACAAATAATTCTTCGCTCATGCGACTCATGTAAACCCTGACGATATTTATGCTTTGTCAAAGAGCATTTTTGCTTTCAGGAGGCTACATTTGCATAAAACGCGAATACGAGCTGCTCCTACAAACGGAAGTCCATTTAAAGGGCTTTATGCCTGTTTGAAGAGAAATGAGGGTATAAACAAGGGCTGATCAGCCTATTAATTAGCCAGTGGCCTCCCATCACGTCATCGAGGCTCTTAATATCGCGCGGGCATGTAGACGCAAGGTCGAACTAGTTTATGCCCGAGAGAATGACCGGCTCTGCGTGAAAAAGTTTTACCTTAGGACCACCAATAATTTCCGTAGTCGTAATGTACGATGCGAGAGGCCTCGCGGGGCTCTATCAACGAATATTACGCGCTTACGAACGGCTCGTCGAGAGCCCGATGACTACATTCTCCCGTAACGACTTAACTTGTATACGTGGGTTAACAAGACCGGGCTAGATAATTTGATAATTTTGCTAGCGGGTTCCGTTGGCGGATTAAATAAAGCGATAGGACGGGTCTTCAAGCAAAATGCGAGTCGTTGTGAATAAAACGGGTCGATCGAAGAGAGAGATATAGAAAACACGCAGTTGCTCTCTCTCTCTCTCTCTCTCTCTTATATATATATATTACCGAGAGCGAGGGTGAGAGAAACTAAGGGAGAGAACGAGGGAGGCCAAGAGAACAACGAGTTGCGGTTCGCGTGAAGATGGAATTGAAAAAAAGCCATGATAAAACGAAGAGATGGTGTGTGCATTTTTTAAACAGAAGGTTATATTTTGATTGCCTACATTGCACTTATCATCAAATTGCGAAGTGAAGATTCAAATTTTGAGATCAGGAGAAGCAAATATTGTCAGATAATAATAATTTGCATATATTAATATACATTAAGAAATAGATTTATCATTTGTATTTCACGATAATGAAATTGTTTAGCGTAATCTTATATAAGGAAGTAAGTCGGGATAAATTTGGCAGTGATCATCTTGCATTACCTATAATGACCGGAAGGTTTGAAAAAAGTTTCAAAGATAAAAAATGGCGGTTTAAAAACAAGTTACACGTACATCGGGCAAGGATAATTGAAGCCAAATAATTTATGAGACCCGTTTGATGTCAGAATTTTCTGGATCTTGGAAAGCCGAGTTAATAAGGTATTCGCGAGTGACGATATAAAGAATCGATAAAAAAGAGCACAACGGGTGGTAATGAGAAGCTAAGGGAAAAACCAACTGAAAAGACAATGAAAATGAAAAGAGAGAGAGAGAGAGAGAGAGAGAGAGAGAGAGCAAGATTATGAAGTCGGTTAGTGAAGTGAAGTTACTAGAAAGGAGAGGAGCGGGATAGCCTGTGACGAATGCGGCGTGGGGTGTGGCGGCGGTGGTTGTTTTGGGGAAGCGGGCTCAGGGAGGATGGGAAAAGACAGAAGGGCAGGACCAGGATGGGACGTATCGCTCTCCCGCGTTTCCAAAGACTCTCCTACAAGCCCCAGGGGGCCCCCGGCCACGCTTATCGCCGACGATCGCCACTTCGCTCGTGGTGGGGTCAGCCGGTTACGAGCCCTCCCCCCCCCCGCCTCCCGCGCCCCGCTCCTGCTTGCAGAGGCTTACTCCACCTCGGCGAGGAGGAGACACCGGCACCACGCCGAGGAGCGATAGCGTCGCCCGCCGCCATATGATTACGTCGAGAGTCCAATTTTTATTCAAAAATTTTTCGCGCACTCGGAGAGTATCGCCGGGGGTCGCAATCGTGTATTCCTTCGCTCACCGAGCGAAACGGTGCCGATAATAACAGTCGACCATTACGTGGAGGGCCTCTCCTTCTCCTCAGCCTCGTCCTTATCCCCTCCCACCGTCGAGCCTTTCGTGCCTCCTACCCCCCCCCCACCCCTATCCCGTCCCACTGCCAACGCACCTTATCCAGGGACTGGAAGTCCGAAGAAGTTTCGCCTCGTGAGGCTCACCTTCGCGAATTGAATCGTCGGCCCAGGCCCTTCCCTTCTTGATGGCATAATTGATGGGAATTAATCAGGGGTTTCGAGTGGCGTCGAAATTTCAGAATATACCTCTGTATATTGTATTATATACACGTGTGTGCGTGCGTGTGTGTGCGTGTGTGTGTGTGTGTGTGTGTGTAAACGCGCAGGCTACCTTACACGTGATCCAGTTGGCTCGACTCATTTAAAATCAATGATTTTATCCATTGCTATGGCATATGAAAATGCTAATGATACTCTGAAAATTTTTAATTATTTAATTAGCATTTATATGTAGGGTATTAGCACTATTAGTTTCATTAATATGATTCGTCGTTCGTCGAAATATGTTGTCCCTTTTTATAAAGCGTAACTTATACGATTAATTTATCGTATATCGGGGGAAAAGATTAAAAATTCAGGGGTTTATTTTAGCCGTAAATAATCTAGATAAATAAAGACAGACAGAATTTTATTTTTCGAATAATGCAGCGATTAAAATATGTTATTAAATGATAATACATTGATTTAAGCTCTTGTCAATACTTTGCAATAGATAATTGATCCAAAGTGTTTCCGTATTCTGAATTTCACATATGCACAAAACCCTTACGCGTAATCTCTGACTTCTATCCAGGCATAAAATCTCAGGCCGAAAAGGAAAGAGAGTCGAAGAAGTTGAGATAAGTATCTAAAGGCATTCTCTTTCAGTACGGCAAAGTAATGATGAATCGGGAACAGTGCGAAAAGAGAAAAGAAAGCGAGGTAAAATGTAGACGACGCTCCAACAGCCCGAACATGAAAAATCCCATTAGCTCTTTCTTTTGTACTTTTCACGAAACGGAGAAATTAGAATCGGTTCTCCATTATTCGAGCGTCGGGGTGGTGAGCCCGATGGGTCGAGCCGCGGAGGGCGAGGAGGCGAACGAGGAGGAGGCCAGAGGTACGAAGGTTTGCGATTATTCCGCGGGCGAGGCGCGCGAAAATAATAATGAAGTCGCATAAATCAGAAAAGTTGGTGGCAAACTAGTTCCACAGCTACTCAATTCAGCGATCCGCGGACGCGATACGCTTCGGTGGCGTGGGGCGCGCGCAGTGCCAAAAATGTTTCTGACGCCGACGCCGGCGTAACTTTCCTGGCATATTAAATCCCTCCGCCGGCGATAAATTCCTGAGCGCGCGTCCGCGTCGCCATTTCCAACGGCGTCAAACCCGCTGGCCACTCTTTATTCACGGACACGGGCACAACCCACCGAGCGGCGATCATTATATACGAACGCGTTGTTGAAAACGCTTATAATACGTGACTTGCGTTGCCGAGGAGATTTTTTAATATGGAATCTCGGCGGATGATTAATTGCCCCAGCGATTATATTGTTTAGAAGCGGGTGGATGAACCTTGCAATTGTACACCCCTGAGTTTATTATCGAGCCCGAGAACACTGAGTTCTTAAGGGAGGCCCCGAGAGCGACTGATAAGTGACTGCGAGCCTGACGCAATGTAATTCCTGCCAGAAGTAAATTACGCTTGGCAATTTTTTTAGTTAAAAAATTTACATTATCCTACGAGGCTGCATTCATATGTTCGCTTAGACCGAATAAATAAGTATCCACGTAATAATAGTTTCGTAGCGTACAATACCGAAATTATAGTTCTCTTGACTCGAAGTTTCAAAGTCAGCTTCCTAAGCTAATGCTGAAATGCTCGGAAAAGCAAAATATAATTCACCCTCACATTTGTGGAGAATAACGTTCATGCATTAAAATACAAAGCTTTTTGATATTTCAATAAATTAGGAATAATTATTTTACACGAGCCTATAATTACTACGTAATTAGACCTTAAGTATACGTACGTAATGTGTTTTGTTGGTCATAACTCTTAGTATATTTTAGGAAAGCATTTCAAAGAGCAAATAAGTAACAAATTTGTGATAATACCCAAAGCTCACGCGACTTTATCTAATCATAGGATCGGAAAATTATAGTGGTTATTGTTAAACGAAAGCCTTCGTTAACAGTAGACTTCTATGATTGTGAATACGAAGACGGTCGTTTACGATATATGAATTTTTTTAATAATCATAAGTGGCAAGTATTATTCAGCTGTATTGCCAGTTACTAATAGTAAAAATATTTCAGCTGCCCGAAAATAGCATCTAAGTAAGTGGAGTCTCAACAAGAAAGAAGAAAATACGAGTGCTTGGAAGAAAACAGGAGGAATACCATTTGACTGGAGGCGCAGGTTGTGATTCGCCAGCGGCATCTCGCCGCCAAGAGCTTGAGGACGACGATGAAAGTCCGACCTCGTTACGTAGTTACGAGCCAAGGCTCGGGCAGGAAGACGTACGAGGACGAGTACGCGTTGTCCTGGGCCTTCGAGGGCACTGAATCACCGGTCTAGAGAATGCGGAACGGCCCGGGCACAATGCGCCACCCTCCTCGTTTCAGGTTGAGGGATGAGCCGCGTTACAAAGTTGTTAATCAGCGTCGATCATAGCCCATGGGGGAGGGGGTGGGAGAACGGCGGAATCCACGGCCTCGATCGAGCCCGTGACGTCGAAACCCATTCGCCTCCCGGTCCCTTAAGCTTGGGCGACCTCCTTTACCCTCTAGGGCCCACTGACTCGTTACCGACACCAATGGCCCCAAATGGCCCCAAATGGCTCCAAGTGGCTCGTTCGTAAAAAGACTCGGGCCGGAGACTTTTGCTGGGAGTCGGTTCATCGCGAATTTCCGCTACGGTGATATCGATGTCTTTTGAATAATGGCGCGGTAGTCGGAGGCGCGCTCTCAGAGCCCATTTTTTAAAAAGAAAATAAAGCTTGTAGGCAGGATGCGTGAGGTGAGTTTCGTTTTCCTCGTAAACAACTCAAGAACAAGTGGTAAAGTAAAGTCATTACTTATTCGAGAAATAGAAGCCTTAGGTATTCGGCATAAATTTATATTTAATCCGTAATATATGCCAGTGCCGTAAACATATTATCCTTTTTCATTTTCTTTCTGATTTATTAAAAATTAAAGGAACAAATTTCTGTGTGAACTCCCCGCTTTATGATGATGTTACAAAGCCTGTTTAATTGAAGTATAGTATATCGAATAAAGCAACGGCAAAATGTAAATAAATTGGGCCACACCAATTATTAGGAACGTGTACCTCGTGATATTACAATTTTAATAATCACGATGTACCTATTAAGAAGCCAAACTAAAAATAAACACACTCTACTGTAGACTAAAATTGCAAGACTTTTATATATTCAATATTCATGCGTTTACTCTGATCGTATTGATTATAAGTAAAGCGTAAGCGCGTTTATATACTTCTTGATACTAGATCTTTTTAAATTAAAAATTAATGATAATTTATTCAAAAAAGTAATTTGTAATTATAAATTATAATGCTAATGACAATTAGATTAAAGCAAGAGATCTAATCATTTAAGGTTTTTTTATTTAATTTTCTCAACTATGAATTCCAGATCATACGGAAGGTTATTCCATTATTCAGTATCGTTAATTGTTCAAAATTTTCTTTAATAAAACTACTTAGCTATTTTTTAATACAACAAAGATATAATGTTAGCAGTATGCCGTTTTTACTGGATGCACAATTAATTTTTTAATGTTTGCATCCATTTTTCTCGTAGCTTATGAATATTGAAATGTTATTTTTAATTTTCTTAGCATTATATTAATTCCAAATGCGTATCATATTTATAATTTTTTTACAAGATAGATTCGTAAATAAAAAAAAATTTTAAGGAAAGAACAACTTGTTTAGGAAGCAGGATTTTCAATGTATACGTACTATATCAAGTATAAAAAATTATTAAGAAGCTTTGTGGTTATTTTTTTTCTTAAATTTAATTTAAAATCTTTTTTGGTTATCGTTACAAAAGTTATTTCCATAATGCTCATACATTAAGTAAAGCTTAGGTTAAAGCTTGCGTATTAATTATCCAATTAAAGCCAGAAAATCGATCATGAATACGTCACGGAATTATCAAAGAGAATCAAACCAAGAGAATCTACAAAGCGCGGTACTTCATAAAATAAAATTCCGGCCGTTAATTAGTAGTAATACCAATGATCGACCACCCACAGACGTTGATTATCTTTTTACACGAGGGACCTGTGTTGCAATCTTATATTCAGCTAGAGATGTAGAGTCGTTACCTATATATACATATACAAATATAACTTGTAGACGGCGGACAGGAGAGAAACGTATGCACATAAGAAATGTATGCACATATATAAATATATATATATATATATATATATATATTTATGTAGATAGAGAGAGAGAGAGAGAGTAGAGAGTTGTATCCGCCTTGGATTGATACTCCACGCGGAGAGACTCATCTCGCGCTCATCGAATGAATATTGATATCAGGCGTAAATTAGCGATAACATTTCTATTCTCGTATCGGCGGTTCGGTCTCGTAGTGCCGTTCTCGGATATCTTCGCGCATGTATAACGTCGCTCGTTCGAAGACGTAAATCATACGATCGATGGTCCCTCCGTTCCTGAGACCCACGTCGCAGGCCCCGGGCTCGGGCCTCTTTATCGTCGCAACCCGGGGACGGGGGTCGGCGATCGGTACCCGGCAAGGGACAATCACGCAACGCAGTCACCCGGGGCTAGATCGCCGAGGCCGGACTACCGCTACTTCGGCTTTATCTCTGGCGAGCGAGCGAGCAGCGATCGCGGGGCTCCGATTTCTTTAAAGGGTACACGCGGAACGGCGTTGCAGCGGCGGAGGCGCAAGCGTGAGGCGGGGAGAAGGAGAGATACGTAGGGAGACCAATTACGGGGGAAGATCGAGTGAAATTTAATTAAGCCGATACATAAGGCTCTCCGACAGGCTGATTGGCTGGGGAGGGCGGGGGTGAAAGGCGGGGGCGGGAGCGAACGAGGCTCGCGAGGGGCTCGCATCGACGACGGCTGCCTGGGAAGTGTAAGGAGCGCGAAATCCAACCAGAGTCCACGGCGGCTTGACCTCTTTGCCCCCGCCTACGTATCTCACGTACCTATATGTATAATCGAGGGCGGCGACAGGAGGCTCGTGGTAGGAGTATTGGTTGGGGGGAGGGTGGGAGCAGAGGAGAAGCCGCTGACCTTCGACGATCGTGGCATAGATATCCGCGCTCGCGCGCACCTTATTATTTTTCCCCACACGACTCCGAGCACGGCTCTGCCTTCTTTTTCTCCCGCTCCTTTTGAAAAAAAAAAAAAAAACAAAACAACCCTATAAATCGAAGAGCGTCCTACCGAGATTTCAGGCATCGGGCCTATCTCCTACGTCGCGAGAGTTTATAATGAGGTTCGGGGTTGTCCACTTGCTCTTTCTCTCTTTCATACGTGTTCCCAGGACTCCAAGAATTTCTGATACCTCGGAAAAGGATAGCGTTGCATAAATATTACATAAATACAGCCCCTACGTATCTATTGTTTTTACAGCGGAACTCTTGCTTACAAATTTTATTAGTACTCCAGTGACGCTTAGGAATAACGACGGCCATCATCGATAATTGCAGCATCTTATTTATCTTGTCGCTTGCTACTAGACGCTTTAATTACTCATTCATTTATGAATGTTCACATTTATTTTTTACAACTACTGTCAATCTATCAAAATCAGAAAATTCATTCAAAATATCCAACAAAGCTTGTATTTAAGATTACATTTCAAAAGGGAAAAAGAAAACTTGGGTCAATCGTAATAAATTCTATTTAAGCTCAATTCCAAACGTCTAATTTTCAGATCCGTAAGTGAGGAAAAGTTGTAAATTGTTCTTGAATGCGATATAAATTTTGTACCGATAAATTATATTTTAAATAATGAACTGATAAAATAGATACAAATTTAAATAAACTACTGTCTGTAATGAATAAGTATAACTCCGTATCTTTTATGAATACTTGTTACGCTAGGAAAACTTAAACATCATGAGGACACAAATTACATAGGTCTACATGAATTAATGCTCTTATAAAGTAAGCTCAAATTTGTAGACTGGCGTAAGTTAATTGGACAAAAAAGATCTACAATCATGAGAGGAAGAGTTAGAAAGAAAGAAGCAAAAACGGTGTAGGAAAGACAGTCAAACAGAGACAAAATGAATGAGAAAAGGGGTGAGTAAACGAAAGAGATGGACAGAGAGAAAGAGAGATAGAGAGAGAGAGAGAGAGAGAGAGAGAGAGAGTGAGAGAGATTGGTTAGCTACTCTGAAGTCTACGCGCCGTAATTGTAAACATTGGATTAATGCAAATGTGAGCTTAAAAGCTTAATTGCATCGATAAAGTATGGCTGTGCATTAAATTCAAATTCATGTAAATTCATTCAAATTTATGAGAAATAGGTGGATGCCAAGCACTTACGCGGCTAAAAAATAAAAATAAAAATTGCTCCCCGTAGACTGGCTACTGTGACGAGCTCTTCTGCCTATCTCTCGCCGCTCCCCTCTTCGCCGTTCGTCTCTCTCTCTCTCTCTCTCTCTCTCTCTCTCTATCTATCTATCTATCTCTTATTTTCTTTCCTTCCTCTTCTTCTTTGCAAACTCTTGATTTCTTTGTAAACCTTTTTTTGAAGACGCCATTTTGAAATTCATCGATCAAGGCGTTCGAAGAATTCTCTAACGATCCGCAGTCTATATTTTTAATGGTACTTCATTAGTTGCCGAGGCAAAAAAGAAGTTTACTCGCCAGCTTTATTTTCGGAAAAAATTTCAGTTGCACTGTCAAAAAGTTGAATGAGCCTTGTACTTTTACGAAAATCAAATGCCTGTTTATAAATTTGTTGTGCTCAAAGTTTGCATTGATATGTCGGATTCGTTTATTCTACCTCGTCCACAGTAAGATTGTATTAGACGTAAATTTTAAGGCTTTCAAATAAGAAATTAAGAATTAATTAATAAAATTAAGAATTTATATTTTACATTGTAATTTTTTAATGCATAAAAATAGTATTCGAGCGAAGAGAATAATATTACGATGTTATAAGAAGGCATAATAATATTAAAGCGTTGAAAATTTATTAAATTTGAATTAAAAATACACTAATAGAGAATTTTCCAGTAGGAATTCATTTATTATAACGCCTTGATTACAGATGAATATAATAAATATTTACGATTATATATATTTACATACGGTGTATAGAAAACTATTTTGTATCATAATTCTCCTTGTATATTTAAGTGCCAAAAAATATACAAAATACTTTATTGTAATAGTTACACGTTCGAGAATATTCACGTGTATTAAAGTGAAGAAAAAGGGTTTTTTCAATAGATAGAGAATCAAGAGTATTTATAGCCATTGTGATGGTGGTGAATTGAAGGAAAACTAAATTTGTGGGTCATCTAGTAGGCCACGAAATTAAGTCTTTAATACGAGAAGAAAATAGTCGCTAGGAAGGAGCTACGCTAAATGGGGTTGCGCTCGTTTTTGAGCATCGGAAAAAAGAGAGTCATCACTGTTATCGGGCGTAGAAAAGAACTGTTGGATGCGATAAAAGGGCTCGTAAGTTTCATAGCACATGGCATTGGAAATTACCCGATTTGGTGCTCCTCTATTGTTAGGCTACCAACCACGAAATGCGACCATGTAGAAAGTTATCGATGACGTAATAAGAAAAATGTTGATTACCTTGTGTTTAAATATTTGTTGGTAGTCGGATAGAAAAAAAGGCCACGTATTTGCTCAAATGCATCAATCTAAGAGCTTGATAAATCGTCCTGCATCAGATATTTATCATCTATCGGTATTAACAATGGACATCGATATATCCCCTTGAATAAAACCAATATACCACTGACTCCCGCTTTCACTAGCTCGAATAAGTGACTTACGATTTCATGTAATGTCTCTTTTGGACTAATCTTGGCCCCGGTCACTTTATTATGCCACGTAATTCCAATAGACCTCAAGGTTTTTTTCTTCAACTACGAAGTCACTCCGTCACATTAGTAACGCGTATTGCAATCGATTCGAGTGTGAAACGCTCGGCCGAAACAGGAAAAATGTCATTACGGAATAAGGCGATCGATTCGGTGCGAGCGTGTAATCGGCGTCGCGAGTTTAAGGAGCGACTTTGTTGAAGTGCCCGTCATCTTGGCTTTGAAAAAACGCCGATTAGGGTCCGTGAATTGCGCCGGGAGGGTGGTTTATTCTCGTGGTATGGTCATTTTGAGCAAAAATTCACCACCCTACGAGGTAAATAAAGAGAAACCGATAATACTAATCTCTATCTAGTTATGTCATCCCATTGTAGACGAACTCTTGCAATACTGATCTGTTGGAATCCGATATCCTACCGAACTTTCGTTTTTTTTTTGGCCTCTGCACTACTTGACAGCCGTAGAGAATATGCAAAATAAAAAGGAACGGAAGAGCTTGAAGAAGGTGCGAAATTTTTCGTAAGTTATATTACTGATATGATAATAAGTTAAACAGCGTTGGTCAATCATTATAAATTATAAACTTGATCTTTCAATCCTAAAACGACTGCCCATTATTTTTTCGCATCACCTCATCTCCGGATCACAGATTCTGAAGAAAGAAAACTTTGACTTAGCTTGATCCTAGACCATATCTTTAGTACTTATAACTGCAATTTGTGATCATTTAGATGCGAATGAAAGAATGCGAATGGAAAACATCATACGCTTAGTAGATTGGAAATTATAAATAGTTACCTACTAAGCTATAATCCTACTAATCATCAGCTTTGTATGGAGTTGGCTCGAGCACATAGAAAGTAGCGAACTCGACTTGGCCAAGATAATGAGAGCAGCCCTTATGTACCTTCGACTCAGCTACTCTAGTCTCTACATGGTATCGTGTTTGTCGCCTGACTATAGCAGTACACAGTACTTGGCTAGCTGACTTTACACTTGATGGGTTTTCATAATGTACGGAGTGTACGCTAACAAGCATCTAGTTGCACTTAATATATCAGGCCGCAGTGATCAAAGGTAAGCGTTTTGATTATAGCAATATATATATATATATATATATATATATTCATTTGAGTTAAATTAAAAAACTTATAAGATTTAATGATTATTTCAGTGGTATATAGCAAAATGATTTATATACAAGTTATTAATATATCATGCCGCTAAATTTCCCGTCACGTGTTAATGAAAAAATAATGCCCATACTCAGCAAATACTAAATAAATATATTTGGATAAAATAGCTTATGCTGATCGTCTTTAAAAAAAATAGCAATGAAAATTTACTTCTAGCTTCGTGCATAATTTCTGGCAAGCGTAATTGTAATTCTTTGACGAAGAACCGACATTTCAATCATGTAAAAAGCAAAGCAAAGAGCCCCGAAGGAAACTGAAAAGCTTGTAAAAAATAATTTACAGTAAGAATGTAAAACACTTCTCAAAAAAAAAAAAAAAAACGTAAAAAACTCGCATGCGCCTCACTTGCGAACAGCCAAACGCGCTAAGCAGTATCGCACGGCTTGTTTAAACGAGCTTTCGGGTAAAAAAAAAATTGTATCAGATGTACGTCTATCTAAATTTAATAAAGCAATGCAAATAGGCGATGCAGCGCGAGTCTCTCTACGTGTGAGCACTCAATGGTAATAATTCATTGCGGAAAGCCCCCTCTGGTGTATCTGCCTCCCCCCTGATTGTACGGCCCGCCTCGGCCAACACATGTATTCGCGACTCGAAATCTGCAGAAAAGTCGACGGCAAAGGCTTTGATCTCATTTCGAGTCCGTGAATCTCCTTTCCTCGGATGGACGTTGAGCTCGTCTCATCCCCTCGCATCAGGCAAGAAAACGATTCTCTTAAGTATGTGAAGGAGCTCTTCTTGCGTACCTCGATTATTATTATCGACCAAGTAACGTCTCTGCTTTTTGCGGCTTCGCCGTCGCTCTCCACTACATTTGTACTCACCTCGTTTGTTTTCCCTCGAACCCCTCCGCCCCGGGGGCCTCTCCCTTCCACCTCTGTCCTTACTATGCGTATACGTAGGAGGCAGACCGTGGCTCATAAATAGGCACTTCGCGATAGGATAGACCGAGTGTTTTTGTCGATTCCCACACATGTGCGCTTGTGGGACTATGCGTATTACGTGCGAGGTGCCGGTTCCAATCTTTCAGGATCTAACCTCGTGCGGTATTACGTGTACGCGCGCGATGTTTACCAATGCGCGGGCGCAACAAACCCTGTTCAGCGAAACCTGACACTATTATCACTGCCTAGACAATTTTAAGATTGTTTCTGGTCTTGATGTGCTCTTTTTTTGCCATCCCCGGAAAACAAGGCTCATATAAATAGCTTAACGAGGATCGTGTCCCTTTGTTAAGCTTCTTTCAATACAAAAAGGGCTATTGACTCTAATGCTATTGTTTGTTTATTTTTCAAATTCCTGCTACCGAGATGCAAAAGTCATTATACGAGTGTCAATAAATCTTACTTATCGCATTGAATGCGAATTCAAGCATTTTGTAAGCTTTAACATTTTTTCATCTCAGATCTTTAGCATAATAGAGGTAAGAGTAATTTAGGTTATCGAGATGAATAAGGAGAAACTATGTATAAATTTATATCGTTTCATTATAAGACTCGTAAAGTTCTTTATTTGTTATCATTATCCGAGTTCTTAAGCAAAATTCTGCCGTATAATTTGGAAAATACTGTTTTCAAAAAGATTGCAGTAAAGATAATTAGGTAGATTGGTTATACAATCAACGCGCAAGAATTGTAATGACATTAAATGCTCGAAGGAGCTTACGAAAAGTGCATCTTTGCTCGAAAAATTTCGTTGATAATTGAGAGCAGAATTTGCAATTGCTCATTAAAAGTAACACGAAAGGGGATAGACCCGGACCGAATTCCCCAAGGCAAAGAAATTGGAGGAGGCGACGGCGGCGTCGGCGGCAAGGCCGATCGGCTTTCACAGACCCAGGTAATTATTTCCCTAATTTCGGACTTGAATTGGCTCGGGCCTGCGAGGTGCGCGCGCTCGTGTCGTTTATCGCGGATTCGCTCGCGCTCGCGATAAATAAAGTGTGCAAAAGCGGCATCGGCGGCGGGCACAAAATGCCCGAGCGCTTCGGGACGTACCTTACCTTCCTTCCTCATCGGTATGCTCGCAATTATCTGCCCGTTCCGCCAGTTTTGCCCGCAGAGAGGGAGAGAGAGAGAGCGACGAGGGGTGGGGGGGAGAGAGATAAAAGGATGAGCGGAGGGGTGAATCATTCGAGCAAGCGGCTTCAGAGAGCGCGAGCCAAGAGAAAAGAGTCGGTCTAACTAAAGGTCCTCCTCGCAAATTGCCGGTTATTACAGGCGTGCGTTTATCGATGCAGCGATATGAGCGTGGCTACGAATGCGGGGGAGGAAGAGGAGTAGGAGGCGTTTTATGCGGATCGTTAAGAGCGCGTACACGACGCTAGCGGGAGATCGATTTGTAATGGGAAATAAATTATATTACGCTCGCTGCCGAAGATGATTGTACGGCAATCGAGAGGCTCTTACGAGCTCGAGATGTCGCGCGACGAATGAAAAAACGGCGGCCCGTCGGTGAGGCCATTGTGTACGACAGGGAGGGACGTCACGATGCCGATGTAACTCTGTCGAGCGACTTTATGAAAGCGAGCGATTGGCATGCGCCCATTCCCGAGAGCGTGGGCTCTTTACATTATACTTTTCGTAATGATATTAAGTAAATAGTTACAAGGCGCACGGCCCTCCTGTAAACTAAGAACTAAATTTGCATATTCACGGTGAACAAGCACATTCAGTGTATAATGAATTCCAATACATTATTCGATCACTTCGTAAATTAGTTGATATTATAAATTTACTTTTATCCGCGCTAGCTTTAATTTCTTTATCTTTATATGAGGCTTGGTACTTACTTACTATTGTGTATACTGTGTAATAGTGAGTCAGCAATATTTACCATTTTTAACTTGTTGATGAAAAAATTTAATAACCTTCACATTTATTTTTATATTACAAGAAGCTCATTTCGACACTTATATATGTATATAAATTCAATTAGCATAATACAAAAGGACATTTATATTTTATCGTCAACTGAACGAAAACACAATTGTAATCAGATTATTTGTTTCAGTAAGTATTCCACTCGAATGTAATGATTTCATTTACATCGTGCCGAACTAGTGATGTAATCAGTTCAATAAAGACTTACAATACTTTCGTTATAATTTACTTTTCGATTTTATCCTTCGATTCTACTACATTGGGAATCCATATCACTTATCACTGTAAGGCAAATGAATAGAGACAATATTAAAGGGTAACTTTGTATAGCGACTTGCTTTGTCAAAGAAATCCTTTTCCACGATGACTTATTATGTAAATGTAAGTAATAGAAATGTAACGATAATATAAACACGTTCTACATTTGAAAGAACCATCCCCTCCTCATTTCTTGAATAAAGCCTTGGCAAGCGAGTTAAATATTTTTGCGAAGTGTCTTTTTATCAGGACCACATCACGCTTTCGATATTCGAAAGCTTCGTATTAGCGACTCATTTAAGTAGTGAACAGTGGTGAGAGGGAGGGCGAATAGAATTGGGAGTGGGAACAGGGAGGAAGGACTTGCTTACTCGATATTACTTGCTCAAGCGGCAACTTTCGTTGCAGTTATTTTCTATAGGTTGGAGCTCGATGCAAAAAATATGATTGCGGGATTCGAAACTCCCATGGGCAAGTTTGGATCGCAAGGAAAAGAAAACGATTGAGGGGAAAGGGGCGACGAGTAGGAGGGCAACCTGGAAGGAGAGAGAGAGAGAGAGAGAGAGAGAGAGAGAGAGAGATGGATAAAGACAGTACCTGCCAGAGGAGAAACAAGCAAGGGTAGAGAGAGATAAGTAGATTGTGCGCTTGAAGAAAAGAAGCTGGACGAAGAGGATAAAAGATACAGAGGGTTGGTCTTGAGTAAGTCGCCGAGCCACAGAGAAGAAAAGAAGAATAGTCTGACGGAGTGGGAAACATTGAGAGCGAACGAGAGAGAGAGAGAGAGAGAGAGAGAGGTAGGGAGGAAGAAGAGGATGATAAAGAAGAAAAGGCAAAGAGAGGCACGGAGGAGCGTGTACAAGAAGAGATGGTTGGCGGTCAGGTGAAGTGGAGCGGGGGAGTAGAGGGATATCAAGAGCGGACCTCCCAAGTCGCGTCGAGATGGCGGATCATCATCGTCCTCGTCGGCGCATCATCCGTGAGCTGATCACGCACACATGAGTGGCCACCGCACGCGAGATCCATCGCACAAAACTTCCAGTGTCCCTCCCCTCCTCCTTCTTGCTCCTTCCCCGCCCTTGTCCCGGCAGCGCGACAATTTCGATTGGATCGGCAAGCAGAGCCTTGCAGCTTCTTTGCGAGGCTGATGAATTGCAAACAGTCCGATCTTCGTCCGGCCGTGTAATCATCTTTCCTCCCTCCCACTCTCTCTCTCCTTTCCCCTCCCCCAATCCCTCACCACCGCTACCGTTGCCCGGAGTCAAGTCACCTCGCAACTCCCCCTCGGCCGCCGCTCGACGACCCGCTGAAAAAGGAAGAAGCCCTGGAATGCGAGCGAAATTCACGGGTGTAAGCCGCTCGTTTTCCCAATCGGGCGACGGTTCGAAGCGATCGGAAGAATTAAAAAAAACGGTCGCGGCTCTAACGAGCGCTTCGATACCCAAAAGTATAATCGCACTGCACTTTCTGGACGAGTATAGCAGCCCCGGCACGGCGTCCATCCTCCCATAATGGCTACTGTTCCAAATCGCGCGATTGCATTATGTATTTGGCACGCGACTACTGGTTCAGTACCAAATCGTTGACTGACCGCTAATCGCCGTTGAAAAAAGACAATCTATTTTCAATGCAATGTTTTTGAGATTCAAATAAAATAGAGCTACGACAATCACATGCGACCGAAAATCTGGCTGTGCACTCGAGATTTTACGAGAACTTATCGAGAAAGCCGTTTAAATTCATTTACGAAATCTCTCGCTAAAACGACTCCTATGCAGTATTTCGGAAAATGTACGTAAGACTCTTTAATCAATGTTGTTACATTCGGCTCTCGCGTATGCCAAAGGTATGTTATTACGATTCGGAACGAGATCGTGCTAACATTACTGCCTGCGTTTTTAAAGTTATTAATAATGATAGCTCACGGTAAGAAGTATTATTTCGCAGACGGAGACCGTAATTTGATGAAATAATAGCTTAAATAACTCGGCGATCCATTTCATTTCCAAGCGAACTCGTATGTGGAGAAAAAGTTCCTAAGCTATTAAGACATAATTCTCGTGTTATAACGCGCAATATATAAGATTTCTAATATTTTGTAATAGGACACGTGGTCGATGTCAAAGAGATAGCAAAATATCTAAAATAGTCAGGAATAAGTTGCAAGCGGTGGCATATATTCGAGTCACGTCCTCTAATAAAGCTGCGTATACGGAAGAGTAATTTGTTCCTTTGTACATTTTCCCATGCGTAATGTTGCCGAGATGGAAGTCGTTGGATGGCAAAGAGAAAATAGAGGGTTCACTGGCTTCCTGAGCTTGTACACAGCTCGCCTTTATGTATAAGTATATAAGACGCTGGGACGCGCTGACGATAGATGATATTGAGCTAACAGATATTAATTTTGGGGATGTACGGGAGAATATTTGGAGGCCGGCTGGGATTTCATTCCCATCCGCAGCCGCGTGTGCGTGTAAGGAAAAGATAAGGCACTGCGAGCACACGGTGAGGCTAATCGATGGCAGACCGCACACTTGGTTATATAACCGGCGCCATCATGAGCAAACACTCCTTTAACGTAGCCGTGAACGACTTGGCTTTGCTTATATAAAAACTTTGATCATTTTCTTTTTCGGCTGACTTGGGCTTAAACTAGATTTTTATTCAATTTTATTGGGAATCCCTTTGGTAGCTATCGGTACTCCGAGGTTATCTTTTGATTCTAGGATCAATTTAATAAGTAATTTTTCTTTTCAATGGGATCATTATTTCAACGTGTTTTCTTACCTTACATTGTACATTATTAATTTAATTAAAAGTCCGACGCGTGAGTGATTAGTGAGAGTTCGAAAAGCAAATACCCGTTTGCATTTAAGGGGCAATAAGAACATTGCTCGAGTACACCTAACTATAATCCGATGCTATTACACGAAAGCTGTAATTTCAGCAATTGAACACATATTGCTGTGCAAAAAGCATGTACAAAAGTAATTGCACATTTAAAAGTCGGTATGAATAAAAGGACATTTATGATCCGTTGGAAAAAACATTTATTGAAAATTATGTAACGTGACTACACGAACTACTAGCAATCAAAATATGTTAAATGGAAAAACATACTTCGCAAACAATAAGAATTCAAAATTTATCGAACGCATGCCAATAGTTATGCTCCGAGACTTAATAATGTGTAGTACAAAGGACTTTCGTGTATAATGGAGAAGGGACTTTTTTGCATCCACGAAGGCATTGATGTATTAAGTAATAATAATTGCAATGAGGATATTGATATTCAATATGAACTCTCGAGTAAAGTGAAAAGTAAAAAAACATAGCTTACAACCAAAAACAAGATGAAATCTTTTTGCCCGTTCTTAACCAAAGCGAAAGTACATAAAATTAAATTCGCGAAGATTTATGCATATTATTTTCATATCGCATAATGCTAAAATATCATGCAAAGCTGGACGAGCGAATGTTCGAAAGGGGGAAGCGGAATAAATGAGCGGGTTAAAAAGAGCAGGGGAGGCGGGTGTGCAGGAAAAAGAATACCAGAAACTTGATGCACGCACAATTAGCGCACATGGACGAAGCCGGGGTCGTTAAGGCGAGCACTGAAAGCAGCTCCTCGCGCGGGGCAAATTACAACGGATTATTGATAGCCTGGAAACAGATTAATTTGGTTATGGGACTGCAATTGCCCCGCTCTGCTCTCGGGTGAAAATGGCCAGTCCCGGACAGAGGAGGCGAGGGCACACAACGGCGGCGGCGGCGGCCATTAGGGATGAAAATGCACCGGAGGGAGAAGGAAAGGTGTACGATGGCGCATATGGTGCCTAGGACGGAAAAGTATTAGCGAGCTGACCAAACAGCGAGGATAAATGGCGCGACGAGCATTTACGAGTTTTCGAGCAAATTAGCGAATCGTTAGGTGCACTCACTATAGTTGGCGCGTTGTCGCGGCGATGAGAGAGAGCCGACAATGAAAAAGCTGACTAATCGGAAGCTTTTTCTTACGGATGTGGGCGTATTGTAGGCCCGTTGTAAATTTAGGCGACTCGAGTTTGCGCGAGATGGAGTAGGAGATAGATAGGTAGATAGATAGATAGATAGAGAGAGAGAGAGAGAGAGAGAGAGAGAGATAAAGAGAGCGGAAGAGCGTCGGGTGCTTAGGTAACAGGATACGCCGGCTCCTTTAACGATCTGTCGCTAAGCTAAGAGAAAGAAGAAAGCAGGAGAAAGAGAGCTGGTCCAACTAGGACGCGACATTGAGGGGCGCAACCCCAGCGGGCCCCGGTCCCTTGTTCCCTTTGCATTTCCTCTCTCGCTCGGCTTTCGGGATGGCGCCCACGCTCGACATCTGTCGTTCATTTTGAAAGAGGATGTCGGCTGCCTCGTTGAGACAATCGGGGCCAGCCAGAAGAGAATGGCCGCCGCGCCCTTTTCGCCTCTATCCTCGGGCGCCGCCGTTCCAAAGACGGTTAACGGCCCTCCAATGGTTCGGCGTCGGAGGACGGAGCAGCCGCGGGAGGGAGAGGTGGAAAGTGCCGGAGGAAGGCGGAACGACGACGAGAAAATTCGGTGGAGTGCCTCGCGTGCCGAGTATAATTAGAACTGTGGGGGCGGCGAGGGACAGGGTGGGAGAGGGGGGGGGGCGGGGGAACATGGCGACGAATAGGGCCCCTGCAAGGAGAAAATCGCAACAGTCTGCGGAGATGGGAAATGTCTAATTCGAGGATTGGCTGTCGAGTGTGCGTTGCGTATGATCGATCTGCTCTGCTCGTGGTAACGGACAACACGTCGCTTCAATTACATGTCGTGGATTTTCACGCTCGTTTAATAAAATAGAAATAGGAGACTATTTATGGTGTCCTGGCCACCTTCCGTTACGTCTCGAGAAGGGTGCGCTTCCAAAGAAAATGTTTATTTTCAGCTCGGCCTTGGGGACGGCCCGAGTACTTGAATATCGAACCGTCTATAAACTGTATTATAGTCGACGTTTTGTACCTTGGAATGACTCGTTGTTGATCCTACTATTCCGTAAATATAACATAAGCCATTGATTGGATAAGAAGGCAGGAAACCTAACATTAATTGATCATTGACAGCATTTTTGATGCTTTAGTACTGTCGTTGCCGTTGAAGTGCAAAATTTGCATTTGAGTATTTATAAGTAGCCAAATACTACGTCATAAGATTCATAATTTTTTACAAATCATTTACTATTTGTTATTCTACTCTAAAAGATGATCGCAATATTTGCGATATTTTTTATTTTTGATATTTTTGATAACTACTTAAATTTCTAACACAATTCTCTCAGATGTGCAAAAGAAGCGAAACGCGATGCCAGCTCAAAATTTTAAAAGGAATAATTTTCAATAGCACAATTTTTAAGACTGCTTCGGATGCATCAATATGTTTGAAATTGATTTTAACCAAAAATGGCCAACGCGGGGAGAGAATCTGCAATTTGAAGAGCGCACTCGAACCTGGGTCGGCCATGTGAACGCTAAAAATGTGATGATTGAATATCGGAAATCAGATTACGGAGGGGAAAATGTCGGCAGAGGTGAATTTCGGGGAGAGTCCATGAGTTTTCCGCGCAAGAAAGCCGCGAGCTCGTGTCAGTAAACCGTGATAGACTCCGATGCCTATCTAAATGAATATATTAGTCATTATAAAAGTCACTGAAATGCACCATAGCGGCGGCGAGTCCATAGTCCACATGCAGATCACGCCGATATAAATATTGATGATCTTTTCTAAGGCACTCTCGGCTCTTTTTCCGTCGTGATCGTCTAATCTATTCCCAAACGTGATTCCTCGCGCGACGTGCGCTGCGCTCAGCCCTTCTCTAATTCCTGCCCCTTCCCGCGACCCAGTGAATCTAACCCCGTCTATCGTATTCACTCTCGCTCTTTCTCTCTCTCTCTCTCTCTCTCTCTCTCCGTTACTTCGTCGGGCTCGTATATTTTCTCGGGTTATCTCATGTGCGCACTCGTGCGGTCGCACTTTCTGAGCTTACCACTGAGACGAGCAAGAGCTACATCTAGATATACCTGGCTGACGTCAATATTAATGTCTTTATTAGGGGTATCCCACGTCTCGGGCTCGACTCGCTGAAAGCCGTGAGTAACGCCGCTGGGAATGTTCCGTGTTTCAAAATAATTTTTCCCTTCCTTTTGAACAACACGGAATACTCCTTTTTTATTTTCTATTTAATGCCGAATATTTCGTGCCGTTGGTGTGATATACAGTTACAACTTGTTATTTTTCCATGTCGTCAACTTACCCGAATGGAAATATCGGTCGAGCGCTCTTGGTCGTCTTTTCCCGAGCTCCTTTTACATAAATTCCAAAATCGATCGAAAAAAAGGAATTTTTGAATACGCGCCTAATGCTTAAAATACCTTACAAACATTAGTCCTAGGGCCGTCGAGTCCGAAGCGTAGCCGACTGAATTAATGGATATTCAATTAAATAGTCATGGATGAAGAATGGGATGGCGCCGATACGCTTATTCACGATGCCTCGTGAAGTCGGGAAATCTCATCGCTTCACAAGTGGAGGCAAAAAGTAACGAATTAACTCGAGCAATCGCGTGCTCTCCGAAAGTGATGGAAATGGATGGTTGGTCGGTTGAGGCCGATAGAATCGTGGTGAGGCCGTACCTCGTGGAGCTCACGATTACCCGTACCTGGGTGGAGGAAATTCACGGGCTTTGTATTCGCGTCGGGCTAGAGCGAACTGGTCAAACGGAGAGGGGTGATGAGGTTAGGTAAGAAGGGCACGTCTATCCGCGACTCCATCAACAAATCGTCTGGTCGTATCTTCGGGTGTATTCTCGCTTCTGCACCCGATCGAAACTATCCGCACACCTATTGAGAATTATCACGATCGGCTCATCCTTTTTCCTCCGTCCGACGCTCCGTACACTCCATACACGTACCATATTTACGCTTTTATTCGCAGAGTGGAAAAAATGTAGCATCTGGTGGAAAGAGAGAGAGAGAGAGAGAGAGAGAGAGAGAGAGGCGCGAGATTCGAAAGATGAAAAAGCCTTTGCGCCCGGAACATCACGAACCAACGAAACCGGATTTGTTGTGCTCGTATTTGACCTCGATAGAGCACTGCAAACTTTATATCCTTGATAAATCGCGCGCCCGGGGTGCACTGTAACGAAAGGTACAAATGAACTTTCGAACTGTAAATTTACAAATTAAGCAGATACAAATGAAATCGCCCGAATCGCTTCTCCCATCGCTTCTATTCATCGGCTTTCGGCTGCATATGCATTTATGCGACTAGCTTTAGAGATTTATTAACGAGTGCCGCGATCGTTCACTTCTCGCCAACGAAATTGCGCTTCTCCGCAAATGTGCAGAGTGCGACTTTACATGCGGGAGGCTCTTAAAAATTTTTAATACTCGCCTTGAAATACCGTTTAAGTTATTCCTTTTACTCGACTGAATTGTAAGGGACTTTACAAGGTCTGGATTTATAAAATATCGCTAGCTTTTTCCATCTGGTTTTTACGTACTTCATTAACTTTGCCAAGAAGAGTAGTCGCGACTGAAAAACTCTCGTGCGTCTCCGATGAAGTCTATGCAGTTGGGCTCGCCTTTATCCCGATTATAGCATCCTAATGGTCGTTTCGACCTTGCGAACCGGTGAGTTAATAAGTGAAATCCATTGGAGAAAGATCGAATGCACCGGGACCTTTGAATTGGCACATGATCGCAACTGAGAGAGAATGCAGAGTTAAAAAAACTCAGCTGATCACCTCGCGGTCTCATTAATTGCCGTGACTCCTCATACGATTTTATCGTCCGGAAAATATACGGTCGGAGAGATCAGGTGTTTTTGCAGTATACAATTTCGCGCCCGTGATAAAACCACGTAGTAAAAGGCACGCGCGCGGCCGCCGAGGCGCTTATCGCATAAAGCACCAGACTATATTCAGCCGTGAATGGATTCGACGCTTGTCGCGACAAAGTGTCCTCGAATCAGGGGGGCTACATAGGAGGAACGGAATAGCAAAAGAGCGGGTGGAAGAGTAAGAGCGGGTGGGAGAGTAGAAGATATAGAGATAGATAGAGAGAGAGAGAGAGAGAGAGAATGAAAGAGTTTTAAACGAGGAGAGAGATGTGGAAGGAGCTAAAAGTTGGCAGAGCTGAAGCGACGGCGGCAGCAACCGCCAAGCCTTTAAGCTGCGGCGGGAAGTTTCCCACTGATCCTCGACTCTTCGGCGCGGGTGCGAGCGAGAGTCGGGCACTTAAGCCCCAGGATTCCGGAGTTACTGCCATCCGCGGCTCACCAACGCCATATAGTCGTGGGCTGCCTACTCAAACTTAAGCAGCCTCGAGGCTAATGAACTTTTTAGCGGTGGGCCGCTTCTAGATGGCCCCGCCTGGACAATGAATCGGCCGGATTCATCGCGGATTCACTTCGCGCCAAGAATCGTGTAGCCCGGGCAAATGTAAGCGCCAGTTTTATTGGCTTTCCAGGAAATCGGATCCGCCTTGCCCTCTACGAAAATATCCTAGTCTGAGCGCACCTTACTTGTATTACACGAAATAGCCTTGAAAGCTAGGCTAGGATGTAATTTATGCAAATTAACATCGCATGGAATATGGCGCTTTATTAAATGCAGGAACGATTGCGAATGAAGTAGGATACGCTTAAAATTCGAAATAGTCGAATATTTCTATGCGAAATGCTTGAATTTATAGTTGACATGGTGTCGAAAAAACAACGGCACATAACTGACGGACTTTTTTTTATCGACGGTAATTTATCACGCAATGTGTAAATGGGGCTCGTAACTCGAAATTAATCCCCGAGAGCGAAAAAATTGTCGTTTAATAATTTAAAAATTCACAACCTTTTAATACCCGTTCTCGACAATCGGGAGATTCCTGCGGACCCGGCCACATAAAGAAATTAGCCCTCGATAAATAAATAAAAGCGCATCGAGGGCAATATTTTAAACGCCAAAGTCGCGCAGGAATAAGCTTTTCGAGGTCGACGGTAGCCACCTCTCGAAGCCTCACCCCCCCCCCGCTGCCTCCTCTTTCCCACGGCTTGTCTCTCTCTCTCTCTCTCTCTCTCTCCCTTTCTCCCTCTCCCTGTCCCTGGCTGTCTTATGCTCGCATTTAATTATCATCGCGCTCGATAGTCCTCTTTTCTTTGTCTCGCGCCTCTGCAGCCACACGCGAAAGAGGAGCTGCGGTGGCGGCAGTCGTGCAACTCCGATCTAGTGCATCCCTATCGCAACAGCGATCGTCGGCTTCGCTCCCTGTATCGGGCAGCCCCCGTCGCACGGTAGCCCCGATATTTACGAGCGGTCGCACGGGCGCGCGATGTTGAAGTAGTTAAATTGCCGATAATAAATGTGCGCCAGGCGGAGCGATCACCTGCGAGAGGGAAAAAGAAGAGTAGCAGGAGGAAGCCGGTCGCTTCCTCGTGGAAACTTGGCGCATCTGCACGAGGGGGAGCCGAGGATCCGGGAAAAATGTCCGGCCGAAGATTTTTTACGAAAGACCCCACCATTATCTCGAGGACGACTGCGAGGACCGACTCCGGTTGCCGATCGCGGGGGCTGGCAGGGGAGAGCACCGGTCCGGGGGGGGGGGGTGCTGCGCCCGGATAGACGGGGCATGTGGCCTGCATGAAAGGAGGAACCATATGCTGGCGAATTTTTGACGAGGACGAATATTTACGTGTAAGAATGTTTCGTCGATAATGTCGGGGGATCGTCAGCCTATACAGAGAAATTGATGAAATCGGACCTTTTATGGCGATAGGAAATGAATGGAATGATTAACTACCGATTTTTCAGAAGAACTTTATTACGAGAGTCGTTGGAGTATCCCATTACATTCATTAACTTTCTCTATACACGAAAATGCCAAACGTATTATTTTTCTCTTATATTTTTTAATAGTACGCATATATTAACGTTTGAGTTTCTGTGTGATCACGATACAATAGAGTATTCAGCACAATGCAGCCACTGGTGCATTGTGTTGGAACAGCATTTTTTTTCTCCCCGTCAATATTGCACGTGTATACACGTTGTAAGGATTTACTATATAAACATCTTACTACGAAATAGAAACTTGTTAAACTTGTAATCGAAAATAATTTATGCACAAGCTTTGGAGATGCTTAATTCTCCATCTGAGATTCTTTCAAAGATTTAGTTTTCAATGGTAAGACGCGTCAAAGTTATTTTGTAAAATCTACGAATGCATAAAAAGACAAAAAGATGGGATATTTCAATACGTATATTTTAGATTAAAGAAGTGTTTAGAATAAAACAAGTAAATATTATGCAAAGATACGTTTGAAAAAATTTCATGTATGTATATATAATCACAGAATTATTTATGAGTCAATTTAACTTATCCACGAACAGATTTCACAACCTGTTGTCAATACATCCAATATATTAAAGGCCGAAAATGACGTTAAAATTATTAAAAAAGGAAGAAAAAGAAAAAGAAAAAGAAAAGAAAGAGCAATGGCTACGAGTGAGCTCGTATTTCCTTATCACTTCCTCGCCCCGAGAAGAAAGAATGAAATAAAACCGTCTATGACATAGCATTCCTTGGTGAAATCGAAAGAATGGATGCCTGGCTCCTTCGACCATTAAGTCTTAAGTCTCCCGAAAATTCCATTTTAATCAACGCGGTCGGTCTCCTGCATTAGGATAGCTTCGATTCGCGTGTCAATTACCGAGATATCGCCGTGAAAATAATGCGCCCTTCCTTCCTCCCGGTTAAAGACACAAGATAATCCAAAGTCCTCGTTGAATACTGTTTATTGATATCTCGGCGAGGGATCGACCAAACGTCGCAGTTCGTCCGCCGAGTGACTGACTCGCTTCCCTTGCTATGCGATGACTTCCCCCTGGTAGATTTAGAAATCACATTCAATGTCTCCCTCTCTGTTTACCCGTTTCTCTTGCCGTTTGCAATGTACAGTTTATGTAACGGCGAGAGGATTTACGGACCGACTGGGCGCGCATTCGAGGAAAACCTTGCCGAGCGCTCAATGTTCGTAAATATCAGAAAGGAGTGCGGTCGGAGAGGAGACTTGATAAATTGAGCATGAAATAACAATGTTGACGTGCCAAAGTTGGATGACTCCCGCATGTACGGAAATCATACACCTTGCAACCTGTCGCCATACAAGAGTACGTACGTGTAGTTGCGAGGGTGACGGGATATATCCATAGAAGCTTATATCGACGATCTGTTTTGAGAATATAGATAGCTCGAAACTTGATATTAACAGCGAGAATACGCGCGGGTTTGCTTCATTCTGTACTGTTCTGCACATATAACGCTAAAGAGAATTATTGTTCTTTTGTTGCATTCATAATGGATTACATTCGCGTTTATGTACTCTCACTATTCAACGAGAAATGTGATTTATACGCGAAAACTGTTAAGCCTCCCTTTTATCGTCTAGTTTACTTCTGTCACGTGAAAGGTGACTTCTCTCGACCCTTACAATGAAATGCTTAACAATGTACGAAAAAACAAATACTTAATTCATAATTCAACACAATGATAAACGTACACGTTTTAAGAAGTGAGCATGCACCGAAAGAGTTGCAATGAATCCCTCTCTAGTTTAAATGACGTCAGAAAGTTTTCAGTGCAATAAAAAAATAGCAATGCACGCTTACGCGCATTTTCTTTTAGGCCTGGAAATTTATTGAATACATAATTTTCAATAAGCGGGGTGAGAGAAGGACTGGCATAAATGTGAAAGGAAAAAACGAAGTCAGCCGGATAATGAGCAGAATGAATTTGAATGGCCAAGCAATTTCAGTGCGCAATCGACAAATGCCTCTCGATGTCGATAAAGGGGCATTGCTTGCGTTAGGAGTGCTCTACTCGGCAGTTTCTCAGTTGATTACCTTGAATGACTTCCCTATCGTTAAGGTTAGATCGGACATCATGGCTACTTAAGATCGGCAAGAGCCACGGAGCGTCCGAGAGCTCGTGTTTGCTCGTTCGAGTGCAGCAGTCTTTGCCATTATCGCGGTCAAACGGGGTCGTTCCAATTACCGCTGAGACTTGTCGTCTGGGCCGTCACCGGATGCCGGTCGATCAATGGTGGAGAGGCAGCCAGGCAAAGGCTGGCGAGCGAGCAGCCAGGTAAGCAAAACGAGAGAAAACGAGAAGGACAGACTTAGGGATGGAGATAGAGATAGAGATAGAGAGATATATATATATAGAGAGAGAGAGAGAGAGAGAGAGCGCGTGTGTGCGTGTGGAGAAGAAGGAGGCCGGAGAAGGTGGGACTAACTTGCTTTCTCCCTCGAGCTCATTTGCTGAACTCTCCGCTCGATGTTTCTTGCGCCACGCGAGCGGCCGTTCCATTGAAGTAGCGAGAAACACGGATTCGGCGATTAAGTGTCGGAAGTTAAAGAAGTCAGCAATGAAAAATCTTCCTTTCCTTCATGTTTATAATGCGGTTTTAAACGTATCCACTGGCATTTTAAGAACCGGGTTATTTTCGACGCTAGTGCAGTGGAAGCCGATTTTTAGATTTAGCCGCAATTTCGTCCTTTCCTTTTTATCCATTTTAATAGCTAAAGTTAATGACTTTATTCGTAATAATAGACACCTGCGTGTGAGACGATCAAACCGCAATGTTCGGTAATTGTGTTTGGTTTAAAATGGGGAGAATTAGATTCGATATTATTCAAGTCAGTCAATTTTATTTCGAAATAAATAAATTTCTGATTTATCTTACGCTATGAGAAAGCTGTATAAAATTTACCCAATATTTACGTTTAAATTAATTTTCGATACTTTTTTTTTCAATCGCTGGAAGGAATTTTTGTTTCATGCTGAATGCTTGTCAAATTTACTTAAAACATGTGAATGAACGATTGTTTGCTCGGAAAATAATGGCTCGAGTGTACGAATAAATAAATGCTTAAATTTTATTTTTTATTTCAATTGTTTCATTTTATTCTATTTTTCGTTTTTAATACACTTTTTTTTACTAATAAGTATCACTATGATGTATTCAAAAATAAAATATTGCAGGTATTTTTAATACATAGTCAGTGGATGCAAATATTTGTACTTAAATAAAAAAGAAAGAAGAAGAGGATCTCAACAATTACATTCCATTTAAGTTATTGTTATGATATTGTAATTTAGCAAGGCTTTGCATAGTTTTAAACATAACATAATTCATGGAATTAAGAGTATAACTCTAGTAGGCTATCGTTTCAAATTAACTTTCTTTATTAATCACAGGCGTATTTTGATAGTCTCGTTACTTTAAATATAATATTAACTTTAAGGTGCTGATTTTTTAAAAATATTGTTAAGTTTCAGATTATTTTTTGATACCGAAAAACAAATCGCGGTATACTTTTTTTACTCGAACACACCGAAAATTATGCGAGCACTTGACTGAAGCTTCCATTCTTATATTTATTAAAAATGATTGCACTTGATAGCCGATCGTTGCAATTACTATAAAAATGCCCGTTACGTAATGTTATAAAATTGGCCTTCGATAATTCATCGCGAAAATTATTATCAATTATTAATCTGCCTCCGTAATTTTTAAATTCGAAATAATTATTTTATGCAACATAAATAAGCCGACTATAGCTTGTAGCATTATAATAAACAATAATGCGAAGGATCAAGATAGAATGCACAGAGGCTGGGAAAGTATTTTTCAATTGATAACCCCGGAAAATTTTTACACCTTGAAAAAATGTAAGTAACGAAGATTTATTAATGACTTATCCGTACGGGAGATTTGCACTCATCTTGAAGTAAAATTTTTTTTCTGGAGGGATTATGCCCGAGCGCTTGTATAAATAAGAAGACGTACTGCATCGTGGGGAGGCACAATCGAGATAGAGCACAAAAGAAAAAGCAGCTCTTCTTCGTGAGCCAAGTAACGCTGGAGAGAAGAAAAGCGTTCGGAGAGCGACGTCAAGAGACAGTGAGCATCGAGGACGGCATGCTGAAGAGAGAGAGAGAGAGAGAGAGGGGGGGGATATGAGCCGGAAAGGAGGCGAGACAACTGAGCGCGTGTTTGGATACGAGGGCGTTTCAAGAAAATAAGAAAAAGCCGATGAAGTAGGCGTCGCGTCCTGGCGCCTAGACTTAAGCGGAACTCCATCGTTCGGAGCGTTGGTGTCTTTGGAAATAGAAAAGAGGTGGTTGATGAAAAAGCTACGCGAAACATAATGCGAATGAAAGAAGAGTGCAAAGCAGGGGAAAGACGATAAGCGAGTGAGAGAGAGAAAAGACCGTAGAAGGCGTCGGTGCTTATGTATATGTACAGTCTCTGTGTATAGATCGAAATTCTCCGGGTCGTTTCTCCTACTTTTAAGCTTCATGCAAGGCAAATCAAGCTTCGGAAGGCAAACGCTATTGCCGGTTTGTGCGGTGAGCGCTGCAGCAACCTTTTGCTTATATTTAAATTCTACGCTCAAAGGGGCGTACGTGCAACGCCAATCTCTTTCTTTACTTTACTTTACCGGGGTCTTTCTTTTTGGCACGGTTTAGTGAAAGAATGGGAGAGCAGAGTGAGTGAGAGAGAGAGAGAGAGAGACGCATTCTTAATATCTATTCCATGCATTCTCAACTCACCTAAGTGGTTAAAGGCCCGTTTCATTGCGACGCGAGCAGGGGCCAAGGGAAAAACGTCGAATCGAGATACACTTAAACGAATTGCGCCCGCAGGATAAATCATTCGAATTGTCTGTAACGATTGATTTGCATAACAGGAGGAGATGCGCATTACGCGGCCCATCGATAGCTAGCGGAGTTCAGTGGTGGGGTAAGCTTTGAAATCGGGCCGAGCATTTTCGAAATTGGCTATAATTTTCATCAAAAAAAGGTCGAAACGCTAAACGAGATAATATAGCTTCGATTTTTCGCCTTATACCCGCTCGAAATGGCGGGTTTCTCTTCTTTCGCTACGTTCGCGCTCGATAAATGGCCTTCTCTCCCCACCCCCACCCCCACCCCCTCGCCCCGCACTATCTGCTTTATACTGTTCAATAAATAAATGTTTTTTCGAGGGATATCCGGAGGGATACGCTGAGTAAGAAAATTCAGCTGATTTTAGTGATTCCCAATGGGGCAAATTTGAGTGATACTTTAAAGTAAATTCATAGTCTTCTTCAACATACGTATACGAAGCATCAATTTCAATTTACTACGAGGGAATGGGATGAATAGATGTTATTTATTGAATTTAGCCTTCTATGGATATGAAATAATTGAATGAGTTAACCAAATGCGATGGAATGACATTGAAATATGAATTTGTAATGCACTATGAATTTCGAGTCATTAGTTTAGTGAATTATGGGTGCATAATAAAGTAAGGCATTGTCGAATTTTAAAACAAACATAATTAAACACTAACATAAAAAAAAATCATTATGGCTGGTAAACAATACTAAAATCGATAATAAAAATTAAAGCCACATTTAATATAATAAAGTATCGATCGTTTACGTAACCGTTAAAATTTGTATTGCAAAGAACAAGGCCTAAATAGCTAAGACTTATGAAAACGAAATAGACTACGAATAACGAATAGCCAATAAATAAACTACAAGTTCGATTACTCGCGTTTATTAATCAACGTTGATACTAAATGTGGCATGAATACTAATTCGGAATAAGGCCGGATAGGAAGTAGTACTGGGTCGACCGGTAGCCGAGTGATGATCGTAAGAAATCTCCCCTCGGACAGATCACCCCAGTTAATTTTCAGATGTTTCTTAATACCATTGTGATTAAGGTAAGATGCGTGTGGCGCGTGGCAACGTTAGTAATGGCCATCGCCGAGTGGGAGAGGAATGAAGAGTCTGCAGGCCAACTTTGTGATCTATTGTCCAATAAGAAGGTAGCACCGGTAATTATCGAATAGCCCACTGGCCTACGACACCGTGATTAAATTATTTGGGCTTTGTATTTTTGACCGTGGGACCAATTGAACTGGCGAGGCCACTCTTCCCTATTGTCGGTCAATAAATCGAAAATTTTATTATTCATTAGTGTTTTATGACTGTAAGACGGTCATTAAAGGATAAGACAAACGACTATAAATTAAGGTATTAATTTGAAATTCGTAAGCTCAAGTTTATACATCTTGAGGAATTACAAGATCATGTAGTGAGTTTGCGTGCAAGTATATAGTTTGAATAATGCAACGATCCGATACTTTTTCTCAGTTACTTTACATTTTTTTTAAAAGAATCAACGTACAAACGGAAACAAAATTTTGAAAATTTTGAAACATTTATCCGTAGTACAATAGGATAGTGAGATCATCCAACTCTAAATAAAACCATCACCATAAAATTAATAATACAAAATTGCTCAATCGTAATAATCGCTCGATTAAGTAATGTAATCGGAGAAAATTATAGGAATTAGAGCTAGGAATATTGAGGGAATCTCGGAGAGCTTTGGGTATCGAGCGATCGGTCGCTTGTTTCATACCCTCATAAATTTTTCCTTACCTATATTTTTTTTCCTGTCCTTTTTTCGTCTGTAAAAAAAATGTCGAAATACAAAACGTGAGACAAAGAAAGCGATCGCCCACAGGGCGGCGGTGAAAGTTAACGAAAACAAAGCGCGTTGCTGCGCCACGGGGGTGGATATTTAAAAAAAAGAGAAGTAAGAAGGAGAACTCCGGTTAAAAAAAAGTGGAAAAAAAAGAAAAGCGGGAAGGTGAAAGTGTCAAGTGGAAAGCTCGCTCACGCGCGACTTTCTAAAAAGGGAAAACCCGAGCGGCCTCGAGGGTGCGGAAGCGGCCGAAAATTTCTCTTGCCGATGCCGGGATCCGGTCGGCGGGGAAGGTTTTAAAAAAAGGACGAGCAAAGATGCAGCGTCGACTCGGGGGACAGGGCATAGAAGTGCGAGATAGCGAAAGGCCGAGAAGTTCGACGAGGTCGCCCGATGCAATCGGCGCTCGTGGCGGCGTGGTATTTATTTTTATGGTGAAATAAATGACCCGGGCGATAAAAAATTTGCATCCAAATGGGAGAAATTCGCACACGCGGCCGCAGTAATTAACTTTATGTTTGAACAAATGATTTCCCCATTTCGGCGGACACATTCGCTGCGACTCATTTGTCGGGTTAATGTAACAGGGCCGGAGTCCTCGGCAGGACGAAGAGGTCCGTGTAAATAAGGCCCGGTCTCGGTCGGCTCGGCTCCCGCTCTCTCATTAGCACTTAAAAATTCGTAGGATCGGATCGGCCGTCGTCGCCGAGGCTGCTCGTACCGGTTCGAGAGTCTCCTTAGGAGCGCGGCGCTCCTACGGGGAAAAAAGCGACACGACTACGGTCGAATAAAGAAAGTCCGCGGAGGGCTTTGTAAGCGGCAGCGATCGAGTCGAGAAACCCAATTAAGAAATGTTTTGTCCGTTGTGCGCTCAGTGGACGAAGGGCAGCAAGAAGCGACCGAGAGGCAGAAGAACCGAGATACGCGTGCACACACTGCGTCGAGCTTGGAAATCGGGGAGAGGGACGAAGAGAAAGCTACACGAAGACACAAAAGGGGCGGCGGACGAGTGCGGAAAATAAAATAAGAATCTCGGCATGAGACGTGCGCGCGAGTCAGAGGAACGAGATATCCTTAGGCATCTCTTGGAGAGATACAGAAAAGGACAGAAGGAAAAGCAAAAGAGAGCGAGGTAGTTCTTCCTTCCTCCTCCTCCTCCTCCTCCACCTCTCTCTCTCTCTCTCTCTCTCTCTCTCTCTCGCATTCTCGAATGTGATCGAAATCGAAGCCAGATATCGAAGGGGGCTTTTATAAAGCGTGGCTTTCGTATATAGGCGGCGGAACGGCAGCTGTTTGAGCCGGCAAATTAGTAGCCGGCGCGTGATTGGTCTGTTGCCGCCCCGTCCATATTGCAAGGGACTTTGCTCTCCTTCTCCCTCCTGCCCCAACTCTTATTTTCGTGTAGTCCTGCGTGCACGTACACCCTGAAATGCCGGACCCCTGTGTGCATCCCGGCCCCTTCTCGATCGCCCCCCCCGCTCCCGCCGCCTCCCCCCGAGCCCCACCTTCGACGCTCGACGGGCGCCACCTTCACGTGTATCGATAGTCCGATGCGCACACGCACACAGGCTCGAGCCCCGGAGTTCTCTCTCGCAATTTACCCGGACGATATCTTTATGCTGGGATTTATGATCAGATAATCATCGAGAGGGATGTTCCGGCATTTTTTCGGCTAAATTATTATTATTTATATTGACCAGGGAGATAGCGTCTTCGGTGCCTCGAGACAGAAAGTGACGTGGCATATGTGGAACGTCTTCTGGTTCGTAACGTGTGAACGTAAGAGAGAGAGATAGAGAGAGAGAGAGAGAGAGAGGGAGGGAGAGAGGGAATATTTCGAGGCCGTGAGCATTAATTAAATGGCGGAGCTTCGCGAAAATGACTTTATTAAGTAACGGCCCCGTTCACGCGGATAACTATATCTAAGCCCCGCGCAAGCTTCCCGAACCTCCTACTTTCTTTACATCGATCTATCTCCCTCTGTGCCGTACCTCCTATTCTGCGAAGGGGCACTCGAGGGCTCCATCATCCTAGAGTGCGGATAAGGCGCTCGCCGAGAGGAGGCTTGCCCATGTCGCCGGGAACGAGTTTCCGACCCCGTGACGCGCCACCGGGCCGACTCTGAGAAGGGCTCGCGTGTGTCAGTAGCGATGGCTCGGTTGGGCGGAGGAGTCAAATCGAAAAACAAAAACGGGCCAAATTAAAACATCGGCGGGGATGAGGTGATCGATACGTTCAAGGTCTATATTAAATGCATGAAAAATGGCTTGAGTTGAGAGTCTTTAGCGGCGGTGAAAGACTGGCCCCCACGGCGCGGAAGGACCTCGCCTCACCCCCCCCCCCTCCCCCTGCGGCGCTTGCGCCTCGCCCCGAGTGCGGGGTCGAAAATTATGTTCCTGGACGCGACGAGTATGTTGCGAGCGCAATTAAATCAGCCGGTAGGTTTACGGCGCGACGCGGACTTCATGCTCTCGAATCCGTCAGTGTTGTGTGCTCGGGTGGAAATTAATTAAAAGCAAAAGCTTAGTATATTTACTGTTGTTTTTAATTGAATAATAAAGTAAGCCGCTCTCTTTTTTTTCCTTCCTTTGCCCGCACAATGAATGCTTAATTGCTCCCTTTTGCAATCGGCGTAGCGAACCGTGTAACAAAAGTCTACTCTAAAACTGTTAAAGGTAAAATCGTTTGTCCATCCTCGCGATTTTAATGGCTTCTAATTAATAATAATAATACGAAGAGGGGCGTGCATTTTTCCTTAGAGCTTTTATCAATGAAGGTAGCATGAATTTTTAATAATTAACAAATGCAGAATGGAAGAAGAAATTACGAATGTCTTACTCGCAAGCCGTTACATTAAATTCAGCTCCCCGATTTACTTCATTCGATTATTTACTTCGATTATTTTATCGCCAAATGCGTATACCGCTGTACAAGTGAAATAAACATAATGTCTTTAGTAGACAGAGATTAATATCAATAACGAAGGCTTATTATACTATCGTCGTCAGCGATCAGGCTTAATCGAAATGGGTTCTTGCATCCAACGTACACACGAGTAATCAGACCGTCCTCGCAAAAGTCGCGAGTGGGCGAAAAAACGAAGAAGCCGGAAGTGAATCTCAACTACGCACACTTGGAGGAAAAAAGCGCGCCATATTTACGAAAACCTCGGGTGCACGCGAGGGGCGAAGGTCGGGATATGGGCTGCAGTCACGGGCGGCACGAGGGTTGATCCCAGCACGAAGCCCAACGTCACGGAACTCATGCGGCACGATTAGCGCAAAACGCGTACGTTGTCGTGCGCGAGGGTAGGGGGAAGGGGGGGGGAGGGGGAGTGAGAGGAGAGGAAAAAAGGGGATTGTATCTCGATTGGATGGGAACAGGGATCTCGAGATGTGGGGGCTCTCGGGGTATTTGTATACTGCGCTACGCTGAAGGGAGCGTAAATCCTCACTAGTCGCGATGTCGCCTATAGGAGGAGGCCACATTGGCTTTGTGGTTAGATTCGTAGACCCGATTTACGGATGCGCGGCTTTAATGATCGATTCGTAACGAAGTGCTGTTGACTCGTCGTTGTCGAGACTCGCGCTGAGGCATACAAGTGTCTCGTTACGTCGCGCTGCTTGAATTGCCCTTCGTTTATTTTGCAATTCATAATTTCCACGAGCCCTCGGGAAAATGTTGTGAGCCGCGGTACTTATTTATGCTTTTAAAGGTTATCTCCGATTTGGCTTTTACTGCTGGCGCTCAACTCAACCGCAATAAAGATTCCTCGTATTTATGGGGTTATAAAGCAATGGAATTGATTTCTATTTTAATTTTTACGTATCACAACCTAGCGGCTTTATTCGAAATTTAGATTTACCGACAGATTAACCCCTATTATTAATTATTAACTTAAGGTTCTTTTACAAATTATTCTATACTATAAAAGATCATTTAGGCCTATTAAAATCAGTATTTTTTTCTATTTTTGTAATCGCGGCTAGACATTCATTTTGTACTATTGTAATTATTAGTAATTATTAATCAATTTTCAATAAAAAGTTGTAAAGTGGGTTAAATTTAATATTTCTTTTTCTTAATCTTAACGTATTTCAAATTAATAGCAATAATAATTTCATTTTATCGAGATGGTTTAATTTACGCACTAAAATGAATGTGTAGTTGTAACTATAAAATGACTAGAACTTCGACTCGAAAATCGAAATTTTGCGAGCTACGATATATTAAAAAAAAATCAAAACTTTGGAAGATCGTATTACTTACTGTCCCGGTGGAATCGATACCTCATGTATTATTAATCATTGAGTATATGATGTCCTTACCTGAAACAAAAAAAAAGAAATACGTGTTTAGAGCAATGAGACTGTACAGTAGCGTAATTTATGCAAAAATAAATAAAAGCAGCAAAAAATAAAGTATGAAAGCATAGGATTTTTGGAATGGCAAATGGTAGTCTGTAATGTATTATAAAATAGTTGAGCTACTAACTTTGAAGCATCATTGACTCGTAGAGATTTGTAAAAATTATGTTAAGATAACATAATACATATATATGGATATGTATAAATATATAGTGCTTATCAAACTTAAGTAAATAAACTATTGTAATACACATTAAGCATATAAGGAGTTGAAGCTCCTCGGGAAATAAAGTAAGCGAGTATCGACAAAATAATACATGGGTGACGAGCTTTATCTACTGCATAGGATACAATATAGCTTTGCTTCAGCGCTACAAACATATGCGTGCGTGTGTATTTACATATATATACATGTATACATATATATATATATATATATATATATACATATAAATGCACACATGTATATACAAATGTTCAAACACACACGTATGCAGTTAAAAGCGGACAGAACAAAAGTGATACAGAAGCGCGCAAAATACATCAACGTCCAATGTCCGTCTCTTATATGCCGCACCCCGTCCATCTCTCGAATGCCATTGCGCAATTTGGCTCCAGCGCCGGGTTACCGTTTTTTCTAGAACAGGTCTCCGCGTAAGAAAAGACGAGCTACGTGTTGGGAATCGAAGTCCGTTCGCCATCGGGCATCGCAAGAAATTCGCCGGGAGGCCGAGCGCGCGGCCATTTGAGGAACGACGCGCCGTTTATTCGCGGACTCCTCAATTGCGTCGAAAACAGAGAGAGAGAGAGAGAGAGAGAGAGAGAGAGAGAGAGATGATTATAAAGTAAAAGGGACTACCGAGTGGCTTCCAATCAAGCCTCGGGGAGGCTTCGCTTTTTGGACAGGCCTTTGCGAAAGGCACCTGGGGAGAAAAAGTAGACGGACGGATGGCCATTGCGACGCATCTCACGTGTCGCAAAGGGCAGTTGTGAAAAAGAGACGACTGAAACGTCGAGCAGGGCGGGAGGGAGGGAGATAGAGGGCGATACACGATGAAGGCGGCGAGAAAAAGTCAGAGCGCGGAATCGACGAAAGACGAAAGCTAGAGAGAGGGAGTGACGAAGAGCAGAGACAGAGAGAGAGAGAGAGAGAGAGAGAGAGAGGAGGAGGAGGAGCAGCTCGAAGGGTAAGTGAAAAGGCAGGAGCAAAAGAGCCGGACGATGGTGGATCCTCTTTTTCGTGCCGCTCGTCCAGGATAGGGGGAGGTCGGGAGGCCGAAGGAGGATCGGGCTAATGGGACGCAATTAAACGATTCGTATCAAAGGGAGTCGCCGCGTTCGTGCTCGCGGGAATGTCGCGGACTAGCTTTGGTTGGCGGTGGCGGAGGGAGGGAGGGAGGGCAGGGGAAGCCGGCTGGCAATGAGGGGTGGGACGGCGAGGAGGTTGGGGGAGGCTAGGAGGAGCAGGGCCTCGCAATCCGATTCGTCTTGGAGGCCGAGCTCTAGAAAAATCTCGGCCACGTCTCCAATTCCATCTCATTAGCGACGACCGCGGCAGCTGATGCTTGTCTCGCGGGTCGTCTTGAGCTCGCGCAACAAGAAAACGGGGACAGGGAACAGGGAGCCTTCGGTAGCCATGTACGGAGCCGGTCCCTTCACTCCCCGGCACCCCTTTCCCGCCCTCTCGGCCACCGTCTATCGGCCGCGCGTCGGAGGCGTTCGCGTCCGAAAGCCACTGCCGCGTATACCGGGTGTCGTCGCCGGGGCTCGTGCAACGCGGATATTTTCTCACGCTCGCGTACCTCGGGACCGCTGCTGCAGGACTGCGGCTACGCGACGACGCGCCGGGGGTGGCTTTAGCAGCGGCTGCCACGGCACCGACGCGTCTCGAGGAGCTCCTCTGCTGCCCTTTGTTTTATTAAAACGCCTCGTCCCCCCTCTTCCTGCTCCTCCTCCGCCGGCCAACCGATCCCCGTTAGCCCACGAGGCTCCTCGGGCATCGCTTACTCGCGCCGACCGCGGCTTAACGCGGTTATGGGCGTTTCAATGGGCGTCCATTACGCTGTCGCTTGATTTATTTTGTACGCCGGTCGTCTAACCGATATTGAGGTCTTCGCGCAGCCAATGACAAGCGTGTTATTAAGTGCAGCAGGATGATTTTAGGTTGGTTCTGCACAGGACGACAAGAAAGACGATTCAAGCATTTTCATAAGCACTAACCGCAACGAACCGTTATTACTTTCTTTTTATTCTCCTTGCCAAAAAGGCTTCTTGCGCATAAATAAATTGTGGTTAATCCCAAACTCTGATGCACATTATACTGTATTCACATATTTAATTTACATATTATCAAGACTCTTAAGTGGGTATTATTAGCTAAAGATTCCGATACATGTGTAAAAAAGGAGCAAATTATTACACAATATTATGAGTAATTATTATAATGCGACAGACCATTATTATTGTTTTTAAAACAAAAATTACTGAAATCGACTGTGGATAATTACCCGTTTGATAAACAGTCTTTAAAGGTATGCACGTGGGTCTGAGTTTTTAATAATATTCTAGAGATTGAGCAGGATTGGCAGGGACGAAGCGAGGGCAATAGCGAACTCGCCAATTCAAAATCAAGAGATTACTAATTTTCAAATCAATTCTAATTCCTGCTTCGTTCATTTTGAAATTATAGTCCCCCGAATATCTTAATTCGGGCTAATGTCGCTAGCAACGGTGCTCAAGGGTCTGGGCTTCCGAGCATTTTCGTCGACCCTCTTGTCAACCAAAGGGTCAGGTGCTCCTGTGCTGCGATGCCGTTTTAAACGAGCACCTTATATCGCTATAAAAGAGCAGATCGCTTGCACAGTAAGGTCGTGTACCTGTAGAAGCTCTATATAACTGCAGGTAGCTCGCGAGCCGGCACAGACTGCATGCCCTGGCCGCAAAACAAAGCGAGCTCGTTAAGAGGTACATCGCAACGACTACTGCTGTTGCTGTTGCTGTGATCTTCCCGGTCCCTCTCTCTCTCTCTCTCTCTCACTCCCGAGTTCTTCTCGAGACTGCTCTCTCCGTAGATCGCACATCCTGCTTCGCGAGTCGACTCGGCAATTCGTGTGTAAGTGTATGTATGGGCTCGCAGCGGTGAGTGGCCACGGAACCAGGATAATTGCCTCGGCGACTCCTTATAGTCTGGGGCCTCCGGGTCTCCGTGATCGCAAGAGGAGAGAAAGGGAGAACGAGCCTATCTCCGTCGCATCGAACCCGGAAAGCGAGAAGACCGAGCTTGTATTCGAGGACTGCACAAACGCAACACATGCCTACCTTGCCGATAAGCGATTCTTTTCGGAGAACGAAAGACAAAGAAAAATGCCCGAGCGCTGCTCCAAGGTAGAGGGGGATGGTTGTGGACGAGAGTTTTTTGCGCAAAAACACGCGAAATCGTTAACGAATCTTTTGCGTTTTCTCCTTTAGGGAGATTGTCGTTGCTATTGCTGCCGCAGGGAAATGCGAGCAAAGAAATTCCATATAAGAGATACTCCCTCTCTCTCTCTCTCTCTCCTTCCACCTGACATCCCTTTCCGACGATGTCATCCTCCGTTTCCCCCAACCCCTGTATTCTGCGCGAACTTGGTGAATTTTTCTTGCGTTCGCAGCAGAAAAAAGCTACGGCTGCTGAATGTTGATTTATTTAGCACAGCTCTTGCGCGAATTATTTCGCGAAGGTCCATTGAACACGACTGCCCGGGTTTTTTTTCGATTCGATTCTGTTTACAATAAATAATACATGGAATTTCGTCGAACGTGCAGTGAGTGAACAATGGTCGCATCATTAAGTAGATGAATCCGTGTGCGAGTTGCCATAACACATTGTCCCGATATCCAGGCTAATGCAACTATGAGTCTACATTTTACGGACTCGTTTTATTGTCCAAGTGGATCAATTTTGATAATAAAAAACTATTTTCGCAAAATTAGGTAATCCGTCCAATGGTAAATAGTCTGTGAATAAAATCTCTTTAAATATAACTTTTTTAACAACGGATCGCTGTATAATTCGCTCTTTTTTACGAATCTGGAAAGTTTTTTGGTAGAATTATTCACTCATACTTATTAGAAAGTTTAGACAACTTCTAAATTTATGTGAATAAAATGTGAATATGAAGTTTTTTAATTTGATTTTGAATAGGTTATTGAAATATATATATATGTACATTTAAAAGAGTATTAATATTTAAAAATCTGAGCTTATCTATCGACTCTCAATATGTATAATTTCCAATATTTAACTTATTCTATCAGAAATATAATATGCAATATTAAAATATTTACTACTGTAGGTAGTATGGTCATAATGTATTAAAAAATTAACATACGCATAAATGTTTAGTTTAAATATCTTCTCTTAGAAACGCTATTAAGAGATCAAACCAATAACACCTCGTGAAAGAATGTATTTATTTTTTGTCAAATAAAAACGTTTTTACGGCCTTCAACAGAAATATTTGCAAATAAATCACGCATGGCAATTAAGTAGAAATAAAAATGAAGTTAAGTGCTTTCTGACGGGTTATAAAAAAAATTAAATCTTCTCTATTAAACGAGTATTGGATGGACATTAAGATCGCCACGGTAATAAAGGAGGACACCACATAAAAGAATCTAGCTTTAAAAAAAATTTCTAAACATCCTTCAAAACATTTGATAAAAGGCACACATTCTAACGTAATAATAACACATCGTACTGAACTATCACACTGAAACTATGCATTTTTTTTTTGTTATTTACATGACGACGTTTACAGAATTCTAAAATAAGTGCTCCTATGTATGTGTAACGAATAAAGTTTTGTACGTCGCAAACGTTCTTTTGATGTACAATCTTCATACATCTCTAAGAGAGTCAACGTACTCTCTCCCCAACTTCCCCCCCCTCTCACTCGCTCTCTTCATCTCTCTCTATCTCTCTCTCTCTCTCTCTCTCTCTCTCTCTCTCTCTCTATATATATATATATATATATATATATATATTTATCTTTTTTCTCGAGCTGCAGAATCTCCAGCATCGGAAATTTACTTTTCACGTCACGTATCTGCGACACAGCAGATTCAGCTGGATTTTCAAATACACTCAAACGCTTAGGATCATTTACTCTGGTGCTCGACCTTAGTTTAATGTATGAAGTACAAAGCGGAAAGCGAAAAGTATTCTATTCTTTTACTCCGGGACGTGCGCGACTCTCTCTCTCTCTCTCTCTCTCTCTATCTCAGCTCCTCCTCCTCCTCCTAGTTCGATTCCTGATACCCCGCCGCTCAAAGGATTATCGCTACAGTTACAAGCCCGCGGAGCAAAAGCTTCACCTGCGAAGCCGCATCAACAGGTGCCCGCGTAAAAATCCGACCTCGGCACTCCGAAGCATCTCACGTATGCGCAAAATCCGTTTTTCCAAACGAGTGGCATCTTATCTAGAGATGCGAAAAACGAAGAATGCTCCTTTGGTCAATGCTACGAGGAGTTGGCGCCCGCGGGACACCGGCAATTCAGCCCCGAGCCAACTTTTTCCTTCCGCGCGTACTCATTCCTTTAATAACCTCGATATCTTCATTAATGCCATCGGTCTCGACGCACGATACCAGATGCTGGCGGGGGGTTGCCAGATATAAGCCGCGCAATTTCTCACCGTGGCCCCAATAATGTAACGACTCCCTGGATCCTTCACAAACGCGGTGAACCTCATAACTCGTCGGCCTCGCTCTCGCTGACAAACGGAATACTAGAAAATATGGGAGGTTATCGGCCTCTCCTTCTTGCCCTTCTCGTGCTCCCGTGCTCCCCTCGCCGTTTGTGCACTACCCAGCGCTGCTACCCGCGGGCCAAGCTCGGAGCTATGCATCGGAGGGAAGTCCGTCCAACAAAGAGCACGAGGCGAGGGGCTGAGGGTTAGTTCGCGCACGTGTGCTCGTATGCTTGTGCAGGGCCGGGAGGGGAGGGGGGGGGCGCGAAAAGCGCGGAGGTGAGGAAGGTCGAGAACGGAGAGGAACGTAGCTCTCGAGTCCGCCAGGACGAGTTTATGCGATTTTTACACTCGATCTGATTTTTTGGCGGCGCGCCTCGTTCACTCGCTCTCGCGAGACAGATATATGTCCCACGGCCATACAAGAGCCCGCGCGCGTATAAAGACATCGAGCCGTAGCCAACGAGAATTCCTCATCCCATGCCGCGCTCTCCTCCTTCCTCCTTCCTTTTTTCTCGGCTCCCTTTCCTACCCTTCCCGCCCGCTCCACCTCCTTTTCCACCGTCTCCTCCTACTATTTTTCCCTTCCTCCTCCTTCGCCGCCCCCTCCCTCCTCCACGGCATTTTCTTTTTCATCGTTCCTCCCTTTCGACCCCCCCCCTCCTCCGATCCCCACCCGCCCGCACCACACCCAGTCAAATGCATTTTTTCCCATCCGCTTCCTTACCACTTTTTTCCTTTTTCCCCATGACCGCTACGACGACGGTGTGCCCTCTCTTGAATTCTCTCCTCCGTCCTTATCCTTTAGCTTTCGCAGCTCTTTACCTCCAGTGTGCCCTATCATACTCTTTGCCACCATACTTGGTATAACCCCGAGTTCTCCCTCTCTGCACTCGCGCTACTTCTCGGCTTATTCTCCGTGTAATAAGACGACCACGAGATTAAGTAGAAGGAGAAGAGAGAAGCTGAGAGACACCGAGAGGATAAGAGAGAGAGAGAGAGTAGAGCCTCGCCCACAACCGGTTTTTACTTCCTTCTCTCTCTCTCTCTCTCTCTCTCTCTCTCTTTCTTTCTTCCCTCCCTTTATCCCTTTTCGTCATCGAGCCCCTACCCACCTTGCACTTCTGTACGTGAATACTGGCGTGCATGTACACGCGCTCTTTTCGTCGGTCCACCACGCAAGTGCATGTGCCTCGAATAAATATATAGGTTGCGAGTGGGGCAGAAGGTTGGGGAGGGGGGGGGGACATCGAGAGAATTTACAGATAAGCCCTCGATGAACTTCCGCAATGATAATTGTTCGTTTTTCGACGGCATCCAAGGTGCGAGCCTCGAGGGATCTGCGTATGCGTGCCAACATGTATGGTTCGAATGTCCGCAGCCTCCTGGGGGAGACGCGCTGGAATTCGACGTTCATCGAGCCCGCGGTTGACGCTGATTGGAGCAAGGGGAGAGAGAGGGAGACGACGAGGGATAGGCAGAGAGACAGAGCGATAAAGAGAGAGAGAGAGAGAGATAGAGAGAGAGATAGAGAGATTGAATATTTACTTGGGTATAGATCAATCGCGCGGCGGTCTTGATTAGTCGGTCGAAGCCATTAAAAACTCGAAGGTTTTCATTGGATTGGTAGTACCTTATTATAGGCCTCAGCCTGCCTACCTGCTCGTCACGTAGCGTATATTTTGCATAATTGATCGCATTTGCATTGTATATTTCTCTTTCGTTAAAGCGGAAACGCAATCTTAATACCAATTACGATGGAACGAACCTTTCATTATTTTCAAAATGAATCTTGCACTACTGTGACTACTGTCACACTCGCTTTTCACCTCCATTTTTTTACACGGCTACAACTCTGAATCACTAGCCACGAAAAAATTATACCGCCGTGTGCTTGGACTTACTTGGAATCGTAAACATTTAAACGAATTTTGGGTACCGAGGACCAAATACAACATTTGTTATACGGATTAATTAATTAAATGCTCGAGAAACGAGGTAATCATACGAGTGCGCGTTTTTCTCAGCTTCATTGCTGAAAATTAACAGCACCCGCTTGTGTCATTGGATGCCGAGGTGGTCGTGACGACATTATGTCTGGGCAGGACGTCATTAAAACTGTTGCCTTTTGCCTCAATAAACACATTCACGATAACGACTGCCGAGCTCGTCTACAATCATAATTAAATGTTAATGTCGTCATCTGCGGCAGCCTGTACTTGTATATATCCTTTAGCGAAATCCTTTATAAAGGAGGAACGATAGAAAAAGAGAGCACGATCGGATAAAGAAGCGAAAGAAGCCAATACCGACGTTGCTGCACTCCTCCCAGAGTCCATCCAGAGGGCGAGTCCATACATTTAATGCTGCATTAAAGTGCCGAAAGAGATATCGCCTTTTCGTAATTACTCCGATAATCACCGTGGCGCGGCGTCGAGGCCGTAAATCCATGGGAGATATTCTCAGCGAGCGGCGGAGCACAATTGCTCCTCGACGAAGACGCGTCCTGGCCGGGCTTCTGCAAACTCCCTCGAATAGCCGCTGCGCACGGGTGTGCAAAGATGCTTCCTTTTATTATTTACCTTTTTTCCGTGCGCTCTTCTCCCGCCCTCCCGTCGCTCTCGGCCCTCCTTCTCAGCGGGCCGCGATTCTTCTTCTTCTCCTTGTACCTCCGGAGAGATAAATTTCGAGCGAATTTAAAATGATATTCGCTAAAGTATTTCTCGTATAGAGATCTCAAGAATTTTTTTGGACACACAAAGCCCTCGACCTTTTTTTTGCCTATGTCGCGAAAAAAAGCAGAGAGCCAGAGACTCGCATATATTTTGAGTGCTTTTCGAGTATTCGAGCGTCGCATTCGCGTTCGCGTAGAAGCAAACGCTATTTATCGATGAACGACAGTCTCGCTTCCTCCTCCGATTTCGCTTCGTCTTCTTCTTCATTTTTTTTTTTTTAGTCCTATTCCTCTTCCATTTTTTGCCTACGGATGGCTTAATTTTCAGAACGCGTTGTAACCGCGTGGCATCACCGTCAGGGCCGTAAATAATACAGGAGTTGGGCATTACTCAGGATTGACCAATCAGGCAGCGCGTACATGTGACAAAAAGCATCTTTGGGATGGTCCTGCCTCGGGCCACGCAACGGAGGGCACGTCCCTCCCTCTTTCGCTCGTTCTCTCTCCGTGCCTCGCTCGTGCGCCCGCGTATTTATAGGCGCTGCATTCGCCGTCGGCGAAGACAACCGCAGCAGGAGACAAGACACTCGCGTACGTGGGGAAATCACGGAAGAGTGAAAATTAAGAACGCCGAGAGTCCCCAGGCGAATAAATCACCAGAGCTGAGTCATCCTTGTCCTGGATTAGCCCCGTCGCATTCCTCCTCGTAGCCCCTGCGTAGTAGGGCCTCGGGTGACAACACGTGTGCCGCGGGTAGCCGAGATATCGGGCTCTCAAACGCCGGCACACGGCCGTAAAAAAGAAACTGCCCGGAGTCCCCCGCGCGGGAAAAGAGGGCGGGGCAGTGGGGTAGCGGGAGGGCTCGGGGGTACGCGTCGAGCGAGTACTCGCACGAATACGCACGGAGTGCCGGCCGAGCGGCGCAGGGCGGGATGCACGGAAAGCGAGAGAGCGAATGAGGGAGGCTGGGAGTGCAAAAACGAGAGGCAAAGAGTTAAAAGGGGAACGCTGGAGTACAACATCCACTCATCACACGACGTGTAGCCGCCTTTACATAAGCGGCCGTGCCGCCCGACGGCGGCAAGCCCCAGCGCTTTTACAACTCAATGTAAGAGGCCCCGCTGAACCCTCGGGCTCGCCCCTCTCGCTCTTTATGCGTGTACTTGCCCCCTACCCGGCCCTTCGTCCCACCTCCTCCGCCTAACCACCCACCCCCTCCGGGCCCCTCGCCGCCGGCTCCTCTCTACTCTCGCAATTCATTTCTCCCTCGCCTCCTCGCCTCCCTCGTCTCCCTCGCCCTCCTGACTTTTTTCACGACCATACGTGCACGCTCTCCTGCTTGCTTCCCATCTTCTCGGGCTTCTCTGTTACAACTCCTCTGCTCGCTTGTGATCTCTCTATCTTTGTTAGAGTAAGGCATCGAGAGTAAGCAGACTGTCTTACTGACTCGCGGAGTCTCAAACCACTGGAGCCGGCAGAGAGGAGCAATGAAAGAGAGATCGTTTTTACCTACACATATTCGTATGTATTACAAGCAATACTCCATACACAAGCGTCCCGTACACAAGCCACGGAAAAAACTTCGGATATATATATATATATATATATATATATATATAATCACGCACCCACGCAGCGTAACTAAGAGCCACGGATTTTGTACCGACTGTGTGTCCATCATTCTGGGTTCTAGCGCAATATTGTGGTACCGACTCCAGCGGTATTCTTCTTTTTCAAGGTTATTGTAGCGCGTGTGGTTTTAGGGTACAAGGGTAAACCCATACGATATACGCCTTCAAGTGAATGTCAGTCATAGGGTTTGTTATAAACGATAATGCGATAATGAACGTGAATAACCGGTATGTACTCTTGACTACAAGCTATTACGTAATTATGCATAGCGGCAAGAGGTATTGTAATCCCCCCGCCCCATCCGCAAACTCAATATAAATTTTATTCGTTGTAAATATGATGCACAATGCGCTATACAAGAGCGATGTTTATTTGTGGCTGAAGCGTTTCATCGAGTAATGAAATTCGATATTAAAATAGAATTTGTTTACTTTAATATTGTTAACACATTGCATATATCGTTACTGTGTTAACTTTGACTACCTGTAAATAAGAAGTGACTACCATTAGTTAATTGCTAAATTAATTCATGGGTACAACAATTGAATAAAATATCCTCATATTATGAGGCAATGGCATTTTAAAAACACTTTATTCTCAGGGCATTAGGTAATTTTGGATAATACTTGACTATTTGAAGCGTCATAAATGTTCATTGCATTCTTAATAATTAATATGAGATTGCAAATAAAGCAACTGAGACTGAATATTAAGTTTTGCGTAATAAATAATTTTGCTTTTACTTGTTTAAATAATGAAGCCACGATATTCATGAAAAATGTTTGAATTTCCTTAAAATAACTTTAAACGAGTGTAGCTCTATTATTATCTAAATTGAATATTTTTATGACGACGAGGCATGCAAGCTCAAGGGCTTACTTGTGGTAGGATATAAAAAGTACAAAGTAACTGAATTCCAATTAAGACATGTATCACTGAATGAGCAACGCTCGCACCCTTTAATTTTTCTTACCTTCGCTCGCGCCTCCATCGCGATATTGTCGGAGCGATAAGTTACGGACGCATGAAATTTTTTAGCGATGCATCGTCATGCGCATTTCGCCAACAACAACTGCACGGGCATCTACATGTTCACGTATCCGTAGCTTTTCCACAGCGGGGCATAACTATATCGGGTGCTCGCCTCGCCGATGGCACGAATGTACGGGGAGGCGCATCAGCGAAAACGGCAACACAGGTGAAGACTTCATTATAAAATTTAATTACCTATCTGGCGGCGAATCGCGATGGGCCCGTACATATGCGCGAGTCCCAGTAAGTGTTGAAACTATAATTTAACGGACAATAAATTTTTATCGGCCATGCGCGGATCTTGTAGGTCTCTCCGCGCGGCCCATCCGACTGCATCTCCAGAAGGTCCTGGCCTACGACGAGATCCGGAACGAGAGGCGGGGACTTTGAGGGGAGGGCAGATGGGGGAAAGAGGCGAGGGAAAACATCCCTGGAAACCGGCGCGGAGCCTTCAATTTCGCCGGCATTGAGGATGGCGAAAAAAGAAGGACACGAGTCCGTATAATCGATCGGGAAGTGAGCGCATGTGTGCGCGGAGCCACTCGCGTGCGTCTAGCTCGACTCTCGAAGAGCTTCCTAAATTGATTCCCGAGTCCTTTCGGTTACTCGACTCTGACCCACCACCACCACCACCACCCCGTACCTCAATCTCACTTTGGTAGAGGAAAGCCCTTATCTCGCCAACGCGTCCTTTCTCCTCTCGCACCCTCCTCCTCCTCCTCCTCCTCCTCCCATTATACGGTGCTATTGACTCGATCCATTATGCGCCAGCTCGGCTCCTCGGCTTCCCTCCCGCACCACCTCTAACGAGTTTTAAGTGGGTTCACTTACTGTGAAACTCAGCGCACGTCCCCGTGCGGCCAAAGTCGCGGCGTGAACTCGAGCGAGTACTTTTAGTTACGTCAACGCGTCTACGGTACAATCATTCAATTAAGTCCTGATTTACGGGGACTGCGATACGCTCAGGGATCCACGCATAAACGGACCTACAGACCGCAATTCTAACACGTATTTTTCTCCGTCGTGCTTCGTACGGTGCCCACTGACAATCATTTTGCAAAACTGAGATAAAGTCACAAACTGTATACTTTCGGCTTGAGAAAATTCAATTACGCGCTCTTATACTAGGATTTTCGGTAGACCCTGACAATAGATTTATAAATTGTCTTGCTCGAGCTGGACCTATAAATATATCTACCGAAATCCAATCTGAGATCAATTTTACTCCCTCGTATAATGAATAAGCCTCCAACCAAAATTCAAACTGTTCTGTTTTTTATCCACTGATATCCATACTCTACCGTCAAGTTTGCTAGTTTTTTATATAGACAATCATTCGTAAAGCCGGCTTAGAATGGCTCATTGTTGTTAAATTATATTGCGTTTTATGGCAAGATTTCTTTTAAAAGTAAATAATGCCCAGTCAGTTGGCGAATTCGACACACAGGAACTTTTCAACGAGTCAATATTTTACCTTAGATACTGCTGATCGTAAACGGCTAAAGTGATATAAATGGACTAATAAAAATGAATTACTCAACGTATAGTATATTTGTAAAATTAACAAATTGATAAATAATAACCGTCAAGGAATATTAAGATTTGTTGATTTTTAAATATCGAAGAAATATTTTTTCTACTTTTTAAATAAAATATGTATATTTTATTCATTGTGTATTACACAATTTTAATGGTAAGCTTTAGGAATAAGTATGGGTATTTTTCTGTTTACGTATAATAAATACTTTGAATAAAAAAAGGGAATAGAGTAGTTATATGTTATATTTCTACATTCGACATTTTGAAATAGTACATTCGCTTTAACGAGAAGCTGCAGATGTAAATAAGTAGGTATTTTTTGAAACTATAATATTTGGAACAAAACTACATTTGAAATAAATTATTCAATATGTTTACGTATCTTTAAGCTTAACTTTTCTATCGATCCAGTGTATTTATGAAAACACCTGAGTAGCTACAAACCCATATATTTCTTTATTATCCGCTATCGACACTTATTTACTTTTATCTGAATCTACAATCTGAATGTGTTTTACTTATTATTTACTGACTTTAGCAAAAGGAAATTTTTATTTAAAAACCAAATATTATTGCAGCTAGTTTAAAAAGAATTAGAAACTAAGTACTAAGTTAAAACTAAGTTGTAAGCACACGCAGTTACTTGCCGCGCAGTGACGTTTTCACATTGCTTTAATAAACATATTTTGTAAAAACTTTTGCTTTGATAATGTTAAAGTCAAGAGAGTATATTCGGTTATAATTCATGCCGATTGGGCAACGGAATTTTCAGGGAAAAAATCACCAACGCAAATTCAAATCCTAAGAATGTACAAGCGACTACGTTCGACGCAGGCGCGACGCCGTCCAATGTGCAGCCCGTCGGATGGATAAAGAGGCCGGACAAAGGCTCAACGACAACTTTTATATTCCAACGAAACATTTATCATTGCCTCCACAAAATCAATCGCCACAATTTTAATAAAATAGCAATAGCCTATTTTATCGATCAGTTCATAACTTCAAAACTATATAAGGAGCCGGGGAGGCGGGGTCGAATGAAGTAAATTCGAGTGCAAATTGTTTCCCAAGGTTGTGCGTTTACACGAGCACGAGCGCATATACACACAATATTCACCGGGTGGGCCAGTCGCTAGTCAACAATGAAAGTCCCAGCAAATTAAAATACGAATCAGCAGTGATATGAGTGTAAATGAAAATTAATATTGGCTCGCCGTGAAAAATGTGATTATCACGTCCCAAACTCCCGTAACCGAACGGTGCATGAGTATTTCATGGGAACGGGCAAAAATCGTGACTCCTGCGTAATTAATGAGAAGGGCTTTACTGGCGTTAATGAAATATCGGTATTGACGTTTAGAAGTGCACGCGGGACTCGGCGACCATTAGGTAGATTCCGGGACACTTCCCATTCGCGTGGGAAATTCAAATTCTGTGCTGGTGAGTGAGAAAGACAAACAGAGAGAGAGAGAGAGAGAGAGAGAGAGAGAGAAATTAATTTGTGTGCACTAGGGGTGTTGAGAGGAGTATTATGAATATTTAAGTCGCAGTAAATCCGTCTGCGATCATACTCAGCGCTTCAGCACGCCACTCGTTTTGCTTTCAACTCTATAATTACAGGTAATTCATATTTATAGTCCCGCAACTGTACAATAAGACTGAAACAATTATTGCAGCTAGTAACAAAATTCAAAAGCAGTCTACAGATTTACAATATTTGAGCGACTAGTTCAGGTAGCTTTTACTACTCCTATTGTGGGTCGAGTAGTAGGGCCGTAGTATTTTGCTCATTACATGTGGACGACCTAACGTATTTTATATCACCTGATAAATATTTCTACCGAACAAGTGCACATCAAAAGTCGTGTAGATCGTATTGCGTGTGAAAACTTAAAATCGTGTCTATCTACAATGGGCAATTTTTGAGATATAACTAAATTATAATTAATAAAGAACCTGTTAAACCGCATGTTCGCTTGGTTTACGAGAATCGATAAGGAACGATTTAAATAATCCGCGATAATTACAACATTAACAGACTATAAAAAGAGTCGGATGCAAAAAATACATGCTGGGGAACTTAATTCTGCAGTAAACGTTTGAGGTGCGCCGCGGTATGACCGGATTATATGTATTTCTGTAAACAAGGTAAAATACAGATGGCCTGGATGACGTTATAATACCGGTAATATGGAAAAGAAATTATTAGCATTTAAGGCTATTTAAAATGGAAAATAATAAATAGCTGATTTTCATTATTGCGGTGCAGTTCGGATGGAATATGGTAATGTTTTTTGGAAAAACGAGGGTCAGAATTAAGCTTAGTTAGCGATCATTCTGCGACTAAGCAATAAGCGCATCGAAGATTAGGAATGCAGGAGACGAGGAAGGAAAAGCGATTTCCTCAGAGCTGATGGTCGATAACTCTAAAGTGAGGCTCGGGCCGAAAGATGGTTGCATCCCGCGGATCGCTTGTAATCTTTGCAAAACGAAAAAGGAGAGCGATCCCTCGGAAAGTCCTAGCACCGCCGCCCGGTGCGACTCGTCAAACTGGTAAGGAGTGCGAGGGACCGAGAGTAAGGAGAAGGCGCGAGACGGATGAAAAAGTAGGGCCCCGATCGCAGGAAGTGAAGAGAGGGGCCTCGAAAGAATAAGGGCCAAGCAAACGGAGCACTGAGAAACTGAACACGCGTGCACGTACGTGGGTGTGCGCGTGCGTTCGTGCGTGCGTGCCTCTGTGTGCGCGTGCTTGTGTGCGTGTGCGTGCGCGTGCTCGCGTGTGGGTGCGCGAGCGCGCGTGTGTGTATATCGTATATAGGCTTGAAAGGAACGCACCAGCACGCATGTGTGCGACGGGGGCACACGTGCAGGGAGCAGTAGTGGCCCGTTCCTAAGATGGCAGCCGCGAGCTCTCCAGAGGCTCGTTGAGGGCGGCCTTGGTCCCAGGGGCCCATTCCCTCGGCTGGCCTGCAGCTCCCGGGGTCCGAGTCCTGGGGCGCGCGCACAGACACCGAGGGCCGAGGACGGGGCCTCCTCGCGAACGCCACCGCCGTGGGCACGAACTCCGCGCGGGCCGACACGCCGACCGCCATATTGGACGGGTAGCGCCCCACCCTGGAGGAGAAGCCGCGCGCGCGCGCGCGCGCCACCGTTGAGGCTGCGGCCAACGCCGTCGTCGCCGTCGCCGCCGCCGCCGCGGAGCGAGCGACCATCGACCCGCTACGGAGTCGCCGCCATGTTGCGCCGGGCGCCGCCTCGTAGTGCGCGGTCGACGCCTACGGGGCCCCACGGGACCGACGTCCGGACCGCGTCTTCGGGCCGAGCGTCCTCGGACCTGCCCTACCCCTATCCCTCCCGCTGCTACACCCTCGAGGGTACTGCAGCGGATTTTACGGACGAACTTTGCCGACGGATTAACGGAGGACGACGATGCCGTAGGTACGTAGCTGCGTTCGACGCCTCGCCACTGCCGAGGGACATGGCCATCCAGTGGAGGGGGAAGACGCAAGTGGGCGCAGACAGAGAGAGAGAGAGAGAGAGAGAGAGGAAGATGGAGCGAGAGTAGGCGAACGCGCCGAATAATGGCGGGCGACGGGCCGTGCCGGAGTTGCGCCAAGCTGCTCGCTTTTATAACCTAGAGGATTTCCTTCGCGCGTGATTGATCGCCGAGTCTTTTCGCATCCGCCTCTGTGCCATACTGACACTCTTTCTACTTCCTTTTCTTCGCGCCGGCTTAGATCTCTCTCTCTCTCTCTCTCTCTCTCTCTCATTCACTCTCTGGCGCAAACGAACACGGGGCTGCGCGAAGTCTCTCTCTCTCTCTTTCACACGCACACACACACACGCGCGCGCGCGCGCTACAAAGAGAGAGAGAGAGAGAACAGGCACCCAAAAAACGAACTCTTGGAGTGTGGTTAAAGGGGTAAATGTCGCGGCAACTGGAATATGCACCTGCACGTGTGCAAGCGGACACACCAAATCATTTGTTTATTCTCTATACATGTTTTACTTCCTGCTCCTTGGGTCTTTCATCTTACTGATCTTCTTCGCGATGTCTTCCATTCTTCCTTTCCGATCCCCTTTACTTTTCGCACTGCACATCATGTATGTACATCTGTGCACGTACATCTGTATCCGCCTGTGGTTGAGCTAATGTGAGAAAGGCATGATTGATAGGCGCATGCGCCAGTAGTTTCTCCGAAGAAGCAAAAAAAATGTAATTATTCTCAAATACCACTTCTTATCTTTCTTTCTCTCCCCCCTCCTTTAGCATATTTTATAGATTCTCTCGAAACGTAATGCTTTAATTTTTGTTAATGTAGTTGCAAATAAACCACAAGTATAAGTAGTCGTAGTTTGGGTAGCTTCCATTTTGTTAATTTTTATACTGTTTAAAATTCTTGGAATATTCATGGTATATACTTATGTATACATGACAGTATTCCAGTTACCATCTTCGCGAATTTTTTTTAAAAAAACTTTTTATAGATACGTTCTTATAGAATGAATTGATAGTGTGATAAAAAGTTAATAACGAATTATTCCTAATAATAATAATTGTTTATAGACTGTCATTTTATTAGGCAAAAATTAAAAACAATTTCCAATTTCCAAAAAAAGTTTTGTTGAAACATCGATAGACTTTATATCATAAATTCTTCGAAAATAATTTATGTTTTTAACGTTTGCAGAGCTAAGCTTTTTTTGCCAAAAATAAAAGATAGATGTAACCAAATTAACATTATCATTACATCGTCATAACTGTATTAAATTCCATGTGGAATAAAAAAAATACGACTACAACAAAAGGGGTGGAAGTACAAAGATTTTATTACCTATTTCTCGAATCTAAGAGACAATGTCAGTGGACTACAGCATTTTAATGACCATTTAAAGTATACATAATTGCCGAAAATCTGGGCGGTCCGGTATTTTGCGCACTTACGAGCCCATTGAAAATGTCCCAAGATAACGAGGAAACTGTTAGGTTCTCGCTCACAAGTTATAAATACCATACGATGTCAATCGATAGATGCAGGCGGCATAAATTAATGTTTCTCTCTCTCGAGATAAATGCTAAAAGCATTTTAGTAGATATTAGAAACAAGGAAGGTCGCACGTTCTATAGCAATTCGTGCATAAGATGCAACGACTTTCGGGCCGTTTTATTATGCTGATTTCTGGATCTTATAATGCTGCTGGGAGTGAAGAAAAATAAGATGAAAAAATTTTAGTCTTTTTCGTTTCTTCTCTCTCTCTCTCTCTCTCTCTCTCTCTCTCTCTCTCTCTCTCTATGCTCTTTTTTTCTCGTCGAATTCCTCGTGGACAACACGGAGAGGACTAGTAGTATCGCGTAAGATCTTGCTGAGAATCGATCGTCCGTGGCTCTTTCTCTTACTCCTTCTCGTGTTTGTTCGCTTTGCCTTGCTCGCTCCTCCGGTTGGTGTATTACCGCTGACCGCGGCTCGGCTCCAGTGACCATAAATATTCCCTCTGCGTTGCGCTGCCTTACCGTGGATATGTCTGTGCCAGCCTTTTCTCATGTACAGCATAGACCTGACACTTGCGAGACACGCGAAGACGAGCAAAGAATCGTAAACCCCGGGTTTATCCTTCCGAAAGTAGTTCCTCTCTTCTCCCGCCGGACAAAGATTGCGTCCAGTCCCCGCCATCATTATTTTAATGATGAAGCACTGCCGTCGAAATTTTATTTCTAACTGTATGCTGCGAAAATCGCTATATGTAACGAATTCCACCCAACTGGCTTATCCCTCGTTTGTGGAAAATCCTATCGATGGTCGATTGATCGACCAAAGAAACAAAACCTACTTAAAATTTTGCCAAAAAATATTTTTTAAAATACCTTCACCGACCTCCAAACTTTTGATTCGTCTTTTATTAGAAGATTAAAGGCTTTGATCATTTCAAATTTCAGAACAACAATCCTCTTAGCATAGACATTAATAAAAACACGTTTAAATACGAGTTTCTCAAATATAAAATATTCATCCTTGATCTTTTTTACGGTGACCTTAGTTTTCTAAATCAGTTTTGCGACCGTTACTCAAGTACGGTAAACATTTTTGTTTCTGTTTCTACAGTGACTGCATCCAAATAACAGAAAATTAGATCCAGATGAAAAGTGTAAGTTTCGACGTATTTCAATAGCCAGGGCCCCAAGAGGAATGTCGCGCAGATTAGATCATCCAATGGTCCACATTACGATGTACGCGACAACACTCAGCGTATTAAAGTCGGAATGATCAGGGCTCGAGCTTGAGTGTCTCGAGGTACACCCGGGAACAGAGGCTGCGTATACCTCGTAATCAACTTCGTAATCCCACGCGACTCTGCAAGTACTCAAGACATAAACGGCAAGGGTTTGGTTATACGTCCACGTAAAAGTAGCAGCCGCCACCAGGAATCCTTCCGAACTCGAAGCCACGTCTTGTTTTGTCACAAACTTCGCGGAAGGGAAAGAGAAATACGGATAGAGAATGTGAGAGAGAGAGAGAGAGAGAGAGAGAGAGAGAGAGTAAGAGGTTCACAAAAGTCTCGTGTTTAACTCTCTCTCTCTCTCTCTCTCTCACTGTTTGTATTTCTCTCAATCCGACGGATAGTTTCGTGGTCGAGGAACTAATTTACAGAAAGTCCGGCGATAAACAACCTGTATAACCCCCGCTTTTTTTTAAAATTGTAGACTATCGAAAATTCTATTACACAACAGAACGTACAACGCTAAAAATCGTACCTAAGATAATTTGGAGAATGGGAGTGATAAAAAAAGGAGTGTTGTGACTCCGATTGATTATTACCTTATTATTCTGCAGCTCCGTTCTCGAAAGTTTTATGATTAAAATTAAAAATAGGTATCTTCTGAATAAGATAATCTAAATTTAAAAATGCATACATTTGTCAATATTGTTCTTCTTTCACCAGATTAGGCCCAGGCCAGTATTACTTCTTAACAATTGTGGTATTTCCTATTCTTGGCAAGCGATAATGCAACGATGGACGTCGAACAATAATTTAAAATCACGGAATAATTGATGACAATCGCAGAAACGTACGTCATCGAGAAATGGTGTAATAAGCGTTTACTCTGTGCAGCAAGCAAAAGAAAGTCGATAAAAGAGAATGAATCAGAGTGAGAGAGAGAGAGAGAGAGAGAGAGAGAGAGAAGAGCTAGGGGTGCAAGACAAAGTGAGGTTGTGTATGCGAACAAGAAGCATACGTGCATAGAGTAGAAGCGCGCGCGCGTGGGCGCAATAGTAGCCGTAGCGCCGGTTAATTAGGGTTTAAGTTTATGAGGTGCAGGAGCGCCTGCCCCGAACCCCGAGTCCCACATTCACCCACCCTTCTTCATTCTCTCACTGTATCTCCCTCTGCGCCCTGGCCGTTCCATATCATCCGTCCCCGAATCCCTCTCTCCTCCGCCCGCCGCGCCATCCTCCTCCTACCCAACGAGCGCATACAGCGGGTTGGCTCGAAAGCACGGCGCTACAAGCTTTACGCCCCCTCCCCCACGACCCCGATGTTACACTATCAAACTTCAAGCAGCCGAGGCAATAATAAATAGGCTCTCGTGCGGATTCTCGTTCGCCGATTTATAAGCGTAAACGTGGGATTGTAGCTTCGATTTATTCTCCGAAAGATGGTGGCGGAGCTTTTGCGATGCGATGGGGTGCGTGCCTCTGTGCCTGTGCAGGACCGAAATAATATTGATGCGTGGTGAAAGGGTAGAGAGAGAGAGAGAGAGAGAGAGAGAGAGAGATAAGTTGCGTGTGCGGGCAGGGGGAGAGGGGGGGGACGGATCGACATGAACTTGCGGGTATTTTAAGGCGAGCGTGAGAAAGAGAGATCCGAGAGACATTGACCTCCCGCTGCTCGAAGCAAACGAGCCAACGGTTGAGTGAGCGCGAGAGTAAGCGACCGGGGGAGAAGGAGCGAAGAGTCGAGTACCGTGTTGTGGGTGCTTACGGGAGCCGTAGAGAGCGATTTGTGGATGAATTTACATGCGCCGCGGGATAAGAAACTTCGTTGCCAGAATGAGACGGAGAGAGGGAGGAGACAGAGACCGAGAAAATCGCGTGAGTGGATACGAATAAGAGAAGACTTTATTCAAAGGTGTTATTGGAACCTAATTTTTGAAAAATTAGTGCCCCCCGATTTCAAGTCGGTTTATCAAAAGTCGGCTTTCAGAGAAAATGTATCTTAATATGTATCGAGAAAGCTTCGGGGTTGGTTGCCTCGTAACATTTGATCTGCGAAATATTAGAATGAATAGAAGAATGCGAAGTGTCAGATGGCTGCACGTTCGTTAAAGCTTTGTAAAGCTCAAAGTGTAATTTACATTACATGATAGTTCATAAAAATAATTAACAAAGGAAAATATTATGCATGCGTCTGGAAGAGGAATAAATTTATAAAAAAAAAATCCATAAAGCAAAGAACGATGCTTATTCCGGCATTAGTTTCTTCTTTCACAGAAAGTTGGACTTCATCCAGGAGTGCCCGTGGATATGCGCCGATAAATAACAACTTTCTTGCGGCACCCATACAGCGCGTGACAAAAATGGCTAAGGAATCGCATCAAAACGAGGCACGAATAAAGCTCTCTCGCATCTCTCTACAGGGAGTTTTCGTACGTGCATGCAAAGCACCGCTCAGAAGGAAAAAAGGTAGAGAACGATAACAAATTGCTCCCGACCCTTGCCTCCCTCTCTCTCTCTCTCTCTCTCTCTCGCTCGCTCCCTTTCTCTCATTCACTCCCTCTCACCCCGTACCTACATCTCTATCCGTCTATTTTCCTCTTCCAGTTTTTTGTTTTTTGTTTTTTTACTTTTTATCACGCAGAAGCTGCTGAAGATTCCCACATTATTCCATTTACACTACCGCGTATTCTCTCCGGGCCACCTTCAACTAGTTAAAACTCGGCACTTGTCTGCATTAAACATGAAGTCATTCTCGACTTTGTCGCGCGAGTAATAAATGCATAGAAATAGCCGAAGAACGAATCCCGGAGAAGGGCATTCATTAAAATAACGAGAAACCTTCTTCCCGACTTTTTCGATCGAAGGCTCTCCTTACCTGTACGCTCGTACGTACACGAATCACCCAGTATTGATCTAAGCCTTCTCATTCTTCGTGTTTCTGGCCTCCCCCCCCCGCTCACTTTCTCGCTGTCTCTTACTCTTTCATTTGCGGGTTTGGGCTCGCGTGCCCGCGTAGTTAGGATATCAGCGGGGAAGAATCTCTCGCTGTCGCGCGAGTTCCCTGGGACTTTGCGTGTTGGCGTGCGATGAGGCAGGAAGGGAACGCGAAAAGCACGCAGAGAAATAGATAGACTGATATGAGGGAAGGAGAGAGGGTGAGAGAGAGAGAGAGAGAGAGAGAGATAAGGACTCTCCGGAGGTTCTCATATACCCAGAAAGGAGAAAACGAGTCCACTTGAAGGAACTTACTTGGCCATTCCTGCTGCCGCTCGTTACTTACGCGAAGAATGGAAGAAACGCGGACCAGCGCGAGATTCTTTCGAGTGGAAGAATTTATGCCGATGGAGGTTGAACCACGAGGTAAGAAGATTTTATTAGCTCTAATTATTCGCCGCATAGTCGCTGGAGCAGCTCGAAAAATGAAAAAAGAACCAAGATAAAAGGAGAAATGCATCCAGTTTATTATAGGGCTGCAGGACTCCAGGAATACTTATTTAATTGTTTCTTATTAGTTTTCGCTTACTTTCTTTTAGTTAGAGTAGAGCACTTTTATCCTCCCGAAAAAAATGTTAAAAAATATAAGCAGCCTAGTTCATTGTATTATACCATGCATATTTACAAGGCTATTGCAATTATTTTTCACAATGAAAATTGCTAAGCGCCATTAAAGTTACGTACAAATTTAAAACATGTTATAATATTGAATGTTTTTCTTCTAAATCAGGACGATAATTTTTTTTTCCTACAAATATCCTACTAATACGTATGTTTTTATACCAAGATTGATCTTTTAAAAATCAGCGTTAGAATATAATAACGATTATGAAAATTACACACTTCCCGTAGTACACGTGCTCTTTTTCCTCGTAAGCCAACAATTTGAATATCCGTTTCAGCAAAGTATTATTACGTTATAATTTCATCAACTTGCAATACAAAGTACCGACCAACTTGTAAACAAATAAACTACGCACTCGGTAAAAAAATTAAATTAAACGTAAAAAGAGTCAAGTATACATAAAGCATCAGCGCGCCTGTGAAAAAAATCAACATCTTCATTTGCAATATTTTAATTGCATTTGAAAGCTCAAAATGTAATAGCGACATCAATGCTCCGTACTCACAATAACAGCAATAAAACATCCTTCGTTACCTTTTCTTACTTCTCTTTAACAATATAAATTACTGAACCCTCATCCGAGAATAAAGCTTTAAAAGAAATTAACGTCGAGTTACATTTTTGTTTGTTTTTCTGTGTCATCGTCATGGCACTTACTTATTTATTCGACCAGGGTAAAATTTATAGAGCCAAAGTACTGTACCTCCGCGAGCTCGCGTAATTAAATCATACCGCCGTTTTGCAATTAAACTTGATTATTTGCTCATCGTTTTCCGTTCCCCTTCCCGCTGAACCCACACCGCCGACGCTCCAACTCTTCGGATCGCTGAAGCCCCTCGTCCTCGTGCCGCCGTCGGCAATGTTGCCCGAGTCCTTTGAAAGCAGCTTTAATAATGATCGGACGATGATAGTAGCCGCAGGTGCCATCACCTGAAAATCTCAGAGCCCTGCCAAACGGTGCTTTTGTTTTTCAAACTCGATTGCTCATGGGCCCAAAGTTTCCCAAAGGACGGTGCCCGGTTTCGTGTCCGTTCTCGCAATCTGAGCTCGACTCGCGTGAATTTTCGCCGGGGCCCCCCGGGCCCATTCCTCATAGTGAATATGCACTCGAACGAGGCCTCAATCGTGACTTCCCTCGTCCAAGATGCATCGCGATTAACTCTGACATATTTATTCCCCGAGCTTGTCATTACCTTACGAGCGTTTCGACATTGTTAACATTTGCGTAGTAAATGTATTACACACTTGGTGAAGTACAGGACGAGGGATGGTCTTTCATGCAGCAAATAATGGAAATTGAAGTAACGAGAAAATTCCATTGTTCCTTTGGCGGTGCCTTCTTTACATACATCCTCTGTCTCATTATCATAAAGGTTTTGTACTTTGTCATGTATAGAGTTACTGTATAATTACATTCTGTATAATCGCATGAATCGAATGAATATATTGTTAAATAGTCGTTATCAATAGTTAAAAAATATTCCTTAAGGGTTTACCGGGAGGCTTTCTGTACAAATGCATTACCATTTGGTCGAAGCTGCTTGCAAAACGAGCGATGGAGTTTACGGATGTGAATTGTCGACGATCTAATTTGCGCAATCGCGTTATTGTGCGACTAGATCCAAGCCCCTTCCATTACGCGGACGTGGACGCGGACGCGGACGTTGGTCTATCATCTGATTTATATTATCGGGGTCAACCCTTGGCGACCGTTTGTAATTTTCGCTGCAATCCAGAGTCAGAGAGAGTCAGAGATAGACGGATGTACGTTGCATTTATTTGTATGGGCGTGTACGGGACGGCAAGAAGAATGCTATATGAAAATTGATACTGTCTTTCTTTTGAATGCTCAGGATATATATTTATATATATATATATATATATGTATGTATATTTATATCCTTTTCTTCGCAATAACACCGTTGACATATCTAAGCCATTGTTACTTACTACTAATAGTTATTACAATGCGCGAACGCTAAAATTTTGCCGATGGTGAAACTATTTGCAATCAAGTGTGTAAATAGGACGAGCGTACCTTATTTATAATAACGAGTTGCCCTTTCATTATTTATTCCTGAGGTTCCACCTGATATCCTTTGCGGCTTCGTAAAGCCAAATTACATTAAATTTTAACTGTACTACAACAGATACCTCCGATTTGCCGATGTATAGGTAGGGCTTATTAAACACACACACACACACACAAACACACACAAGCACTTTCATAAGCACAATCGCCGAAGTGCGCAAAGAGCTCGCGATAACACATTTTTTGGCATTGCTGTTAATTACTGTAATAGTTAGTGACGCGAATTGGCCAGAAGTTAAACATCGGAGCTCCTTGCCACCAAACGTTTGAGTTTCCGAACTAAGACTGCCGCACGAGGTTCATTCGCGCCTAAGATGTTGTAAAGCATTTTTTTTTTAGAAAGTTCTTGGTGTTAAGAGGACAATAGTAGCGAATCGTTCGTAAGGTTGCATAAAAAAGAATTGTTCGGCCTAAAACTTTCTCCACGTAAGATACTCGTGGCATTTTATGTTTTTTTTTTCATTTGGCTTCACAGCTGTCCGAATGAACGCTAGGCTGACACTTTCTCTGATTTTCAGAAGCCACTCTATGAAAGGACGCACCAGACTTGTACATCTGCACCGTTAACCGCATTGTCATTACGGAACTTTAAAAAAGAAAGTAACGGAATGCCCTAAAATGAGAATTTTTCCCTTGGATAGAATTGCACTCATAAAAAAAAAAAGTACCGTCAGTAAAGCCGTAAAATCTTAGTTGCCTTTAAGATTACCTGTGCCTACAAAACAGAGCTGTGTATTGAGCCTTTATACCTGCCTGCAAATATTGAGACTTATTCGAAATAGAAGACAGATTCCGACTAAAAACGCACTTCTAATTTGCTAAAAACGTTATGCAATGCTATCTTTGTTAAACTAGGGCTTCGTTAATCATAAATTTTAGTTGCTGGATAATTTAACAATTCGGCAATTATATATTTACTTATGTGTAATATATGGAATATTTGAAACATTAATTACTAATATAATCGGAGTATAAATTGTCATAAAACGTTATGAAGATTTTATGTATTTATAATTATATAATAAATAAGGCAATATATACACGGTATTACACGAATGTTGCATGAATATATAATAAAGATGGATATCTAAAAGTTATTCATAACTATGATATACGAGCGTAGCAAATATATCGCAGTGTATCTTGATGAGATGACCCGAAATAAAAGAGGAGATAAAAAACCATACTTTCACAATAAAATTATGGTCAAAATCTCAAAAGCGGAATAAGGCGAAGAGCGAAAAAGAGGATAGTGCGATTTTTCTGAATGTAATTTTTCTTTTCGGGACCGTTTTCCCCCCGGCACCTCGACATCTTTCTTCCTCATCTATAATGTACAATTCTCCCTTTTCTCATCAGTTACTTTTTCCTTTGGCAAAACGGCAGAGCATTGCATAAAGACAGAGAGAACGAAAAGCCAATAAACGATACAGATCCACACGTACACGGAAAGTAATAGAAAGTGGGAAAGAGCCCAGGAACAATGGAGGAGCGGGAAAATCAGCGAGAGAGAGATCGAGAGAACGAAAGGGAGGGAGGGAGGAGAGAGAAAGAGAGAGAGAGAGAGAGAGAGAGAGAGAGAAACTAATCGAGGATGCGACAATATCCGGCGCCCCGGCGTCCGACAACTGATAACGCCAAGGGATGTTTATGAGTGCGTTTATAATACGTCTGGGGGTTATCCTCAACCCCTTTGGGTTGCCGAGAGAATACTGCAACGCCCGCTCGTCTCTCATTTCGATGAATTGGCCTCCGTATCGACGTACACGCCTGTGTATACTTTAGCATGCGCAAGGTCGACTAGATCAAAATGAAATCAGGAACCAGGTCTTTTTTCACGAGTCCGCCTTCGGAATAATCGATAATACGGCCTCGTGACTATGCGTCCGTGCGATGTGATAATACTTTAGCTTCGCGGATTGCAATAATCCTTGATGTATTTTTATTGGCTTAAATCTCTCCCTGTCTCGCGTTCCTCTTCCCTCCCTTCCTCCTCCTGCTTCTCCTCCTGTTACTACGACGCTCTCTGTTAGAAAAGGACTGCAGAAGGCAACTGTAAATTCTGGCGTAATCTCAGCCAGATTTATGGCCCTTCAGAGCTGGAAATTCAGCACTTTCCCTTCTGAGATAAAAGGCAAAAAAGTAGATCACCGACTAGTTCTCAGTGTTGTGTCTACCGGCCATTGACGAATCTTCTACCGATGCTTAACTTTTGTGCGACTGTGTTTAAATACTTGCTGCGATCCTCATATTTATCACTCAAAAATATTATTATAGCAATTTATCTTGCGTAACGCTATGTCAACCGTTTCTTTGTTTAAGTGTAATTACATAATTAATTTATTTTCAGCATTAGCGCGATAGCCATTTATGTTTGCTAAGCTATTATTTATGTCGTGATATTATAGTCTCATGGCTGTTGATATCATAAATTTCCCTACATTACGAAATACAGTGTAATTACTGTGATAACCGTATCAACAAAATATATAAGAAATAAAAAAAATTAAACAATCGCCCGTAGTAGCTCATAATTATGATTTATATTATCAATAGGTTTTTTATAAAGAGAAGCTAAAAGTTCAAAGCGACATTTCGCCGTAACTTTTATACTTTAAAGGGATGTCAACATAAAGCTTTGACTTTTTATAAAATACCCGCACGCAATTAGCATAAAGTTATCTATAAAAAGTAAGACGAAGTGACACCCACGCGACACTCAGCTTTAGCCGAGGACAGAAGCGACACCCGCACGTGAGTTTTGCAAATCGTCCTTCTGACATACATCAGAAAGGTATCATTGTCTCGATCTCCCGGATAATTTCGCCGGAACTAGTTTCCCCTCCCTCGCTCGCGTGTGCTCCATAGCCGCAGAACATCTTCCGAGTGCACGCACGTGCAATAAACGGGGGAAAAAGATAATGACGCCCTTGGCTCACGCCACGCCCCGTTATTGTGCGAAATATGTATACATGGCGAGAGCATTAAGAAAGAGATTTTAAAAGCGTCGTCGTCATTAGCATCGACGGCATTGGTATACAGAGAAAAATTTTGTCACAGCTCGGCGCAGTTGTATTTTTCTCTATTTCGCAATATTGCGGATTGTCCTTGGAGTGGAATGTCTATATGTTTAGATATCAACCGAGAATTATGGAGATTGAGTTCCTCGTACCCAATGATGTATGCCACATTTTTATTTTACGTAATTACTTCATGAGTACGTTGTTTGCATTAACTTTTAGATATCATCTTCGTATTACATTTTAAGATTAACAGTTAATTAAATTGCATTATATACTTGAACTCGCATCTGTGTGATGTTATTTTAACGACGAGTAAAATTAGATCCGGCGCACATTTTACAACTTATAGAATCATTTTACACCTACCTATTATTTAGTTAAAGTGGTTAAAAACGTTATATTAAGTTACTTTTTCATCGCAAAGCTCGTGTCGAACGAAATAATTGCCGAAAAAATTACAAATGATTAAGAAATGCAAGCATTAGAACAGCTTTTTCTTTCGTACCTGGTTATATTTATTAGAACGCATATAAATTGCCTTCAATATTACTTAACATCTTGTAGAAAATTAACCAACACTTTTATAACAACTGCATTAACCAAGTTCACATTAAAGACTGCAATTAGCCCTCAAATATTGACCGCAGGGATCTCTTAAGATAATAAAAATTCATACGTATGAATTCTTCGAACAAATGATAATTGGCTTAATCAGTGCATTATCACAATCTTCCAGTTTGCCGATCAACGTCCACGAAAATCTAATTTGCATATTCAGTCGAGCATCGATGGCAGATTTCGCATTTAGATGCAGCGTCACGCGTAAAGAAGTTTTGTTAAGTTCGTTTTGCTTTTTGACGGGCGTCGTGGTATCGCGAAAAGGTTCGTTCTTCCTCTCCGTATCCCGCGGAGCTTCCTTTCTCTCGCGATCCCCAATGATTTATCATCCGAAAGTATTTATTCGTGGGAGCATCGGGAAGGGGAGTCGGCGGCATCCAGGGCGCTACCCGCGACGTGGCTGGAACTAGGAGATAGCGCGGAGATACGCGAATGCCGGTGGATGAGCCAACAGTGGTGTGGGCGGGGAGATGCGGGAGGCACAGAGGAGGGCGGGGGGAGGGGGGTGGCTCTCGCAGATGAAAACGGAGAGCGGCCGGGAGAGCGCGAGAAGGCGCACACGTGCACGGGGGTGGCGAGGAGCGGGAGGGCGTGTACGGATACAACCTCGGCGCAAGGTTCGCCGGTCTTCCCTGTGAGCGCGATCGCGAGCTCACGTCCCCGCAGACGTCCGACGGCTGATCTACGACTCCCTCGTGCATAGCGGAGCGCATAACTTTTATCTTACCTCTCGGAGATCTTCGCGGGCGTGGGAGAGAAAGAAGGCGGGTGCGGGATGTACGTGGACTGGGGGACGGGGCGAGGGTGAGTACAGGGGAGATCGAGGACGATATTGCGAGCGTGACGGTGCGAGAGAGCCGCTTCCAAACATTTGGGGCCGAGGCGGGGGGTCGTCGAAAGCGTACGCCCCTTCGGGGCCTCTCCCCGGCATTCACGTGCTCTTCCCATTGTGTACGGCGCGCTTGGGCGGGAGTTCGGGGGGGGGAGGAGGAGTAGGAGAGCCGGTAAGTGGTTATCGTTGCCATTTCACGCCTCGAGACGTATATTTTTCTCTCGCAGCTTCGTCTTTCCGCCACGTCTTCCAAACTGAAAAATAGGCACGGGCGGCGCGCGCGCGCACATTTACCTTATTCGAATTCTAACCGAATACTCTTCCGACGTCGACGCCTACCGCTTATCCCCGACCTTCTTCTGGAATACATTTCCCATGTGCCAAGACCAAGGCTTTCGTTCCTTGCCTCCGTTTGCACCGAGCTACTGATTACGTGAGCATTGTTGTGCTAAGAAATTGAGAGCATGTATATTTCTGCGTAAGTTTTAAAGCGAGAGTATCGAATTTCTTTAAATAACTCGCGAAATATTGCACCCATCATTCTCTAATTATAGATGTTTATCAAACTGGTAGTGCAATATTTTTGACATTCTAATAATCTTGAATGGCTTGACTCTATAATGCTCTCTAAAATTGACGTACTTAAATCTAGCGATGATGGTATTTTAGTCAAACATTTTTTCTTTTTTTCGATTCCAAGCTGCTTTATGAAATATGTATGCTTCATTTGAATCTCTTGGTAAACAGTTATAAATTCATTTTATGCATGGGAAAATATTTTTATCAAAGTGTTATATATATATATATATATATATATATATAATGCAAGATATAAATAGGCTTAAACGATTTTTAAATAAGAAGGGACTATTTTATTTTAGAATATCCACATTTCGTTTGGAATAAGTCAAACAGTTTCACAGGCATTCTAAAATAGAAACAGTTTTCTTTTAATGTACGCTGAGAAAAATTGTTTTCCACCACTTCTATTTCATATTTCTAACGAATAAGACATGCTGAATAATTAGTTTCTGTAATCTCTCATTAAACGATTAATCTTTCATATGTTTACTTCGAAAACTATTAGACACGTTTCTTCTTCAAATATATATAAATCCTACGTAATACGCATTTCGTATTTAAATGAACTTCTTTATACCTCAGTTATTATGTTTACAAAAGTCTTAACAAATTCTAAATGTAATATATTCATTCTATGGTCTGCTGATTAATTAATCACAGAGTACTTTAATCCAACTGTGTTCATTGCTATTCAATAGTAAAAAATCTATAATTTGATATTGATCAACAACGTTTTACAATTGATTGCTGAAATTTATAAATGCATACTATATATGAAACCTACAGAGTGTAACGCGTAAAAATAATGTAATATATATGTACGATACATAATAAATTACACGATGAATGGGCTAGCGGCTAAGCGGCTGGCGAATGAAATTTTACGTATCTGAAATTATGTACGCGCTTTAATAGATTCTTTCACATAAAACCAAAGGGAACAAAATGTTTCGTGCGGGTCTTAAGCTGCGCTTACACCGATAAAAGATGACAGTAGATTTTAATTTTTCTAACAGTCTTCATAAATTCCAGCTACGGATAAATATTATTGTAACATAGTACGGAGGCAATTCGAAATTAATAGTGATGCAGACGTATTATCGATGCTCATTACGTGAACTTACATCTTCCGCCAGGATCTAGCTTAGAAAATAATAGTGCGACAAAAATACCGGTCTCCTCAATGCTCATCAGATGTTGTTACGTAACGCATCCTTCAGGATCGTCCCCAGCGTTCTTCCGCGACATCGGCGGCGTCACCCCTACACATTAGTCAGAAAAGCTTGCCCGAATAGAAGGAGTGAGAATTTCTATTTACTGGGAAAGCAAGAGGCGAAGGATGCAGGAGGGCGGCAGATCCTGTTCACGGTGCGCAGGGCGGGCGTAGAGATCGGGGACTACGGGAATGCCGAGAGCCCCGTAAGATAATCCCTTTATTTCGGTTGGCGGCCCGTGGACGCGCCGAGATACGCGGGAGGGAATAAACGATTTTTGGTAGACCGTTTACACGGATCAGCGACCCGAGCTGGGGCGTGCAGATGCTTAACTCGGCCATTTCACGCTCTGAGAGGCGCGACGCGATGGTTGCGCTTTCCATCCCTTCCTCCCACCTCCTCGGATTACCGCCAGGTCCCGCGCCATCGCGCTTTTCTCCATCGCAAACTTCCCACTCGCTCTGCTGATTCTTTCGACTTTTCCAATCGTCCTTTGCGGAGCTTCGGAACCGTCAGACTCCTTATAACTTCGCGTCCTCTTAAGCCTGCCACATTTCACTGATATCGCACAGTTGAGGAATCGAGTCGCCTCCTTTGGCTCGACATTTTACATACTATTTTAAGAAGTTAACGTTTAGCAGCTCTTTTTAAGAATACTTTATTAAAATATCAAGACAAATCTTACATACATTTTGATTGCTAACGTACAAAAATTTGTAATTAAACTTTCAGATGCTATCAGTGATTTGTGTGTTTATCAATACTTTTTAAAATTCAATCGAAGAATTCGATTTATTAAATGCAAACAAAATTTGAGTTCTACGATGCACTTTTTTTTTCATAAGTATATAATATAAATGAAATACGTAATTATGAGTATTATTCATATATGTATTATGTAGATTTATGAATTTATATTGAACTTGGTAAAAATTTGGAACTATTGAAGCAATTGATTTCAATACTTATTTACGAACTTTTATGAATTTAATAATAATGTATACAGAATAATCTATCGGCAATGAGAATTATTACAATTAAAATAGTTAGTAATAGCACGGATTTTAAAAAGCTCAATTATCCAATTAATCGATAAAAGTCTTTACTTATAAATTTTGTGCAATAAATTGCTTGTTACGTTGCTATGTATCTATATAATAGAATCCGAATAATATGAAAATTTGTGGATACTGAAAGTGGGGGCACGTACATATAAACCGCACGAGAAAAGAACATGTGTTGATCGATCCGAAAGTCATAAGCTAACGTAGGCAAGCATATGTACGGGTATTAAAGCCGTGAGTACATCGAGCAGGAAAAAGGAAAACCGAGCGCAGCACCATATTACAGATACCTATATTTATGGTCTTATTCTAGTACGTAGCATCAGCACACCCTGGCTTGTACGTACGTGAGCGATTTTCTATCGGTTACCGCCTACACCAAAAGTGGTTATATTTGCCATACAGCGTTTCCAAGGCTTGGCGCGCGCGCTCGTGTGTGCGCGCGCGTGTGTTTGCGCGCGTGAGGATCATCCATGAGGGGAGTGGCGGGCGGTCGGGGGGCAAGCGAGTCCGTCGAGGGGCGGCAACCACAGCACGACTGTCCTCTCCTCCGCCATTCCCAATTTCACCCCCGAGAACTAATATTTATCGATCACCCCCGAAGGCAGACGCGGCTGCGAGTGTCCGACGCTGCTTGCGCACACCTCGTGTGCCAGTAAAAAGTCAAAAAACTAGACGCACGAGATGGAGAGCGATATTGGGCGATATATGTTTATCCGTGTCGTCCTGAGCAACTGCCAGCTGCTCGTCGTTGTTTCGACGCGACCTCCGACGCCCGGGAGAAGGAAGTAGGGTGGAATGAATCCCTGTGCCACGAGAGAATTTTCCCTTAGGGCTCTTTTTGGGCTTTTTTTTCTTTTCCTTTTTTTTCGATTCTACGGAATTATGTTGGCTTTCCGTTTTCGAATGATATTGCACAAGTGGGCCTAAGGATACTATCGAGACACGAATGTCTTTTGCCTGGGAACAAAGCTATATATTTTCATTTACTTTGGGGAAAAGATTAAAGTTACATTAAGCGGTTCGGAGAGATAAAGTTTTGCTCTCGTTTTGGATAGTTTTTGCCATATGACGGGATGTTAAGGAGTGTAAGAGTGGAAGTGGTTTTGTTTCTTTTGTTTTTTTTTTTTTTTTTGTTTGGGTTCAACGAAAAAGCACAACTCACCTTGCAACCAGGTCCAATGCGGCTTAGCCATATCGTCCTTACCTAAAACAAGATCAATTTGACGTTTAAAATACTCGTTCGACTTTACCCTTTGTTTGTGTTATTTTATATGTAAAAAAGGAGGAGTGGGATTGCGTTACTAATAGTTAAATACAGTTGAAGCGTAATTGGAAAATTTGTTTTTCGATCAAAGCTAATTTTGGTATCCAAATGCTCGAGTAAATCTGTTGATAAATATTCCAATAGTATGATTCGTTTATTTAATAGTTCTCCATGGCACTGCAGTAGTGAAGGGCGCATCAATACTCGATATTTAATTCAAAATTTACGAGTGAGTAAATATTTTATTCGAGGGTACGACTTTTCATTTTCATTGCGCGATAAATCCTTTTTGTTGTATCGCGTAGGTAGTCAAAGCGCCAGTGCGAAATATTGGAAATAGCCTCCGGTAAATGCGCAATACGTTGAATGTTTAATCTTCTGTCCTGCTGCATAGCGAAGCCTGAAGTCCCCCGAGATTACAGCCACGAATACGTGCACGCAAACTTCAGAGATTGACCTTTGGCTACTGTGTGTACGTGTCACGTATGCAAGCGTTTCTATTCCGGCATTGGACAAAGCAAACCTTTCAGCCAACATCCGGCACAGTATAAATAAGCCTTCCATTGCAAAGTGCGCGAATAATATATCTTAAATTGATTTGACTAAAGCTACTGATATCCCGTTGAGGCCTTACTTTGTCCTCGTTCGATTTATCATTATTTTCAAGCGATCTCTTGCCATATAAATCGAATCACACTTCATTGAGCGAAGTAATCTGCACTTTTAAATATCAGAGGCACTACCCTCTCCGCACTTTTCCAACATTGTTTAACTGTCTGTGCCTCAACGATCCTAGAGACCACTGGATCGAGCCGTAAAAAGCGGCTAAGTACGCATCAGCCTATGCCTGATCCGCGAGCAGTCGCACGCAGATTTTTCCGCTCCTCAGTGTTGGTCGCGTATCGCGGCCCAATCGTGTTGCCATTCGTCGCTGTAGGACGCGAACTCAGAGTCAGGCTTGGATCCGCGTCACCTCAAAAGTCGAGCACCGGAAAAATCGGAGCTAGCCCCAGGCTTTATCGGATGGCCTCTGTCGCATCGGCGGCGGTTCGACTTCGCGTGTGCGTGGGCGGAACGGCGGTGGCCGCGGGCTCGGCAAATGATCCAAAACACCGGTGGGAATTGGTTCGGAAATAGTGCACGGGGCTCGCAAGCTGTAACTAACCCGGCTGATTTACGTTCTGTTTAGTCCTTCTGTATTAGCGAAAAGCCGTATTCGGGCCTCCGACCCCTAGGATCATCTCGACTCGATCCTCTCGTGCAACCGCCTCCGTTTATTATCCCCGAGTTCTGCGCCTAGGTGACTGTTAAGAAGTATAATAATTATCCTCTAACAGGGGGATAAATGCTAATTTAAAAGAATGCTGACAGCTTGGGCGCCCAATAGTACCTCCATGATAAAGAATTACACTTACTCTGTTATTTTAATGCTTGTTATTAATGCAATTCGAAATCCAACGGCGATTCGCCCGCACATTGTATGAGCATTTGACCATTTAGATTGTATCGTAGTCATTTAATACCGATATGAATACCGATCCTCCCGATTTAACAATCGTAATTAAAATTTTATCAAAGACTACATTGATGAAAATAACAATGTAGCAATTAATTAAACGATGATTATTATCAAATTATTCGGGACAGAATTATTTAATTAGCAGCGCCTCTGTCAATTCATAAAACGTAAGTAAATTCACAACAATAGAGATCGCTTTCGATAAGCATTACGTGCAAGCGCAGCACATTTTCTCTCCTCGTTAATTCCATTCCCGATCTTCGGAACATGAGCGCGATCATTTACGCTTTGAAAAAAATCCAGCGCAAAAATGAAAACATCAAATTCTCATCCTGCTTACAAATATTCCGTACTTTTCTTATCTCTCTCTCTCGATCCGTTTCTTAATTTTTCGAGTTTGGATCTCCTTTCTCTTCAGCCCCCGCCCCCTTATACAACACACGATAACATCGGACACATATATGAGTAGGTGTAACTCCGCATGCTCGAATATGGAGTACAAGCAAACCGCGCGCGCACTTTTATCCCTCGAGCGGTATACTGTCAAGAACGCGATGTTTCGTTCGTGCCGACGTCTGTGTAAAGAACCGCCGACACCGACGCCATCATGGATTCATTGCGAATATTTGCCATCGCGATAATAACAGCAGTTTAAAAGAATCAGATACATTTCATTTTACAGAGGCATTACGCAGCCTGAACACACACGTTATACACGAGTAATGTCAAATCTCTGATCTTTGGTTAAACAAAAATAAAACAAAATAAAATAAAATACTAAATAAATAACCTCGGAAGATTTTGAAAGCCGTAAAGATAACAACTTAATAATAATACATTGTAGGGAAAAAATTTTTGGTAGCTATACCGAGACGCAGTTACTTCAATATGATCTTCACCTTCGTCTTTTTACTTAAAAAAAAAAAATTTAACGGTTTAGTGTACAAGCGTTGAAGCACTTTCTTAAAAGAATAATATTTACGCTTTAATTACAACTGAATATTATTTTATGCACACTTCATAATTTAAAGTAACAAGGCTGTGCAAGTGATACATTAATGGCTTTTAGTCAATTTCCAATACAAACGCATTTTCACACTACATAAAAATACATTTAACGTCCGAATTCTCGTAAAGGAATCCTTAAAAGATCGCCCGTACGAAAATAATATCAAGCTGCTGTTAAAAACTTGCGTCCTTCTATTCTTGATTAACCATTTCCTGCACTGATAGATACGAGAACTGAGGTAAAACTGCAGGTAATCACGCACGAAATAAGCCCCCCGGTAATAGCTCGGGGTGCAGAAACGTAATAAAATGCCGAGAAATTTATAGAGGATGAGAATGAAGGAAAGCACTTTCAAAGCTATATGAATCGTATCGTCCATCGCTCGGCGACGGATGTTTATTTTCATTTCACGGCACGGGGACAGAGGAAGGGGGAAAAGCCGCGCGGAAAATCTGCAGGTTCCCCGGCGATGACTTACAATGTACTGGCGGTGATTAGTTATTAGATTATTGGTTATATATCGATAGTATTTCTACCGCTGCATTGTCGCTCTGTAATACCTGAAAATGTCCCGGTAGTAGGGACCTGTAGCCTTAGAATCCACAGGCGCTCTCGCGTACGAGCGTGGGTCAACGGGGATGGACGCACAAGTTTCGGTTGCTCTATGGCTGAAGTGGGCTCGTGGGGCGGGAGGGAGCAGGGAGGGGCGCGGTCGAAGAGGATCGGAGGTAGGAGGTCAAAATAGGGAAAATCGTGATAACGATAACGTACGATCGGCATTAGCTGGCGGCTTGCTGCAGCTGATGGATGCGTTAATTATCAGCAAGCAAGAGTTACAGTGTTACGTGGTACTCGATCTCTTGCTCTCTTTTCCTCTCGCACACTTGCTTAGTCGGGTCGAACGAAAATGCAGTCGTGTATATATATATACACGTGCAAGAATGCAAAACGGTGCCCCATCGAGTCTTTAACGTTTAACGAGTGAAGCAAACGATGAAGGAGTTTATTATAACATTATCACTAATGAATGCGACAAAAAAAGTACTCGTGGTGTCTCTATCCGAATTGCTGGCGGTTTTTTCCCAGTTGAATTAATTGACGTTTTTATGCAGGTGGCTATACTCGTTGAATTAACGAGCGAAGTGTATTATGTTGATGAATTCGCGGAAAACGTTAATTGCTCTTTGACAATTCAAGTTCCCATTTTCGTGCTTTTTTTATTTTTATATTCTTTTGCTTTTTCGACAACTGCCTTGCGAATTATATCTTTTTCGAGAAAAGGCACATTCGCCATCGAAAGTACCTTCAGTTTGTATTGCAATATTTTATTAATGAACAAAATGTAATGATAACGATATTGTTGGCTTTTTCTTTACACCAAACTTGCTTAAAATACATTCTTCTACAATGATATCAATAGTTTGCGCATTTAGTAACTAAATAATGTTATTGTACTACTTTAAGGGGAAATGAACACACGATTATGGTAATTGGGTTCAGTTTTAATTTAAATTTTGCTCTCATCGCATAAAAACATCAAGCAGTGACAATATTTTAAGCAAGAGCTCCACTTTATGCGCTATGTCTGATATGTCTCCTGGGTAAGGCACGTAAAAATGATAATATTGGTATGCTCGCACGGTACGTGATTATTATTACGGCTGAATTAAGAAAACAAAATGTTAACGGCCTGAGTTCGCGACCCATGCATTCGAGGCTTGTATTAAGCACACCAGAGGCATTTAGAGGAGTTGAAAGTAGGTGCCGAGGGATTATTTAATCGAGTGCCCCCTGTGAAATGTAAAGGAGCGCGCTTGGGTCAGTCCTAGGCAATAGGCGATGCGTGGGACTCGCCGTTATGTGCAATCCACGACACCGCGACGCTTAATTTCGCATGGGTCGAGCAGCTGTGGAAGGCGTTGGAAGAAGCCCGAATGCGTCGGCAACCGCAGCCCGCGGTCTAAGCCCCTAGACGCGTTGTTGTCGGCACCTACATAGGTTGTATCTCGCGCGAAAGGGAAAGAGGCTATCGGCGGTACCGTATACAAGCGGTGGAGTGCGAAGGACACGAGGGTGGAGTGAGAGAGAGAGAGAGAGGCGCAATACGATAGGGTACGGGGTCGGGAGGGAGAGGACGATCCCCAGTGTAATGAACACGAGAGCTTGTTTATTTAATGGGAAATTCGCTGGCGCCATAAAGCTCGGCAAAGGGGCGAGACCTATTAAATTTATTCCTCTGGTTTACTCGCTCTGACGGATCGCAATGCCCAGCTTTCAAGCATCCGAGCCAGTAATTTTCTGCTCTGCTCCGTGTCTTTTGTCTATTGCCTCGAATTCCGCCAAAAAATGGTGAGCCTTGGATGGAGTAGCAGAGAGGGAGATATGTAGATAGGATAGAGAGAGAGAGAGAGAGAGAGAGATAGAGAGAGAGAAAGAGTTGATGAAGCATGTTCAGTCCGTTTATCGCAGTATCTCAATGTACCCACACGCAGGCTTTGATTATAATTTTATTCGGATCGTCAAGAAACATTGAAAAATACGTAGATAAAAATACGCATCGAGCGTCAGTAAGCGTACGTAGAACGCGCTTATTGAAGGGATCTTATTGGCGTCAATTTTAAAAAACACTGCCAGCTAACGTCGACACGAGAATCGCCAACAATATGAAGTGGTCACCCCTTGGGAAAAGAAACTCCGTGGCAGCTCATGCGAAGCATATCGCCGGCCATATCACCGAAAGGCATTTCCTTACTTGTCCGGGATTAAATAAATATATTACTCCGCTCCAGTATTGTCTCAGGCGCTACATTTATCCTTCACTCGGTACTGCGTGACGCCCGCCTCCCTGTCCAAGCCCTTCATGCCATACCGATAGATAGATAGATATACATATATGTATATATATGCGTGTGTATATATGTATATATATGCCCGGTCTGCGCTACGAGATCTCATCAGACCAGCGCGACACTATGGTGGCGTCCATTGCGATGGATGGCGTTTCGCGACCTCGTAAACCTTCCAACGTGCGTCAACTAGCATTGACTGGACCAAGTAGTGGACGAGTGACGCGCCCCCATTACCTCGAATTAGTTTCGTGAGAAAAGTCAAGATTTTTTCAGTAGCTGCAATGACTGTAGCTTTCAATAGCTGGGACAGAAAAACTACCGGAAAGCTGTTGAGTATCACATTGTCGAAAGAGACTTTGGCGGGGCTTCGATTTAAAATACGTATTCTTGAAATATAAATTATATATCTCATTATTATTATTATATAATAATATTTATTATATAATAATATTTATTTTATAATAATATTAATAATATTTATTATATATCCCTTTTCAAAGCTTATCTGTGACTCGGGGAGTTATGAGATCATTTTTGATCCTTGAAATTATTAATCCTTGGAAATTTAAAAATCTACGAGATATTCGAATTGTCCGGAATATTATTGTAAACAAATATTTAATTTAAAAAAAAACAATGGATTAAAATGTTTCCCCTTGCAGATCTTTCCAAATGAATATTGATATCCTAAATTTTTCTTCATCAAATTCTTATGCATTCAGTCTTAAACAATTCCGAATTCTTTTGTCAGAAAATTCACTTGTATACGCTATATATCCCTAATAATGGCAAATATTTAATAAAAAAACGATCGATTAATTGCCTTGAAAATCTATTATTGAAAATTGTGTTACAATGTAGAAAAGAGAATGTATAAATGTAGGAATATAGAAAAGGTTACAGTCAAAATAAGCGTATGGCTAAAAATTTAATGACACAAAGTGCGTGCTATCAAAAGAGTTACTTATAACAAAACCAACTGACGTATTTGGACGTTTAGCAAATTCCATTTAACGACATCGCAATACACATGCAAAAAAAGTGTCATAATGTATACTTTATCCGTTTTAAATCCCCCCCTAATTACCAAATTTTCCTCGTCCTTAATTCACGTCCATAATTGCCGGTGGCACCCTAGGATCCGTTTAGAGGGTTGCCGAAGAACAGCAAAATGGCACAAGGTTGTGCAATATTCCGGCGCGAGTCTCCTTAATCAGCGGCACTCCGCACCTCTCTTCAGCATCCCTGCCCCTGCCCTTGCCGCCGCCGCCTCCACATCACCATCATCCCCCGAATTCAGAAGCTCAGCCTCTTGTGCTCCTTCACTACCCCGCTAGCTCTTATATCATGATTTCTTTTTTAAGGACGGTACGTTAGAAGCCATTAAATTGAAGAAAATGTTGCTTGAACGGCAATAAGATACTTACGAATGGAAAAACTTTTACGTATCCTTATGAATTATACCCCTCCGAGTAGATTAAGCGTTATTTACGCCAACATAAACATTTACGGTCTTAATCAGAATATATTTTTTTTAAAAAGATATTTTTCTTATGAAAACTATGAAGAAAATGGAAAATTAATACGACGATAAAATAATTTGTTGGAAAAGAAAAATTATCGAATTTCGAGAGGTTTCTGAAACAATAATTTTCAATTCTACGTAAGGACGCTTAAACATACAGTGAATAATAGATTCTAGTAAATTTCTCAAATACTGTTGTTACAGTCACGAAAATTTCAAATTAAAGAAAACCAAACGACCTGAACTACAAAATATTTAGTGGAATAGGCGATATTTATAGACGAAATATTTCTCGCGGTTATTGCGTCACGCCCGTTTTGTTTTCCATTTAGCCCTGAATTTCCGGTATATGTGGCACATGACCGTCACGTCCGATTATTATTTTTGTCCGGTTAGAAATAGCCAAGATCCAAATGGTCGTCCCTCCCGCGTGGTAACGTCAACCACCGCCGCGAAAATGAACTGCGCACGTGCTGTTCTCGTGTTTTGTTTCGCGGTCACGTTTTTTCGAGCCCCCCCCCCCCACTTGCTTCATGGAAAGTTTTTGCCCAAGTGCTGCAGTGCATTTTCGGAAAATCAAGTCTGCCAAGTGCCCTGTCAATAATCGATCAAATATAGCACCCGGTCAGCAATGCTTTTACTGTCGTGCACGGCTTTTTCACGACTCCTTTTTACAATGATCCATCGGTGTAGATGACTTATAATTTTTTACGTATGCTTATACTACCTTTCGAGTTTAATATATCTCAAGCTATGCTACGTCACTGCTATTCATTGGAAGATCTTAATAACATTAATGGTAATCGACAACTATGGATTTGATGAGAATATAGAGAGCAACTGCCTTATCCAATCGATTAGCTAATATATTTTTATTATGTAAGATTTAAAATATAGCAATGGTGCTTATAGAGCAAATGAGCAGAGCAATTAGTCGACACAACCAACAATTTATACTCTCTATTCATACTTACTTATTTTCATCCAATACATATATTATTTGTTTCAGTTTTAAAACATATCACTGATTTAATTTAAAACACCTACAATTATGTTACTACATAGTAATTAAATATCGTACTGCGAACGAACGAAGTTTCTTAATTAGTATTAGATAAAAATCATGGTTTGTCATCATATAAAAATTATACTCGTCAGAAAAACGTGAGAGCAGTCAAAGTTTTCTACTTACAGTAAGTAAAGTATAAGCATACGGGCCGATCGAGTAAATTTTCAAACCAGAAAGATCATCGACTATCTGATAACTGTGATTGAGAAAAAGGATATAGGACAATTAGAAATAAAGCAAAAATGATGGCACGGTTAAAAATTTTAATCCTGAAATATGGCCGGATATAAATTTAGTTCCAGTAGTTGAACAATAACCGAAAATTATTACCAAAATAAAAACAATGTGGCAAAGATAAGTGGGAGCTAGAACTAGTGAAAAAAGAGGGAAATTTATCGAATTGGGAAAATGAGCTATTAAAACGAGAATTATGTCAATATTGCATCATTAAGCAGCAACAATTATTTAGCGAGCTAGTGTAGGCGCGAAAATTCCTTTAAAATCAATATACAAAAAATAGAAAAAGCATGATTTTTATGATGATGTGTTTTTAGAGATAAATTAATTTTGTCGAAGAATCTTAAACAAATTGTATTCAAAATGCTGAATCAACTGTAGCTTATCGGCTTACCCATATATCGCAATGGACATATGTATAATTTAAAATAGTAGAAGGGAATCGCCAGGATGAGATGAGCTTGAGATGAACACCTTAAGTCAAGGATAATATTACGAAAAAATAAAATGTAGCCACGTGAATATGGCTTGTATTAACTGTGTTCTGAAAATCACATATACCAAAAGTACAGCGATCCTCGTCCCAACGAGAGAAAAAATTTCCATTCTCGTCGTATAATATTTCAAAACTTTAAAAGAAGCTTCAAACGGCCAAATTTTCCAAGGAAATCTTTATCGTTTCCCGAGTTTACGGTGTTCATGATAGGTTTAGCCTAGACTTACGCACAAGCTCCTGCCCTGGAATACCGTTTGCACGCTCTATCTGAATTCGTCTGTTGTAATCATGCAGCGTGCAATTCGTACATTCCAATCACTAAAACCAATTAACTCCATTGACATGCATCCTCAACTTAGCGCGGCTGTATTGGAGCCATTCGGATGACCCTGTCATAGACCTTCGTTTAGCAAGCATTTGTCAGTTAGAACTTTTCTTTTAGATAAAACATTTATACGCAAACAAATCAACAATTAGAAAATTAATAGAAAATCTATAATGTAGTTATTGATGAGCCAAAAGAATTATAATGATTATAAGAAGATTAGCTTAATTAATTCTGAAGATGGAAATATCCGATGTACTCTTTTCGAGAAACGCATGAAAAAACTTCACACTGACTAAGTGTTCATAACCAAACAAAATTATATAAAATTAATTTAACATGTGCTTCAGAAACAGAAACAGAAACATAAAAGTTATAGATAATTCTCTGTTGGAGATTCATCTAGGCGCTTACTTTTCGAATTTAAAGATCTCAAGTTATAAGTGCTAGTAAGAGGAAGCTGTATAAAGTGTACCAAAGGTATTAAATAATGAAACGTATTTTTTTTTATCAGCACATTTCTTCCTGCTTCTACTGTTCCGCCATTCCATCCGTCTAACCTAAATTATTATTTGTCAATTTATTTTTCATTCTCCATCCTATATTAATATTTATTATTATTATTTTTTTTATGAAATTTATAATGTATTTATTAGCTCTATTTGGCTTTATAATCGTTCACAGAAATATTAACAGCATTCACTTCATTTTGTTATTATTATGATTTATTTCAGTTTATTTTTACTACTATTTGTACCGTGTTCATTTCGAATTATACTTGTAATATAATCATTACCGTTAATTTTAATTTATTTTATATAATTTATTTTAGATTATGATTATTTTACTTTATTTATGGTATTTTAAACCATTCGATTTTGTTTTTACTACTTTTCAATTTAATTATTGCCTCTGCTCAATTTTCTCATTGCTTCATATGACTATTAAAACCTTCGTTTATTATTTTTATTTATTTTTATTACTATTCAGTCGTTTTTATTGCGCGTTAAAATTCGTTAAAATTGTTACATTATTGTTTTGTTTTATTATTGTCGTTTAAATGTAAATTAATTAAAATTAACTACTGAACGTTTTGCATACTTTCTCGGTAAGTGAATACGTGATATACATTATTGAACTTCTGCATGTAAAAAACAGTGTTAAAACAGGTATTTTAGAGATAATATTTTTGTGTCCTTAGTGCGCCTTATACCGAAGCCCGATCCTCGAGTACTGTAATTAGCTATACAAATTGAAAAAAGGCTTAAAATTGTAATCCAGACGTAAAATATAAACCAAGGTCAAAGCGTAAAAACCATTTTTAAGCTTCAATAATCGGACGCTTGCTTCGGATTTTCTCTCAGCGAGCAAAGAATCTGTAAAGTCGCGAGGCTCACAGCTGCAATCTATAGTTATAGCAAGAGTAATCATAGACATTATTGAAATTGTTGATTAGTCAAAAGATAAAGACATTGTAGCTCGAATTATCGTCATAAATTGGACGCCGAATCCAAATCAATGGTTTTATCAATAATCTCCACCGATCGAATTTGACGAGAGGTTATTTCCAATCGGGGAAGGCTATACTTTGTACTCGGGCATGCAAAAAAACAATAAATCCAAGGCACCGCGGTAATTTATGAGAAGAAAACGCTGAAAAGACTTCCTCCCGCAATAAATTCCGCAAAAGTACGCATTACGTCGTCGTCGAGAGCGCGTCCAGCTCTAAATTTCGCTCCCCGGGGGCCGGCCCAAGCTTGTTTCAGCTCGGATAAGACGTTGGCGAGGGCGTCCTCTCTTTTTCCGCGTTGCCGCTAGAGATGAAAAAGCGGGGGAGGGGGCGCTTTGCATCGCGGCCATGCGGGGATCGATATAATTTTGGCAAGCGCCCGATCCCCGCGCACGCAGAAGGGCGGAGTTCCCCGAGCGCGGGGGCGGGGGGTGGCGGTGGTGATGGCGGTTGCGGCGGTGAAGGAGCACAGGGGCGCCTCGCGCCTTTTGGGCATCCGCGACACATATACACACACTCGCCCTGGCACTACGTAAAAGTCCGGCAGTTTATTTTGCGTTACACGCGCGAAGACCCGGGAGAATTACGGCCGCCGCTTCTGTGCATGGGGATACGACGGGAAGCTATTCGGGAAGGATCGCAGTCGTCGTCGTCGTCGTCGTCGTCGTCGTCGTCGTGGACGCCTCCGACGTCGTATCCATCGCCTCGAGGCCCGTCCTTGTCACGAGAGTTTTTCGCTCGGGTCCATGCGCATTCCCTCAATATGACCCTACTGCTGAGCGATGCTTTACGCTTCGACTCGATAATGTTGCTTTTACGCCAGTGAAAAGTTTTTCGGAATTTACTGTCCAAGTTGCGAGGCGACGCAGAGAAGTTGGCCGTACGTCTATTTACCTCGAGACCATTGAAAATTATTTACAAAGCAGTTTATTTTATATACAAGCGTAGGCGAGTTCATTGTTTGTCCATTGCAAGACCTTTCAACGTTTATCAGCATTATTTTGGTTGAACATTAGTATTTTGATCAATTATTGTGATGTAAATCAAGCGAGTAAGTTGTGCAACGTGCGTAGTGCGGTTTGTTGCAAATATTGTAAAATAAAATTCTACAGGCGCCGACATGTCCGAGTGTACGGTAGGGGTTAGGCATTTGTCTTTTTTATGACATAATCTCAAACTCGGATCACTCACGTAGATAAGCACATGCACACATGTTTTCATATTTATTCATTGGCCTTTGCTTCGTCTCGATACGCGCTTGTCAACTCAAATTAAGCCGGTTACTCCAATTGAACATTTTTGCTATTGTAAACATTTTTTACTAGTACAAACTTATCGCAACAAAAATAATTAAAATATTGAGAACTGAAGGGTGGTTTTCATTGCTTTACCTTACGGGTGAAAAATACTATTCACTCTTTACGAATAAGTTCTTCAATTATGATAATTGTTGAAATAAAATTAAAAAAGGTTAAAAAATGCTAAAAGTCACATGCATTGTTGCGCCGGAGCAAGTTTGACATTTTCATTAGTTTAAACACGAGCAAGTAATTTTTACGGTTACTTTAAAGTTATCGCTTATATTAGCCATATAATGGCAAATCTTTTCAGGTTCTGCGAATCTTAACTGAAGAGAAAAAAACGGAAGTCATACTTTCCCTGTCTACTTGCTCTAGTTGCATCTTGTTTGTACTCTACAGTGCCGACAAAGAAAAAGTACACCCAACTTAAGAACTGACCAAGTTTTCTCACACACCAATGAAATGCTTTATTTTCACGATGTTGACGCAACTACGCACGTAAAACTACGAATATAAGGCAGTTCAACTTTCTCCTTACTTCCCCCGTGACATAGTCAAAAAAGAAAGAACGATCTTCGAAGTGAACGGAAAGAGAAAGCGACTAGGAGCAAGTGTGTAAGGAGATGCACCCGTTGCGATTCGCCCTTACTTTTTACTTTCTTTCCTTCACTTTTCGATGAAATTTTTTAGTCGATCGTATGCGGAATATCTTTTGAAAAGAATTGACAATATTTATTCGACTTTTCAATTTTAACAATTTAAATAGAGTAACCTTTTTATGTTGTTAACTGCATTTAAAACTAAATACATTAATCAGTATGCGTCTCGTTATGTTATTACGGGTTCGCTTGCAGAATGTTGAAAACAATTTATTTTAATGCTTAATGCCTTTTACTTATCAGTTTATAAAATGTTTCATCAAAATATTTATTTTAATTGTGCAAACTAATTTAAACGATACTAGGAAGGAAGTGTTTATTGCAAACTAGCTTTGTAGAAGTTTCTGCATCGCTTATCAAGGGCAAACGATTAATTTACAGAATTATTGTAATTTTCTTAAACAGAGTGCGGAAAGCTAAATATTATATGGCATTATCTTAGTTAGATTTCTCGATTACAAGCTTGTCAATCACTTCTATTTCATTGCAGAGGAATTCAATTAAATACACAAAATTTGCATTCTCATTACATAGATTATCCCTTTTGTACATTTATCTTAGGGCGGGTGCAAGAGGTTTGGTAAAACTTGGGTATATACACGGCAAAGTGACATATATTCCCGACTCCCTGTAATTCTCTTCTCGCTTGAGACTTTGCACAACGCTATACTATATAGTATACTATATAGCGATTCTTCCTTTTCACGCTCTTACGCATAAGAGCGGAAAACCCTATCCGCTTTTGAATTCTTGAGGGTCACTTGGACAGGCACAGCCGTGCAATTATATAACAACAAAGTGGGGAGTGGAATAGCTTCGTTACTGCCAACTTGCTTTAGTGCTTCTTCTAGAGAATTGTGTATTGCGTTGCGCTGCCTGCTACGTAAATAATTATGAAAAATTGTTAATTAAAATAAGGCGGATATTTAAATTGACTAATAAATTTAATTATAGCATTTGCTAAAGAACTTTAATTTATGAAAGTGTATTTGCATGCTCAGACCTGGCATTTCCACCTTCATTATATATATATCATATATATACATATATCCGAAATTTTTGCCTTAATTATCAATTCCAACACTACGCATTCACGCTTTGATTAATAAAATCTAAAAACGTATACTAAATACGCGCCATAAACAATGTGGAATCTCTGATTAAAAAATGTTCCGTTGAAAAAGCCACTTATTTCCTTCATAATAAATTCACGAGTCTAACTCTTAATTATTGCCAGGGCAACATTTGCGCTCTTAATCCTGAAATAATTGTCCATTGCTCAGCGCGCCTTGGCAACAGCGAGACTAGCTGATATTTATTTATTCGGGAGGAAATTCCGAGGATGGGTAGAGTACTCCCATTTTCCGAGCTTTTTTCCGTGCGCCCGCTGGGCTTAATTCGAGCAGCATCGCCCAAGTAAGCAGCATTAGCACTCGCCACGGGTCCTCGCAATTACCAATGTAAATACTAGTTACTTGATCGGGGTGTCCGCGGACTTCCAGGACTACGTGCGTCCGGCTTACGTATCTGCGAGTGCGTCCGAGGGTGTGTCGACTTTGGGCCGAGTAACGGACCTCCCAAGCGAGCGATCGCCTCCAACTCGGACCCGATAGCCGCGAACGAGAGGTAGGTTCTATTTTTACGCCCTCGCCTTCTTTCCCCGAGCTCATAGGTCGGTTAATCACGCTGCGCGTAACAATATTATATAGCCTGCCGCGGCCCACAGACGCGAAGTGACCCAAATGGGCTAATCGCTACACCTCCGATTGTTGGATTTGATTTCGCGCGTGGGAGGTGACGCGCGGAGTACAGAAGCTGAGTTATCGACGGAATTAAAAGGGAAATGTCTCTTGGGATTTTTAACGCCGGAAATTTATCGGGTCTAAAGTAGTTAACAATGGCGATAGCCATTGCATTAAGCTGACGTTGCGGCTCACAGTGTAGGGCAATTACGTTGATTTAAAAATCGTAAGAATTACCTTAGCGCGCTTTGAACAATTTATCGTTCTTATGGAAAAATCCTCAGATGGCAAAATAATTGATAAATCCAATTTTACAAATCAAGATCGCGCTTTACTTTACTACGCCCGACGCAACTACTGACTAAGTTAGGACGTATTGTTTTTTATTTTTTTGCTGCTTACAAATACGTGATACACTTGAAGACGTAAAACTGCGGATAGAATTGGGAGATCTTGTCATCGGTAAAAAGAAGTCAGTACAGCTAATGCCATTCTTGGACTCTCGTAAAAATACAGAGCACATTCTACCTGTGGATCTTCACCGTTGACTCAATACACTTTAACATTAAATACCTTACGTGGATGTTGTTCCCGACGACCTCCGCAACAGATTTGCCAAACTTAATCGCACAATTTATTCCGAAGTATCGAATGTTTCACTTGACTTCTTTATCCGTTAAAAAGGAAACAAAATTGAAGGCTTTACCTCTTCGAACACCTTGCTCAAAAGTCAAAATTGTTAGATAATAATTATACTATTGTACTGTTATTGTTAGGCTGCCAGGGTTCGTTATTATTGATAACAAAATTTTTTTTTTAAACAAAAACGAAATCGGGATTTAATGGAAACGCATAATTTATTTAATATTAGTATTATAATAATATGGACACATAATTTCCAAGATAATTGTGTATTTATTTCTAAAGCCAATTTTAATACGAATGTCTGTAAATTTTGATTTCCAAGTTACCTTCCGAATGAGAAATATATTCTTCGGATAATTACTTAGCACTATGAAACTCACAAGGCTCCGCGTAAATATAGAAAACATTTTCAAGTAAATTTCGCTTCCAAAAATATCACGACAATTAAAATATAAAAAAAAAGATGTACGAATTAAATCAACTAGCACGCGAAATGTTCGTGACTTTCCGATGTGAAGCCAGTTTCAGACTAGCGCGAGGCTCGCGATGAAATTTCAAGGGTCCAATTTTTTATATTATAATTGTGCCTCGTAATGGATTCTCATTGTGAATAGAGAAACGTTTTTCGTGGCCGAGAGAAGCCATAGTACTTACAACATGGCCACCGGGGTGGTCCTCGAGATGCTAGGACCTGCCCCTCGCACTTTCACTCAACGGCAAGGCCCCGTAGTATCTCCCTTGTTTCGTTTTCTCCCCCTACAGTCGAAAGTCTACTGGTCCTCGAAGCCGCTATAATGCCTGCTTAGGCCTCTTCTACAATGACTCACAGCGCCAATGGAAAACAAAAAATAAATCCCTCAACATTGTGATATTATTCCGACTTTTCATTCTTTGCTTAAACTTGATGGACTTTTATCCTCATTCGCGCTTCATCATTAATAGCAGTTTATTTCAAATACAATTTAAATTACAACGTATCCAGCTAGTGTTTTACACTAAAATGAAACAAGTGTAGCTAGTGTATATTACACTCTGCATTGCAATTGTTCATTCCATGTTTACATAGCAAGAATGAAACGCACAAATGTGCTGATAATGTACGAGTTAAAAATACCAGGTGGAAGTTAAAATTTGTCATTTTTAGAGTATAAAAAGGATGAACTATTTACAAATATCGAGTTCGATTAAAATTTATAAATCGATATTATAATCATCCTATGGGATTGGATATTGGTTTGGTGCTTAACATACAGGCCTCCGGCTGTAACTTTTCTATTCAGATAAGTTGTCGTTAAGTCTCATGATTATATTACGAGTGCAGCCCGGCCTTGCCCGATAAATCTTATTTTATTAAGACAATCAGTGGGCCGGCTTAATTGAAAAGTACGATAAGCCATCTGAAAACGACGCATTTCGCAACTAAAAAGTCCATCTCGCCGAAATAATACTCCGGCATTATCGTCGCGTTATGTTATTGCAGCACCGTAATTTACACTCTCTCGTAAAACTGCAGCGTGACCAGCGTGACGAATCACATCCCGACCGGCGGGTAAAAACAAAAACCAAGCGATCCCGAGCGCTTTGCGAGCCGTTCCCCCGCCCCCTCGGCCCTCGCCGCGCCCGGCCGCAGTCGGGGGATTCCCGGCCGGGCCGACAAAGGGATCGAGCGCGACTCCCGGGACTCGACGCGAGTTCCCTACCCTCGGAGCCTGGATTACCGACCGGTCGCGCGGCCCCGCTTGGAGCGGCGCCGAGGAGATGGCGCTCGCGTGCCGGGGCCACACCCGAGGCCTGCTTACGCTTGACCGAGCGCCTGGACGCGCCACGTGCTTCGTGGATATACTTCGTGGCTCCTTCTCGACCACCCTCCGGTCGCTCCTCGCGCCTACGCCTAAACGCCGTGGCCCCGATTAGCACGCCCCGACTGACGGGCCGTTATATACGCGCCCTCGACACGATCGAATGCCCCGCCGTCGGCTCCTAAGTCGGCTCCTACGGGAGCGCTAGACCGGGGCTTCGATCATGCACGAATTTAGTAGGGCCTCGCGGTGCCTAGAGCAATCCAGACTACTGACCTCTTTGCCCGCTATGAGTTATTGTCCTGTTTGTCTCTCTTTCTTCGGCGTAAGTGCGCACTCCGTGTTCTCGCGTATGTGCGCTCGCACGCGCGCGCGTCTGCCTGCAAAAGTGCGCTTCTCTCTCTCTCTCTCTCTCTCTGTGTGTGTGTGTGTGTGTGTGTGCGTGTGTGTCTTCTGTAGGCCGGTCGCGAGGTGAATTACGGAATTTCGATTTTATTTTCGGACTCGACGCTGCAGCAGCGCGCGCTTTTATAAATCATTAGACACGACGAGAATTATAATTAGATTTTTACCGAGGCTCGTTGCTTGAGCTTTCGAAAGCTATTGAAACCACTCGACCAGCCCTTATCTGACGACGATAAAATATCTATCTACGTTTGTATAATTGCGCGTGAAATTGATAGGAACTATCGGATAAAGTAGACATCACTTTAAAAGGCAATAAAATTTACACTTCGCCTCCCGGTTTTAACTAAACGGATGTAAAATTTACGACGCTTGTTTAACAAAGTAATTCTATTGCTATCCTACAATAACTTTTTATGAATAGCTGATCAGTTTTTTCTTCAAAAGTTTGCTATTCGAAGAGTAGCCCTTTTCAATTCGACAGATGCAACAATTGTTAAATGCATTTTTTGCCAGAAGACAATAACATTAGACGAATAAGAACATAAATTTCTTGTGCCGATAATTAACTTGTACGCAAGTTTAACATCATTAAAAGAAAAATTCAATTGAAAAAAGCATCGTAAACTTAATATTGAACTTTAATTGTTTAGATTACTTAAAGAGGAAATAAATTTCTTTATTAATTAATTGTAAAAAATATATGCATAAATAAAAATTTACGATCCCTTTACGAGTTATTTTATAAATGGCTGTCGATTGAAAATCCTCAATTATTTTTCTATTCAACAATTATAAAATATGCTTTAAATTGTTGAACTGAGAATCCAAAATTAAATGTTACTGTATTAATAGCATTGATTTTCTATAATTTAATGTTTTTATCAAGAGATGTTGCGGTATTCGTGAAAAAAGTTAATATTATTAATTGCATTATCGTACTGCTAATCTGAATATATATATATATATATATATATGTATAAAATAAGGTACGGTGCATATTTCCTCTTTAAGTATTCGGTCTTAAGCATTCAAGCTCAATTACGTGTGCGATAACAAAAAGAAGCTTATACAAGCATCAAACAAACCGCGTAACTTGTAAATATGCCAAGAAAGATAAGCAGCAATTTGGCGAGGTGTCGACAATGTGCCATGTCCTTTAAAGGTAATCCGCATCTGTATTCGAACATGAAGCGCAGAAACGAAAGTAGGCTGAAAGGAATTTCGATACAACCCCGGGTAGCTAAGTTCCGGACTCGGCGAAACATGATTGCGCGCTTGTTTGCGCTCGGGCGTTATATGCAAGGCGCCGCCGGTACAACGCATATCCGTTAACTCCAGAGATCTCCGTCGGAACGCCTCGGAACAATGGTTCCTGTAGCCGGGGCATCCCCGGGGAAATACCTCGAGAGGCGTAGTCGCGCCTCCATCGGCCTTTGCGTCGCGAGCACCGGAATACGAAGGTGACGCTAATTGAGAAGCTTAGATCAACCATTTATGCCCGTGAATTTGATCACCTGGAGCTGCCTTCTGTCATTTTAATTTCTCAGTCGGGGGGAGGTCGAGCGCCACTGGTGCAATATTAGGTGGAAATTGGCTTGCATAGTGCACTTCTTGAGGGTTAGAGTTAGAGCACCGATTACATTGCAATGAGTACTGCCTTTTACAAATGCGACTAAATACTCCTCTGGTTGTAAGTCAAACGAATCGTGGCATATCGTATTTAAGATAAGTTGCGTTTTAATTAATATCAGCCGTGTTCAGTATTATTATAGTAAAGTCTTAATAATAAAAAACGAGAAGCTCAATTTTGATCGAGACATTGATGCCAATCGATTAAATTTACTGCTGCGTTGATTTTATTGTTTTACGAAGTCATATTTATAGCAATTTAAGCACTTCGTGACCTATACAATTGAATGCGGAATACGCTGGAATTATCTACAGACGCATTAGGTAGCGTTAAAAGTTTCCAATATAATTCGTTTGAATGATTAGGAAGGGAAACAATGTTTCATTCGTAATAGCAATAAATACAGCAGTAAAAATGATAATGCGTTGTTTATTTATGGTAAGGTGAACATTTGTTGGATTTCGATAGTAGACTAGAGCTATTATAATGCGAAGCGTCGAAAAGATAACAGGACGTTTAGCATTACGTTAAAAAGAATATCGAGACCTAGATTATTACAAAAGTATTAGCTATATTTCACAATTATCACACCACTTTTGTTGAAAGTCAGCTATTCAGTTAGTTTTTAATGGACGCTTTAATGGACAACTCTTGTAGTACAAAGCCTCCCCACTTTTCATTCTCTTCTTATTTCGGACCCCTTTGTATAGAAGCTTCAGCCCCTGTTGTACTTGGCGCTTTAATAGGATGAGAACGATTGGAGATTATGCAAGATTCACCGAATGTCTTCCGGGCCTTTAACCCAATGACACACAATAGTAAGCCTCGCAGGCATTACATCTGCATGTGTGTCGCCGCAATTACCGCGACTACAAACACAAGTTAATTGCACCGAGTAATAATAACTAGTTAAAGAAGCGTGCTTTATACTCGAAATATTTGTTTTGCAGTTAGCACGTAGGTGATGTATCGAAATTATTCGAGGTAATTTGTTTTCGAGGATTGTGACATCGTTTTATTCAGAAAAAATATGCACGTTGTTTACGACTCTTGTAATTGAATGAGCCCACGACTCTTGTCTTGAATTAACAGCGTTACACAAAGACCAATCAATCTTTTGGCCAGTCCTTATTTCAAGAGCGAGCTTCCACTCGGATGCAATCCATAAATTGGAGCGAGCGACGCCGAATTCGCTCCTCTCCTCAATGGGAGAGAATTGCCTATTCTTAAAAATAAAAAGCTCAGAGCCATAAAATCCAAGGATGTGGCCGATGCGTCGATCGCGCTAAATCTAACGCGATAAATCCGTCCGTGAATCAGCCCGAAGTAATTGCACGGCAACGGCTAACTCCGAAGGAAGCTAATTCACGCAGGGCTTCGATACTTCGATCGGCCCCTAATGCTTTCGCCACCTGCTTAAATAGAAATTTTCGGCATGAACGTAACTCGGCCGCTCGCGCCTCGATAATATCAACAGTGCAACATTGTTGGTCGATAGCGCGGAGAGGGCCAAAAGCTGCACGCTGCCTTTTCATCGCCCGGGATAATCAGCGCCTCCAGATCCACCAGCCTCGGAATCGGTCTACCGAGTCGGCGCAGCTCGCGATATTATGCTTAGTTGGCGGCCATCCCCTTTCGCGCCGTCTACCATAATTCCACGGAGGAGAGCGCATGGCGTGACGCCCGCGACGGCGGTCATCCGCACCAGCTGCTGGCCTACCGACGGACGGCCCCTGCTGCCTCTCTCCTCCCCCTCCTCCTCCTGGGCCCTGGCTCCGCTCTCGTTTTTCTCCATCCTTCCATCCTCTCGACGCGCCCCTTCGTCTTGCTCGCGCCGACGGAGAGGCTGCCGTTAGGATGCGCGGAGCTCGATAGCTGGCTTTTCGAAGGATTTCAAATTATCCGACTCGAGCTCCGGGTATCAAGCTTAGCTCTCGCTAAGCGCCCTTCTGCCAATGCCAATTTTTACTCTTTCCCACAATTTTTAGGTAACAATTGTGACAATCCTATTCCCACATGCATATTCGATAAATCTAAATCACTCGAAATGAATCAATTAAATCAATCAAAATCCCTATGAATTTTCCCTATGAAAAACCTAGTGGTTGCGAGGAGAGCTATGAATGGAAGTGACATTAATAACTGCTGAACAATGAAAGAACTCTATCGTTAAATGATTCAACTGTATCCAATCGTTTAGTCATTTGACACTGACTTTTTTCCATGCGCGATCCTATTTTATAATCACCCAATTATTTATTCTACTTTGCTTTACATTACGTTATTTCCATTCATTACTATCTTAACAAACATTAATTTTTCGCGGCTTTAGTACGTTACATTTGTTCTTCCTTTCTTCAACTTTCTCCCGTGTTGTTTTCTCTCTCCCTGGCTCTCTCGCATTTTTCTCTTTTCAATCTTTTTCCATTCCTTTTTCTCGCTTAACTCTTCTCGCTTATCCGTAATTCAAACGTTCTATATAGTAGACACTTTATCCTTCTTACTTTTTGTTTTGATTCTATTTTTTGCATTTATTTCTACCATTTTCTTCCATTTGTTGTAGATTGCTTAGTTGTTCTTTTAAATAAATTCCTCATTCTGTCTAACGGGATGAAAAATGTATTTACGCGATTTGTAATTGGTACGCTGCTAAATTAAAATGCTTATTTTCTCGTTCTGTTTTAATTGTATTCCTTTCTTTATATATATTTTTTATTTTTTATCAGCCTTTTGCCTAGGTTTTTTACCTGTCTTATTATTGTTACGCTCCCATAGCTCACTTCATTTTTATTATTTTCTTTTTTGTTTCCAATTCTTATATTCTTTATTGCAAGTACATTCTATCTTCTTACGTGTTGAAAATACTTCTTTCAAGGAAAGCTTGCTATTTGGTTCTCCACACACACACACGCGCGCACCCAAATGCACCCATACACAAATGTGCGAGTGTGTATGTGCCCGCGCGCTTTTCGGTATCACATAAAATTACACGACTCTTGCTTTTTTATATCATCAAAATCTTGATGGAGTGAAAATCGCAATTATTTCATTTATTTTTTTCCTTTGACCGCGACATTTAATGTTCATAAATATGAAATAGTGGTGATGCAGACGATATTGTTGTCATTTATACAGACGAGAAGGCAGTTTCGAAACTCGAATGGAACCTTAATCGTTTATGCGTTCAACGCCTGATCCCTGACCTTCTCCATATATAATGTCCAACACCAACACCTATAGCTTCCCTTTAGTATTATATACATCCTGTATTGTACAAGCATACCGCAATTTACGCGCGAATATTAATTTTGGTCGATTTTTTCGCATAATTAATTTTTTATGTCTATTTTACTAATTGTTCTATTAGTGCCTTTCATATATATTAAAAAGTTTTATTATTTGGCCGTTGTTATTGCTTGCGCTAGACTCTCAGTACGCACACAAATACGTAAGAAAATGAATGATTTATATATTCAAAATGAAAATATTGTCCTGGAAGAGTATATGGAAAATAATAAATTTGAAAAGAAATCACGTGTGCGAGAAAGAAGAATTGCTATTGGTTAAAAAAAAAAGACACTGCAAATATAATAGTTAATAGATTAATAAACAGCCCGAAGACGAGAGCATAATACGCAACTTATTTGCGTTGCGAAAAGGCTGGAGATCTCCATAATTTATAGCAATAAGAGAGAAGAGAGGACCAGGGCTTCCTGAAAACTTACCGAGACGACGTCGGTTGTGCTGCGGCCGAGGACAACGCGCTTAATATATATAAGCAAGTGACCCACTCGGGCAGTCCGGAACAAATTCGCTCTGCACGCAATAACTCGCCATTAAGCCTCTCCTCGATACGAGCGCTCGCGAGTTCGTCAGCGGGAGTCGCGGGAGTCGCGGAGCCCCTCCGAGTGGCAAATCTTGCCCGGACGAATCGCGCGGCAATTACACGCGGCTACGGCGGCTACGGAGGCTGCGGCTACGGCGGCGGGGCTTCATTTGAGCGCGATAAATAATTTTGGCGCTCATTGTGCGGCTGCTCGATCATGCGCAACTGTTAAAGCCGGCCATCCTGATTTATTTATGGTCCCAGATTTTTCTTTATCCTGCGAAGGCTGTCTCGGGCCTTATTTACTGCCATTTGTGATGCCACGTATACTGGCATCCGAAGCGTTATCCTTTCTATTTGCATCCGTGTAGTCAGTGGTTAGAATGGGGCGGATCGGAACGCGTGTGTCGAGCGGAGCGTGGGGTAAGAAAGAAGAGGAAGGAGAAGGCCGAGCTAAGTATCCTCGAACAATTTGTTCTGTTCCCGTTTAGTCGATGAGTTTTTCAAAGCGTATTTAAGCCTCCTTTATTTACTCCAAGAATAATAAAGAATAATCGCGACTATTGCAAACGTATCGTCAAGGCCGGTGAGAGTGGGCTCTGCTAAGAGGCGCTTTAGGGGCAGGACTAGTGCTCGGATAAGCTGCGACTGTGGCTCGTACGCGGGACAAATACACAGGTGAGAGGTCCGAGTATAGGAGCTGGGATAGCAAGGCCCTCGACTAGCTGGATTCGCTAGAGCTTGGGTGAGCTTGAGACGCCAACGAGAAATGAGGAGGTAGAATGGTGGGAAGGAAGGAAGGAAGGAAGGAAGGAAGGAAGGAAGGAAGGAAGGAAGGAAGGAAGGTCCGGCAAAACGCGTCTCCTCGTCGAGGAGAGGTTCGTTTTGCCTCGCGAGCCTCCTTTGATGTCACTGCGAGCGCTGCGGACGCAATCCCATAAAGTAGACTCTCTCGGGCCGCCCCGAAAGAAATCCCCATAATTTATACCGGGAGCAATGCTCGCGTGATGCCGGAGACGCTGGGCTCGAGGTAAACCTGCGTTACGTTTCACGTGTCCACGCATATGCACACGTGCTCGGCTTTACACATGAATGCAAACTCCCCAGGTCCTCCTTCCTTCCTCGCTCCCTCTTGTCTCTTGTGTGCGCGGTAGGTTGCGATCCGCAGATATGATATTGAAAAATTTGCGTGGCTCTTTCAACGGGAACGGCGGCCAAGAAAGGCACAAACCGATGGTAACGAGTGACTTACTTTTTCCCTCCGATGTCTTGACCCATGAGAAACGGCCCTGCTAAACGATAAATGTGGGTAAACAAAGTATTTCTCATTGGCTTAGCGCACAAGCGTGATTCTCGTTCGGTCAATGCCCGCCTCGTTTTATTTTACGTTATTCTCGTTAATGTTTTTTCCGATCGATTCAACGAATTTCGCCCTTCCTTTATTAACTCTCTCTCTCTCTCTCTCTCTCTCTCTCTCTCTCTCTCTCTCTCTCTGTTTTAATGAAAAAAGTTCTCGCCAATACGCTTAAAGGTGTACGGTTACACGCGTCTATACCGGTTCACGCGAACCTGCACCACGTATGTGGAGGCTCACTCAGCAATGTAATTTATGAGATCGAGGCGCTGGAATTACCGTCTATTTGTATTTAATAGAGGAAGGTTTCTTTGTTCGACGGTGTAAGTGTCACTGTCTTGGCCAGTAGTATCCAAACTGCTCAAGTCAGTGTGGAAATTTTTGTTATCTCGAGCCCCGTTTTTCATGCAGGTTAGCTTCCGATAAGGTAACTGCGAATAATGAGAACAACTTAGTCCTTACGACGTTGTCCGGTCATCGAATCGGTAATAGGAAATAGATAAATGCTGTACCTCGTGACAGTTGAACATTTTTTACGCTCACTATATGCACGTGGTATCAATCCTCTCCCTCAAATTCGAACTACCTGATAACCTGTGCATGGAAATATAAGACTGAAATGTCGATTTTGAAGTATAACAAAAGTTACTGTGTGCGAAAGTCATTTACTGCGGCATTAAAGCAGGTCTAATAAAGTGTCTGAAAAACTTTCATACCTAGTTTCACGAGAATTATACCTTAACTTAAAGTGGATACATTTACCCATGTAATGGACAATAATTATATACAATTAATCGAAAATAACGGAAGCAACTTGAATTTTAAGCGAAACCGATGCTTTAGCAATTATTATTCATTAAAAATTATTTAAGCTTCCCCAAGAGCATAACACAAAAGCGGAACAATAATGGATAGTATAGCACTTTGAAAAAAAATTTTCAAATATCACCCCGAGTCGAAGAATATTCTTTACATGGACTGGGCACAAAGAGAAAAGTCGTAGCAGCAGAGGATCGGCTCGTGACGTAATTTTTTCACTTAATATAGGACAATCAGCATGCAACGCGCACTCGACCACGCACTAACTAAATCGATGTAATTACGAGGCGTCCACGGGGGCACGGTCGCCTTCCATAGGGGCTCGGGCTCGGAGGGAAAACGTCTCTCGTATTCAAGTTGGAGAGGAAATTATCGCGAGGCCCGGGTACGCGGGAAGATTCCGAATCTCCCATTGTCGTGGTCGCGTCGGATTGCGCGCGCCTCGCTACGTCACGAGTAAGCGAGTAAGTAAGAGAGGGAATGGAGCGAGGGCCGGGAGTGCGACGACGCAGGGGTACAGAAAAGGGCGGCAGTGCGAGCAAGTGCAACAAAACGGGCCGTGGATCGACGCGATGAGGGTAGGTCGAATGAGGGATTTATCGCTTTCGCGAGTGAACGCGAGCTCGGATTTATGGATGACCAGCCGGAGCTTAGGCTCCCTCGCAGTCCTTACGTTAATTATATCCTGTTCCATTTTGCTCTTTGTACTTTTCAATGTGCTCAGTGTCGTAGATTACGGCAAAGGAGGGTAACGTCGTTTTAGCGCTTGTAGAGATTTCGCTTCACTGTCAAGTCTTAATATGCTTGCATAATAAACAATATGCTGAAAGGCACGACACTTTTCGTCCGTATTTTTTCGGGTCTTATGTATTATAAAATGAATTCGCATGATTATCTACGATGGAAAAAGCGCTTAGTGCCATTATCATACGGGAATAAAAAGTGAAATATAAGTTGCGACTACAGGGTATTGGAGTTTATTTTGGAAGAAGAGTATATTTATGAGAATACGACTGGCTCCTATGCCGCGTAAAGGATGGACAAAAATGCCAAAATGAGGAATTATAAGAAGTCACGAAAGATAATGCAAGCGAGCGAACGGACGACAACCGCGTATCTTACTGTAAAATGACGGGCTTGGGTTATTTCCTTCCATGGAAAAGCAATTAATTAGTCCTTTTTTGGATACCATCCAAGCATCGAGTTTTGGGCACGATCCAAGCTTTTCTTCGGCAGTGTAACCTCTCATTTAACAACGAGCCGAGGGAGCATTCATGCCCTCGTTTATGTTTTATTGGATTATACGCGTATTGGCTAACAACGAAATCCCGAAGGTCAACCACTCTAAACGAGGATGGCACGAAGTGAACCATTAGGAATTACGCTTTAGTTGTGATTCGTGACAATTTTACATTGGGGGCGGCCGAACAGTAATACAAGCAGATGTTTTGAAACAATGCACCAAAGGGAGCATTAAAACGCAAACGAATTATTATCATAAGAGTTGGTATTTATTGAAAAGCATCGAAAATCGAACAAATCAATTTAATTTGTAAAATTATTGAATTCTTATTAAGCCACATAAAAGCGCGGTGCCGAGGTAAAATTGCAAATACTACTGGTGTACGCTCGAATAAGATGCGCCATACTTTCATTCCATTAATTTTCAACCTGATACATTAATAGGTATGCTACGAGCAATTTTAATATGCATTTATTCGAAATTCAAATCCATGGTTGTATGCTGATACAAGCTGCATTGCACAATGCGTCTGTTTTTCAATCGTTTGGAATTCAAGTAGTGTTGGAGTCAATTGGTTGCCCCAATCCTAATTATGCTCGTATAACCTTGCTGGATATTTTTTTTTTTCAAATTCAATTGACGCGCAGAAGGTCAATTTTATTCACGTTCAATATATTATTGAACTTTCGGCTCAACGTTCGAGCTGAAAAAATTGGTGCTATACGTATTGCCTCGAAGATCATTGCCTCGAACGAAGTACGAAGCAACGTTAATGCTCCTCATCGGCAAAAGCCAACGATCGGGATAAGTAAAAAACGCAAATGAAAAGACAAGGGAGAAAAAGGAGAGAGAATAGAGGCAAAAAAGTCAAGGGAGCGGATAAGCATAGCAGACGGCAGTATTTCAACATCGTCATCTCCGGCTCGGAAATATGCGAGGACGATTGGGAAAAGCCTCCGGAGTCCCGTCAGCCGAGCGGCGGCCCTCGAGGGCAATCCTTCATCGGCCGTCCGGACTCGCGCGTCCACTCGCACGTTACCAGGGTGGTCCGACATCGTCTTCTGCAGCCGCGACGGCGCGTCTCCGCGGAATGCGAAGTAAGAGAAATAGTATCTCTAGTCTCCTTCTTATTGTAGCGCGGCCCGTCGTCATTATTTTTGGGTAGGTCGCTCGTGGGCTGCAACGAGCCGAAGAGAAAGCGAAAGGGCCCGTATATGCGAGGAAGAGTCTAATGGACCGAGCGGAATGGGGGCCGCGATTCTGTTCGGAACGCGGAGAGCCCCGGACTTAGTGGGGAACGCGTACGTGTAACGCCATGCATCATTTTTCGAGAAGAGAAAAAGACCGACGAGAGAGGGAGAGAGGGCGAGTGCCGAAGGTTGGCGGAGGGCGGGAGTGGAGAGATAGAGAGGGAGGGAGGGAGGGAGGGAGAGAGGGAGAGGACCAAAGGCCACCGCTGGCTGCGTTGGCTTGCTCCTTTGCCTACGTGGCTCCGGCCACCTTCGCTTCTGCTCTGTGCGGAGAAAGAGAAAGGGCGAAAGAGACCAACTTGTTTTATCGACTTTCGTTGTGGATTTTGTTGTATAACACCGAGGGAGATTGTTCGTTTGTCTAATCGCCGGCTCCGCGTGTATTATTTATGTATTTTGCGTATTCGAATTGCGATGCTCACCTCACGGGGACTTACATTATTCAACTTGATACTAATCATAACAATATTTACCTCTATTTCAGTGTTTCAGTACCCAGGATAAAACAAAACTGGTTTTTTAATGGATACTGAAAATGTATTAAGCACGTTATAAAACGCATTACAGGAATTAGATCCTCATTCATCATTTAACGGCTATTGTTAGGATTCTTAGGCCTATGGATGTGTTTCTAATTAATATTAGATCTCGGATCTTCCGCCTTAATAAAAAATCAATAAGTTTCCCAAGCCATAAAACTTAATACGTAAAAATTAACTTAAATTTTGTTTAAATGAAAATATTTCTGCATTCTCAAATATGGATTAACGCTTAAAAATTTCAGCTCGTCTATTATCCTAATGCTTAGTAATAGGCAGATTTCTACTAAAAAAAATTCCTTCCCCCTTATTACTTATTCGCGAGTGCAACGAGTCTGCCATTCACACGCTCACCCAACTTTCTGAATATCAAGCAAAATTGAATGAGCAACGGAGATACATAAGTAAATTATAAGTGCCGACTTTGATGTAGAAACTTGTATTCTCGAATCGTTCAAGGAGTTTTCTAAAAAAAAGACGGAGATCCCTAAGAGTCCCGAGTAAATAAGCAATAATTCTTAGAAACCGTCGAATAATTGCGAGACAAATAAAAAATAAAGTATCAAGCGTATCAAGCATGAAGAAAGGGCGGTCCAAAGGGTAGGACGACTAACTGATGTGGCTTCGCTCACTATACTGGGGGCTTTGGCACTCGTTGCAAAAGAGAGGAGAGAGCAAGACTATGGTGTTGGTGGGGTCCGCGAGCACCAAAGGATCGGGGACTTGCAAGCACAGCGTGCGACCACCATCGAGAACCGGGCCTCGATCAAACGGATGCCTCGCGTCCACCATTCGTGGACCACCTCTCACCTACACAATATATATATATATATATATCTCTCTCTCTCTCTCTCTCTCTCTGACCACCCTCCATACCGTCTCTTCTTCAGTCTTCTCTATGCTCGTAGCGCCGCCGGAGAACGCGATTAGTTGTTAGAGGTTCTCTCGGAACCGGCACGGGAGCTGCGCGAAGGGCTTGAGAACCGGAGGAATTAAGGACGCCACGAAGTGCGAGTGTGTGAGCTCTGTGTTCCTGCAAAAAAGTACGGCCAGTCGCCGACTTGGCCGCTGCTCCATCCTGAGCCCCGTTCCCCCGGCCAAGGGCCAATTTAGTTAATCTCTCGCGATGCTCGAGAATCGCCGCGGGTTTATTTTTCTTAATTCCTTTTTTATCGCGCGAACGAGAGCGGCTATTGCTCTTCTGAAACGGGAATAGGGAGCGAGAGAGAGAGAAAGAGAGAGAGAGAGAGAGAGAGATAGTGAAATTTGAGAAGAAAAGAGTTTGCGTGATACGCAAAATCAGATGCTGCAGTCGAAAGAGTAACATCAACGGCGTTCATAAATCACCATCATTTGAAACACTTCGACGCCCGGATTTTTCGAGGAAATAATCCACAAAGTCCTGCTATAATCGATCGATAAATGAAGCATACGTGCTTTCATTGTAGACGTGTGTTTTGATTAATTTTTTCGCAGTCAGCGCTTTTAAAAAAAAAAGCCTTTCTTTTTTTTTAATGTAAATCCAATGCTTTCGCTAATCAACTATTTTCTCGCTAATTTATAAAAGTTGTAACAAAAAAATCTCTCGAGCCATAGAGCGCTTACAGCTAGTTTCAAGTTAGAAACATGAACATTTGTCGAATTAAACTTGAAAAATAGTACAGTGTAGTCAATGTCTTAGGCAGTCTCGCGTACCAGTAGTTAAAAATTATTAGCATTTAATGAACTGAAAATTTTCGAACTCACTTGAAATTCATTCGTTAAATGATGCTCGCAGTACATGCATTTGTAAATTCGCTGTAAGATTACATTAAAAATGCAGACTGGCGCTAGACCTTAACTTTAATTTCAAAGTGGGAAGGGATTTAAATCGCCGTCCTTCATATTTCTAATAGACAGCAAGCGATTTTGGAAGCATTGAAAAAGTCATAGCAGGGAAAAGGACGACCGTCGTGTCGCTATAATTTTGCAGTTAACAGCTCAATAGAGAGAGTAGAGACGAAGGAGGATAGAGCGACGTCGCAAGAGCCATTGTAAAAAGAGACGGAACTAGGAAGTGCCTTAAAAAGAGAAAGAGGGGCGAGGAAGACAGAAAGCGACGACCCTCCGGATCAGGGACGTCGAATTGTTCGCCGTGGAAGTTTCGAGTCCTTTTTCATGAAATAACCAGGACACTAATGTTCCGAGCCATAAATTGATGGCCCCGGATAAAGAGCGCAGGTAGATGGCGCATTGCCCAAACGGCCGAGGGCTGTAGCCGATGAATTTTCAAGGGGCATGACGGACAAGGCGGACTTGGCCTCAACTGGTCCTGGTACTGACGGGGGCAGCGATGCTGCCGGGGCGCGAGGGAGTCGAGGCGGCGGAGGCGACACCAGGAGCCCGCCGATCGCTGACTCACGGAGCCGGAAAACTCTGCGAAAAACGGCGGCCATCCTGCGGGATATGAGCTGCAACCGAACCAATATCATTCGAGCGCCACTCCCATATCCGACCGATCCTCGCCGAACGGAGCCGAGGGCAACCAACACCGAGGCCGATCTTCCTCGTCCCACCTCACGCCTCCTTCTTCTCGCGCCCGATCTATTTTCAACGCGTGTACACAACGAACCCTCCATTAGTTCGAGAGCGTGATGGATTTTCAATTAATCCTTCCCCTTTATCGCGCCTTACCATTATTACTCCGCGCTATTATTATTATTATTATTGTTATTATTGTTGTTGTTGTTGTTGTCGCGAGTGGCGGCGAGGTTGGATGCGGCCGGGAGGTGGCGAGGAAGAGACGCGTCCGGAATGGAATTACGCTACAGGCCTGAGCCGAAAAAAGAAGGACAGCCAGCCATTATCCTGCGCGCTTATAAATTTCAAATTGTCTGCTATTACTACTTTCCTAATTGTCTCGCAGCATAAACAGGGAAAGTCCGCCGAGGCTGCTCAGGCTCGCCGCTTAGCCGCAGTCCCTTTATAGCGGCAGCCTCGTCTTTAGGCGCAGCGCGACACTCGACTCCTCGCGAGGACCACGCGCGGACACTATAATTATTAACGAACACTGACTGAATTAAATTATCCGTAATCAGGGCCGGTCGGTGCAGCCGATCGACAAGGAGAGGCGAAGCACTTGAGCGAGCGTGACCTCGCGAATATGCGGGTATAATGTTGATGCTCAGCTTTGCGATGCTAATATCCTTCCTGGCCAGTCGATCTACTCACCGGCTTTTTTAATGTTTCCGAAAATGTGAAAGTCGATTTCAGGATAATCGACTCTCCTGCATGTGTCTTGAATCATAATTTCTACCCCGTTTAAGGAACTTGCTGCGGCTTAACATTGTTTGCGATCTGAGTTATTTAGAATACAATGTCTTCCAATATAAATTATGCGTAATCGCTGTAATACACAGAGCTAACAATCTTGTATCGATTTGGACACGAGCTGCGAATAAATTTCTTATTTTATTTCGTTATTCAAAGTACATTTACTTTATGAGTATACAATATAAATCCTAATTCGGAGCATAGGTTTTTTAGTTTACGTTACCGAACGTGCCTTACACAATTTTGTGCTCTGAATGTTGATTGTTATTGTTAAACATAACTCTAACATGATGATCATTCGCGTACTTTCTAAATTCAAATACTCTCTGAACATTAAAATCGTTTTGAAACATAATGGGAATAATTTTTGACCAATTAAGAGATACGATGCTTAATATATTCGCATTATTTTCATCGATATTTTCTTTAAGAACGTACAACGTGCTACGCTACATGTAGAAGAATATTTAATTTTAGGGGCACACAGTTGTATAGAAATGCAAAGCAGGATGGAAATTAATAATAATGTAAAGTCGGTGCAATGCACAGCATTGGAAGGAGCTGCTAAAACGAGTAAAAATCATGGGTAAAATGATAATATCGTGCAATATGAATTTCTTCCCTTACAATAAATAAGCCCCTAGACAAACTTTAAATTGAAATAATACCGCATAACGTGAATTAATTTATCTTCTTTTGAACAAAATACACTGCGATTACGTAGCTCGCCTAAACCGAATAACAAAGTAAGCGCGAGAGCGTTAAAAAAGGACGAGCTGAAGAATAAGGGAAGTAGAAAAATAGAGAAATAGATACAGGGAGAGAAAACAAGAGAAAACAAGAGAGAGAGAGAGAGAGAGAGAGAGAGAGGTGGGGAGGGAGGGATATTGAAGATGAAGAAGGCTACGGGTAGCGTTACCCATTTAAACATTTAACCGCAAAAATTATTGTTATCGAGACTCCGAGACTCATGTCCAAGCTCGAGCGTAATAGTCGAGGCTGCGAGCCATTGCCTGTCTATAGATGCTTCCTTATAAAAGCGAGACGCCCCCGTATCTAGTATTTTTCTCCGGTAATCGAGAGCGAGTACCCGAGATCACGTAACAGGTAAATAATTAGTACCCTGGTAGTGCTTTAGGTGAATCGAAGAGCGTTTTCCTGAAATTATGAGCTGGCAAATAGTATTTGAATAAGTACATATACGAGTAGGCGTTTTTTACTAGTAGTAATTAAAAGCCGAGTGTCACACGGATGTTTCAATAGATCTTCGATAGAGAAAATATATATAGAAAATAGATCTCGGATTAATGCATGGCCAAAGGAGAGATACCCGTGAAAAGAAAGCAACTTTTGAAAGAAATTTTTCAATTTTTATGCCGATAATTATTTTAACGAAGAAGTCATGAATGAAGAAGTCCTGCCAGATACCGTTTTGTCACGACGTAAATATTATTGAGTGTTATAACTGTGCGCAACATAAAATACCGTAAAGCTAAGAAACAATCTACTAAAAACAAGGGTCCCGAGAAATAGCATAAAAAGTATCGAGCTCGAATAAACACAATCATTCAGATAAGGGAGCTTGTCTCGGTCCATCACACGGCTCTAAATAACTTGAACTAAATTATTCACCTTTGATCCGTAGAAGACTACGGAGAGAAGTAAAAAAAATTTACTGACTAGCAATAACAACTTCCGGAAATAAATCGCCATAGTAGAAAGCCGATTGAAGTTGGTGCGCGCGTCGAGCATCGGATTCTCTCTGCTTCACCTTCGTCCTAATAAAGTCTGTATCGGGTTTGAACGAATTTCGGAAGAGGTAACCCCTCGAGTTTGTGCGAGTTCAAACGGGCGTCGTATATCCACTTTTCCCCTACCCCATTCGCCTCTTTCATACCCTTAGCTATTTGGGAGATCACCTAAATCTTTGCGAGCCAAAGTCGCACTCAATATTGTGACCGAAAGAGTAAAGTATCGAGTTTCGATTCCCTTCTACGATCTCTATCCTCCTCTCTATTTCGTTTGCAGTTTCCCTGTGCCTCCATTTCCACATTTATTCGACTTAATGCTTGATACCTGTAAGCGTATATACGATCTATTTTCTATCTGAGTTCCTCTCTATACGTCTAAATAAGATATGACATTAACAAATAAGTTAATCTAGACAAATGTTGGGACAGAAATAAATTCTCACTACGCAATATTTTTATATCAGCGTAAGTAGTTTTTAAAGGTAAAGGCATTTGTTACATTCACTGTAACATTTTTTAATCAGACCATTTTACCCCTGGTTAAGTAGACAATAAATCAAAGTGCATTAGAAACTTACGTTAAATGACGCAGGCGAATGATTTCGCGTTAAGTAAAAATATTTTTTACTGTATCTAAAAAATTAATCAATTTTGAAAGATGTCCGACTCCTAGCTCGATTTGGCTGTGATCTATCGAGGAAAAATTCTGACCTTATTGATTTCATAAAACACGTATCCATTAATAAGGTACGTACTTTTAACATTAAATGACATGTTTGCAGCAGTTAGCGATTACCTTTCTTCCAATAAATCTTTATCGATCTTGCAGAATTTGTTACTCACTGGAATAAAATTTATGCGCATAAATTCCTAAGCGAATAAATTAATTTGCGTATAGCACCTGAATCGTACAATATTTTATTCAGGGGCGTTAATAACATCACGCACGCTAATACTCGAGCGCGTTGAGCAAACGCCATTAAAACTCGTGCTTTCTGCTTTACGCCTTTTCTCTCCTCCTCGCACGCGCACCTATACGCACTTATACAAGCGCGCTCGTCCAGAATCCGTCTCCTCGGACCTCTTCTTCTCGCTCCATCTAGCTCCCTCCTTTGATTCTTATCCATGGAAGAGACACATGGCGCAGACAGAGAAGCAGAAGACGCCTAACGGAAACTCCGTTGTTTTGTCACGTAGATTTAGCGAGTACACAAGTCGACGTATGCTGGCAATGGTACCTCGACTCTGTCCCTGCCTTATCCGCTTACATGCTTATATGCGATGTTTTTTTTCTTCTTCTTCTTCTTTTCATAGGATAATACCGCTCACAAACTAATCCCAAAAATGATTGTGGAGTGTTATAAGTAATTAGAGCATTTCTACCATATTATGCATTTATTATAATAATCGAACACTATCATAAACATAGAATGCGTTATTCATTTGGAGATAAGCAAAAATAATCCTGATTTATGTTTATAATTTTTTCATTATTGCTGTTTCAGCTAGTTTTAAAATGTTTAACCCCTTTAATTACAGACCCATAGGAGAGACAAGTCTTTATTCATCGTGCAGGAATGTAAATAAATGCTTGAGGAATCGTAGGGTTTTAGGTAGAGTCTTCAAACGCAGCAAAACAAGTCCGCTTTCTTCACTTTTCTCTTTCCGTTCCTTTTTCATGGAGCGACGTCTCATTGCCTCCTACGTTTAAATTGCCGCATGGTAAATGGCCCCCTTGGATTGTTGACTAGCCCCCCGGTCCCAGAAACAAGACACACCTCGTTAATGTCGCTCAAAATCACACTCCGTATATCATTCATAATTTCATACGTACCATATGCATTCACAATTCGCATAACAGTCAATCATGGTTTAATTGCCGCATTTCACCCTAATTCTGTACTCATTGGCATATGGCTTAACGTTATAAGAGTTACAAAAAATAGATTTTACAATAAAAAGATCTATAAGTAATTTTAAAATTCTTTAAAAAAAGTATTGTATAGTTAAAATTAAACTACTTGCTTGATGAGTACCTACCTTTTCCACTTAGAGGGAAAGAAATCATTTCACTGACTAAAAGCACTGCTGCTATTGAACAATAAAGTAGCTCGCAGACTTTATAATCCATTAATTAAATTTTTTATACACGTGAAAGTTACAGCACTTCAGAACACCTACAGCTTATTACACTAAGTATAGGGAGTACCAACATGTTTGCTAATCACCGTATCTGACTGTTTTTTAATTTTTTTTTTTTTTTTCTGTTTGCTCAAATTGAAAATGATCGGTTCTCAGCTGCATCAGCATTTCCTCGGTATCTGTTCAGAAAGCGATTAAAAACCCCGTAGAATGATGGGAAACGCAAATGTCGCGTACGTATGGAAACGTAGCCGACGAGAAAACAGGAATCTCTGCTGTGCTTAAAACAAAGTAAAGATGAAATAAAGGAGAAAAGAAGGAAGAAAAATTGAACAGTCTAAAATGAGAGATGAAGAGACGACGTTTATGAGGGGCTTTCGTCGGGCTTCTGCTGCTGCTAAACGCGCAATCATGCAAACTCTGCGCAGTTATCTACACGTAGATTAAAGGGTATAAAGTAACTGCAGCTGTACGGGCAATGATCTTGATCTTTTTCTCGATTCTCCCCGACCCCTCTCAATAATACCGATCGCGATTAGTTCTGCAAGCGATACTCACGCGAGATAATAGAATACGCGGTTGCATCAATGGCGCGAGTTTTTAATTTAACTTCGCATGCTTATCGAGCCAACTTTTCAGAGCCATTCTGATTTTGCGTCTCGGTCGTAGTATGAAAATTCGCTGGATAACGGGGCGCGTTTCTCTTCTCTACGAAATCTTCTTAGGTACGGTGCAGACACTTTAGATTTGTGCGAGGTTCGCAGCCGACCTCCAAATCCCAAAATTATAATATCCGTTTTTTATGATACACCGGGTAAATTTATTGCATTTGGCTTACACACACGCGCGCGCGCACGTATATAAATTATTTCCTAGTCATTCTCGATTGGAAAGAATGTTGACCACTGAGTCTATTTCGAATTTCAGGAATTTTTCAAAATTTTCGAATGAAATATAAATTCTAAATTAAGATACATCCAGTTTCAACTACTCGATGTGGCGCTAATTTCCTTCGTTACGTAAAAAATATCACAAGTTCTGCAATGATTTATTTCATTGCTCACATAATTATATCAAAGTGTTGTTATCGCTCTATCAATGAGTTTTATACGTGAACTTCTTTTCCCTTCTCTCACTGCATAACATTATACAGCGTGTACCTTTGGGGAGCTTACAGTAATATCGTATGAAATAAAATAATAACAGCTAATCTTGTTTGTCGCTTGATACATCTCTCACTACGACATGTAATTTTACCGTAGATGGTATTTTAATTTAAGGCTCCCCAACACCAACTCTCACATATAAACTTCCACGGCACTTCTCCTTCTTTTCGAGTCTAAAACTTATTCTGAGAAGCGTTCGAAAGCAATATAATGATCCTACTCGGATAAAAATATATCCTGAAAGCTACCCAGTCCGGAAATCCGCCATTTTTTTCTTCCACGCACGTACGAGGCACTATTTCTTCTTCTGCTCCTTCTCGTTCTTCGTGTTCCTCCTTGGTTTATCCATGTTTATTTTCTCGTGCGACCGTAAAGAAAATCTAGCTCCAACTCAATTGTCGAAGGCCCCAGTTGACGATTGAGCGAGACAGACTCGGGACTAATTTTCCGGAAACCGGAGGATGTCGGCCTCTCGTTCTACGGATCGTGAGAATTTCGCGAGGAACAGCGGGAGGATCGACCACTCGAACGCACCGCGAAACGAGTAGCTGGGAAAAAGCGATGGTCGCGAATGGAACGGGGAAAGGTTATTACCGGCCAGAGAGCAAAATGCCAACGGAGGGGCGTCGAATAGGTATGCGCCCGCATTCGGTCCCCGTGCCACTGCTCCACTTGACCCATAAAGCATAGGAACGAGTTCCGATGATGGGGACGAACACTGGCCACATCGGAAGGCCTTACTCGTAGGGTCGTCGGGAAGCGGCCGTTTTTAAATTGATCTATCTATCTCTCTCTCTCTCTCTCTCTCTCTCTCTCGGCCCATCCGAGACCCTAACGCTCGCAGCCATTGATGCCTAAGAGTAACACATACCGCCTCAAGATCGATGGCATCTCCCACTTCGATTGTTAGAAATTAGCAAGAATTGGTCATTTATATGTGGGATGGAAATCGAGGTATGTACAAATTTGTTCCCCGTCTTATTTTTGCGTCGGCGAACAATGAATCAAGCTGTCCTGCGAATGTATAAAATCGCGAAGCTGATCGAGGAAATTGAACTCGAATTAAAATGCTAGATAATAAGTAGATAGATAGAGAGGGGGGGTATAAAAGTTGTAGCCATCATATTACATTATTCACCGAATAGACAAGCCAAGTGTTTTGAACGCTAGATTGTATGCGTGTTATGAAATGACGGAACAATTATGTAGGTAAGCTACCAAAAAACCATAGAGAGAAGATGCGTTAAATATTTATAAGCTACTCTTCTGAAACAGAATAAATAAATTAGATTTCTTATAATAATTTAAGTATAGAGACTGAAGGTCGTCATAAAATGTAAACGGCAATAGCTATGATATCATAGATTTTTCTCTTAATACATCAAAAATTCTTCGATCTTAGATATATATCGATGATAATTAACGATAATAATTTATAACAATCGTGTATTAAATTTTTATAAAAAGTCAAAGAAATTTAAAAAGAAACATCCTTTTCAATTTTTACGGATACAAATTATTAAAAAAATGTATAAAAGACTTCATGCATCTGAATGTGTTTGTGTAAATAAGCGTTCGCATATTGAATAAAAAAAACGAAAATATGGCAGGGATCACATAAGTAGCTGAATCCAACGACTATTAAACTTTGCACCCACACTCATAATTCAAACTCAAAATGGATGGAGAAAAAGCCAGATGAATATAAATATTCCTAAAGACTTGACTGATCACGACCTTGAAAAGGTCCTTCTCCGATTTTCGCGATGCCTGCTTCTTCTCCTTTAAGGGCTGCGGCTTTTGCCAATTCTCTCGAAGCGTTAACCAATATTTTGCTGGAGAACCGAATGTATGCAAGGCAACGAGAAGATAAGAAGGTGTACAGTCCAGTAAAAATAAAATTCCTTAAGAGAGATCCTATGATTTATTCTTAAGCATGATGCTGTTGTTCTTATCACATCAAATACATTAATTCCATAAAAAGTCTCAGCTATATAATGAGAAAATGAAAATTATAGCGATCGCCGCGATTTCCTTTCCTCCGGAAGACTCTTGTTTTCTCGTCGGGACCTGACCGCGTTCGTGTATTTCGAGTGTTCAAGGCTCTTGCAGGCATTGCGCATGCGCTTCTTCCGTCAGCTGAGTTGTACAATACACGACGATTTTGGTCACTCCGTCGGTTCCTCATCGTAGTGCGTGAAATCTCCGACCCTCGTCTCCCTCCGCAATCACATTTGCACGCACTTTTTGTGAACGATGGGCTCACGAGGTCGGAAAAATATGTGACTGGCCAGATTTGACGTAGACGTCTCAAAGTCACGCGTTTGGACATAATTTGAATTGTCCATTTTCCTCACTCGTGTTCCTGCATCGATTCCATCCTGGTAAATTGGAAATTATATCTTTTTTTGTCAGTCCTCTCATCGGGTGCTTGTTTAGCACGTTATTTATTTCATAATTTACACAACTATGTGCGATGATCGATGTTGAACAGGTTTTCGAGTTTAATCAATTTTTTCAACTTTCATTTTCAAAGATTGATGAAAGAAATACATTTGGAAAGTATGAGCGTATCTTCCCGTTATTTCATTTATTCTCAATCTATTCGAAAAAACATAATATTTCTCAAATTGCCTAACCAATTACATAATAATCATAAAAGTATTTAGAAAAAATCTCTAATTAGTGGCCGCGTTTTAGCAATCATGTATGTTGCAATGTTGGCTGCTATATGCCAACAATTGCTGATTTAAAGCTATTAGCTAATGTATAATATCAAGTTTACGGTTTGAAATATTTAATACTTAAAAAGAGGACTAAATAACAAATTGCACCTTCTACCAATGAAATATGTGCGCAAACATGTGTAAATAACCACCTCATCGAAATTTCCAAGAAAAAGGTAATTGAAAAGTTCTTACGTATCATCAATAATGAACAGTAACAAAGCCAAATTATCGACGTTGCATACACTTTGAAACTCACAAATACGGCACAGAGAATGCTTAACTTCGAGTGATCTCTGTAATTCCCGATTTGGTATGTAGTTATACTAAGTTACGAAATCACGATCTATGCAACGGTGAAACTAAAACACAATATTTTGAAGCTGATTCACATAAGGCATTTTGTCCAGGGGCTAGTCGAAAATGCTTTAATAGAGCTTATCTCATTTAATCAATTTGATAGGTAACAAAATTATTTTGCACGATTGTTACCTTCTGCATCGCAGTTAAGTATTGTCTACACTAAGAGGAAGTATTATTTTTTCTGTGAAAATTATAACCAACTTAATCCGTACCACGATCCTTTTTTTCTGTTATGGCTTCATTATTGAACGATTTGAACAATACTTATTTATTCTTAATTTTTAAAGAAATAGGTAAATTATCAATTTAATTTATGTTATTTTGTATTTTGCAACATTTCGCAAGACGTAGAATAAATAATGCTTCCAAGAAAGAGATAATATTGAAAAATCTGACTTTCACTCTACTGATTAGGTAAATAAAATGGCTAGAAATGTCTTTCTGTCACGGACTGTATTTAATGGGTCAAAGGGCGCGCGATTATAGCGCATTAAAGGAGGAACGATAGGAAATACAAAATAAAGCCAAGGAAATGGCATTTTCTTTTGAATATCACCTTATTTTGGCCATTACCACTCTTTTCGCTTTGAATAGGACAGATGTAAGAAGGCATAAGAAAGATAAAGAGAGAAATGGGGGTGGGGGGGGGGCGAGACAAAACGAAATTGTGATTTTTATTACCCACGCAATGGCATCTTCTCATTTCGTCGCGCGAAATATAAACGAACGTCTGGTGCCGACCAAGCATTTCGGGGGTTTTCGTATTATGTCGAGTCACGAACTCGTTTTAGCGCCACAAGACAAATTGACGCTATAAAAGCTCTCGGTTCAGCTTTAAAGCAAGATGTACACAGCATAGATCTAGACGCAGTATTAGAGTCGTTCAGACAGGTTTGCATTTTCATGCGAGTCTTCTGATTCGAATGGGCGCTTCATGCGATTTTAAACTACACCCTAAAGACTGATGAACGTTTCGAGGGGCAAGGAGAAGGTGGAACATCAGACAAACAGGGATAATCATTTGATATGCGAAGGATTACGGCATGTAAGGTTTACTAGCGAGGCAGCTATAGATCTCCGATAGTTTGCGTAATTCATTGTTTTTCCTTAAATCGTGCTTTATTATTTCTAGGGGTGAAAATTAATGTCAACTGCGAATAAGAGATATAGATTGTAATGTAAATTACTACGGTCTATTTATATATATATATATATAAAGGACGTATTTATGAAGACAGCTTATTTAGCCATTACAGGGCACTTTTTTTTATAATAAATGCTCTTTTTATCGAAATGCAATCGATCTACGACGAAACATTATAATTTTCAATCAATAAGCCTTAAGAATTAATCTATAACATAGAATGAGTATACTACTTTGTGAATATTAAAGACAAAAATGTGTGCTACCGATTATAAATGTATTTTTTAATCAGGCCTAAACAAGCTTATTGAAATTGCACGCATAAAATTTTTTATGATTAATATTTAAATTATCTTGCGAGCACTTTCTTAGTCATATGCGACAAAGTATATAAGAGTGAAGGAAATTCCTCTGTAAATGACAAAAACGGCGTGCCCCTTATTGCGTGTATAATTTAAAAGTGATTTTACCTTGCTTATCATCCTAACATAATCTTAAGTAAAAATTATTAAAATTTCCTCGCATGTATAAAGCAAATGCGCAGCCGTACGGTCAAAAATTATTAGACGTATCCAGTTAACGGTCACACGAAATTTCCTCCTACGTGCGTGCATCAAACTTATAAACTTTTTATAAATTTCGCGCATCTCGACCCCGTCCCCGAACGCCGGACGCGCGGCCATAGTCGAGCTGCTTTCATCGCACGCTAAAAGCCTGGAGAGCCTCGTTGAAATTCGCAACGCTGAGCCCCCCGAGTTTTCAAGATCGAAAATTACTAGGTGCGAGCGACGCCACGGCGGAGAAAAGGAGCGCGCGAGACTAGCATTACACGTGGCCGAGGGGCCGGGGGGCAGGGTAGGCAGCAGTCGGCGAGGGTTGGGCAGGGGAGAGGCACGAAGTCGAGGCCTACGCTGCCGCCCCAATAGTTAGGGGGCTCCCTTGTTCCGCGACGGTGCGACGACGTCCGAGCGAGTTTGGAATGGTCCCCGCTCGAAGGGGACACGAGCCGGAAGAGGAAGACTCCGCATGCGGGTGGAGGACGGAGGACCTCCAGGGCTCGTGGCTAATGAGTAATATCGAGCGCGTGCGCTAAGGTGGATTGTGCAAGAATCGTGAACTCGTGCGCAGCCGCGAGCATCGTTACGAAGTATCGCGTTGTCACGAACGAAGAGAAGCTGTTGCTGATGTTGGATCCAACGGGAGATCGAGAGCGAAGATTTATTGCGAGCCTTGAAATTACTCGAGGATTCATGCTTCGAGCATTTTTTCGTTCCTGCTGTTACGCTTAAGACGAGCACAAAAGGCTTGAGTTTTTCTATAATTTTACGGTAGCGTCGTCTTTCTTGTTTTCTTATTTCTTAATGCTTCTAAGGTGAGAAATAAGGCTAAATAATAGTTTAAGGCATTGTTTCGATAACGAAAGCAGTACTCCGTTGATACTTGAAAGACAATGATTTATCTTACATGGAAATTTATAGATTGGTAGATGGAGTTCGTTTTAAGAAGAGAAGACGTATACGTTAATAGAGACAACATCAGAGGCAGATCGATGATTTAATCGGATAGTCGAGTACGACTATAAATGCTGTCACTGAACAAATTAATCACTATCTGCGAAGTGCGCGTTTGTCCCTAGGGCTATAATGGCTATTTAAAATCCGATTTAATATAACTTAAGCATCAGTCTCTCTTAATTTTATTTCTAAATTCGATACGTATATATTAAAGTTTTAGTTTGGGCTTAGGATCGCGTAGGTGATTAAAAATTCTACATCAAATGATTCTCTTGAAATCCTATTTACTTGAAAATAGCCCTGGAATTTTCCTTATCCTGAAAACTTATCGAAATGCATAAAGGTTTTTTTTTCATAAGATGTATTCGAAAGAATGGAAATGAAAATAACAGATTAAAAAGATATTGCTAAATGCTCGAGTACTTATTATAAATTACTATAAATTCGCCGTTTCTTACAATCTCGAAAGGCCTCTCATCGCAGTCGATCCTAAAAGCCCACATACTATGTAATAGTAGTAACCCATTAGAATTTATGAGCCCAAGAATAATTTATATACATTATGGTCTACACTGTTTCAAATCAGCCGATACAAATCTTAATAAATATTAGAAGACTCGACCAGGCTCTCTCTCTCTCTATCTCCCCCAGTGTTTTAATCATTCTTCCTGTCCGTGGAAATCGCTGCCGGGGGTATGTGCCGATATTGTTTAGTAGGAGGACTAGGTGGACCCTCTCAATAATCCGAGGCGCGTGCTGACGCCCCACATAGGAAATGCTCGTTTAGCTTAATCCGCGAAAGGCCTCTGACACAATGGCTTTGGTAATTGTGCGCGAGTGTCAATGGCGGTCGCGTTTTAGAGGTGTCTCAGTCGTCCTTCGGACCACCCAACCCGTTACGTAAGTGGCCACCTTTGCTTCGAGGCGAGGCAATCGCCGCGCGCGGGTCAAGATGAACGCCAAGAAGAAGAGTACGAGAGAAAGAGAGAGAGAGAGAGAGAGAGAGGGAATGGGTGCCGGACCGAAGATTGTTGTGGCTTCACTGTGCGCGCCCCACTGCGTTTGGCCCGAGCCGGAATGGAGGAGGGCCGCGAGTAATTTTTTTCAAATTTATTATGTACTTCTTTACTAATTGAGTTTTGTGTTGGTCTCGTTGTGCTGCGTAAATATTGTAAGTGATATAAAAGAAGAATTTAAGCACGCGATATTTCAAAATAATTGGCTCCTCCGATCGACATTGAAAATCCAAAATTTCTGGATCTAGATTTTAATCTCATGCTACCTGAATATTATTACACTCTAGATTCTCCGAAGTAAGCTAAAAGTCCGTTTAACGTGAAAATATATTTTAATCGACCATGTCAGTCTAACAATTTCCCGTAAAATTATTGATTTATCGAACGATTAATTGATTTATTCATTTATCCATTCATTTTTTTTTTTTGTTTATTTTTTACATGATAAATAATGCTGCACTATTTTTATTTATGAAAGTCAACATATACAAGCTCCAACGCTGCCTATGACTCAATAAAAACAAAAGCTGACATTTCTGTAAAAACTCAAGCATAGACGGTAGGTTTTTAATGGTAATCTTCTATTTAAAATTGATTGTGATTTGTACAATTAGTTTTGAGCACGTTAATCAACAAGAATAACTATAATGTAATATATTCAAAGAAAAGAAAAAAGTATATTACATAATGAGGTGCTGAATAAAAAGGCTCTTTTGAGGAAATAATTCCAATTGAGCATTATAATGCGCGTTCGTACGTAGTCTTGAGAATAATAAACAAACGAAAGGTCGCCGTGAATTGAAAAATTACGAGACGAATGAATATGTACGCACGAGCAATACCATTCCTATGCGTCCAAGGAATTGGGCAGAGAGACAACCGAGGCGGTTACGCTAGCAGTCAAGTGCATTTCCATAAAAAAGGTATGGCTCGGAGGGGGGGGGAGGCTGAGAGGGTCGAATATCAGAGACACAAGGCTCTCCTCCTGACAAATAGTCGATTAAAGTCCGGATTAATCGACAGGCTTTTACACCTGGTTTGAGTGTATCGAGAGGAGGCGGGACGATAAACAAATGCCGGAGGAGCGCAGAAGAAGAGAGGCCGATTCGCCGGGGCGATCCCCGGTCGGTAATCTCGGCGGCACAAGGCTCGGTAGCGTCAGAAGTCTCGCATGCTGCGGAGCAGGCCCTCCTCGGCTGGGCCAAGGGCCCCTGGACACGCGAAGCGCAAAGGACCAAGTTTTGCGAAGGAAACGGATACACTTGGGGAGCGATTATCAACCGCGGTTGATCCGCGCTAGGCCCCGTCCGGTCCGAATCCCGTTTTCGAAACCCGTTTCCTGCCCCGACTCGCGGCCCGAAGTCGGCACGCACGCGCGCGCCCTTTCCTTTCGCGGACTCCTGTATAAATCTCCGGGCGAGACACCAGAGCTCGAAATACACAGCGCGTACGTCTCGTCGACGCGTTCCTCGCATAATCGAAGCTTCCCCATTGTGTCTTACCTTCCTTCTCGCTCTTATCTTCTTCCTATTTTTTCCACTCTTTTCTTCTGTCTGTCTGTCTGTCTGTCTCTCTCTCTCTCTCTTTCCTCCTCGATCCCCATGCCTACTTCTCTTTCGCCTCCGCCGCAGCCCCGTCGTCGTCATCTCTTCTTTTTACCCGCCTTTCCCCTCTTGCCACTTGCCAACCGTCATCCCCGGTGCTCGCCATCGAACCGACCCCCACCAACGACCGATCGCTCTCAATATTGCTCTCTCTCTCTCTCTCTCTCTCTCTCTCTCTCTCTCTCTCTCTCCGTCTCACTTTATCTATCTGTTATTTCGATTTTTCGCTCCGTTCTTCTTCCTTTTGCCTCGCTTCCCCAGTGCGCGAGAAGTCGAAGGAGAACTATTGGATTTGGTCGGTGTCTTTTTGCCTGCCCTGGTATCGGAAGTGCAGATAATTTATATATACGTGGGTGCTCTGCGATCTTTTTATCAGATACCGCAACTATTTCTTTCATTCTTCTTCTTTAATCCTTTTTTGTTTTTAATTTAATTTTCAGCCTCGGTGTAAACGAGATACAAATTTAAAAGTAGCCGAACTTGCGCGTTAATTAATAATTTAGGCATTCAGACGGCGAGCGAATAAGAAGATCCTTCAAACTAAATTAATATTTTGTTCTTACATTTGTTGAAAGTATTGTACTTTTTCAATTAATTTTCATTCCGAAATAGCTTTTTATACGAGAATCGCTTTTCACTACATTGACTTTCCTGATCTGTGGTCGTAATCTAAACGAACATTCCTATAAGTTAAGTATAAATGAATGCATAATAATATATATTCTATCGAGAACAATTGAATGATGTAAGTTTCATATTGCAAGGTATATTTTTTTCAAGTCGAATTCAAATGTCAATTCATAAAACATTTTACCTTAATTTAACTTAAAAGTAGCATTAACAAGAATAGTTAAAGATATTGTGTAACCATTTACGTGGAAAACAATAAAAAATCGATGGCAATCTCATATACCAAACAAAAATACTGTTTTATCGAAAACGTATTTTGGAATATGCATGGCGCATTCAAAGCTGATGTGCTATTATAGAAACAATCGCTTCTATACAACAAGTTCCCAGTTATTGTCAGTCTGATGTGGATCCTAATGGTGGAAGCCGATCAAAACTAAACCTACAAATGCTTCTGATTTAATCGTATCAGACGCGAAAAGTTCCGAGTCTGGGAAATGAAATGGCATACAAGTCAAAACGTAAGTCATATTGTACTAACGGACACGACAGAACTGGCCAATGACAAGAAAAACAGTCAGAATATACAGAGGCGGAGGCTACGGTGAGGTACGGCGCTCGGTGCCGTCATCGAAGTCGGGGCCCGCAGGAGAGCGCCGGCCGACGGACCCAAAAATTCACAGTTACATATCCATTGTCGTAAAATCGTCGCCCAGACTCACATTTTATGACTTTTTCCGTTAGCCAAAAATAAAATAAATGAATAGCGACGGATAGATAGATGGATAAATATATAGATAGATAGAAATGGAAAGACTGCCTCTGCGCGTGATTGTGTAAGTGTGTTTATGTTGAGAGAAAGAGAAAGAGAGAGAGAGAGAGAGAGAAGAGAGAGAGAGAGAGAGAGAGAGAGAGAGAGAGAGAGAGAGTTCGTAACAGTTGGACTCGGTGGCATAGTCGAGGAGCCTCTAAGGCGTTTATACTAGTCCTTCGGTATACGAAGAAGAAATAGGGGGTGGGTTATCGATAGGTGGGCACGTAAGCAACTCGGTTTCGGACGTGCTCCAAGAAAGATTCGCTACTTTTATTGCACCAGTCGAGAGCTTGAAATTGCAGCAGCCGAAAGTGCTCCTCTTCGACGCTGCCGCCCCTTCCCTCACACCCATTGCCATCTCCATCACCATCACCATTACCATCTTTTACTTCCTTCCTTTCCTCCTCGTCCGCCCAACGGTAACCAAGATTTTTACCTGTGTAAAGCGTCGCTCTGGAGCGTCTTATGCAAAATGAAATACATCGGGATTCTTCCGTCGTAATTTTTTCCACTGATTTTTAATTAATTGCCTATTTATAGGGACGATGCTCGCGATCCCTGCGAACTTATGAGCTTCTCTTCAATAATATAATATTTATGACACCCCGCTTAACTTACCATGAAAATTATAAAAGTAGGGTTCAAGTGCAACGTTATAGAACAGCATTTCGAATCGATTGGATAAAAAATTTTAAATTATTTTATAAATTCATAACCTTGGAGGAAAATCTTTATTTAATAATTGTCGCTATTAGCTAAGTCCGTTACGATTGTAGACTATTTTATGCTAAGGTATATGAATAATTATTTATTAAATTTTATGATTGAATTGTGACAAATATAAATTTTTTTGTGCAATAATCAATAGTTTAACCAACGATCAAATAATATTACAACATAAAATATAGTAGTACAACAATCGTAAATATTCAATCGAATACTTAAAATTTTTATTTATTTTTGTCTAATTAACGTATGTTTTATGATGTTAATATAAATTATAAAAATAATTAAAAAATTTATAATTTCTTTTCATATGATTAATAAATTTTCATTCCTATAACGTATCAGACTAAAATTTATAAAAAAAAAATTTTAATCTTAAGTAAATGTTATTAACTTTTTTATTTTAACAAGAAGGAATGCGTAGTAAATAAACTAATTAATTATGATTGCGACTGGGTTAGTAACTCTACTCATCGGTATTATAAGCAATTTATGAAGCCACCTTTCCATTCAATAAAGCTAATACAATAGTCATTAAATTAGCATAATCGTAAGTGTCGCTTCGTATCGTTTCCTCGGTCTTTTTTTTCGAGTACAAAGGTGCCTGACGAATTCCTCCGTAAAGTATTTTGCATGTGTGATTGCCTATGCTTTTCGAGATGTTCGCCGCTCGACCATGAACATATTGTGTTTTAGATATTTTAGAATTTTCGTTCGATACAGCCAAGCGCCACTGCAATCCTCTAATATAACATACAATGTGCGGTAGGCAAGCAATACTAATATTAAACGATCATAAATTGATGAAACGACAATATGCGCATCCTTAGGGGAAACCTGTTTTGGCGGAAAAGTAAAAGGTAAAAGGGAAAATTAAAAGAAGATGGAGAGACAGATGGGAAATGTAGTGAGCGAGATGATTTCATTGTCGTCAACTTGACGTATAATCAAAACTCCTTTAACAAATTATTGCATGCAACATAAGACCTTAATTTCTTAAGTAGAAAATAAACCGTTAATTCATGAAATTTTATGTCATGTACAGAAGTTGTGGGTGCCTAATTATGTATTCTTATTATGAATTTTTTATAAAATATTAATATCTCTATTTTTATGAACACATATCTGATCATTTTATTTGTTGATTATTTCTATTTTTCCGAATGCTAGAAAATTAATTATCCCGCAAAATATATTAGACTTGATTATTTTCAGTAAGATTAATTAATTCATTTTAAAAAGTTAACATTATTAAAATATAAAAATTCCCAGTAATTTTTTCATTTACAAAAGAAGTTAAAAGGTATATTTAAAAACTAATGACCAATCGAATGCCTTACAAAATTTAGTTGCATCATCGGTTACATAAAAGTAAATTTCATGCAAAACAGGCTATATGTATGGTAATTAAACTTACATTAAGAAGACCAATTAGAGTAGCAATAGTTTTTATAAATTACCTGCAACAGAAGAAAAATTATCGTTAGAAATAAATTTCGATAAGCTTTTTAAAAAATCAAAATTTTAATCAATAAATGCTTAATATAAAAAATTAATCGACCATGTATTATTGGGGCATTTGATTCATCTAAGAAACGTCGACACATACATACATTTATATATACCTTGACTGTTTAAGTAAATATAAAATCAACCATAAAATTATCTGTGAAAGGAAGCTGAACATATATAATTTGAACGTTGATTTGCAAAAAAGCAGTGTTCTATTGCAATAAGTCTAATAATAAAATTGTACACGTAAAATCAGTTGGATTGCGTTGCATTCATTCGTCGGTGATACGTCGGGAACCGAATGACCGTCCCGTCGAGGCTACGAAACAAAATTCAGTTGCAGGCTTCATTCTCGCCGACAAAAATTTATATCCTGCTTATTTTCTTTTCTTTTGGCATGGCTGTCGAGCCAGCTCCCCTCCCTCCGCCGCTCCCTCGTCCCTCCCCCGACCGAGCGAATGGCAAACGGCAAAAGCATCACGTTTGCGAGAGCAGCAAATGAGAGGGTAGAGCGCTTAGGTAGAAGAAAGCTTCGCGCGCAGGTGAGGATTCGCCGTTTGCGAATCGTTTACGTGAGGTTTAATCTACCCCTCGCTCTCTCGCATCGCGATTGATCCACGTACGGGCATAATGCGATTGCTTTATGCGACCTACGAAGCTCACCGGCCCGAGGCGACGCGCGCAATCCAAACCCAGCAGTCGGTGTGCGAATGCGTACGCGATTTTAAGTGTAATGAAGGCCGCGCAGGGACGGACGCTGCACTTTTCGACGCTCCGGGCTTATGAGCCTTCGTTGCAAAAACGGGGTGGAGCATTAAACTGCAGCGAGTGGAACATTAGAACTCGTTACGTATGTTGCAAGGAAATAAACGCAGAAAAATACTTTACAAAGTGCATATTCGGGCTTCGATCACTTTAAAGGTATCTTTTGTTTGCCAACGATGTGCATACGAGTTTAAAGATTGTGGACTTTTTGTCGTCTCCTTATCACAAAAAGTATATTTTTTAAAGGAAGCATGAATAGATTTGTAGCGTATTTTGAATACTACGCCGTAGTATCTACCTCTGCCGTAGTTCTCTCTCTCTCTCTCTCTCACTCTTTCCTTTTCCTTCGTCGTTTCTTTATAATTTATTTCCACGTCAGTTTTTTAAGTCAATGGAAATGAAAATGTTTTTCGAAATGACAAATATATGGAGTTGATCCATAATAATACTCTATTGATGGAAAACTTATATTTCTTAATTTAAAAAAAAAGACAATAGATATTCAGATGAATGGAGGAAATTGCTACGAATTATTATAGCATCTTAAACAAAAATAAATGCTCTACCTAATTTAACAATAGAGGCTTTTAGTATAATTGTGTAAAGACCAAATGATATTTTACAATCATGAATGTCGGGCTATGACAAGCACAAGCTTCTTGAAGTTACAACGACGTGTAAAGCTCAAAGAAAGAAGTGTGCAAAAAACGTCAACGACTGAAAATGTGCAGGCGCGAGCGTGTACGTGTGTTTATGTATCGCCGAAGTAAATTACGTCTGGTCGACGAGCTGCCAAAAAACTAAATTAAAAAAGGGAATCAATCAAAGTGATTCTCTTCCGGGTCTTCCCGTTGCAATGGGGGGGGGGGGAGGAAAAAAAACAGAGAAAAGAAAGGAAAAAAGAAACGAAAAATGGGCGGTGCTCGCTTTTCACCGAGTAGTCGACAACTCTCGCGAATGTGTCGCGCATTTATCAAACGGCGCTACTCCCGTCCCGCATTCTATCAATATGCAAGCGAGTGAGCCGTGCTCGGAGCATTACATCGCGATTAAGCCAGGGCGTCCGAGGATCGCGACTCCAACTGCACTGCGCAACGAGACGAGTGCATAACTCACAAGTTACACCGTGGCTGGCGTTAACTTGCGAGCCACAGCGAGGCAAAAGTTACGACGCTCGACAAGTGACGCGCTGATATATTTATTGCTCGGGGCCTAGGCGATATTAGGACCGTGCTAAGGAATCCTCTCTTATCACTGTAAATTCAATGTCCATTCGGCCCCGTTTTTCTCTATTCATATGTATTTATAATTTCTTAATCTTGAACGGTAAACAAATCTTGAGTTACCTTGAAAACTCACCCACGATCCTATTGTTATACGAAATTTTACGCATTTGTAAAGTTGTGTACATGATTTAATGCAACTCTTTGCATTTCTCCTACTTTATAAGTCTTTATATCCTAATTTTGAATTATAGTATTCAGTTGGACTAACTTCGTAGCAAAGAGTTTTCGTAAGATGAGTTCAAAAATAGTTCAAAAACGATTCGATAGATAGATAAATAAAATGAAAAGTGCTAGACAGAAAAGCAATATTTCGTAAATTAAAGGGGCCTTATTCGGCAAATATATAGGAAGTACATGATTAAAGAATCGCAAAGAAAATTCAGTAAGCAGTAAAATCAATGAAGGGAATTATAAAAAGAGCGAAAGCAGAAACTCTAGGAAGAGTTTATTAAGCAGAAACTTAATTAAGGGTATTTACAGTTCGGAAATATGCGGATGAGATTAGCAAAAAGAAATGGCAAAGCCGCAAGGTAAATACATCAAAGTAGCTAAGAAAATAAATGAAAATGTACTGGAATATTTTTAAAGCGTGTAATCAGGATTCAATATCAAAAAAATTAAATCAGGAAAATAAAATTAATCTATCATACAGCGAAGATAAAAATTAAGGAATATCTGCAAAATAAGGAAAAATTTAATCTACTAGTTAAATCTCCAATTAATTCTTATAATGCCTACTGATTTAGTTCATAGCATTGCATGGATCGATAAAACTAATATATTACAAAATAATGGATTTTTTGACCACTTAAATTATTGTTTAGACATGAATTACTGCAGGGCCAGAGATTATTTCATTGCAATTAGTTTTTCTACATTTCAATTTTGAATAATTTTTAGATAATTTTGAGAGGAAACCGTATTAAAAAGAAAAGTATATTATTAAAACTGGATAACATTGTCATAAACTGAACAACGGATAAAATAAAAAATACGGTTTTAAAAAGAAGGGTCGATTTCTTCGAAAGCACTGCAGTGTTGATACTTTAGTACGCCGTTACTTTAAGTTATGGAATTACGAACAGTACATGTTTATAGTAGCTGTGACAGAACAGAGAAATTTGTGGCGCCACTTTACAAGTATTTCATTATAACTAACTACTAAGGTGGATCCAGTAGAGACGTAATAGAATGTCAAGGCTCGAATGAAAAAAGAAAATAACAGGGAGAAGAGGTGAAGCAATGAGAAGGCCTGAAAAAATGGAGTGCGAAGACTAGATCGCGCAACTATCGAAGGAGAAAACGAAGGAGCGCGAGAGAGCGAAAACTTGGCCCGATGACTCAGGTGAGGCCGAGTGATGTAGAGTGAGAGAGAGTGAGAGAGGGGGGGGGGAGAGATTAGTGGTCAGGTTGGAAGGAGGCAGGTGCTGGTCGTAATGGCCGCCCATTGAGCCGAGCTCAATAGACACGGCCGGGGCAGGGAGACGGGGATTTCTCGGCGCTCGAAGAGCTGGTGTGCCGAAGAAAGCCGCTTGAGTTACGAGCTAAGAAATCTATTTGCAATAATAATACCGATGGCTCGGGCGCTGAGGGCCGCGTCGCCTTTAATTGAATCGAAAACGCGCATCCGCGTGCACGGGATTCCCGAGGACGCCGATACTCCAAAGGTGGTGCGCTAAAGGAGTATCGGGCCGAAGGGTAAGGCTGACGTCGGGAGGGAAAGGGTGAGAAGGCGTGGGAATGTACTTGGAAAGCCGGACGGAGGTGGAAGAGGGCTGAATTATGGAAAAGGAGATACACGCATGATGTTGGGCCGCTCGCAAGCGACGTTGGCGGCCTACTGGACGTTAATATAAATAAATGGGTATTACTGAGGCGTCCGTGTGCAGAAGTTAGGCGCCACTCGCCCGTCTGATTGCTGGGTAATGTATGTGTGCATTTGGTTCGCGGGATAGCCGTACAGTTTTCTTAGATGATCCCGGAGCTAAATCTCACGATGTCAATGAACGGGCCTCTCAGTCCTATAATCGAGGCTGAGGTCAACGCAGTTAACGCGCGTATAATTTATGGCTCCTTTTCCTAAGTTCGCCTTGCATACTTTTTCAGTGATAGTCTTGACGACGAATCGGCGAGCGACGCTAATCATTCTCGAGGTTCACGCCTAATAAGATAATGCATTATTTTAAATGCAGTTAAAAGCCCACTAAAGCCCAGCTCGCAGATAATAAATAATTATTTCATGGGTGCTGAATGATAATAAATTGCTTTAGACCCTTGCAGACTTGCGCGCCAAGTATTAAATTCGTCTAAAGCAGCATTTTGTAATATGTAAACTGTAATTACCATCGTAAAATAATTTCACGAAGATACAGTGATCCCTCAGCAGTATGCGTACAACGTTATTCATAAATCATTTTCGATCGCCGCCTGCAATTATCACTTAACCAAGTTCCTTACGAGGTAATAGATTCTCAACTACATTCGCCCCACGTATTTATTTCTCACTCCTGATAACGATTATATTATCAGCGATTAAAGTGGCCAGGCGGAACAGCTATGAGCCGGGAACGATAGAGGAGATCAATACTGTCAGGCTCCTTTTTGTCGGGAGACAGGTGAGAAGAACTCCGGCCCCTAATTGATAGGATAGTGCCGAGGACGAATCAACGCTTCGACGAAACGAATCGATCGCGAGGAGCCAGGTGAAGGATAAAAACCGCGGCCTGAAATTTTCGAGTAACAAAATATAACGGCGGCTCCGCTACCGCGAGAAAGGAAAAGAAGCTCCCCATTAGGAGGACGACTCGATCATAAAATCGAATGAGGAAGAAATGTGGACGCGTGAGTGCTCGTGCTATGCTTACGAGTATAATTATATGCATATGCATTAGGGTAACATTATAGAATACAAACATGTACGTATAATCGGCACGTACTTGCATCATTTCATGCTCGATTTTATTTTGACTTTTCTAAATATCGAATTTTTTTTTCGTAGACACCTTTTTAGCTTTAAATTCGCTTCACGTTTAACTCGCACGGCTTGTCGTTGGAAAATAAACAACAAATTCGCTGAAACCGGCGAAAGGTTACGCATAAACTTTTATTTGTTGTTTCAACGAGTATTTCCTCGTTTTTCATCGCTTCTTTTTTCGCTCGAGTACGCTTATGGCTGTAATGTTTCATTTTTCAGGCTACGTAAATCTAAATATATTTATTTAATTACATATGTTTAAATTTTGCTAGCGATATCGCGAGATTTGATGAAAGTCAATTGATGAAAATTTTCTTAAAGCGCAACTCATTTTAATGCGCATGAATTTTAATATTCACCAATTTCTTATATAAATGATCAACAGTCTACTGTTACATTCAATAATTCATTCGAAATTACGTTCTCATTACGGTTAGGTAAATACAACTTTTTCAGTATAAATGGTTTTATTGATTTAAACTAGTAAAGCGAGCGAGAATATTTGATTTAATAAATTTTAAAGAACAGCACAAATCTTAGAGACAGGAATCAAAAGCAATTTCAAAGGCATGTGGTATAAAGCAAAAGCCATCAACGCCTTATTAATTCCAAATATGTTTTTCAATATAATCCAGATGAAAAAGTCACGGCTCGTAGTTAACCGTAGTTCCCAGCAGCGTCCATTGCCACACTCAAAAAATTGAAATCCTTGCAATTAACTTTTTCCAGATCACGAGGGAATTAAAGGAAAACGTTGTATGCTCGTTGTACGCGCGCAAGCTTGTAATTGAAGCGTAATTACGCCTATAAGTATACCGTGTACAAAGGAGCGCTCCGCGATGTATATTAAAATCACATTATGCAACAATTTCGCTCTCATCGAGCGCAGGCTCGGAAAGGTTCGAGCGTATTAGAGCAGCAGCGGCGAATAAACAATTTTCGTACCCAATAAATAATGGGGAGCGTATCTAGTGTTTCGGGGGCCCCTCGGGGCCAGAGATACTCATGGCCCGTTCTCTAGCCACCGGCCGTGGGCCTAGCCAGAAGGCACTAATCAAGCAGAGGTCGCGCCGACTAAGTGCGGCCGAAAATTAAAAAGGAATCAATAAAGGCCAAGGCGCAGATAGGAGAGGAGAGAAGAGAATAAAAATGAGAAGGAGAAAAGCTGAAAAAGGAGGCGCATGCAAAGCGAGAAGATAATGAGCGATCGGATTCGACGAGGAGCCAAAGTGCTCCCATGAATGCGGGCCCCCGAGGGCCCCACGGATTATACCTTCTCTCGGGGGTCCGCCGATGTTTTTCGGACGGACCGTAGGAGCCGAGGTGCGGCCCAGCGCGGCATAGTTAAACGCCGCTCGCGAGTGGCTTATGGCTTTCCCGTGGGAAATGGCGCCGGCTAACCGCGCGAAAAACCTCTCAAAGCTGCTGCCTTACGCGGTTTAACGAGCGCCCAGCCAAATGCCCCATAAAGTGCCCAAAGTGATTAAATTGTACGAGGTGTCGAGTTAAATGTCATAATAACAATCAGAGGACTGAGGCATTTAGCTCCACTGACAAATGTGCGTCGATGGATTGTTGTACAGCTCGAAGGGCGATTTGATTTATATCTATGCTCCGGCTAGCAAATTGTTTCGGATAGATTTTACGCCGCTCTTAATGCCACTTGGCGCTTGGCCTGACCGTATATTGCTCTATTAAATTTATCATATCCCGTGAGTTATATTTATCAGATTTTATTAACACTACAAGTGTGCTGTCCTAGATCGCAGAGGAAAGCTTTTATCGGCCAAAGGATACGCGCTTGACTTCACAATTGCCGGCACAGGCTTAAATCGTAACAAAATCGTAACAAAATCGTAACAAAATCGTTGGGCAGCGCTAAGCTTTTTTTGAGAAACGACCGCCAAGCGTGACCGGATAAAAGCGGCGCTTGCTTCATTTGACTAATAATCCCATTGTTATATTGCGCACAAGAACGCTCGAGTCCAGCGTTAACTTATCGCGTCTTCTTCTTTATGCCCTCGTTATGAGATTCCCTCCGAAAATAGTTTCACCATTCGCATGTGCACCGAAGACTCGTAAAAACACAGGGAGGCACGATGCCCAGAGAAGCACAGCTACAGGCCGCACACGTGTTAACGTCATATCGAAGGCAATATAGGAGACTCGGATGTTGACTGGCAATTAGTCGATTGGCCGCTATCCCCGGGCCATCTGATGCACGGCCCTGGTGACTCGGCATGAAAATACATCCCGAGCGATTGGCGTCGGGGCGGCGCGGGGCCCCGGCGGTTAGAGGAGGCGAGGCTCGCGCCCTCGAAACTCCAGCGACACATGCAAAGCTTCCGATCCCCAAAATGGATGGCCTCCTAAGCCTCGGCTCTCGAGTCCTTTTCAATTACTTTGGCAGGGGCCTGTCGTGATCGCGAGTACGCGCGTGTTCCGGAAAGAATAAAGTTCGCGCGGGAGGTAGAGGAGGGCGCTAGTGGGCAGACGTCCACGCGTGTCGGACTCGTCGCATGGCCCGGAGCTCTGATTTCCCGGAGTACTGGACGACTCCCTCGTTAATTACACGGCTATTTCACGGCGAACCTGACGTCCAAAGAATTATGTTTTTATTTTTAAACATTTGTCCTACAAATCCACCAACACCCCCATCTCTTCGTAATCCATCGATTCTAGATCCCAGATTTAACCATGCAATAACTGAGCATCGTTTCTTTCGGTCTCAACGTTGTTCAGACTCAGCCATTGTTCACGCATCGCGATTCTTCAGAAAAGCCAGCTAGTAGTACGTCTTCGTTTGTAAGCTACAAATCGCATGACAAGCTATAAATAGTATTCGTTCGTATAATCGAATTTTTGTTTTTTTTTTGTTTAACGATATCTAATATTCTAAGGATTAATTTAACACCGGTAATTTATGCAATTTAAACAGGCGTAATTGAAATACCCAAGGAACAATGAAAAGAAGAAAAACAAAAAAATTTATATCCATTTTACGCGCAATAATAATATCAGAAAGATCAAAGAAGAAATGTATTTAAAATAAATTCCAAATACATTTAATAACATTTTCCTAATAAATACAACAAATATATGTATATTGATACTAATAAGGTATCAGTTTAATTTTATGCTTTTGTATTATCACACTTTTGAAAATCATGTGTTAATTATCTGTATTTTCAAGCATTATTTATTTACCTTTTTTATTATTGTAATTTTTACTCACGATTCTGTTAATCTAATTATGTAGTATGCACATATTAAAAAACTATGACTAATGTTAATTTATATGATTTTCATTCGTAAAACTTTGCATGTCTTATAAAGTAATCACTATATTTAAATAAAAATAAGTAATCATATCTTTTATCAATTTTAATATTACTTATAAATATAGGTCATTTCATGTTTCGACAAAATTTTTAATATTAAACGTAATGGAAATTATTATTTATCTATAATTTTTTAATATTTGTGACACATGTAGTAACGAAATCCTTCAATGTGTATATAGTAATGGAAGCATTCGAAACGACTAGTTTTAATGTGCTATGTATACACGGTTCGCTAAATTTTCTTTAGATTAAATACTAACTTTTCCAGGTATACAAATAATTAGCAATGTTACGTTATGATTAAATTTTTAAATGTCAACCACTTTTGTCCATTTTATTTTATGAATTTTTTAATAATAATACGCGGGTTTTTTTATGAAACGTCCGTTCTAAACAAATATTTTTGATTGATTCAAAATTTAAATTTTAGGCGTTTTTGTGTTATGTATATATTTTGTGTTATATATATCCATTGCTCTAATTTTTTTACATTTCATATGTTAATTATAAAAAAATATTATTTATTTATGTCACGACAAGTGCAATTTTTCCGAAGCAATTATAACACATAATTTAAAAACATTAGGATAAAATAAATGGCTAAATATTATTTGATGGTACTAAATTTAATTTAGTAAGTTTGATTATTATTTTAACAAAAATATCAAACTATTAAAATATGTTTTTCTACGCAGCTATGTAATTAGTTGTTTATAATGACTTTCATAAAATAATAAGAATATAAATTGGTCGTATCAAGAAAAATAATGTCTTATGAACTTTTACGATGATCGATAATATTTTTAATATTTCAAATGACATTCATAAGAAATGTTTAAAAGAAGTTAAGTTATCGTAAAATAATGCTCTGTGAAGTAAATATTTTGTATATAAAATGTAATACATTCACAGAGAAACTTTTAAAATAAAATGATGCTTGCTTTGTTAGGTAAATTAAAAATGTACAACCTAACCTGTAATTTAGATAAGGTTTTATACCCTGGCTGCACTTTAAAAATTAATGTCTGTAAATGTCAACGTATCATAAAAATGATACATAATAAATGCTGAAAAACAATTTTCTAAATATTTAAAAAGTCAAGAGTAATTAATAAAATTGTAATCGCAAATTAAGGAGAACGCAAAAGAGAGAAAAATTGTGTAATATGAAGTGACTCGAGAAATAATTGCGGGAGAAGTAATGCGAATTCAATTAATTAACTATCGGCGCCCTGAACATATAAAAGATAAAGGGAGCGATTCAATTTATTTTAACATCCGAATATTACTCCGAAAGTTGTATAAAATTGCAGATGAGCGCCACTACTCGAAACACAAGCGGCAGCGGCGTAGAGAGTAAAAAAAAAAAATTGCCCATAAAGGCGTGATGCGAAGATGGAGAAATGAAGAGAGGGGAAACGGTGCAGGGTCGGTCCCTGCATTATCGACTGGGTGCACGGTTGGCGATCGTTGTCGCGATTCCTTGCTGTAAGGGGCAGGAGGAGATGGAGCTAGACTCGTTGAGAGAAGGGGCATCACGTGTGCCCGTGTGCGCGTGTAGGTGCGTTATAAGCGTGGGTGCAAAAGTGTGCACAGACTGATAGTTAGAGAGCGCGTGAGCGGCATGGCAAAGGGGGCGGGGAAGGGGGGGGCAGGGGGGGGAAGAGAAGAAGAGAACGCGAGCGAGGGAAAAGAGCCAGGCTGCGATTTTGTCGTCGTAAACGTCAACGTTACGGTTACAGTGCCATTTCGAGCTGGTTTATATTGAACGAAGTTACTCCCCGAGGTACGTAACACCTTCTACAGCTCCAATACGCATATATAGCGTAGTTTCAACCTCGTGTAAGCCACGTGGGCTTCTACGCGCGAAAAGATTCGTGATCCTCGTTACGTGCGCCCTATTTTTCGCTCAATCTTTCTAGATACTTGTGCCCGGCACCCGTTAATGGTCGTTTCAATAACGCATTTATTCCTTTATTTATTACCTATTATGAATTATTAATCGTAATATTATTGAGCCAAGCGTTTTGAAATCATAATCAAGCCCTCTTTTATGACTTATGATTTTCATGCATTTAACGAAGCGTACGCGAACCCAGTACATTGTTTATTGAAATGCGCATCGACGCTCAAAAGTATTTGATCCGTGTGTAATCAATCATCCTCAATGATCTTTTTTTCGAGCACTGAAATCTACGGCTTAAAACATAAATGCCTTGTTGATGAAGCGCAAAAAAACTCTTCCTACATAATTAACACTCTACATGTAAAATCCATGCTATCGTCACTATTGAAAATAGAATTTCATTGTTTTAAAAACATCGATTAGTCGACAGTTATTGTTTTTAATTAAAATATCACAGATTATTTCAATCATAATAAAACTACTTGCCTCGGCTTGCGTACGATAATATTATTGAAAGTACCAACGAACCGTGCAAATATTTATCCAATTCAAAATTTATAAATGCTGAGAGAGACGAGTCTCAGCCTCGCCTCCCTCGTTAAATTCAGTGCAACTACGATGAAAATGAATATGGGGTAGGTGCGAAAACTAGCGATAATCAATACATTGATGACGTATACGAAAAATTGTACAAAATAACCGACAGGATTTTGCAAAAGGATAGTGTCCCGCTTTCAGGGTTGGCCATTAATTGTTATATTTAAAGCGATATTTTTGCTTGGCGCTCGCCCAACCCTGGTTGCACGCATAAAATTATGCTCGCTCTTTTTCAGAACTACGAACGGGCCAGACGCCGGCGCCGAGGGGGCGGGGGCGAGGAGAGAGGCTCGTTTACAGCAGGGTCCGGGTGTCGCCGTGCTTTCGCACTCCCTAATTATCTCATAGAGCAGCAGCGGTGCCCGCCTACCCACCCCTCAACGAGAAATCGTAAATATCAAGTGGAGGCATCTGCGGAATGGGAGAAAGCGATGCGCCTGTGGCTTCCGGGAGCAGGAGAGTCTTCTCGAGGGCAAATTCTCCCCCTGGTTGGCCTCCTCTGCATCTCCTTTTGGAAAGGAAGAGTGGCCGTAGTGAAAAGATGCGCTGCCAGGAAAAAATGCCGCACGGCATCCATGATTTTGAAATCTCGAAAGACGCACGAGTGTGCCGGGATGGAAAAAGTGCGGCCACGCGCGAACGCAGGATTGCATTTAACTACTTTTTAAACTGCCCATTATTCTTCTCGCCTGTAATTCGTTCAGAATTCCATTTATCCGGATCTCCACCTCCCCTCGCACCGCAGAATCCATCATAATAAATCACGTTGTGCACATGCGAGCGGCTCGAGACGCGAGCTCACTGGCAATCGGGCGATTATAACGCACGCGTAGTACCGTGCAGGCAACTCGTAAGTTTTAAAGTAAGCATCGAGCCTAGCATCCAATTAACCGACTGCAGCTCTTCCTTATCCATTATTATGAATCAAGCGGCATAGAGTAGCGCCGTCGCTTCCAATAACTCCCCGGCAAGTGCCGCCAAGCTCTATTATTTCCGTCGTAATAAGCCAACCTTCCCGCCCAGGCAGCTCCTCGATCCCCTTGTCAGCGCGTGCGAGCGCGGCTCGGAGTTGCTCGCGTAAGAAAGCCCATCGATCGGGACCGGCATCGGCCATTAGGCCGAGTAACTGTGAACTTACTACTCGTCCGTCTTGTGGGGGTCGGGGCACAGAAGTCGCCGGGGTAAATTTGCCTCCACTGCGCGAGCGGAAGCTCATTCGGAGATCGGCGATCGCCGCCTCGAGTGAGACGCGGAGATCGATCCCGCGGCGGGATTAGATTGCGCGCGGGGCCCGACGATACGCCGGAGATATTGACGCGCGCGCGATTCCCAGCCAGTGCCATTCTACGTCCTCGCGTGCAGACGCGTGGGATTCGCTCCGCCGAGATTACCCTGATCGATTATTCCGTTTCTCCGTCTGCATTAGCGGCCGGCAATGTTATTTCTCGGGGTGTGATGAGTTTGGCGGCGAAGCCTTGCGGACGCGCGTATCACGGCACCAGCTGAATTAAGGGGATAATTTATGCACGCGAAACTTTCTGCCCGTCGTTTGTCCGCTTGTGAAGCGGCCAACGCGTGAGGTGTGCGTAATTAATTCTTATCTCTACTATGAGCCGATGAGGATGAGGTTATTTTATCTCGCGCGCTATCCGATGGGCATAAATTTTATTCTAATGGATATGAATTGGTTGCGACTTCGTGAAGGAAGTCTCCTTATTTATTTTACTTCGTGCCGAATTTATATTATATTAATAGGTAGGCTCGTTCATACGATCTTTATTTCTGTCCGTCTCCTCTTTCTGTCTTTCTTTTTTAATTTTTTTCCATTCAAAATCATAGCTTAAAATTGTTTTCATTATCTCCGCAAACGATTGAAATAGGTTTACGAGAAGTGTTATGTTGTACACCATAGATGTTTATATGGGCTGCTTAAATTTATAATTGCAATGAAATTTATTACTTTTTTTTTTTTTTTTACTAGAAAGGCTGTTTTTATTTTGTAATCAATCTTTACGATCACCCTTGAGGTAATTATGAAATATGTAAGTAAACATGAATGTGCGTTTTATATTCAATGAAAGAATTATAGCCGTATAGGGGAAGAACCTCCACGTCGATAAATGTTCGCTGTTACTCTACATTTTACTTGCTATACAGATCTGCGGATCAACCAATGCAAAGCTACACGACACTTCCGACAATGAAGAATCAGCTGAGCAGAGAAAGATGAAGAGAGAGACAGCGACAGGGGACGGATAGGGGGGAAGGATAGACCAGGAGAATTATGGGATTTGGGTTTGGCGAAGAGAGGGTGGGGGGAGAGACGAAAGAGAGAGAGAGAAATATAGTGTGCCTGGTTGGTGGTGGTGGCGATTGGGGGGGGGTTGAAATTGGGAATCTGCAAGAACGAGAACAGCTGACTGTTGCGACTACCGGAATCCGGGTTCCGGAGGGTAGCTGCGAAAGTATACATCTATCTATCTATATTGGTGTCAAAGCATGAACGTATAGGAAAACAGTACGTACACGCCCGGGAGGGTGAAAGAGAGAGTGAGCGAGAGAAGAGGAGAGGGATTGAGAAATAAAGAGACAAATAGAGCTAGAGAAAGAGAGGGAGGGGGGCGGGGAATCGAGAGCAGGGGCACTTGAACCCTAATCGAGGAACGTCGACGTCGCTCGACCCTCTTCTTTCCATTATATTCGCGCGTGCCTCGTGTGTTATAACCGCCGATTTTACACGCACTTGACTCTATTCTCGCGCGTACCTTGCACACCAGATACTTTTTGACCTTTTCCTTCTCGATGTTGTAATTTATTGTAGAAGTAGTACTTATATATTAAGTTGTATTCAATACTTATGTGCATGGTTATATTCTGTAGCATAAATAAAAATTCGCCTAGTGTGTTATAATAAGTTTAAACATTTTTAGATGAAAGTGATTATTTATATAAATACGATATCAAAATGCGCATCGATGGTCTGAGGTCCCTAAAAGGATTTAGAGGAAGGGGAACGTGAAAAGCTGATATCCGAATAAGCAGTCAACTCTTTATGAAGTTAACATCATTCAAAGTAATTTGAAAGAAAATTCATGCGCTTATAAATCATCGTGAGTATAAAATAAATTCTTGAATTTCATTAAAGTTAAAGGATTGCGTTTAATAAATAATCATATAGCTGAACTATTTACTCTATTAGAGGAAAAACAATTTTATAAAGTCGTTGTTAGTGGCTATTATATTCAAAGATGCATTGTAAAATGTTATTGCGCATAAAAGGTATATGATAGCATCACTCTTAAAAATGTAATTTTATGATGTCATACATTAATAAGTTTAAAGCTTATATTGCTCTTAATTTTCTTGTCGTTTTGAAAGGTTTAAAATAGAATATGATGGTTTCTCATAAAAATTTATATTCAAAATTACAAAATTCTAGAATTTTATTGATTTTACATTTTAAGTGATATTTATCAAAAGGTAAATCATTATAAGTAAAATCTTCTTCGTGCATTTCTTAACGCATAGATTTCCAAATGCTGAACAATTTTTCCTCCTTAATAAAACAATATTTTTATATTAATTATGGGTAATTTAATTAATAGTGAAATTTATTCGAAGGCAAGACTCTCAATCAACATAACGTCGTCGAAATCCTTTGTACATAATCATTATGAATATTATTATTTTATGAATGATTATTCATACGGAACAAATTGTACTCTCTTCTCAATTAAAACTATTAATTTTGTGCCTCAATTTTAATTTAAACTAAAAATCTTAAAAAGTTCTGCACAGCTAAATTTGAATAAAGTACAACAAAGCGTTAATCCTTACTGCTTTAAATAGCTTATAATGTGGTGACTTGAGGTAATTATATTAGTAAGACGACAATTTATACACTGAAGTTTTGATTTCAGATTAAAAATTACGTTCCTGCTCGATGTAGGAAGCACGATAAGCAACATGGCCGTGCGATCTTTATACATTTTATGTCCTATGGTAACAATTTAATGGATATCATGTTTAAGTATCAAAGTTAATAAATGTTGATTTTGGCAGAGTGATTGCATACATTTTGTTTTTTATTCTGACGAGTTTGATGTTAAGGGGGATTCTTGTGCAAACTTAGACTTGAGTTAAGTTTCGCTCTACATAGCAAATGTTTGTTTTGCATGAAATATGTTTATGAGTCGCGGAATGTTTTATTTTCTGTACGTGAATTACGATTATAGATGTATATATACATGTGCAGAAAAAGTTTAATTTCTCACGATAGCCGTTTGATATATTTATGATTATTTTCATTCAGACCATTGCGTTATTGATCGAACTGTAAACATGTGATTACAAATTAAAAACATTTATCCATAGTCATTTGCAAAGCAGCTTTTTTAATCAATAGGCGTATGTTTAATAATTGCTTCCAAGCATCACAAGAAATAAGGATTCGCAGCGATTAGATAAAAGTTATTAAATATTCAGACACAGTTATTGAATTACTATAATATCACCTACATTTAGGATTTAATCTTTTTCTCATTTTGCTGTTCTCTTTTTCTGTCTCTCCCTCTCTTTCTTTCTGAAAAGTATTTTATTTGGTTTTTTGAGAGAGAGAGAGAGAGAGAGAGGAGTGAGTAAATTTCCATTAAACTTTAGCATAATATATATATACTTTTGGTTCTTTTTTAAAGTGTCGACATTCACGCAAAGAGAAGAGGAAAGGAACAACGCTCGACTTGCCTTGGATTTTCGTTATCACCTGTGGAGCAATTATTAAGAGAGCTAAAGTCGAGCAGCTCAGCGCAATGACTATTGCACGAAGAAACGTCCAAGCCCGATTTATTCTGCGCCCAGAGGGCCAGTAGACACACACACACACACAAATGGCGTGTTAAATCCTTTATGTATCCGGACACGCAGGAGGCGACGGAATATTTTTAGTCTATCCGATAAATTTGAGTTAAACTATTTCGTCGGACATAGTGAGAAAGAGTGTAAAACCGAGCGGACCCACGATGAATAAATACCTTTATATTTCACTAGAAGCTGATCGAACGGGCCCTGAAAGTAGGGGGTAGTTTAATGTAATGCCAGAGAATTCGGATATAAATTTACGATTTAAATGAGAAATAGACTTGATTTAGCCTGAAGCCAATTGTTTTGCACGTCAAGGGAACAGTATTTAATAATACAATGGCATTATGCATGGCGTATATAAAAAAAGCAAACACTCGAAACGGAAAAGGGTTAGAGTCCGGGTAAAATAAGATTGATAGCTAGTTAATAGGAAGGACCAACGCTAATTGGTTAAACGTTTAGCTGCGGTTGATAAAAGCGATTTCGGATAAAGATTTTTCAAGACTTTTACAGTAACAGGGCACTTAAAGTAGTTGAAAGGTGGTAAAATAAAGCCAGTAGGCGACAACTTGTGGAGAGCATAAAAGCTTTGGGTTTACGATATTTAAACTGGTTGCGAAGGAGCCGTTAAACGCGAAACGACTAGGAAGAGCATTGGACTGCGAGGAAGGGATCGCCTTAAAGAGATCGTAAGGTTGAGTGTCGAGCCGGAATCGGTAAGGCGCCAACGGGTAGGAGGAGCAGCAGCCAAATACGGGAGCTCAAGGGCAAATGGAGATCAGTGGAGCAGGCCAAAGTTCGGGCAATTTTTAAAAGGACGGCGGCGGGGAGGAGTCGCCGGGTAGGTAGAGTAGCGCGGGGAGCCTCAGTTTTCGGGGCTGGAGGGTCGAAAGTTGCGGGCGACCTACATATGGGCGCGTCCTTCCCTCGAATTAATCGCCGCCCCAGTAAATTGACCGGGGCTGGGAGCCCGCCTCTCGATTTAACTACGGGGCAGGCAGGCACTTGTCCCCGGGTTTCCCCTAGCGGCCGTCGGCTCGGGGCCCACGTGCTCTCTCTCCGTCTCACTCTCTCTCTCTCTCTCTCTCTCTCACACACACCGAATAAGCGATCGCGGGGGATAGGGGGGGGTGGATGCCACGTGTCCCCGGGGCCGAGAGCTCGGAGCTCGGGGCGAGCGCGGGGGAGACTCTCGCGAGGTCGGGACTCTCACCTGCTATGGCCATCCAGGGGTAGAAGGTATGGTTGGTGGGCTGCTGGTGTAGCTGGGTGGCGACCGGCTGGCTCGCCGCGGACGTGTTGAGGCTGCAGGTGTTCCAGGAGGAGGTGAGCGAGCGGCTGGAGCCGTTGTTGCCGGGGCTCGAGGCCGCCTCGCCCCCGCTCACCATTCCCGAGTAGCTGCCGACCCGGGAGCCCTCCGGGGTGCAGGCCGAGGGACGGACGACCGCGGAGCCCGCGGCGCCCTGGCCGCTGGCCACCGCGGAGGCCGACTGCCAGACGTCCTTGACAGCGGCCGCGGCCATCACGGCCGCGTAGCCGTTCTGATGGGCGGCCGCTGCCACGGCCTGCTCCTGCTGCTTGCAGTCCTTGCCGGCGACGGCCGCGGACGTGTAGGAGGAGGTCGTGTGTCCGCTGGCCTCGGGGGTCGAGGAGTAGAGCTTGCAGGCGGTGGCGACGCTCGCGTCGTACGGCGAGTCCTGGGGCGGCCGCGTGTTCGTCCCGCCGCCCGGGTGGATGCCCAGGCTCGAGGAGGTGTGATGGTGGTGCTGGGAGGAGGCGTAGGGCGACATCCCGAGGCCGAGGGGGAAGCTGCGGTAGGCGGCGGCGGTCGCCGGGTCGTGGTGCTGGGCCGCGGCGCTCGTCTGGTGGTGGTGACTCCCGTAGAAGCCGCCCGCGCTCTGCTCGAAGTACGAGTTCATCCTGCCCGTGTGAGTGCGCGCGTCTCTTCGGTGCCCGAGTCTGCTCCTGTCCGGTGGGTGCCTCGGTGGGGCCCGCCTGCTGCTACTTTCTGGACTTCCTCTACCTCTTGCTCCTCCACGAGGAGTCGGGCCGGCCTACGGCGGCTCTTTAGAAAGCGCGCGAAACTCGAGTCTCGCTCTGCGCTGGACTCGACGCTTCTCCCTTGCTTCCTGTCAGCATGGAGTGCCTCAGAAAACCGTAAAAGTCATCGGTCCCTCGGCCCTTCGCACACGCGCGCGCACACCACCGACTCCAACTGCTTTGGCTCGATGTCTCCTTCTTTTGCCGTTGATTTTCACACTGCACTTGTTTTCACCGGACTCGGGGGCCCTCGACGTAAACAGCTGCCCCTTCAAGATGAGCAGTGCCCACTCCTACGGAGCTTCGCGTGGAGCATCCTCGAGCCTGGTTTATGACACTCTCTGTCCTTCGCTTCCCCCGTTTCTCTCTCTCTCTCTCTCTCTCTCCTCCTCTCTGCTGCGATTCGACTGTTCGACGTACACGCGAAAGCGGATACAGGAGTAGCACTCGTCCCGTCTGAGAAAGCGATGATCGTTAAACAGTTACGACGCAATAAACCGGGTAATAAGACGAGCTATAAAAGTGCCAAGTCGTGGCTCGGTGGTCCCGGCAAGAGTATTCGTGGTGGCACGCGACACTCGTGCGAGTGTTGTTATCCTCGATTGCCTCTCTCCAACTTATATCTCATGCGTTTGCTCTCTCTCTCTCTCTCTCTCTCTCTCTCTCTCTCCCTCCCTCTCTTTCTATGCGTGATTATCTCTTTTTATCTAGGTAGACCAAATCTATGCGTATGTCTATTTATTTATTCGTATCCCTGCTTTCGACCGCTGGTTCTAATAGCCGAATTCGTTGAGCGCACTGAAAGCAGAGTCGCGGGGGGCCTCGAGGCCTATCGTCCAAAGGTGCCTTGCAGCGGCGATAAAGCGGAGCACCGGCCGTGGTCAGGGTGACGGACCAACTGATGGGCGCGTGCACGTCCGCGTGTGATGCACGGCACGAGTAAAGGGGCTCGAGTGCCGGGGCTGATGCTCTCCACTGGTACTACTGCTGATGTTGCTGCTGCTGCTGCTGCTGCCGATGCTTCTAGTGGTGGTGGTAGTAGTGGTGGCGGTGGTGGTGGTGGTAGTGGTGGTGGTGGTGGTGGTGGTGGTGCTGGTGCTGGTGCTGCTGCTGCTGCTGCTGCTGCTGCTGCTGCCGCCACCGCCGCTGCGCACGATGTGTGTGAAAAGAGAGGAGGGATCGTTATTGGAGCGAAGTGCCACGGTATGCCAGTGCGGTGGTCCACGGCACACTACTGCTTTTCTCGCGCCCCGTGTACAGCCGCACTAACTTGCTCTCTCCCTCGCACGCTCTATCTCTCAACGGGTGTGTGCTTGCCTATATATATATATATATATATACATATACGTATACATATATTATTCTCTCTCTCTCTCTCTCTCTCTATATATATATATATATATATATATATATATATTTATCTATGCGTGTGGGTCTCCCTCGCAATGGCTATTCCGTACGGGCGGATCGAGGGACTTGCCGAGGAGCCTCTACCTTTCTCTCCTTCTTCCACGCTCGCGCCACGGGAGTGTAATGCGCGCCTCTGTGCTCCGTCCTTATTCACGTCCGCCGTACTCTCGCTCGCCCACTCTCTTGCTTTCTGCCGTGCGCTGGCTCGCCCCTCTCCTCGCAGCCGAGCTAACTCCTCAACAGTGCGCGATAACCCGACGAGAGTCAAACGCGTGCGCGTGCACTCTTCCTCCCTCCCGCGCTCGCCGCCGTCTCTCTTCCTCGCCGCCTCCTCCTCCTCTCAGCTGTCCTCGTCCCTCCCTCCCGCCCTCCTTCCTTCTCGCTCCCACCCTCTCTCCTTCCCGCCCACCCACTCTCTCTCTCTCTCTCTCTCTCTCTCGCTCGCTCTCGTCCGTTCGCCCGTACGTCAGTTTGTCCGTCCGTTTTCCGAGCGCGGTCAAAGGAGACCCCTGTAGAGCGCTCCAGTAAGTCAGCGACGTGCCGTCGGATTAAATTCGTGTGTAGCCCTGCCGCCTGCCCGGCGCGAGTCGTCCTCGTCCCCTGGACAGGCTCGGATAAGACGCGTGCGACGGAGATGGCGAGAGGCCGGAGCCGAGGAGCGCGAAAGAGACGGAATGGGAGGTAACTCCTCGCGGAGTGGGAGACGACACGTAGGAGGGGTGAAAGTGAGCCAGGCAGAGAGAGAGAGAGAGAGAGAGAGCGAGGGGATCTCCGGAGCGATGCGAGGTGCCAAGGGGGAGGTTATGTATAAGGACCAATCAGAATTGAATTCGTCACGAGTGGCGTGCGGCACACCGGGACGAGCTTCCCTACGCCCGGCGAAAGTAGTCCACGGCGCTCTCCCACCCCCCGGAGCCGGAGGCCGCGGCACCGAGACCGAGGCGCCCCTCACCCCGCCTACGCGGTCAGAACGGAGGAAAGCCCCGCCCCCGCCGAGTCGCGAGGCTCTAGAACAGGGCGGCCCAACGCCACCTCTGCGGGCCTCGGGGAACTACCGGCCGACAGAGTTCTCGCGACTTTCGAGCGACCAACATCGCGCTCTCCTGGCCCTGGCCTCCTCCCCTCTGCTCCTCTCTTGCTTTCCCCGGCCCGCGCAATCCCAGCCCCGATCGCCAAAGGCGCCTCTGCCATGCGCTCCTGCGATCCTTCCTGCGTCGGAGGATCTTCTTTTTTCGACACCTCGCGCTCTCCATAACCAATAATTCGCATTCGCATCCTTGTCGCTGCGACAAATACGATGGCTGCTGTTAGCCTGCCTGCTCATTAGCTCAATAGCCAATGGCTACTAGCCTTACTCTTGGATTGAATTGTCGCTAATTCGTCAAGACTTTGAGCGCTTTCCTGCTAAATTGTCCATTGTTAACAGAGTGCACCAATGTGTCATCTGTCGAGGATAATATTCATAATTCATCGCCTACTACATTTACTTGTGGTCTGCTCCTCCTATCCTAGGATAGAGAGTTAAGGCGCCAAGGATTATGATAATGTCGAGGGACAAAAATTGTTCAATGATAAATCGCCATCGCGGAGGTGTCGTGTGCCAATGTCAAAGTTCGTAGGTCGTAAAGCCGTTCGTAAACCCGGAGTCATCTGGACTCGAGGCCACGGTATTTCCTGCGAGAGAGAGAGAGCAGATATGCTCGCGAGGCGTTGGCGTAAACCGTTAAAAGAGCCCTTGGCCCGCTTTTGCGGGGCAATCAAAGGGTCGTAAAAATGAGCAGCAGCCACCGATGCCCGGAGTGCCCGATTCGTGTATATATCGGTGTTTATTGGGATGTAAATGTCGCTGGATTATCGCCCTCGCGACTTGCGCCTCGTAAATTATTCCGTAACGAGCTCCATAATGATGACCGTCATAAGCCGACGTTTACTTGGCCTACTGCTCGCAGTCGGGAGACTATCTCACTCTCTCTCTCTCCCTCTCTCTCTCCCTCCCTCCCACTCTCTACGTCCTAATCGTCGCTTTGAATATTCAACGATAATCAGGCACCTCGGCTCGGCTTCCTTCCCTACCAGCGACGTGTGATTTCTTTTTCAAAAGCCTCTTGCGTGGCTCCCCCCTTCCGCCCCGACTTAATTCTATCGCTTTTATTTCCTCGGTGATTGCTCCTTTGCCTCGACCGTACTAGCGAATGGCGGACTGTCGAATTTAAGTGCTGAGCGCGGCAATGCATACGCTTCCGGTAGCAAAAGGGTTTTTATGATTTTTTGACTGCCCGACCGACGTTAAAAGGAGAATCGACGGCGGCCCGGCACTGGGAAAAGTCGTTTCACCTTTGTGAGGTTCGTTAATCAATCTGTCGAGTGGCACGCGCCTTTTGTTTACCTATAAATTTCTGCAACTTACCAATAAACTCATTTCATCCGAGTTACGAGCTATAAAACTCAAGTTGATGGCTCAAAGATGATGCTCGCTTATGATTTTTATGCTATTGCTGGATAAACACGTGTGATTTATGCTCTAGACGTTGCTATGTATTCTTCGTATTTTCATCGAATGTCCATTATGCCAAGCTACATTTATATTGGACTATAAAAAAACACGATTTATCGAGTGCCGATGAAAGCGCACTTTTATTTGTCTACACGAGATCGTTTGATTCTCTCGTTTAGCATTTTATCGCGTGCCCGGCATGTAAAGCTTTGAGTTAAAGCGCGAGGAAAAGCCAAGAACACACCGATAGTTCACTCGAGCTACTAATCAATTACCTGTGAATTTGCGAAAAAATGGAAGGCACCTCTGACCCAACAATCGACTAGCCTTCGGACAGCCACGAGCTGACTGGAGATACCAAAATAAATGAGCGACCATTGCATTGAGCGATTGTGTGCCGGAAGGTAGACGAGCCCCCCCTCGTAAGCATTGCTACCACAGGCCAGATCATCGGAATAGCCGGTGGCTGTTGCGGTGTCGAGGGGTGGGGCCGGGGAGAGGGCCAAACGGGGTGGGTCAGCGCAATAGAGACTAATGATCAAAGAGTTGTTCTCAGGACAATGAGGGGCAGTCGCGAGTGGCATCGGTAGCTGCACGGGCGGTCCGTCAATGAGCCAACTCTGGCGACGCCAGTCATTGTTGAGGATCCTTTGGTGGCTCCGACAGGTGGCAGAACGTTTGCTTGAAAATCATGACGGCAGTAAACTCAAGTTTTATGACCACTTGAACAGAATCGTAAAAGCCAGGGCCTTTAAGCTCGTAACGCTTAGCGAGAAGGAATGGGAGAGGAGAGAGAGGAGAGAGAGTCGCCTCGTAGCGTGAAAGAGATAAAGGAAGAGAGAGAGAGAGAGAGAGAGAGAGAGCCCGTGTGTAGGTATGCGAGCCAGAGGAGGGGGTTGACGTGAAAATACATACGTTTTCGTGTGTACGTCTATGCTTTAGAAGAGTATGTTTCGAGTGTACATCTATGTTTGAAGACAGAGTGGCAGAGAAAGATAGATAGATAGAGAGGGAGAGAGAGAGAGAGAGAGAGAGAGAGGAGCGCATCGGGGGCAAGGCGCGTGTCGAATGAAATGGAGGCGTGAGCCCAGGCGAGGAAGAAACTTTGGCAAAGTGCTAGCGGTAAAGGGGCAAGTGTGGACGGCTTTCAACGGGTAGCCAAAATGGGCCTAATGCCCCTCTTAATGCGGTCTCCCTCCATCACATCCCTGCCAGGTCAAGATAACTCCGCAAAGAGCTTAGCGTCTTTATTTACAGCTAATCCAATTCGGCTAAGAGATTGCCGCTGCTCTCGGCCTCCCACAAGCCAACCGTACTACTTGTATCCCTTCTCGATGTGTAAACTCTTCCTTTCGCGTCGGCTTTCAACCTGTCCGCGTTTATTATATTTCTGCCTGTATCTTTACCGGTACCAGTACACCCCGCCTATCATTGTATTAATACCTTTGCCTTTAAATTAGGTAATAGCTTTTCTTTATATCTAATGCTACTGCTTTTATGTGGTTTATTGTCGAATTCTCGAACGTTTCCATAGCAGATTTATTTTTAAATAAAATCTGCTTTTTATTTTTGGCAAACTCGAGAATATTTGCGATAAAGATGTTCAACCAAGTGCTCTTTTTTTTATTTATTTTTATGATTTATTCGTGCATTTTTTTCCTTTGCCAGAAGCTAATTTTTTCACCAAAGTAAATTATTTTGCTTTAGTAATTTAGGGTTGCTTCAATGGTAATTTCACATAATATGAATTCTTTGGATTTCAAGAGCTTTCAAATGAATTAAAATCATTACGTATATGGCCAAAGCAATAAGCTACGTGTACGTGTATTGTTGTTGTAAAATTATCAAATTCTAGACTGGATCAGATTAAAGAGGCTTAAAACTATAAACACAGATTTATATATAATTCTGTGCCTTATGAGTTGTCATTTTTAATTATACAGCTTAATAATTTGCTCGCATTTAAAAGTATTATAGTGTTAATCAATGGATCACTTGTATAGCTTATCGCGTATGGCCTCAAAATGTATCTTTAGTCAATAAACAATATTTCCTCAATACAACTTTCTTGTATTCGACTTATCACTCTTACATTATGCACGTGTTTAAACTATATTGGTAATATTCTGTTCTTTTATTCAATTTATTTCACTTTATATTCGTCGTGTTTTTCATTCAAAATAAAACATTAAACTATGCGCAGTACATAGCATGACTAGACGCCGACTGATATTCGCTTTTAATCTAATAAACAATATTTTTTATGCTCCAGCATTGTATAAACAGTAACATAAAGTTTTTTTCTTTCAAGCTTGCGACATACGACATGTAAGTTCACGTCAACGGGTTTTCCTTTTTTTCAGCTTAGTCTGTAACTTTTCGAGGCGTGTGCCAAAGCAAGTACACGGCACGTCGCAATTGCTCGATATCCTGATCGTAAAAGTTAATGCACCGTAAGGGAAACAATCGAACCAAGTTCGACGGTTCGATAGTATCTCGATTTCGAAAAGTTGTTGCGGAACATTTCAATCGCCTTGCTCTAATGAATTTTCAATGCCACAATTTTCCACTCCTGTCGTATATTCTCATCATGCAATATGTAAGAGTTGAAGATACCAATGATTTTATTATTTTTACCCACGGTTTCGTGCGTTTATAACTTTTATTGTATCTAACTAGATGAATCTAATCGAATGAAATGCTTAATGTGCACTTAAACTAACGTAAGTATTTGAATATTTTCAACATTTACTTTTAAATCACTTGTTTTTTAAATAATTTTTTTTTCATCTTTAAGACTTTAAGAATAGCAAAAGCATCCCGAACCAAAAACTAATGACAAAGTTATATAAAATAAGATAAAATATAAAAAGGATATTATAATAAGGTTCATTTTCGGTACAAACATATTATTATTTATTATATAAATAACTTATCAATAATAAAGCCTTACTTTTTGTCTTGCGTTTGAGAAAATAATATAATCGACACATACCTGATTAAAACATTGTACAATTAACCCTATAACAGTTCAAAAGAGAAACTTTCGCCGATCCAAACTTTAATTGCCCCCAATCACGTTATCGAATGTCAAGAGACACATTTTTAGTGAATTTAAGACGATTGTAATTATATCATTATTAATTCGTACTTCCGTAGCGTCAATAACTGATTATATTGACGATTTAGTGGTAATTGCTGCTTCTCTGAATCTATTTATGCCCTCCTTATCATTGGATGATATATTCATTGCACTGACATTCCAAGAAGCCATATTTTATAATTAAAAACGCCATACTTGACATGAAAGCAGCAGCATCGATCGATTCTAGTAAATGGGAAACGTTTAATTGAAGAATTCGCAAATCTATGAAATGACAATTGTATTATTTCGATTTTGAAATATATATGTTCGCCGGCTTACATAAGACTTCGTTCATTTGATTAAAAAAAAAAATTGTGTTCAACTTAAGAAATACGTCTGTTGAAGAGTCGATAGCTTTTCAGTCTTGAGATTTATTTAGTAGTAGCTTTGTGATTGTCAGTAGTTCAAGGCGTTGAAAATTTTTTATCGTTCATTGAATATCTCAGTTATAATCGTGCCTCCTCAGCCAAAAAAGAATCCCATTTAAAAACAGTTCTATACAAGAAGCATCATTAATTTGATTATATGCTTCGAAAGGGGATTGTTATCTGTGATCAAGGGTCCTCTAATAGCGCTATTGTATGAATCACTATAGCTTTTATTGTAGGCGTTACTTTTTGACTCATTTACAGGATTCGTTGACTGAGAAAAAAACTGGACTGAATAATCTTTGAACAAGTACAATAACGGTTGAAAAGGTTATCTGGTGGTAGGATACTTGGTATCTTGGTCACCAGGAAAAACACCGTGCACACATTTATTTTATAGTTACATTCCATTAAAAAACTATCCTTTCTAGAATTTGATCACGAGTCAATTTATTAGGCGAGCATTGTTTTGTAAGATAAAATTAATGAAAACGAATTCGTTTAATACTTCAGAATTGCTTGCACAAGAAACGCTTTTCTGCTACATATACCACTACTTCGTTCTAATAATATTATTGGTAATTATTTGCAAATATGGGTTCATAGTGTTGAATAAGATCGAAAAAAAACACGTTTCCCGCATCTGCAAGTAAGAAGTACGAATTTGTCAAGAATATTGCTCAGGTAGCCTGAGCCAACAAGCATGTAAAAAAAACTATCAGACTTGAGCGAGATGGATGATGGACGTCCCCTTTGGGTATTTCAAATAAAATTGAAGCAAAGAGGACGTGGCAGGAATTGGCGGTCGTTGAGGATGATGAGGGGTGGTGGTGGTGGTGGCAAGGGGGGGATTAGGGGGCGTAACTATAGCAACCAGAATGCGAACACGAAAGCTAAGGGGCCAATGCACTCGTCTCTTGGGTGAATCTGTATTCTTGTTAAACCAGCATCCATCCTTCATCGACAGGTTCCTTCTCTCTCACTCTCTCTCTCTCTCTCTCTCTCTCTCTCTCTCTCTCTCTATATATATATATATATATATATATATTTGTATATATGTATATATTTATCTGTATGTATATAAGTGTGTGTGTGTATCTGTCTCCCTCCCTCCCTCCCCCCTCTATATGTCTACCTTACTCGCTCACCATCTTTGTGCACAATCCCTGCACTCCGCGAAGCTCGCTTACTTTGCTTCAGCACACGATGTCTCGTGAATTTCGATCTGTTAATCTTTTTTAGTAAGGATCAGAGATATTATCCATTACCAGTGAATCTTCCTTCAATCTCCGATGAATCACGGTGTGCAACACATTGCAATTGCAGTCCCGGCAATGAGGCATGCTTTCGTTATGATGAACGAAGCTTTTTTCATAGCAGGCACGGAATATATCCAATTCCGTAATTTACGAAAAGAATACTTTGAATTTACGGCATTGAGTTCTGCCCAAATGCCCTCAAAGTTCAAATGAAATATTATTTTAAAAATTTTCATAGGAAAATAATAATTTTTTTTTTAAATATTCTGGCATTTTGTTATGAGGTTATCGATATTGATCGGTTAACACGAATAATATGTGAAAATTATATTAATGACGTTAGCTAATTATTTGTAAGTTGCAGAAGAAATATTTGTAAAAATTTACAACTATTTAGATCTTATTTAATTATTAAAAATTCAAATTCATAAATTGAAATTCTCTTCATGTATGTTGCTTTTAAATTATATTGCTTGATAAAATGGTATATATTGACACCTATCCCATCGATATGAAAAATAACTTGGGTGATAAAATAATGATTCACTGCTAATTTTTTTTTATACGAAACGATTAACCACCGCTGCAATTTCTACCTCATTTCAAAAAAATTATAAAACTGTATAAATTAGCCAAATGAAAGAATTTATAATAATATACATGAATAATCGCGCCTTTATTAAATAATTTATTGTTGACCTTACCTTTTTTCCCTTAATTAATAGATAGCCTTGCAACAAATTTTCATGAAGAACTTTTTTACCCTACATGTAATTGCATAAAATAGTATGACGCTAAGAATAAATTGTACTTTAATAAATTAGATATCTATATCGATTTTTCAGCACGATTTCAAACTCAAAATATGTATGTTTATGTTAAAAATTATTGTTTAAAAATTAACAGTTTTTGGAAATAGAAGTATTTAATATACCTTTAATAGCCGCAACTTCACAATCAGTTCGATTTATAAAACGCGTGTTAATTATATTTTGTATCACTAAAATAATAATATAATCAATAAATTGAATTTTCAGCGAATTGCATTTAAAAAAGCAGAGGGAAGCTCATAAATTTTCTTATGTAAAATACATAAACAAGGTACATTAATTTAAGGTTTTGAAAATATTTTATTTATAATTGAAATATTGAATTTTGTCTAAAAAATCTCAAATACTGAACGTAGATTTTTATAACGAATTAAGTAGATACTTTTGGCTACTCTTTTTTATAATGTAAATAACCTCTACCTAATCGGTAACCATTTTAACTTTCTCCGTGTACATTAAAATGCAGTATTCATTTAATGATATTATCGTGACACTAATTTAATAGAATATTCTAAACATGTTAAGTTCTAAATTGCATTCACGGTCAATCAAGAATATATAATTTACGGGAATTTAAATGATATAATTAAACTTTTCATAAATTTCATTTGAAATTACAAAGTAAACAAGTAAATCAATAATTAATATAAATAATTCATGGAAGGATTTTATGCGCAATGATTTACAAGTTATTATTCATTCTATAATACATATACTAATTGTTTTGTTAAATACAAAATATTTCATCAAAATAAATCATCATTAATAAAATTAAAATATTAATTTTTGTGTTAAATTAAAAAAAAATGACCCTTTTTTATATGTATTTTTTTTATTTAAGGAATATTTAAGGAATTTTTATGTATGTCAATAAATAGTATTTTTTATAATTTACAATAGTATTTATTAAATTATCAACTTAAAAATTGAGTAATTTTCAATTATTATTATTAGCAGCAGTATTCGACTTAACTTTACGTCAAAGGCATTCATTGACAATAATGAAGATGTAAGATTCTTCTTCCATCATGTAAAACAATTTCAACAATAGTACCTGATTTTATATATCTTAAATACTCATCATAAAGTTATTATTGTGAAAATCAGAACGTTTCATCCATTTCCTCGGATACGTACGAAACAAAATTATTCCTTATTGAAATTTTGACACATAGATAAGCATGATTCCATTTTTTATAATTTAAAAATTATTAGTTACATAATTGTATTGTATTTGTTTAAAAAAACCCTATAAATACCAAATTATTTTATCAACAGTACAAGTTATTTTTTACAGACAATTGCAAACGAACTAAATTTATGAAGATGAAATGTCAGAAGAGAATCAGGACCATACGAAAACAAGAAGCAGTAAGTTTCTCTATTTTTTTTAAAATAAATTCGAGGATGAAGCTTACAATATTATTGAATTTTTATGAGCGCTCACGTTCTTTTTGGCACAAACAAGCTTAATAAACGCCTAGCACGACTAGTAACATAAGTATTTTATTGTTTATTAATGCGAGCACGCGTTTTTGCAGAAAGCCGCGATATTTCCACAGGTAGTAAGCAAACAACACAAATCTGGCAACAGGGACAGATTGTGGAGCGGCGAGGTTGTCGAATGCTTGATAATGGCTCGTAAACGCGAATCTTTCGGAGGGCTCCACTGCCGTCCCTCCTCCCGAGCGATCGAATCTCGGCCTCGGCGGGGCATCAAAGCCCCGTCGTCGAAGCCCGCCAATCTCCTAATCGCGGCCTGGTCGTAGCTCATAAGCTCCGCCGCACCCCCGCATCGACGTCGGGGGATCAGGCCGGCAACGGCGAGAAGGTGCAGGGGAGCCGAGGCCCGACCGCAGCGCGTCGACGGGACGGAGCGGCGGCCCGAGGAAGCCGATGAAGGGGTCCTCCTTGCCATCTGGTGGTGCGCGCGCGCAACACCGAGTGCAGGGCACTGCAGTTGTCGCGGTCGATAGCCACCTGCTCCCGCGGCCGGAGGCAGCCCCGAGGCGAGGACTCCGAGGCCGAAGGCGCGGCTGCGAGGGCCGCTCGGCTCTCCTCCCGCGGGCCCGCGTGGAAATCCGGCGCCGGGAGCCGACGCCGCCTGGAGGTTAGCAACCTCCCGAGCACCGCTGACCTCCTCCTCGCGGGGACTTGCTTCCACCGGGAGCCTGGGCCCGCGCTCCCCGAGCCCATTGACTACTCGCACCCTGTCCGCTCTCCTCCCTTCATCTGCCCTCCATCCGCCCTCCTCCCTTTGTCCTCCTCCGTCAAGGACGCCGAAGGGCCTGCAGATGCCTACCTTACCAATGGCTACGCGCACTCCGCGTACCCATGCCCGGGCAAAGGACGCACAGGGTTTACTTGCGTGCCCTCGCAGGATCTGCCTTCCCTTTGGCTGGGCTCTGCGCGTGTACCTTTCGTCCCGCGAAATACTTTACAGCCTGTCGTCGCCCTTTTGTTATCCCTTATTCGCGAGAAACGCGCTCATTAGTCGTTCCTCTTATCAGCCATCGAGTTAATTCGATCCCCTATAGCTGACCTTCCATTCCGACGGACACCGGGGATAGTATTTTATCAATGACCTTTAATCGTCTCCGTTTCGTGCTAATCGTAATTTTCAACCCGAGGTTGGAATTAAGTTTTCCACTGAAAAATTCAATATTCCCTATGCACTCTTGAAAAGTGACACGATTTAGCAGTCGGAGGAAAATTTTGATTAAGACAGTTAAAACAATAAAGCATGGATTTCTTCGATTTTTCTTCGAGTTTTTAATAAATTTAGCAAATTCCTTCCTAAATGATTGGACATTGATGGGCTCGACCAGAGCACCCCAAATTATTCAAGCACAAATTTTATCTTAGGCTTATTGTTTTGTTTAAAAATGTTCTGAAACACGTATTGAAGGCACAATAAGCGATCGGTCGGAATGAGTCTAGCAAATAAGCAGTGTAGTTAATTTGGTGGGAAAAAAAAGGTGGACACAAATGTCAGAGTCGTTATGTTACGGATGTGCAACCCTCAACAGTCTAGAGAATTGATTGCCAGAAGGGTGAAAAGGAAGTAAATTGCGAATATTGGAACAATAATGGACGGCTGGTAAGGATAAAGGAGCCGAGAGCCGGAGGTTCGGATGTAGGAATGAACGAGTGGCAGGTAAGGCGTAAACAAACAAGTATCAATGCATCCAAATTGAAACATAAAACGAAATGAATGAGGCAATAAATAGTTAAAGCTAATAGTAGGGTGCGGGTAAGCTATTACATCGGTCAGGTTACTTATATGCATCGCCGCAGAAAGCGACTCTCGTACGAACGACTATAATCCATGCGTCGCTAAGAATTTTATTCACTTACGGTATCGATACACCTGAATATCGCAAACCTCCTTGAGCGCGCGTCTAGCCAGCAAAGTTATCCTCCTCTTCGCGAAATTATGCGCATTGTAAATAAATAAAAATCCATCTCTCTTACCTTCTTGTTTTTTAGATCGCTCTCTGCCATCAGCCTTGGAATGCTGTGTCAAGTGTCGGAAATCATTTATTATTTCGGCACTCCTCTTCAGTTTCTGTAAAAGACAAAAGCGCAAGATTTATATTGGGCCGCCATTGCAGAACTAATATTTTAATAAGTAAACGGCTAACAATTATTTCCTTTACCAAACCAAATCTTCTATTAAAAAAAATAAATAAAAATTACAAAAATTATAATTTACTTTCACAGTTTTCATTTAAAATGCAAACATTGAATAATACACAGCCGTTATGGCAATAAGTATTCAGTATTTTTATTGTGTACGTATACTTGAATACAATCAATTTTATGAATAATAAAAGGAAGCTATAATTATTATTCAACTCAACTTAACTTTATAGTTTGGCAAGTTACAGTTAATTAATGAACAATAAGCTTAAGCTATACATTCATAATTATTTTATCAAACAAAACGATAATCAATTATAATAATCAGATTCAATTACATTGGTAACGATTCTAAATTCATCAGAATTCCTTAATTTCCTCGGTACATTAAAATTTCACTTATTATTTCGCAATCGATTTATATTTATCATTGAGATATTATAAAAGTACTTGATTTATGATATAAAATGACACTTCATTATCTCTATAAAGATTGAAAGTAGTTTCTTTTATTTTTAAGTACTTATTCGATAGTACACTTGATTGTAAATGCCTTTTAGGATACAAAAAGCCATATGCTATTTTAATTTTATATTACTTTAGCTTAATATATCATTTTAATTATATTGAGTTTATAAATAGGTAAATATATAATTATACTATTAAATTCAATTATTAAAAAGTTTCAATATGTATATTACAATGTAATACATAAATTTATTTTTCATTAGTTATGAAAAGGATTAAAATTTTGTAAAAATTCCTGTTTTCATAATATATAATGTTAAATTTCAAAAGAATTTAAGTGCTTTTATTAATTTCAAACTAGTTTCTGGTAGATGTATAATTCTATTGTAATTTAGGCGATATAGAAAGGTTGCTTTATTAAAACAACAATAGAATACTTGTATATTTATGCAGGCTGTATTATGAACTAAATAGAAATTTCGTTATTTTTTTAAAACTGAATAAGAACTTTTTTTAACATAGTGATATCAAATTAATCATTGAAACTATTATCATTCATTAATATGAACTACTATGAAAAAATTTGCTCATGTTTTTTATTTTTATAACTATTGGTTGGTAATCGATAATTCGAAGAACGTGTTTAATATTTTCTAGTAAAATAATAAGAAATTAAGTTAACTTCAGTAAGTACGAGGTTGGGTAGATTGGTAACAATAGATAATAATTAAAAATACTATAAATTACTGCTTAAGCGTTTTTTATTACAGTATTAATAAAATAATATTATAATTACAAAACCAATAAATAAATTCTGTTTAAGTACTCATTAATTTTTAAAAACTTTTAAGTAAATTTGAAATATTTTTTAGTTCGTGATACTAACTTTCAGTGGTAATGACTTTTTCCAAATAAAATCTATATGAAAATTTATATTAATAAACTTAGTACGTGCAAATAGAAGCTTACAATTGATACCGAATTATTATTATTATTATTATTTATTGCGTACGAATATGAATAGCAGCATTTTATAACCTTCGCATTGCACGTACCCTATATTATTAATTTAGCGTATGTTGTAAAATTAATTTGTCCAATATTTGTTCATGAAAAATTAACTATCCCCATTGCTAAGACCTTTTAAAAGAAATAATATGTCTATAAAAAATACTTTGCAAAAGTTATTACATGAAGAAATTTATCATTTATTACACAAATATTTATCATTATTTCTATCACACTTGTAAAAAGACATTTCTACATCAAGTTTTCGTAATGTGACATAATAGTTTGCTACTTTGTTTATATTCTTGTTAATTATAAATAAAGTGCTGATAAATTATTGATAATGAGTTTAATTTATTGAATTGCAATAAGCTATGTATTACTTATGTATCATCTTAAGCTTGAATGAAAATAGCGTATCTTTAATTAGCCAACTAATGAATTTTTAGGATCGAAACACTGGAAATGTTTTGGACTATACTAATGGTGATCATAGCGAACTAAAAAACTAAAGCCTTCGAACGCGAATGTAGAAAAAATAATACGAGACCGAGACTAGAATGCATAAAATAATTTTGCGTCCGTCAAAAGCATTTTATTGCACGTCGAGGCGCCTCGCTTATTGATAATTTCAGCAATTTAATTATTTTAAAAATGTTCAGAAATAATATCAGATATGGCCCGATTGGGACGGGAGTAACAGAGCGAGAGAGAGAGAGAGATAGAGAGAAGTCGAGCGCGAAAGGGAGACGCGAAATGAAAAAGGAGAAGGAGAAAGAAGAAAGGAGCAGACGAAGCGAGTCGGCCGATAGTACCACACGCCAACCGTTACGCAAGGTTTATCGCGCATTAGCTTTCCCAATGCGGTCATTATCGATACTTTGTACAAATGCGCGGCTATTTCAGCCAGGCGCTTTGACCCGCGACTTTCTGTATCCACGTCGTCGGCCAATACGTGCGCGCATTCTTAAATATATATATATATTTATATATATATATGTATATATATATATGTATATATAATGAAACACTCGATTCATCACTAGGCGTACAATGATTTTCTGTTCGGCAATGGACACTGAAGTTCTTTATGCCTGATCGAGGGCCGTCGCGACGCCTCGCTCGCATAAGGGAATAGCGGACAGAGAGCGAGATTCACTTGCTCGAGTAGTAAGCTCAATGCGACACAGATTATTTATACATTGCCGATTGTGTCGCGTAGACTGCGCTATCAATGGCCGGTGTCATGAACCTTAAAGCTAATTGATTTATGAACTCGACTCGCCAGATACGAAATACATTTATTTATTTCCTACAATGTGAGGCTGGTGCACGGGACACTTGCAACGCTCTCCCTGCGTTTTACACTGAATAGTGATTTTTAACTCTTTCCTTCCTCGCCCTTAAGCAATCCTTTCAATTCCACTTTCTTATGTAAGGCGCAACGTTGTCCAAACAATACGAGCCAGCTCAAGCATAGAATATCCCGAGCCTTAAATAATAAACTTAATTGCCTATCCAATACAGTTTACCAATATGTATTTAAATATGAATGCAAGTTAGCCGAAAGTATACTAATACCAATCAACCTTCATCATCGATGCATACTGTTACGAATACTTCTTTTAAAATTTTTTGCCCTACTAGCTTCCAATGAAAAATAAACTTGACATTATTTACACCCTAATTGCTTAAATACAATCCACTCTAATTGGCTCATTGCAATTAATGCGTAACAACTCTTATCCTTTTATCCTTCTAATACCGTTGCCTGTTTCACAGACCCAACCAACGTTTCGTTAATATTTATAGACTATTAACATCTTTCATTCGCATATTAGGCTTATTTTAATTGGAAGGTTATATAATGAATTGATGATGCGAGGACTAGATTTAATTTCACCATTAAATTTATCATTCGATTAAATTTAATCTTAAAGACAATAGAACGATTCCATAATTATCCTTACTTAAACATACCTAATTATAAAAATTAATTAATACTATTAATAAGTATATTATAAAGTATTAGATACATGTATGTTATACGTGTGCGTCGAATAGTATAAAGTACTCATAATTTAATGAGCTAAATCATTGAGCTAAAGCTAAATTAAGGAAAAGTAGAAAATTGGTTGCAGTACTTGTGATAAGTGACTAGTTAACTCATTAGGTGAAACTCGAGCACATGAATGAGTACTTGAATATTTTAAGATTTCAGATATCAAATATGTAACGAAAAAAAAGATAGAAAAACATACGTCTCATAGGTTTTTTCTTATCGGCTTTTGTACTTTCAATTAAAAAGTAAAGTACGCTTCTTGCGCTATGAAATTTTGATTATCTTAAAAGAAATAGTAGCTTAAAAAGGTGTTAATTGTTAATTTTTATAATTTTGTTGATCTTCACTTGTAAATTTAAGTAACTCTAAGTAATTTATGAAACGGATGACTACTTCAATTTATTTGTATGTTCAAGCGAGTTATGTTAATTTGACCTTTTTATCACTTTATTATTTTAACGACTTTGAACATGTTCCTTTTCTATCCTATTAAAACTTTTGATGGCCGTATATTTGAATTCAAAACATACTCAGCTGCTACTAAGGTAATTCAATTGAATGTTGTTTTGAATAAACTAAATTGGTTTATACAGTTCAAAGAGATTTTTTAAATCCAATTTCGGAATAATATAGTTAAGTTTAATCACCCGAAATTAAGTTGCTTATGATAAAAAATGATAATGTAACCATATCGTTGAATGTATTTATATAAAATTTGGTATTTAAGAAAATTGGATTCGGGCGAAATATAGGAGTAAGTTGCTTATTGGAATACAGGTCTGCTATTGCAAATTCAAGGTTTCAAACGGCTATCAACAAAGCATCAGATATTCACCAGCGTACTTTATGGAAAAGGTCTTGGCGCGAAAGTACAAACTATCATTTGAAAGAGTTCACGCCAAAACTGGAAGGTGAGGCGCGTTGCGCTAACTGTATCAAGCGAAGGGTTGCCAATCTCTCTTTATCTCCGGCTCTTTATTCAACCCATTCCTCCTCCCTCCCGCTCCAGCCTCCTCTCGCCGCCGCCGCCGCCGCCGCCGAGTCGCCCGCTCATACTGGTCTCTCACTCTATTTCTCTGGATGTTGATTGGTACAGTTTAGCTTCAGGAGTACACAACATGGATTTGCAATTCAAACGCCAGCGATTGTAATGCGTATAAATTTTGAAAGCAGGAACCAGCGACTCGTGAAAAAGGATAAGAGTTTGAGAGAATGGTCGGTCGAGTAGGACGGGCGGGACGAGGGTGGGGGGGGGTATGGAGGGAACAAGAAACCCCGGGACGCGGAGGGCGGCGAGGGGAGGCCTGGAACCGGAGGAGCCGTGGAGATGTAAAAAACGAACCGGAGCTCACGGTTAGTCGCTGGGGAAGAGCATTGCCATATAAGTGGCGAGGCCAAGCCTCGAAAGATCGAGAGGGAGCGAATGCTGTTGTAGCCTATAAATTTTGATGTTTTCTCGATTGAATTGGAAGAATAACGAGATCATTGTTTTCGCTATATGTGACTCTTACAACTGTGTGAATGCACTCGCCCATACAATTCGCAGCTCGTATATGCGGGCAACGCGACGAGATTCTCGCCAATGAAGGAAAAATCTACTTTCTTTAGATTTAATCGAAATCCGCTAACTTTTTTCTGGGCGAATCGTACGGCAGCCATTTTCATTTTACAGTTAAGCATTTTACGTACAGACTTATTTAGGCAGGGGGCCAATTAAATCATTTTACTTACATTAATTAATCTCGTGCGGTGGCTATACGAGTTTGATACACAAGCCTGTATTTACGCGTATAAAGTAATTACAGTAGTGGAATTTTATAATTTAAATTAGTTATAATGGCTCCTCGTGAGCCCATCGAATATTTTTTTAGTATTTGAAATTTATCTTTGCTTTAGAAAATTTTTTCTCTTATGGCTTCTATGTGCCTCCATACATTTATAAATGTAATACACTACGGCCTTATTCCAAGAATGACTGTTTCATTGAAGATTGACATTGAGAATATATCGACAAAGGAATTCGGTTACGGCTAATTCAGCTTGACAATTGACTATTCACTTATTATGTCAAGATGAAACCCTTTTATCAAATTTATAATTATCAAGACGATGAGAAATTATTAATTTGTCACGTTTAAAAAATGGAGAAAATAAAAAGCTTTATCATCTTATCAGGCTGCTCAGACTTGTAATTTTCAAAATTTCAAACATAAAGGCTTTTTCTTTAAGAAAATCAATTACAGTCGGTCGAATGTCAATTTTAATGCTGCTCGTAATATTTAGTACCGTAAAAGTCGACGCCATCATTTAAATTTCCATCAAGTTTCTTCGACTGATCAATTAGCTGATATTAGATCGTGCACCTAAGTGCTCAGCATATTGCCGTGCGGCAAAACGTCGAAACTCCGTAATTTAGTTGCCCATACTCGGAGCCCAATCACGTAATAGGAAGGCAATATACGTCCATTGCCATGTCGCAACGTCTCTCTCTCTCTCTCTCTCTCTTTCCGATACTCAAAGTCGCCCTTCCCGGTTCCCCAGGACTCTATTTCATTGAAATAAAAGCACGGACCTCCTTCGTGTTCACTCGCGTGTATGGCTGTGGCGTTAACGAAGGTCGCAGTCTCGTCCTCCCCCCCCCCATCTCTACCCGCCACCAGTGCTCGCCGCCTCGCGCAAACCGCACACAGAGAAGTAATTAGAACATTGGCTCGGGCTCGGTCAGAAGTGGGACGCTCGGGCTGATGGGCGGCGGCACGAGGGGTTGGAATCGGGGAGACTGGAGGGCCAGGGGTGGGGTGGGAAGATATCAAGGAACCAGCTGCAGAGACTGAAGACCGCAGCAGCGATAATTCAAACTTCCTCGGTCGATCCTTGATGCGGAAGACCGAGCCTTGACTTCATGACGTGTCCCGCATGACTTACGGCGCGAGCAAAAAGCAAGGGACCACTCGGGCTTTCACCCTCTCCGCGGCAACAAAAAGAATGAGGAATGTCTTTATTAGAGACGACGACCTGAATCGAATTCGGGCTCCTTCCCCCGGTGCACGTAGCATCTCGCTCTTTACAGGAGGGAGTCGTCACTCGAGGCTACGCAGAAGAGGTTAACCGCCGAGCGCAAGCGGAGGACGGAGTGAAATCCTCGCACCCGAGGTACTCGTACCTACGTACCACCCCTGAGGTATCCACTCCTCCCCTTGTACGCCACTTGCGCTGACCGGCAGCCGGGGCTCGCTGCTCTAAGCTTTCATCGTAGCTCTCTTCTTTCCTTTCCCATTATGCTTCCTTCGTTTTTCCTTTGCACCTTAGACCGAGGTATAAAACCCTGTAGGCGTATTCCGACGGCATAGCTCCTATCTCTGGCTCGTCATGCTCAAGGTCAAGGCTGCCTCGACTCCTTTTTTACAATGTAGAAAAAGAAAAAGGAGAGAATGACGAAACGAGAACTTTTCGTGTCCGGAGAAAATATGCGTTCATCGTTACTCTAGTCACGTCTCCTTGTACCGACTCTGAAACACGATACTGAAATTTATTCTACAATCTTTATAGATTCTCTCTGTTTTTTAAACATGCTTTACAAATTTGCAGCCTCTCTTCATTGGCCTTCGATACCGAGGATTGGGACATGAAATCAATTTTAACTTAGCAAATGTCGCCTTCGACACCCGCTCATTATTTACGATGCCAATAAAAAGTTAATGGTTATTTGTTCATTACAGGCGTGAACCATTATATTACAATAAGACTGCACTATTGGTACGTACAAGCATGTCAATTTTAGCTGCGGAGACATGACTATGACCAATGTTTTCAATATTATTATAATTGATCAAGAACAATATTGCATTTTAAGTTTTCTCGATGTGCCTTAGAGTTAAATATTGTTATTCCCAAGTCTCCAATTATCTTTTTTATTCCTTTCTGATAATGTAATGCCAAAAGGAGATTTTAACGCACATTTTATAATTGTAAAAATTTCAAAATACATTACTCTATTATTATATTTGCTATTTACTGATAATAAAGGATCATTAAGAAAGTGTAAAATATAATAATCGTATTTCTGTTGAAAGTCATACCTCTGTTTGTTTCGATGGTGCGCGCAAAATAATGGCTATCGTATTACTCAAGTATTTTACGATTAATAATACACGATGTGTTCAAATCTTCGTTTGACTGCTGGTTACTTATGATGCATAAACAATAAAACTATATAATGCCTAACAAGTTGTTGAAACTCAACTGCAAAATTACTAAATTCGATTGCATTCTAATCAGTACTTCGCATCAGTCATTATCTATGACATAGTGTCGTTTGGGAATTAAACTACATTTAAGAAGCTTAAAACTCAAGAAATCAATTTTATACCCTAGCGTACAAGTTAAATTATTCATTCAATTTTAAATAAATAAACATACCTCTAGGCACTTTAAGTATCATCTCATAATGCACAATCTTTTTCATTCATTCATTGCAAAACAATTTCTTCGGCTAAGTATATATAGGTACAAAATATTGCACGAAACCGCCAAGTTGATATTAAGAACTACGCATAGTTATTCAACATTTTCATCATGTATAGGTTACAACGAATAAATAATCAATAAAATCTAGCAATAACCTTTATATCAATATTAAAAAGTCATAAATTACAAACTATATTTTGATAATTATAAACTTAATACATAAATTATTAATTTAATGAAAAACTGTAATTGCAATTTATTATCATTTATATTCAGATGATTCAGATAGCAAAGCCTTCTCATATTTCCAATTTATCGAGTGCATAGTACACCACTCGGTAAGGGACATTGAAATATATTTGCTTCAACACCTTGAGAATATCTGCTGCGATTTTCTTTCTTTCAATGCAATACTCAGATCAATAATAATAAATCCCGGTTCACAAATAACTCCTCGATTGTGGGCTTGAGCAAATAAATTGTTTGCTTATCAGTAGCCTTTCCTTATGAGCGCAGGTATAACACGTGAGTTACAGCGTCCTGGAGAAAGCTTTTAGCAAAAAGAAATATGCAATAGAAAAGAAAAGTATTGGAAAAACAAATATATATTGTGTGATTCATGATACAGTCGGTGATGATGCTTCAGAAATAACCATTTATATAAAACACGCCGAATTAAAATTATTTTCAAATTGCATTGCTACTTTCAAATATTGATTCAAAAATTTAGGTCAATGTTTACTACTTCTAGATTTTTGAGCATTATTACTGAAGAATCTTATATAACTATTTTGCATTCGAAATACATGGGGTTAAAATTATTGTAATGGTCCTGAAACGTAAAGCGGATAAAACATTGTTTTGACTTTGGTTATTTTATTATGCAGTAGCATAAAATATCGTTTTTTTAATACGTGTAAATAAAATAAATAACTATGTTTTAAAAATTTTCAACTAAAAAAGTTTTGTTTTCAAAAAGATTTCGTATTGTAAAAAAGGCTTTATGCATTGCCATTAATAAATTCATCTAAAATTAAATATATATAATTGTAGAACACAATATGGGTTTTATTATTATTATTACAAATTCAGACATTTAATGAACATTAATTATGACTAGGAAACCATACCCTTTTAATTTGCAGAATATTATTTATAAAATACACGTTAATCGATATCTAGTTTAATAAGCAAATCCAGAATTTGTCTACTTATAATGTTTTTAAGGAATTAATAATCGCGAAATTGTAGATAAATCCAGTTAGTTATTCTGTTTGAAACATTTAAATCAAACATTGAAGAAAATAAAGTAGATACAATTTGTATATGGATTTAGTCCAAGTTCAAGGATACAAACCAATAATGCCGTAAATAAATATTACATAACCCAATGTTTCATATGAAATTAAAAAAAAATTAGATCTCTCATTAGCTTATGGCTATTATATTATTGAACTTTTTATTTGTTATATATTGGCCAAAATTTTATACTTAATGTATAAGAACATATTTTAAGAAAAAACTTTTGAAATATTAATTTTTTTCCAACAAAAAATGAAATAGAGAATAAAAATAATTACAGAATACAAATAGAACTCGGCTTATTATTAATCATTAGAATGCCAATATTTTATCGGTTACTATTTTTAAGGAAACTATTTTATCAATTACTAGTCCTACAACAAATTTAGCGTATTATTTAAAATTAATTAAATTTGACTGGAAACGGAATAATTAGTTTCTTGTAATAAAACTATGTTTTTATTTAATTTTACCAAAAAAGGGTTAGATTAAATTAATTTTTATTATATATATATATATATTTTTTAAGTATATTATTACACACATTTTATTATTTTATCAAATCAGTTTCATTATTTACTAATTTTTTTGGACTGTAATTCCAAATACCGATACTGCATAATGTCTGTAATCTTCTATACGTTTCACCAATATATTTAAATGTCTATTTCTTTTTATTTATGTATATTTTGTTTTGTTGGTAATTTAATTGTACGTATGCTTGTATATTTATGGACGTTACTCATACTCTTTGCGTCAGATTTCTATTTAAATTCTGCCTTTCTTTAAATAATTCATGCGAATGCGCAGTTATTTACAATTTATTTTGTGTCAGACCGAAGTTTATATTTTATCATATTATATTATATTATATTATACATATATGTATAACAGAGATAAGTAAATACATTGACTATTAAAATAAATTAATTACTTTTGCGATTTGTGCTTCAATAATTCAATGTGAATAATTAATTCTATTTCCTTATGGACAGCACTGCAAAGACAAAAAAAGATCTTAATTTAAAATTATTAAATGCGAAATCTAAATTCAGTCGCTGGTTAAAGCCGCATTTTCTTTTGTTGAGAATTGGTCGGCGGGGTTGTCGAGGTAACAAAGAAGTGTCCATTGATTAATAAAGGGGAGTAATTTTTCAGCCGCCTATACTTTATTCGAAATTTGAATATCGGCCAAGGTTTGGTGCTCGGGCCAAGCCAAATTGAAAGATTAATTCGAGCGTTAGGGAGCATCCAGAATAGCCATTGCAGCCTCTCCATTTGCCCAGCTGGGAAAGTGGGCGGAGTTTGTCTTACCTGGAGGCTCAGATCAAAAAGTGCGCTTGTACATAACCGGCGGTCGGGTTCGATTCTCGAGTGGCGCGAGCGTCTCCATGTCGAGGCTCAGCGGCAGCCCAGTAGCGTTCGGATCCTTTCGCGCGGATCGCCCGGTCCACCCCCGTCCTGGCGGCCCGAACCCCCAGCGGCTCAGAAGAGATCCAGACCTGTGGCGGGGGCGGACTCGCGATCAGCCGGACAGACCTGGATCCCGGGCCGAAGCCGAGGAGTTCCTCGGGGGAGATCGATCGGGGAAGGGCAACCCCTTTGTCCTCGGGGGCTCTCGGCGTCGCCCCGGGCGAGCGGCTCCGGTCCGGGGGCTGGCGTCCGGCCGCTGGCCGAGACCGAGGCGGGATGCCTGGGCCGGGAGCCCCTCCGGCCGGTAGAGCCCCCAAGGCCACCTCGAAGCCGCGCCTCGTGAATACGCGCCGGCACGCAATGCGTCGGGCTCCCCTGCCCCTCGGCCGCGCCGCGACCGCAGCCCTCGGGGGGCCATAAGTAACGTGTATTTAAATTACGAGCGTCTTATCGGGGCGCGCGCTCACTTACATCGACCGAGCCGCGGGATATTTATGCGAGTGGCCATGGGGCCGCGCATACTTCGATTTGCCCCGTGTGACGAGCGAACGCGCCCGTGTCCGTCCCCGCGTCTAAGTTCAGCGACCGACGTGAGCGGCAGCACCGGCGCCCGCGATTTACGACTCCGCTTCTCGGTAAATTCGAAAGTTTATGCGACTCGTCCCGAGTTATTAATCCGACCGGGGTTTCTCGGCCCGGCCAAGGAGCTCGGCTCCAGTCTCGGAACGACGCTTTGGAGCCGAGGCAAACCGAGACGCGCCCCTGTGACTTGCGACGGGGCTTTTCTCATTCGGCCCCGGAAAGCCTAAGTGCCGACGATCATCCGAGGATGACATTCGCTTCAGTCCCGATTACCATTACTACTGGGCCTAGGCGTGCTTGCCACGCGTTAGACAAAGATTTTTCTTTAGATTCATATTTTAGCATTAATGCATTCGAATACTCGCTATCGTTTATGTTGCTTTATAGAAACGCAATTTTAATGTTACGCAATTAATATAACGATAAATTGTATTTTTTGATGGCACAATATTGATCAATGAAATTTGTTTGTTTGTTTTTTTTTTTTTTTTTTATTTAAGACCGTATCGAATTTTGAATTTACCAGTCGAGAGCGCAAGAAGAAAACAATTGCAAAATATTAGGTAATAAATTTTGGATGGTAATTATAACACATATGAACCGCAATGACAGAATCCATTTAAGAAAGAGTGACGAATAGCGCTATGAATACTACCATCATGGTTCAATTCTCTTATCGTCCGATTTTTATTGTGATTCATTAGAACGATATCCGGTCGATATTCGTCATGTAATAATTTTGATTGGTTAATCCAAAGATATTGGAGTAATCCAAATATATTATCCAATTACAATACACAATATTTTGATCTTAAATGTTTCCAATGGAAAAGAGGCTCTTAAGTAAAAGAAATTCATATAATTCATATAAATTCGAGCGAGGAACCTATAAAGTCCACGTTCACGTTTCCGTGCACGAAGCAGACAACTTATTTGTCCGGAAATTCAATTGAAAAACAAATGCATTAGAGAGATTGTTCTCCACGATAAGCTTTTGTTTTATTGATTAGGGAAATTAAGAAGAGCTTAGGAGTGACACGGTATTAAATTACCTTACTCATTTGTCACAAGGTAATTGAGCACAAAGGTGCAATCGTAAACATAATTATAGAAGGCTATTGTGACGTTCCTTGGATAAGTAAGGGAAACAGGTAGACATTTTCCAGCCGGATATCAGTCGACCAGTGCGAAGGCGGGCACCTTGTAATATTTAGGTAACAGACTAGGCGGCAACAAGACCATCCCTCTAACGCTTCTAAATTCACTATGCAAATGGATACTATTAGCAACCTCTCTATTGCGGTAGCTTAAGTTTGCCGTGACAATGGTGAATGACTGCTGGGATTCCCGCAATGACTCTTGTGCATCCGAGGCCTCGAGTACTTAACAGATGAAGTATATTTACAACGGCTTTCTAAAAGTTTGGCATGGCTAGTAAATGTATTCAGGAGCGATCGGTTTATGGGATTGAGAAATTCCAGCTTGAATTTTTCTATTAAATGGCGTTACAAGCCGGAATATGTAATATTCCGACATTCTAATGCGTTTTAATATGAAAATGGAAATGACCAAAAAGAAGAAATTATCTGAAATTTCGAGCAGAGTGCAAGCACATCCGACCTCCGGCGTGTATAATTTAAAGTGACGGAAGGAAAAAATGTTCCTTGGAAAGTCGAAGCACGATTTGAAACGTCCGTTTATTCTAACATTATTGCCTCACTTAAGCGTGTGCGTGTATATATAAAGCTAGCTATTCGCTTACAAGATTCTTAGCTCGCGTAAAGGAAATGTTACTTGCAAGGGATGCGACTCCGAACAAAATTACAAAATTAGAATACGCTAATTAGCGGCGCTCTAAGTCGCCCAGTACGAATGGCATATTTCACCCTATGACCGAGAAATAGAGGAGCGAGCAACTTGAAAATTAAATTACTACGAATGACGCGATACGTCAAGTGTTTGTAAGCGTTGGTGGTGCGAGCGAGTAAAAACTAGACGTCCAAAGTCGCAGGTGATCGCTACGACAGGGACGAGAGCAAGCTATCGACTCTCCCCCCTCCCCTCTCTCTCGCTCTCTCGCTCTCTGTCTCTTTCTCTCCGTTTAGCACATTCTGGCGCAGCGACAGATCAAGTCAATTATTCTCCCTCGCGGCTTGCGTTGGCGCGTCCATTTACCAAGTTAATGCCGGTACGTGGAGCGCACATTAACTGCGACGTACCGATAGCCCACCCCGACACTCGGCGTTATATACGTTAACAAGTGCGAGCCGAGGCGCGGGGCTTTAGATTAGCGCGAGATTGTCGTCGTCGTAGGTAAGCGTGAGCGAGCCGCTCATTTTCCCTCCCATCCCTCGTAAAATCACGCATGCGTGATGCACGCCTGCTTACCCGGGGTGCACCTACCGATGCATAAAGCGACTTGGGATAACGGGGGCGGGCCGGAGGGCGCGCGGCTCTCTAGGGCCGCGATCAGGGGCCGCTTTGCGAACCCGCAGATCGCGGGATCTCGTGACCCGGAGACTCGCGTGACACCCGATTTTCTGCCTCCTTGTCCGGCCCCTTCTCCCCTCGCAACCTCTTATTAGCACTTTGTCACTCTTATCCTGCTTATGGGTACGGCTTAGAATAAAGACTCCGATAATACGGATCGGCGGCTCGGGTAAGTCCAATTTCTGGCATGGCGAGGCAAAGTCGCAGCTCCGTCAGCCCCGTATTAATTACGATGCCACACTCGGTCGTGTTTGATATTTGATTGTCGAGCTGCTTTACGAAATATATATATGCATAATGCTTATGAGGAGATGGTCTCTCGTCACTCGCTCGGGCATTGTTCAAGCTTCGTTTCAAAATGTTGACGTGTATAATGAATTTATCACCAGAAGGTAGCCATCACGGATTGACCAAGTATAATTTATTTTTAAGCCGATGCACTAAAATACGTTTGCAAGTTTTAAACGACATGTAAATAGATTCAGTCAGCTTGTAATGCGATTTATGCTTGGTTAAATATTTTTCTAGTGATTTTGATCTGCGTTTTAAATTTATAATCGCAATAAAATTATATAACTTTTTTTCACGAATTTATTATCCGTGTAAATGTTTGAAAAGGATTTCGAAATAGCAAAATGTTTTATATAAAATATCTCTTTTCTAGCGTGATGATTGGAAAAGGAGAAAAGGCTTACGTTGTTATTTAAATCAGCCGTTAAGCTACATAGAGTTCGATCGCAGCTCAGATATACTGTAGATGTCATAAAACCGTAAAAAGTAAAACTGCGAATTTTTGCCTTGTCCACTCCATTATGTTCCCGTGATTTACATCTTGGCCAGCATTACATTATTGTGCTTACGCTCTTCTTAATAGCCGTGGGTACCGTAATACGTACAGCCGAATAAATATCGAATAGTCGGAGAGGTTTTAGCGTTGATTGGACTCACGAGCGACATTTAGCCACAGCCAGCGTCACACCTGCCTTTCCAGAAATCAGCAATAGGGACAATTTGATTCAGTTAGCCCGGCTTAATAAGCTTATGATTAATGCGCGGCCGTGCTTTATCTCCCCGTCGCGTACGCTTAAAAGCAAACAGCCCAAAGCCCGCTCTCGCACCTTCGAGGCTCGTAAATTCGGGGCATAATGAGGGAATAATGACCCTTCGGAGTCGCGAGCAATTGCGGGCACCGAGCCGGCACTGGCCTCGATCCAACATCGCTCTCGGCCACTTTCGCCCTGATAAAGCTTGCCTCGCCCTCGCGGGAGCGAGTCCGTCCGAGGCAAGCTCTTTACCCGTCCGGGCATCGGCTGGCACTTGGAAGCAGAGGGACAGTCGCGGACTAGCACGGATAGAACGCCTGTGCGCCTTGGAACGGCATTCCTCCCGATAAAAGACGTAGAGAGCTGACTCGGGCTCGTGTTGCGAGCCACTCGTGAACTCGGCCATCGGCGTCCGTCCCTGTGCGCGTCCGTTCGTGGCACGTCTCTGCGCGCTTTGCCTTTTACTCGCTTTCGAAAAGACCCGTGAACGAGTGCTGACTCCGTCATTCGAAGAAGGTTACTCACCCTCTTTCTCCTATTTATCTGCGGCTCACTCTGTCCGATCAACTTTACCGACTAGTTTCATCTTATCCTAAACTTAATACCCCTCGGAATAATCTGAGGAGCACAATCGATATTGCTGTATTGTCTAACTAATTTTTAAGCAAACACCTGTTTCATTGTAATTTATAACCTTTTGTAGAGAAGGCATTGAACATTTTCAAGCATTTAAGCTGTTTATACGGCATGTTTATCATTGCGCTCCACAAGTCCGTCTTTTAGTTACCAGTTTAGTCGGCAAATACATTATTTAATGGAAATAATTTTTTTACCAAGACACCTAGTCTTCCTAGTTTATTTTTTATTGTTAAATAATGTCAATAAGCTCTTTTACTGCAATACAGTCGGTAGAATAAAGAAGTACCTTTCGTGTATAATTTTAATCCGGTTAGACAGTTGAGAATTTTTGGACTAAAATTATGCAATTCCAAAACATGTTAGAAATACAATTCTTACAACAAAGTTTGTTAAATATAATAAAAAGTAATAAATAAAAGTAATATAATTCTTAAACAGCCACATTTAATGGTATGTTGATACCATACGAATTTCTGTACTCGTAATATATAATAAGTAAAGAGTAGAAGCTTCTTTTGGTTTTCGAAAGTCCGTTTCTTACTCATCGATATTTTATTTTTAAATGTGTTGCAATAAGTAAGTTTGTCTATAAACTTCTGTTTCTCTTTGAAGCTCTTAAAAATAAACTTTTACGTACATTTATTGGTAATTGATAAACTTAATGTTTTAAATTTATTATTCGCTTTCATCAATAATCAATAATATCAATAATAAATGTAAACATACTTTATAAGTGAATAAGAATCTGCGATTGGAAATAATATTATTATAGATGTTTGCATAATAAAAATAAACATTGTGAATGCATTGAGAAGAACGAGGAATAAAGAAAGAAGATAGATTGTGAGTAATTTCATCCTAAATATACATTTTTTAGCCAGTAGTACGAGTGAAGATGAATTAATGAAATTAATTAAATTGCACGAAAGACTCATCAAGAGTTCCATTAGGGCGACTGAAATTTTGCAAGGCCCCCTCGACGTGTGTAAATGAAGCTTGTCGCGCGAGAACCGCAATAAACATGGAAATACTTATTGGCGATTTAAAAGATGGCCAGTTGGGCGAAGCGTGAACGCAAAATTGAAATCCATCTCTGAGCATTCGAAATCGGGGAGGATAAAAAAAATGCTCCTCGCATTGCTAGAACTTGAAAATGAATCATGGGCTCCTGCAACCGTAGCCAGAGAACGAGAGAAAGAGTTTGTGCGGCGGCGAAGATGAAGTGCGGGGTTCGGGGTCTCGAGGGGCGAGGGGTTGAGCGGCGGCAAGTCCTTATAGGAGAGCATCTACGTGGGCCGGGCAAGCGTTTCATCAAGTGGGTTCATCGGGGCCAAACGGGACGAGCCCACACGTCTCCCTGCGTGTGTTTGTGATGCCGGGAGTGTACGCGCGGCCTGGGTCGGGGCGTGGAGGGGGCGAGGGGGGGGGGGAGCCGAGCGAGAAGGGAGGCTGTGCGCTGGGGAATGCGCGCGTTCGTCCATCCGTCCGCTCTGAAGAAGTATCAAGGAGAGCTCGGACAAGGCGCGCGCCCCGAGACCTCGTAAAAACATGTTTCATTTCCTTTCCTTTCTTTGCGCCTACTCTTCTTTCTTCTTTATCTTTCTCCTTCCAATCGTCGGCTCCTGCTCTCCCGTCCCTACCCCCCCCTCCCTCTCTCACGCAAGTCTCCCTTCGTTCTTATTTATTTCTCCTCGTCCCTGCGACGCTCTGCGAGATCATCTCGCGTGCTTTTCTTTTCTCTCCCAGTGAGCTTGGACACTTTCCTCCACGTTCCAACGCTGATTAATACCCAGATTCCTTCCCTGAGCTACTTCTTGTTTGGATGAAGCAATTCCAGACGGTTTTTCTGTGGCTATCCCGCTCCGCGAGGCTGCCGCTGCAGCTTCTGTTCCGTTCTCAGCGAGTCACGGGAGAGTCGGCGTTGGCAGGGGGGGGGCCGGGGCGGGGGAGAGAGAGATAAACGGCGACCCTCAAATGAATCGCGCGCATGTCGCATTGTTGGCGCGGACCCTCCGTACGCCTATACGACGAGTTCCTTCGTCTTTTTCTACTTGGCATCTTCCCTTTCAGAAACCGCGATTTCCTCCGAGACGCGGAGACTCATCTCGCCGCGCTTTGTATAATGAGGAATGCCAAGGCAGGCGACACCGATCCCTTTCATCCTGCTCCGTTTGAGTTAGAAATCGAGGCGATTCAAGATTCTCACAACGCGAGATTCGAGATCTTTATGGGGTAGCGATCGATTTGAGAAAGTGAAGGACGCGCGCTCTTTTGTAGTATTGCGACCGGAGTCTTCCACGCTTCCTACGTAGCGTCAACTCTTTTCTAGTTACGGAGCAAAAGCCTGTGGGCTGAGGGAGGACTATGGCAGGGGTGGACGTGATGGGGGAGGAGAGAGGAGAGAGAGAGAGAGAGAGAGAGAGAGATCCCGAGGAGAAGGAGCTAAAATGCCAGTCAAGGGGGCTTAGGGGACGAAGGAGGTGAAGGAGCGGCGGTGGGCGGGGTGAAGGGAGGCAGGGTATATATTGCAACGTATTGATTTTCGATTAAGAAAAACGTGAGCCACGATCGGCTGATGATTATTCTCACGCGATATAATTGTGTGCTCGGAGGCAACTGTGCCGTTCCTCTGAGTGACTAGATTTTTTCTTCCATCGATCGGTTTTCTTTTCTAACAGACGACTCCCCTTCTTTGTGTGTGTGTGTATGTGTGTGTATTCGTGCGAGGCCGTATTATTTAAATCGGCATTGTTTATTTAAGGTATCGATCGTTACATAAGCAAGAGAAAGAACTTCTAACAAAAATGTAGATCAAAATGTCAGAATCCGACGTTAAGTTAATACGAGAGAAAGGAATTTAAATTTCCCTTTAGTTTAAAAATATTTTCAACACTAGGTATCGGAGATTTGATTGAATTTGTATTTTAAGCAACGACTAATCTATTTTAAACTATTTTTATGAAAATATTTCATTTGATATGTAAACAAGTATTCTTTTATAGAACTTGATATGGAGTAGAAGATGCAAAACTATTTATTTTGTATAAACTATTTAACTACTATTTATTACAATATAAACTATTCATAAATATTTTATTATAAAATAAATATTTATCTAATTTTTAACTTTATAGTTACATTTTGAATGTGAAATTATCCGCAGATAATAAATACCAGTTCTACATTAATATCATATGAAATTTTTTAAATAAGCACTATTTGGTTGTACGGAATAAAATAATGTCGCACAATTTACAGTTTTTTGTAACTGCTTATGTACATGAAATACTCCTTATAAAATATTTAAAATTGTATTACATAATTTTATAAAAACATAAATACGTCAATATAACGAAGTTACTGCAAAATCATTACCCACGATTTACATTCGCATGATTTACACTAAAGAACATTATTAAATTTTTGATTTACAATAATTATATTAAAAACCACACAATATATTAGTTGAATAAAGCTTTTAACGAAGCATTTTACAGATACATAAATTATTGAAATTGAAATTAATGTATGGTTAAAGTTATAATTTTATTTTCTGTAATTTAATGTAAATATGATTTGCATCGGTAAATTTTAGTTCAAATATTTACATAGTTTGTATATAAAGTAAATAGAAAACGTGTCTGTTATTCATTTTACCAGCTATTAGCAGTGTCGTAAAATTCGTAACATGATTTCAGAATTGTGAATTTTTATGATGCTAAAAAGTGAAACAGTTTTGTATGACAATAAACGACGAATCGGATAAAATGGCAGCGGTGCTATGGCTGTAAAGTACCTGTATTATACAAAGAGAGCACAAAAATTGCTTACGGTAAACACAAGTGTTATAAAAAGCAATAAAAAAAATTATTAACGACCAGGCATGTGAAATATTGAATCACATGATTTCATAACTCTTTTAATACAAAGAGAAAAACAAATGAATGTAATCTGGAGTTTCTTTATTCACGATATACTTAATCCATAGAGTTTTGAAATGACGCGATTGAGAAGAGGCCAGAAAAGTATAAATAATCGGCTCCAATTTTTTTCAGATTGTTTGGTTTAAACAACGTTTTCGCAGATAATGGACGATGATAAAAATTGGACGAGCTGAGAAGAACGTGGGCTCACTCGAAATAATCCTAAATAAGCCGCCGGCGTGAAAACGAACCCGCGCATTTCCACAAATATACGCGCGTCAGTAAGAGCGCAAACGCTTTTGTCGCATAGCGGCGTTTTTTTTCCGTGACACTTATGGCGCGCTCCTCTATATCTCTCGTCAAGCAGCAAAGTACAAGCGAGTGGCCGCGCAATGGCGTATCGCATGGAGAACTTCCGAGTGGCGTCCTCGAGAATGCCAAGGGAAAGTTAAAATTATAAGCTGAAAAAATTGCCCGCGCAACCGGAAAGAGCCTCGTGTACTCGATCTTCTCGAAGGGAACGCAGTTGCACAATCGAAGGAATCGCTGGACGTCTTGGAAACTGGTTTTTCTTTCGCTAGGCGCGACTGAACGGAGTCATCGGAGCCCGAATTTGAAATGCCCGCAATTTTCATAGGCCACTTTGCTACAATTTACGACTTGAACTATACAATGTTGTCTCTTTTTCTAAAACATGCAGTAAACTTTCACGTTTGTTTGGCTACTTATCATGTGTATTATAAACTTTAGGTTACTCAGATGCACTAATCCTAAGATATAGGGGCCTTAGATATTGAGTGTAAATCTCTTTGCGTAAATAATTTCTTAAAATATAGGCTCTAGCCTCAACTAAAAGCCAACTTATTTATTTAGTTGACTCTCGCAGTATGACCGTACAAAATATGAAGCATCAATTAATGTTATATATTACTTGCAAGGCTTAAAATTTATTAACATTGTAGATAAAAATTTATGAACAAGAATATCAATTTTAATCGTAAGTCACGAATGAAGAAAATGACGATTCATTATAATTATGAGTAATATATTTTATAGGTATGATGCACCGTTATTGATTATAAATTATAGTATATTTAAGTGATATTATATTTATATATAAGGGGCTTATCTATGACATATAAACTGTAGAATTTGAATGAAAATTTTTATCACTAAACATAAAGATAAAAATTGGATGACTTTAGTATTATTGTAATACTATAAATCATTAAATAAAATTGTCGAATTAGCTAATTATGTGACGATGTTTGTTAATTTCCAAATTTGAAACATTCGCAGTCTACACTTAATAGACTGTCCACAAATTTTTTTATTGATCGAAGTATTGGTTTAGTATTACATAAAGTTCTTGTAATATATATGTATGTTTAACTAAAATACTTGACTGTATTAATTTACTGATAACCTTCAGTTAATAAAATAGCCAATCTTACTGCTTTGCGGTCCTATGGGGTCGTTAAAAATAATTTATATGAGATCAGTTAATAAATGAGATAATATTTTTATAATAGTTAAATTCAAAGTTTAACTATGTATTTTACCATGATCTTTATACGTAAGAAAGAGGAAAAATAAAAGAATTTCTTTTGTTTTCAAATCTTTATAAATAAAAAATTTAGATTTGATATAATTTAATATTGTACGTGTGCACACATACACTGATTCCCTCGTCCCCTCTCCAACCGCACGCACACTCGAATACCACGCCTGATGTACGCGCACACATGTACGTCACTCAATAATAATAAACAGAGTCGTGCAAGTGAAAGTTTCCTTGGTTTTACTGTGAAATGAAAAGACTTTTTACGTGACTGTAATTTGTATTTTTGAACGAGATTATTTCTCGATATTTGCACGTGCGATATCATTGTTATTTAATGATCATGTAGGGAATGACGAAATAGAAACGGTGGCTTTTGATTTCTAAGCCAAGCTCGCAAGTAGTCTAACTAGTAAGCGATTCCCCTACTGGTGTGAGTTTGAGTAATATAATGGCGCTGCATATGGCGCCCTGAGCCCTTTTACTCGAGGTAAATTGGGACAAATATGTTAACAGGAAGAGAAGAGTCATCGCAAATTAGCGATGCTGATCAGTAGATGCTCTCACGTAAAAGATAAAATATAAGCTAAACGAGGCGGCACGTGGACTTGGCGGGCGGGGGTCCGGGGGCAATCGCAAGGAGCGAGGAGCGAGGGGGGGGGGCCCCCGGCAATAACTCCAAGGGAAGAGAGTCGGATCAAAGAGTCGAGGAGCAAGGAAGGATGGCCGGTGCGCGCGGGTTCAGGTGCGAGCGGGCCTAATCAGATTTACCTCGGAAGTTGGGCAGGCAGCTGCGGCGAGGCCGAGACTGGCTATCGTCACCTTATCCGCATGCGCAGATCTCGACACGGGCAAAGGTAAGGAGGCAGGCGACGCCGCGGCTCGATCGGCGCCCATCAAAGGCTCGCGCGCGCCTTATCGCGATGCCCTCCCCCGCCTCCTGCGCCCCTGCCGCCCGCTCACCTCGTCCTCCGGCGGCGGCCGCTCCTCGTGCTCGGCCCCCGTAGTAGCTGCGGCGTAAAAATAAAATCGGGGGCCCCCGCGAGGAGGCCTCCGCCGCGGTCCGCGTCCGTCGTCCTCGCGCATCATCCAAGATGGCTGCTGCGACCGGGGCGTGGCTCGGCGCAGCTGACTCCTCACCCGGGGCCCCGGGAGGCCGCGTCGCGCGTCCCCGCGGTCCCCGACGCGACCCGCGGCCCGATCGCGCCCCGATATCCGGCCGCCTTATCACTCCTGGGCATCGCGGACTTTTCGACCGGGCGCGCAATCGCCCGACCGACGTAGACCGGAGAGCCGCGCGTCGGCCATCTTGCCCTTGGGCTCCCCGCGCCGCCCCCCCCAGGCCCCCGGGCCGGCCCATCCCCACCCCGGCCCCTCCACCCGAGAGCCTCCCTCGACCGCGTCCCTCCGCTGCTTCCCGCGGCGTCCGCCTGCCGGCGCTCCGGTCCCCGAGCTCCCCTTCGCCCTCCTCCTTCGCCGCGGCAGCCCGCGGCATTTCGTCCTAGAGCCGCGTCGTCGAGCCTGCGACTCCTTTTGCGATGGCCGCTCGGCTCGCCTCCCGCTGCATTTGCCGTTCCGCGAGGTTTCGAGATCGAGGAATCGCCCTTGCCCGCGCATCTGCAATCCCCCCCCCCTCTAAACCTAATTCTAATTAGGCTCACAGGCACCTTAATGGCGGACCGAACGGAAATTCTATTTTTACAACGGAACGTCGGTTTGAGAGATTTTGGATTTACGCACCATGGGAGGAAATCGATAATAAAGTACGGCCCCCCCCCCATGTGTCAGTGACCTAACGCCGATATCGTACCAACGACTCTATGACTGATATTTTTGTACATCGAGGAGAAACGCCTCGATCTCTGCATTAACTCAAAAATAGAACTAGGGAATATTTTTAAAGCCTACTCTACTATGATATTCGATCTAGGTTAGAGAACGGGGGTTGTAAGCATATTTGTCGCGGCTCCGGCAGCGCGCGCAATAATATTCAAATGATTCAGTTAAATCCCCCTCGTACTCGATCGATTAAGAGCACCCCGATACAATAACGTTTAAATGCAGTGAAGTATTTCATCTACTTATTTCGTTGCACATGTAAAAAAGCGAACGAATAATGTATTTTTATAAATGGAAAAAATCCCATTATTTATGCATTAGTTTATAAAAACATCTTAAGTTACTGTTTCATATTTCTGTCTAAAAGAAATCATACGAATGCATTTAATCTTTTAAATCTTGCCACTTCGCGAATATGCAAGAAAATAATACGTCAGCGACAGCAATAAAGCACTCGTTGTTATGTTAATGCTAGTACAAGAATAAGATTAAATCCATTAGGCGAAGAGTAGGAAATGCAAGGGATATTGTAGGCTTGTGCTGAGCTCAGAATGCGTAATAAGGTCAGTAGTGTGATCTGACAATCGGCTCTACAAATACATGGCCATTGATTGATATGATTGCCCAGAAGCAATTCCCATGTAATAGAACAGTGCGCGACTCCTTCGACCTCGTGGAAGACTCGACCTTCGTGTCCAGGAAAAGGGGCCCACGAGAATCCATTACCTTCGAGCGGACGCGGTTGGATTCTGTTTGGCGGTGCACGTGGTCTCATACCACGAATATACGAAAAAAGGATAAAGAAAGGGAAACGGGGCCGAGGCAAAGTATGTGCACCCATAGCGTTCCTTCGTACTCGGTCCGCACACTCCTCTACCCCCCCCCCCACACTTCTGTTCTCTTTCCTTCGCCGGCTTTCCGCTTTCTCGTGGCTTCGCGTCCGTAAGGGTACTTCTGAAAAGAGGCCGTACGAAAGTCAGTTGCCTCGATCCGCCCCGAGGACGATCGTAGCAAAACGCGAGATCGAGGCCACGTCGCTGCCCCCCGAGCGAACGGTGAAAACTCGAGGAAACCGGACTCGGGGGCGTCGATGGCCCACCACCCCTTCCATTATCCAAGTTCACTCGGCCGAACTTCCGTTCCTTCTCTGCTTCCTATCAGCTGTCGCCGCCCCTCGCGCGTCCTCGCCCCGCTCTCTCCCCCCGAGCGGCGAATCCCATGCACGTGCGAACGCACGCACGCACGCAGGCACGCAGGCAGAGCTGAGGAGAGCCGAGGCCGCGTCGAGGAGAAGCCCGGCGACGCACGGCCTCGAGTCGGAGCGAGATGGCGAGCGCGCGACCGACGCCCGTCGGCGAGGAGGCGGCGAAAGAGAGCAGGGGACACCCGCGGCGCGGGCAAAAAAGAGAGGGAAAAGCCGGAGAAGAAGGAACCCATTCGTCTGCGCGGCCCGACAGTGGGGCGTCTGGCGACAAAGGGGGTGGGGGAACGGCGGCGGCCATCTTTGCGTGGTCGCGCATGCGCCCTGGCTTCCCTCCTCGGGCTTTGACACGTGCCGCCGTCGGCGCGCTCGGCCACTAGCACGAATGCCCGTAGCCGCTCTTGCTCCTTAGCCACTCTTCGTCCCATTGTCCCGATGGCCGCGGCCCCCGCGAGTTTGGCGCTTCTTTCGATACTTCAACTCGAATTGTTCTTTTTCTTGTACCCCCCCGCGCGCGCGCGCACACGGGCATACGCCCACGCACACACGTTACGATGTGCTTTAGTTCCGAGTTTCTTATTACGGCTCAGCAATCATGCGCAATTATGCCCTTACGACTGATCCCTTGCTACTCCGACTCCTGTTTTAAAATATTGATTTTTATTGCTAGGTATTGCTATCCAGTTTTTCACCTACTCCTCTGACTCTATGTTTTTAGATACTTACGCATTATTGATTTATTACGATCGCATTAATTTTTATACTATAATTAGTAGTGATATTGTGGTTGATGTTGCATGTGATTTGTAAAACTTGCTTTACTCTATCTAAATTACAATTTTCTTAATGCTTCCTTAATAGGACGACTTCCTAAAATGGCATTTAATACAAATACACACCTTTTTAGTAATAACCTTCTGTGCATTTCAATATACACCCTAATTATTAAACATTTACATTATATTGTCTTGCTTGTCTGTGATCAATCGTTGCTTTCTTGTTTTCCATCTAATGTATTTAAAGTGTAAGCTACTTAAAGAAACGACTCATGAAACGTTATATAATAATGTAAATCGCGAAAAGTCCAACCTTACATGTTTGAGCACGTACCGATAAAATCGCGTAGTCGAGTCCAAATGAGATACAACTTGGCCGTGCAATTGAAAACGTTTCCTATTTCTAATAAGTGCACTCCCGAATCGAATTAGCGGAGAGTCATCGCAATGGTATATCGGTGTGCGTTCGTTGTATGTCAGATAGTGCTCAAGCTTCCGCCGTTTAGTTCACGTGCAATAGCGTTCAATTTATTCCGTCGAAAACAGGACAACTGAGCCATTAATCTGGCGCCTCTACGCCTGACGTACGCTTATGAGATCCGCTAATCCGATGTACATTTGAAATAATTACTAAATAATAGATAGGTTTGTTTTATAATGCTTAATTAACGAACGTTTTACTCATTTTACAAGCGTACATCTTATCATTAACGAGCCTTCCTCGAATCATAAAATTCACCAAAGAACCTAATGAGCTTCATGAATTAAAATTTTTAATTCTTTCTTACTTATAATATGTGAATAATAACTGGAGATTTATGTGGGAATTGGAGGTTTGCATACAATTTGATGCAAATACAATTTTAATTTTTTTAATCGCTTCAAACACTTCATGTGTATCTGTGTATTATTTGTAACATTGTTTTTGGAAATAACGCTTATTTATTCATTAGAATGCATTTTATTTATTAATAAAAATAATTAATATCAAATTTTAATGTTTCATGAAATTTACATTAACAGGAACGTATTCCGAAAATAAAAACAAACATATTATGCTGATAATTCACAGGGATGCAATAACATTTTGTAATAATTTCATTTAACAATAAAATTGTTGAGAAACGAAAGTATTTAATTTTTTTTAGCAAGGAAAAGCTAATTCTTCGCGTAATATCCTAATTAAAAAAACACAACATAATTAAAAAAACAAATAATAATTTTAGAAGCCTTATATATTAACGGTTACTGGAATAAAACCGCAGTCAATTTGGATTTTTTTAACTACAATACTTATTTACAGAAAGTATTTAAATTACAAGTGTTAGAATGTTGGGTACTATTTAAAAAATTTTTTCATAACGTAATTCAATTTTTGTTATAAATTTTATAATGAAAAAATTATAATTAAAAAATCTAAATTAATAAAAAATGAATTCAAGTTTATAAAAAAATTGTTATCTTAAAGATGATGAAATTATTGTAATTATGTAATGTTTTTGATGAATAAATTTTTCTAAAATCATAATTATATAATAGAATGAATCATTCGTTTTTATTGAGTAAACATCAGTCACTTAAGTGAATATAATCTTCTGTTACAGAAACGTTTGTCCACCTAAATACATATTTAAATACAAAATTCAAAATTTACAATATTATGCTGTTGTTATAAATTTAAGTATAGCGAAACTTCGTTTGAATCACATGAAATTTAAAATAATAATTTTACAAATTTTTGATTTATCGTTTCAATTCTTAAGCAGCTAAATTCATAATAAAAAACACTTTTAGTTAATTTTTTAAAAAGTATTTACAATTTTCAACAATGTTTATCAATCACTATTTCTTAAATATTACTTTTCTCGTGTAAAATACAATGTATGCGTAAAATGATAATTTTAACATTATATGAAATGCTTGGCTGAGTATGAAGGCCCCGAAGCTTCAATATAGTTTAAATTTAGTTTTTAATGTTTATGAATTCCTAGTGCTTTTAATATATAAATACGCTGGGCTTAGACAGCATCGAAAGTGACTCTCCATAATTATAAAACAATTGCCGAAGGTGTTTAAATTAATTCTTACGGCCATTGTTCGAACAGTGTTTGGTATACGATGAATCTCGCCGAGTGTGGCCAAGATGTTCTATGATTTTTGCGGCCTCGGAGAAATTTTACAGAGCGAAATCTTCCGTGTGTCAGAGTTACAAGAGCACTAGAACCGGTTTCAGCCATGTGTGCAGCATGAAGTTACACTCTTATGCACGCTATCGAAGCTGCTATCTGCATATGAAAAAATGAGGGTAAGAGGTATCGTAGCTGCCCAACGGCGGCAGCCAGGAATTAAAGTTGAATCGAATGGAAGCGAGAGGCTGAAAGAAGGAGAAGAGTCTGCTGGTTTCGTCCTCGGGATATTGTGCAGCGGAATTTTTCAAATAGATGTTCCGGATAAATATTGTATTTCTTGAAACAGAAGCAAAATGTTTATATATATATATCTCTCTCTCTCTTTTTCTCTTTCTTACTTCGCCAATTGCATTGTTTTAACGCGAGATTATAAGGCTTGCAGCTGGGAAGTATTTTCGCGCGAAAACTTTGCCGACGGCAGTCGATATTGGATTACTGTAATAAACGTTCTGCGATAGAATATTAAACGATACTCTTGCTCTTGCACGCACTTTGAATACTTTGTATGAAATAAGTGAGTACTTATTTAGCTCTGTAGTTTCAATTAATTGCACTATTTCAAATATTTATAGACACAAAATATGATTTTATGCAAGTGAAATATTCGTATTTCGGCTTCATGGAAACTCAAACGCTCGTTATCTAAAGCCAGAAGCTCATTAAACAAATTAAACATTTCTTTGAATATAAGTATTAATTTTCACTTCGGTAAATATTTTTACATTAAAAATTTTCCTCTCTAAATATTTGTGATTATTCTTTGAAGCGAGCGATGTTTACAAGAAGTATTATTTAAGAAACTCTTACAAGTCGATGATCAGCAGTAAGAATAAGTTTTTGTAACTTTATTCCCTTCGGATATTAACAATTTAAATATAATCCACACGAATTCTACAACGAATACAAGCTTTCTTATAAATTATATTAATAACATTGTATTTGTGTTATTATAAGAAACAGCTTCTACAGAAGGGAAAACATTAGGGAATGCTTCAAAGCCACTTGTGAAATAGCTTAGTCTCTCAAAATAATCATCGATGCGAAATAAAGCGTACATCGACGGCCATAATAAAGCAAGGCTTGTCTAAAAATAACGTTTTGCTGATTTGCACCGACTCCGACGTTGACGAACAGGAGGAATCGAATACCGCGTGAGTAGAGAGAGAGAGAGAGAGAGAGAGGCAGAGATCTAAACGCGAAATGGACGAGGAAAGAGGAAATCAGAAATGGACAGACCGCGAACGACGGCCACCTATGATTGTTGCACGCGTTCGCTTAAATCGTCATGGCACAGGTTTGCGCCCGTCAACGACGTGTTTCGCATGCGGGACGCGTATCTCGCACCTATATAAAACGCATAAAACGCGTCGGATCGGGAGCTGGTGCGGTCCGACGGTAGTACTCCCTCTCGTCAACCGGGGAACGAGAAGCCGAAGCAGAAGAAGAATAAGATCATGAGGCGGGAGAAGCGAAGTTGAGAGAGAGAGAGAGAGAGAGAGAGAGAGATACGCGATGCTAGTCGGGCCTTTTACGTGTTCGGGCCATCCAATAAAAGTTGCCTTTGTTTGATGGGCGACTAAATCAGGCTAGCAGCCCCCTAATGCATCATTACTGTCGAGCTTTACGGGTGCCTCGTATCATTTCACTTAGGTATATTGATATGGCAACGAGTTCTCTCCTCCCAACCTCGTCCAACGCGAGCGACGGCAGTCGGGCTTCCTTTAAATGTCCCGACCTCGGGTGTCAACGACTCTCCGGGATGGCCCGGCCATACTTTGACTCCATCCGGACGCCTCCTACCGCTGATGTCGACGGATTATTGCCCTTATTAAAATCCTCTTTGCACGTCGTTTTCTCCTTGACGCGCGAAACCCAAACCCCAAAGCCGCTTCCTTCGGATTCCCCGGCGTTCGATTGACGAGAGTAGATAAGCCGGCGGAAGTATTTTGGGAAGCTATTCCCGAAGTACGTAGATAACGATCAGAGGCGTGGGATAATGCCATTATTCTATTAAAACTGCAGCTGAGATTTGCGGCGTTTTTCGCAATCGGAGTAGCGATTCTGTAAAAGAGAGAGCTTCTTATTGAAAGTTGCTAGAACAATTTTGCCCGACTTTTTAAGGGACGATAAGGTGCCCGGTAAATCTTTTAAAGTTATAATTAATAAGCATTAAAGCATTCGATTGCTCAATGATTCGTTACTATTTTCGTTTAAAATAATGGCGAATGGTCAGGAGTGAACAATCAACATTGTTTGATAATTGCCAGGGGTTCGAAGTAATTTTAGAAAAAATCTTAACACGGAAATATGTTTATATATTTGATAATAAACATCAATTATAACATTAAACGGTTTCGCGATATTCAAAGACTTTTTAATAATCCACGAATGTTGAAATTTAAGATCGTTATTGTATTATGCATGGTAACACATAACCATAATGTTTTATCGATTGCTCGTTAACAACAAAAGTTTTTTAAACTGTTTTTGCTTAATTAAAATCACAAATCTTATTATTAAAATAAATATTTTATAATTATCATTTTCTTAATAATACCTAATATATATTTCGTAATGATTATATAACAAATCTCTGATATTAATACTCGTCAAAAGTAATATTATTATACATGTATAATTGCGTCTTCATCATTAGATTGATTTGCGGCTGATGCGCCACTTGTAGATTGTTTATTTTTTCTTCACGAATGCTTAAATTTTATTGGTTAAACATTTAACTCAGTTTTTAAAATTTTAATGTCAGGTTTTCTAAAACTGTTGTATTGCAAGTAACTCGTGACTGTAAAACGATGCATACGGCCATAAAAATATACTCGTTAAAGCTATGAGATTACATTTTACGATTCGCTACCTGTCCACGAGAAATGAGGACAGGCATTTGTGAAATTTTTGTGAGTTCCCGTTTTCTTACATAATTAAACATTTCTCAAGACCGAGCTTAGATGTTTTTTCGAAAGACAAAAATCGTGAATCCATAACAAAGCTTACTTTGAAATGTATTTTGCGCAATTTAATACTTATTATTATTATTACAAAAACTAAATTATATTTTAAAGTTAATTAATAGTAAATTAGGATATTATTAAATTATGGTTACTTTCTTAGATTAAAGCGAGAATTTAATTCCGATGAAGATTGTGTCTTACAAAGCATGTATAGAAATTTTTGCCAAAAAATTTATTTAGCTACGTTAAAGTATGATTGATAAACAGTAAAATGGAGAAAATTTGTCAAACTTTCAGTGTAAGCATCTACGAGAGGCAACCAAAAAATTCTCCGTCCAAGTTTACAAAGCATCGTGTCTCACAAAGTCCCAACAAAATAAAATCAAGAAAACCCACCCCCTTGTCTAGTAGGACTTTTCTCAGCAAAAGCAACATTCGATGCAAAATGAAGGAATTGCTCAGGTGTCAAGGAGCACCTCGCCGTCGGCTTATACGTTCACGATACACGCGAGGCTCACAGCACCAGTGAAACACACTCGCGACTTAGTCGTCGGATTGCCGCCCGTCGGGAAGCTCAAGCTCGCGGCTCCGGAAGCCGCCGACGGCCTCTATCGATTTGCGAAAACGGCCTCGCAAGTGGCGCGGGCGTGAGTGCCGAGGTCGCCAGGATGCGCGGTTGCTGTTGTTGGTGGCGCGTCCCGGCTGAAACTGAACACATCTTAGGAGTTAACCCCGTCCGTAGTCGTACGCACAACCCGACCATCCTCGTGTCCTTCGACCCGCTGAGAGGAAAGAAAAAGGAAGTAAGGAGCGAAAAAAAAACAAAAAAAAAAAAAAAAAAAACAGACGCATAGAAGAAAGCGCATGGACGGGGAATAGATTTGCCGCTGAAATTGAGGCTCGAGGATCGGGATGCCCGAAAAGTGGGTATTTCAAGGCTTGCGAGGTAGGCGTCGGTCGAACGACGGACGGCGGCAGAGGACCGAGAGCCCAGCGTCCGACGGCCCCTGCCTTTCACCCTCGCGCCAGCGCACGTATCCCCTTGGCGTCGAGTCCCTACCCTAACCCTGTTAAATGTGACCCCGCGGCCCTTCGCCCAGCCAGAGTCCAACCCTTGGGCCCGCAGACCTGCTAAAAAAAAACCTCGCTGTTTCAGGAAGTGCGGCCTGGCAATTGTTCGTGAAGCCGATTTGGGCGCAGCCTTGGAAGCAGCCCTAGGGCAATTTTCGCGGCGGGTCGCCCGCTTCGATTTTTTAGGGTCCTGCGCTCGGCCGCCTCCTCTTGAGAAATTTGTTTTTTTTTCCTTGACCCCCCCTCCCTCCCCTGGCCACGGGTATGCAGTACGGTCGAAGGGGCCTTGGCCGAGTGGCTTTTTTACAGCTTCCGAGTTGTAAAGAGAAATCGACAATTGGGCGTGACTCCCGAAAGTAATTGCAAGTGGAAAATAGTGCAGTCCCGGTCTTCCGAGGGGAAACAGGTAACTCTATGCGCTGGATGGAGGTTCGGGTGACGAGACAGGAGGGCTCCGGCCGAAGCGGGCCTGGGCCGACGGGGGCGGCTGCCGAGAGGAGCGACGGGGGAGGCACAGTTGTGCGGTCGAAACGGTGAAAAATATTGCCGATACGTGCCGCAATTTTCAGCAGTGTCCATAGCGCCAGATTGCTCAAGTACTGTAGCGATTTTCCGGCTTGGTGAAGACTTTATTTGGACATCGTGCCATTAAGAGGACCGTGCAATATGAACTTTATTTCCCGACGACTACCGAAAGTATTGAAATTACATTTTTTTTTCCCCCATACTTTTTGCCCGAACAAATATTGCGGCTTGCATGCGACATATTTGAGCAAACATGAGTTGTGTAATAAAAAAAGCGATTACGCGCAGGAATTAATTTAGATAATAATATTTAAGCGATACTATGATGTGCATTATGATCAAATATTGAAACGTCAGCTTTTACGATATGTTTTCAGGTGAAATTAAAAGATACAGAGTGTACAATAGCATTTTCAAGTAGTGGGCGATTCTTAATTATTGTATTTTTATTTATTTCAAAATTATTTCACTTAAAAGAATTAAAAATACTTACTCTGTAACAATAATTATAGTAATGATGGCAATTATCATATTAAACAACAACAGTCTTATTTAATGGGGAATGGCCTCATTTAAAGATATTAAAAAAAATTCTCAAACAATAGCAGGAATTTTTAATAAATCTTAATAAAGTAAAGATAATAAAATTTAATTCATTGAATTAAAATAAAACATTTTCATCCGATGTAAAAATAGGTCACGTTTACAGGCATTTTTTATACGATAAATAATGAAATTTATAAATTATTTATTTTTAAATACTCAAAGTCCGTTGCGAACCATAGCATGAATCCGTAGACACGATAATATGATTATGTTCATACTGATTAAAATACACGCTTTCTATAAATACATGCGTTTTAAATTTAGGAAATATTATAATAGCAATGACGTATCGATAGTCGTACATGTATTATTCAACAAAATGTTAAGAGAGATATTTATGCGATTAATAGATTGAATTTATGTATTCGTATTTTAGTAATAATTTTCGAATTAATTGAAATATTATTTTAATGTAAAGTGAAATATCACGTCTATTTATAATAAACTATTTATGGATATATACATAATATTTCAACATAATGTTAAAGTATTGATGTTAAGAAAAGAAAAGAAAAAATGTTGAAATAAATTAATAAAATTATTAAGAATGTAGCGTTTCGTTAAAAGTAAGATTTTGCAAAAAAAAAAAATTTCATCTTACAGCCGAAGCGTCAGAAGCATAAACTTTTTATCTATGAGCAACATATAAGTAGTTGAAAAGAAATGACATTTTAACTTCAAAATAAAGAACAGCAATGATTTTTACATCGCAAGTAGCTCTAACTACAAATGCATACTTTTTGATCATACAATCGCTTCATCCTAAGACTTGCGGCGCGATTCGTTGTCTTGGAAATGCGTACACGGGGACACGCATAACAGCAACTCATGCCAGCAGTTTAATAAATCCGTAATTTATCCGGTGCTATAAACAAGCGACATTTTTTCGAGGCGGAAAATCGCGAAAACACCAAGACACGAACAAATAACCGGGCATTGCATGGACACGAGAGCGCTTAGGGGCGGTGGTATGTACAATGTGGGTATACGTGCGAGCACGCACACGCACACACATGTACATCGGTCGCAGGATTAATTTGCCGGGAATAAAATCCGTCGGATGCGCGCTCCCAAAGTCCGCGCGAGCCATGAATTTAATTATTCCCATCGCGTGTATCCTCGACTAAGAGACTCACTCCTGGCGAATTTACGAGGCAGATAAAAGTTCGAGCACTCTAAGGTTTATCGCGGGCGCCGATCCTCGTTCTCCTTTATGCCACGCATCTTGGAAAACTCTGAAGTCCTTTGGAGCTGGCCTTCACGCCGCGAAATCGACAATGCTTTACATTTTCCTTTTCCTTTTAATACACTCGCCTAATTACATCCTAATCACATTTGTAATTTCGATAGGACCTGCGACTTTCCTATCCTTGCGCAGTCGCAATAAGACCATTGAATTCAAGTCTTTTGTGACAGCATAACACGATAAGCACGTTCGCTTTCTGAATTTCGTTTCACAAGTCCCAAGTCTTTATGAATATCATACATTTTTCATTTAGTTCATTTTATCAGTTAGTGGACACAAGGCTACGAGTATATTTGACACAACAATGCTAATATTGTGTTACGAGTGTTTATGAAATATTAGTAAAACCTACAATATACATTAAATTTTTTACTTTTGCGAGATCTCTTTACCATCACCATAATATTCTATTGTAATACAAAGTTTATTTATACTTTAAAATTTTTATATAACCGAGCATAAAATTTTTTACATGTCCTTTTTAGTAATTTTTGAAAAACTCTGAAAATGTTATTTTTTTATTATTATTGAATGTCTTAAAATTGTATTGAGATATTAAAATAACAAATTTTCGAAATATATAAAATTTTATTCACCAATTCATTAGAAATAAGTAACACGAGTACGAGACGGTTAAAATAGGAGATTGGCAAAACTTTTAATTACCTACTCTTTTTTTATGCTGATAAATATATATGTATCTGGAATCGAAAATTTTCTTTGTTAACGCAAAATAGAAAACTTCAAACCCATCTCAATCCTATCTCTTAATCAAGGATTATCCATAAAATGTATTTTTAGAGCGATTTCATGACAATCATTGTAGAAGCTTGTTTCAAGATTACAGCAGTTCTTTATAGCTACGGATTTTGCACTTTTCACTTCGTATACATTTACAAAACTGCAATCTTTCCGCGTAAAAGGTGATGCAAGTCAACCAACACTTTTAATTCGATCTCCGACCGCGGATTAAGATATCTAGTGTGCGCAAAAGCGAGGAGAGAAGTAGAATGAGAGAGATAGCGAGAGCTAGAGATAGAGAGAGAGAGAGAGAGAGCGAGAGGAAGGGAGACAGAGACAGAGAGATTGAAAACAACGAGGACGGCAAACGGATCAAATAAGCGAGTCATCTAGATAAGCGGTTGATTGATAACCGCGATAAAGCGTTATGCGAACTTTATGTCAGGCGAAAGATCGCTCAAGATTATTTCCCGCTGCGTAGTAGTCTTGCACACTTTTTGAGGAGACGTGGCTCACAGTTTTGCGAAACCATCGCGCGCTTCACTCGAGACATAACTTAAGATCCTCTCCTTCATTCATCCTTTTTATCGCTGTACCGCTTTTGAAGAAAGTGCCGATGCATCGAAAAATTGTAATTATTACACGGTTTAAATGAACAAATTGCCCATTTGGGCATAAAACTGAATTTCGGACCAGAACGTGTTATTACGAAGAGAAATAAAATGGTTATATTAGAAAACAGATTCTGATAAACAGATTGTAATTCTGGTTTAAAAATATTTGATGACAAAAATGCCTATTAGTAAATAAAATGTTAGCTTCATAATTTTATGTACAATTTCACGCATTGACTAATGAACTATTGTAGTGAAATTATCGAATTAATAAAAATAGATCAGTTATATAATATTTAAATTGAAAAATGGCGTTTATACAATTATAATATTTTTTACTACATACAAAATAAAATATCCAATTTTATATTTATGAAAAACTGTTATATAGGAGCTATTCAGTTTTTCGAAAGCTTTATTATCAATCAAATTGCAATTGAAGATGTTGAGAAAATGGACATGGTAAATACAAAAAAACAGATTTGATTTAATTTATACTCAAACTTTGAAAAATTGAGAAGTACCATTCGTTCGGTTACAAAGTGTAAAAGTATTTAATATCTTACATATGGCTGTAGTGAATAAGACAAAATAATTGCATATAAAGATAATCTTTTTACAATTCCATTCAAAAGATAATCATAATGTGTTTTATAGCTTATTTAAGATTCTAAATATATTTGTATCAATACAATATAAGTGTTTATCTACATTTAATTTCTACCTCCTTAATTAACCTCTTTATTGTTTCTTCACTCAAATTATACTGATTTTAATGGTCGAATGATTTTATGAAAAAATTCTATAATATAAAGCCTATGAATGAATTTTTGTAGCACGAAATTATATTGACGTTATTAGTAAATGAGGAAGTTTTAATAAGATAAAGTGATTTCTAATTTGGAAATTTCTTACTTACCGTAAATTTATTCCAATACTGACTGCAAAAATTGCCTAAGTTTCGATTGAAAATTATTGGAAGAATAACATAATGCTACGTTAAATATAAAATAAGTACATCAAGAATAGTTATGTATTAAAATGTATTTAGGCATTTTAATATTAAAGATATTATAAAATTCTTTAAGTAATATTAATACATTTAAGTATATATTCAATATAAAATATTATATTATCAAAATAAATTATTTTGTTAAATACTTTAGCAATTGAAAACATTTTCTTTATAATTAAAATATATTAATAGTGCATAAAATAGTAATTTTATATACAAATTTTTATAACATTTTTATTTTAGAAGCCAATGTGTTGGTTTAAACGAGAAAAATTTAGTGTTACTCAAAAGTCATCAAAATTACTTCCTTTAGATTTATAATAATTTATTATATTCTTAAAATGTGTTTTTTACACTCTTATGGGTATGTTAAGTCTATGAATTTGAATTTGTAAATTAATGTACATTCTAATGCACATTTTTGTGGAATGAATGTGATAAAATGTGAAAAATGCAGTTGAAAGCTAATTTTGAAGGTAATTTAATTGTTAAGTTTATTAGGTAATTAGTTTCCACATATAAATTGAACGCTATCGACATACAATTGTGAGGAAATATTCAGCAGATAAAGGTGAATGTAGAGCAAAATTAATTAATTAGATAAGGATATAATTTTATTGATGTACCGCTTGCTTATGCGGGAAAAATATCTTAATGGTATTCATATTTTTACGAAACGATCCATTTAAACTGTTGGGCATCGTTTCTTGTCATGTAAAAATAAACTTTTTTCCCAAAAATACGTAAACAAGATTACCTTATCTTTTATATGTATCAACGGCATAATATTAAAAAATATTTCTTACGTACTACATGACACGATAGAAGAGTTTTATTTTTTCGATGAAAAACTTACTTTACTCAGGTCGTAATAAAGAGTTTCGGTGTTTATTATTAATTAATATGTATTAGAAATATTTAAAATTACTATGATAAGAATAGATCGTTGACGATGGAGTAGATATTATTAAATTGACCGATCGAATCAATCAAAGTATAATCCAAAGCTATATTTTATAATTTACAGGTTTTTTACTTTAAAGATGTATGTGTAAGATTTTCTTTTGACCTGACACGCATGACTGTATAAATTTCAAAGTTTCGCACGAACGAATTGAACCTCGAGCTTTTAAAAAACAATTAAAAAAACAATTTCGGATTAAGTTAAAAAATGAAACTTGGTAATAATTGCACAAGGCCGAATCTCGGAACGTTGATTTTAATTAACACGGGCATAGCTTAATCAGATTTAATAGTAATTGCAATTGTATGGGCAATTGAATAAAAAGAAATAGCTTCTGAGGAGAGAAAGGCTCGGGCGAAGGTGTTGCGGTTAGCGAAAGCTCGCTACCAAACGAGCACTCGAGATTTCGGGGCAATTAAGCCCGAAAAATATCAAACTCATAGCCCGAAGTTAACTGGGCTTAGGGGCCGTAGATCAGCGGCGAGCCGTACACCAGCGGAGTTCTGGACTCGGGGCAACGCCGCTGAATGCGAAAAAAGTTGAGTCCGATTAAAGCGAAAGCCTCGTTATCGCCGGCATCCACGCGGGCCGGCGGCCTAACTCCCGAATCTATATTAATTAACAAAGAGATTTGGGCCGCTCGCTCGATCCTCCCGGCTGTAGATCATCGGGTCGTTTCGGCCAAGAGGCAGGAGCCTCCAGGGCCCGACTGCCGCATGGAAAAGCTCGATAAGCGGGCTTTCCTCTTTCGGGCGGAGGCCGGTCGCGTGTTTTTTTTTTTTTGCGAACTTCAACGGCCGTCACCGAGAGCTCGAGCCTTGCCCTGGCTCCGTCTCTCGGACCAGTAACTAACCGGATTCCGGCCCTTCCGCCCTCCCGTCCATCCCTGCCTCAGCCTCGTCGCTCTCTCCGCCAGCTCGAGCTGCGGCCGGGGCTGGGCCGGGGCTGGGCCGAGTCCGCGCAATACGGAAAATCTATAGGCTCATATCGGTGCGCTCGCCAAATGGACCTGGCAATAACGGCCCGTTAACGTTAATTCGCGGAATTCTGATTGACGAGGCCAGCGGCGAGGAGGCGCCGTGAGCGCGGGGGAGGCTGGGGCTGCAGCAGGGGGAGTCGACCGCATCGTCGACCCCCCACCCACCCCGAGGGTCGAGCGAGAGAAGTCGCGAGAACAGGGGAGAGTCTCGGTGTTGCGCGCGCTAGGAAGGCGCGACCCCATGGACATTCGCCCATGGGCGGCCATTCCTTTTGGGGGACATGAAAATAACTTCGGCCCGATGATGCCGGACCCCCGCTTTTTCGATTTACTGCGTATTGGGGTGTATTTTTATTCGATGCCCTTGGCTCCTAGCACCGAGGCCGCGGCATTGTCGGCATTTTCTAGGGTAAAACGCAATCGAGCTCGATAAGACGCTGAGGCTCGTCTGCGGCCAAAGTGCGAAGGCTTGAGTTCAATACGATCTCGCTATTATTATTACTTGCATTATTCGATTCGGCCCAATCGCCGTTTACTAACGAAGAATTATGAATACTTACGAGTTCGTGCATTTATGTCAGACTGCTCGCGATGAATATTATTTCTATTGCTCTCAACAGCCAAGATTTATAGACTATTTTACGCTTTTAAACTAGCAGTATTGCTACTGACTAGTACTATATGACACTTATTCGGTGCGTTTCGATCTCATCCTGCTGTCAAACGCATTTCGCAACGGCTGTATGAGCTACGGCGAGTCCATAATTGATTCGGGTTTTTATGAACTATTAACGATTATAAGTTATTTTGTTTCCTATTTATGTCACAAAATTTTTAAATATTCTTACAATTTAACGCCCAAATGTATCACATTTACGAGATAAAAACTCACGTACTTATCTTAATAATTAATAAATGAAACGAGCGACGGCTTTTATCAGTTTTATAAAAATTACATTTACAGTTTGGAGCTCGATAAGTTTACTATACGTTTACAGTTACATCCTTATTAATTATGTATAACCCACTGGAATAGTGGTGTAAAAAAGTAATATAAACAATTTCATTAGTTGTAGATTAGGGAGTTTGCATTTCCTAACCCTTAATTAAACAACCGACTATATTATTTTTAATGGTTTTTAATCTACTTAAGATAGGCCGTTTCAAATTTTATTTTTGTTCACGGTTCAAATCGAAAGTTCGATTGTACTTCTAATACATGCATTGGAGTATAAAAAACGATTTCTCGTTTCATAAACAAATCGTCATCGGACTACGAGAATCATTATATATTGAGCGCAATTAAAATGGAAAGCCCAGGACGAAATTGAGCTCGGGATCGCCGTATTTCACTGGTAGAATAAGCAGGTCTTATGACTCAATGAAAAGTGCGTTTTCCTCGATGTAAAAGCGAAAGCCTTAATCGCGTATGATGTCAGTGACGGCAATCGTCTCGGCGATACAACAATAGACTACACCCCCGAGACTCGGAATTGCCGACAAAAATAATCCAAAAGGCAGCGAACGTTAAAAGATCGAGGCTGTCCGCGTACACGTACATTTTCCGTCCCATCTACTTCCAGCGGACGTTGACACACCCCCTATATCGGATTCCCCTCGTAACGGGAGGTTTACCTCGGATAATGGGGTGACGATCGAGATGCCCGTAGGTAATGCCTTTTGCCCTCCGGACTCCAGACTTACTCTCTAAGCTCGACTTGATTTAGAAGCTCGACTAGCTCGAGGGAGGAATCCGCCGTAACCCCTCGGCTATGGATCGCCAACATCCTCTACCCGCCCGATCACCTTTCCTATCTTACTTCCATCTACTGCCAATTTATCGGGGCGTGCGGTAATATACGACGGGATTCCGAAGGCGTTGGCGGCCCGGAAGTCAAAGTGCCAAATGAAGTTTTCCTTCTCCTGGCGACCAATAGATTGCAGCCGATCGTATTGTTGAACTTTAATCGCCGATACGTGAAAGCTTATGCATTAACTCTCCTTCATTATTGAGACTAATGCGAACCGTGTAGTTCTCCCTGAATTTTATTTCATTGCTGCTTTTCATTTTCGATTGCTCACTTGTAGGGCGAATGAATTCGTGTTTAATTTTTTTAACACTTATTAAATTGCAAGGAGAATTATATTAAAATGCATGTACATTTGCCCCCACCCTCCGACCCATTCCGCCGAGTATTTAAAAAACAAACAGGAGTTTTTTTTGAAAATTAGCATCTTAGCGATGCACTGATGTTTTAACTGACTTGAAATGAATTTTCGACTGTAGTATAATTGTTTTTTTATAAAATGCTTAAAAGTACCTTTTATTTTTTTTTAACTGCTCTTGTCTCATTAAAATAAAATTATATCAAGTAGCCTACCTTCTGCTTTACAAATTTTATGGACTTATAAAATTTTTTAATGAAATTTCAAAACTGCATTTTAAATTACAATGAATTAGGATCCGTGATTATCTGAAATCTGAACATAATAGTTTTGTCGCACACGTATTCTTGCGTATGTAGTTGTTCTCACTTTTGTGCAACATTTTCACGCTTTACATTATGCAAAATTTCAGGTAAAGCTATAAAAACCCCTACGCTCACATCCATATTTAGATTACTAGAGCTCTCCAAGACTAGAGAAAAGATAAACGCACGGTAACTTGCTGAGCTGCTTAGTGATGCTGATCTTCCAAGAAAACTCGTATAAGTTTCTCATGTCACTTATTTCATTTTTATTTCTCACATACATCTTTCGATAACAAAGTTTCATTTAAATATTTACAAACGGCAATTTTAGATTGAGACTGCCAGATCCTTATTTTTACTATTTAATCTTGAGTGTGAATGATGTTGGTGAGGATAAATTAGGATGAAATTTTTTAATACAATTTTCAGTAGATCATCATTCATTTACAAAAGAGGAGTCGAGGTAATCCAATTTAATGTCAATTTTAATTTTAACTTCTCATATATTATAATTGCATTATAAGATATATGGAAGGCTTATTAAAAATTCATAGTGTTAAAATTAACATTTTCATAAAATGGTGAACTTGTTAGATAGTTATATAGAATAATTATAGTAGAAATTCACGAAAGTAACAATGAACATTTCAAATATAGAAAAATTTGACAAGTATTTTTAAATCCATGCGTCGTGTTATTAAAGTTATTCGTGCTAATAATATCAATGGAGTTTAAAATCATGATTGATTTCTACATTTAGAATTCGTATTAAATTGAATATTTCTTTCGATAAATTGAATGATCCGTTTAAACTTACATGATGTACTGTTGATTTTTAAGTAGATAATTAAAGATGTCATATTTTTGCTCTGAACGTTATTGAAATTTCTCACGAATAACTTATTATTACTTTCATTGAGGTGATAGCGTATACACACGTGAAGTTGTGATCTTATTGGTAGAGAAAAAAAAAATGAAAGTCCACTGGGAGGGAGCATTCAGTGTATGGCTTTATTGCGCCAGTCGTAGGCGGCATAAGTCGTTCCACTTTTAGCATATCAAGAAAACCATTTCAATAGCTTTTCAAAAAAAGTATTTTCTCGCAATAGAGAAAAGTTGAGGTCGCACACGGTCGGGCATTCGTATTTGAGCACGTAACCGAGAATTTCGGGCGCCCCTTCGGCTGCAGATTAGAAGTTCGCTCGAGATAGACGTTGTGGCAAGTGTTCGACCCCATCGAAAGGAAGAATATTGCCAGATAAGAGAAACTGGACCCAATTAAAACGCTAATAACAAGCCGCCTCAGTTCTCTGTTTCTCTGCCTCCTTCGTATACGAGGGAACTTGCACGCGCTGGTCGTTAAATTAACTCTTTTTATTGGTCGCGCTTCGCTTTCTGTGGCAATGTGATATTTCCTAGATAAGGGTGAGAACGGGAGAGGAAGAGTGAGCGGAAGAGAGAAAGCGAACGAACGCGATCGAGATTACTGATCCCGAAGTGAGACCGCAGATGAGATGCCGTGCGCAATTTTCGCTTTCAATTAACGCTCGAGAAGCGATTTTTTGACGGGAGTAACCATGTTCGCATTCTTCGTGAGCTTACCGAGTCACGCGCTTCGTTGGCGATGATTATAGTGATGGCGATGGCAACACACTCGCAACAAACGATGCTAATGATTACGAGGAGAATTATCGCCATTTGCCAACCCGATGCTCGGCTAAAGCGCTTGCAAAATCATGCGTTGTGCCCGGTCAAGGGTTTTGTGCCTTATGAGCTAAATTGTTTTTGCGCGTAATAATAGTGATATTCGGAAACCGCTCGTGTTCGTGCTTCAAATTTAATATTTTGCCAATAACGCATTAAATCAGCAGCGGTGAATTGGAAAGAGTGCCGATGGTTTATTGCGCAAACTCGATATCCGAGTTAAGTCTTTAGTCTTCTGATATTCCGATCGCTAGTTAAATACCGAGGCGATTTTAGAAATTATTCGGCTTGGAAATGGAAAATTTTTATAAAAAGAATTAAAAACTCGTGTACTTTTTGATTTAGTTCTTATTCTAAAAATAAAAATTCAAAATAAAAAATTCAATATTGCAAAAAAAAAAAAAAAAAAAAGAAGAAATTATTAATTACTCCTTCGCGTCAGTAATTGTGACGCTCTAAGTACATCATTTATCTACGTATGCCAGTAAATAATTGTGCCTGAAATCTTACAGTTTAACTTTACATAAGAAATTATAATTCAGTGTTGAGCATCGCGGTAAAATTACGTGTAAATTAGTTTATTAAAATTGCATACTTCATGATAAGTGAAATAATTAGCATTTATCATGCGCTAGTTGGAGGTATTATAGCTACCCAAAGTATTATTAAGCGTCAACTTCGATAAAAATATATGTATAATAAATTCGCTTCTCAAGCATGACTTTCCTAAGCATTCCCTAATCTGCAACTTCCATGGGTTGGCAGTTGGCTTGCTCATAGCAATTAGTCGGCGTCTAATCAATCGTGAATCGTTGCTATTCTATGCGCCTGGATTTTCGAAATAAGCTCTCGGACGAGCCACGCGGCGAAGAAGTACAGTCGACACGTGTGAGACTCGAGTGGACGCGAGTTCACTCGGATCTTATTAACGTCCCATTATAATGCTCTCTCTCTCTGCCTCTTTTTGGACCGTCCTCTCGTTCTGGAGTTCCTTCTAAAGAAGGCGCTGGCACAAACAAATTACGAATTTTATGGACTCCGAAACAACGCTAACGTCACTCGACAAGCACTTACGTGGCGCGAATGTATGGGTCTTGGCACTTCTCGACTTTATGCGCGCGATTACGTATGTATGGGTAGCGTTTGATCCGATCCCCGGGCTCAGTTATACATATCACGCTCGCATACCTTCTCTCCTCAGGATTGTCTCTCCCGTGTCTTCGTGCCCAAAAGATGCGCGGCGCTTTCAACTTTCTTCGCACACGCACTCCATGGCGATTTTGCTCTTCATTATATGCCTACTGGTATTTTGCTGCTCCCGCGTGTTTCACTTCTTCTCATAAGCATATTATTACAATGTACCCACTCGTAATCCACGCATCCATTTTTCCTTTTTAAATAATTTATGCCGGCACTTGTGCACGCTTTCTTACTCATTAGCATCAGCGCTGCCCTTTTCTTGAGAAAAGCTGCTTATACTCAAGCCTTATGCAATCGACTACTTATTTGTACTTTATGGGGCGAATTGCTATTTAAAAAACTGTATTTCAACCTGAATATTATTGTTCCTGATAAGTATGATTTAAGTACTGCTCGAAGTAAGATAATATTTATATTAATAATATAATGCCATATTGTTATGATGATTTTACCATTAATTACAATTTATTAACACTTTCATTGTGTACTTTGGTCTTTTGGATGATAATTATGACCGAATAAAGATTATTATTTACATATGAATTTCATTTGCAGACGTTATTTGGCTTAACAGGAGCTTATGTATATTATTCATTATTATTTAATAAACCTATAATTAAGGGACCGAATAACTTACATCGCAGAGGATAAAATTACTTATAAATACAATATATATGTCTTAAGGCAAAAACTATAAAATTAAAGTAAAATTAAAGAAAAAAATACACAAATTATTGAATTTAACAAGTACTAGGCTATATATATATATTTAATAAACGGTCAACTAAAAATTATATACAAATTTTACGAAAACTTAGATTGTTAAATATGATACGTAAACCTATGCTCAATAAATGTAAATAAATAAATTATTATCAATGTTTTAATATACAAAAGAGATATCAAAACTTTATCAATAAAAGATTTCGTGAAATTACGCATGAGTGGGTTGTACTGTGAATATTTCGTTAGGTTGTTAATTGCAAATGTACAATCTGTAATAATTTATTTTCGCAGATAAAGGTGAGAATGCAGGCCGTCCGGTTAGCTTTCCTCAATTTATTACGACGCAGGTACCCATTAAGCGCATAATAAAGTTTAATCTCCAAGTAGAAAGTTTGAGTCGCTTAGATTTTTCCTGCAAAAAAGGGGGATTGCAACCGAGCCATTGCATATAACCACGCCTCGTTCATCACTCGAACAACAGGGCGCTAAGTTTATTCGCACTTTCAATCTCGCATGCGACGTCGTGAAAGACGGCATTTTTAACTTTCATTACTCCTGCTCTCTCCCCGCTCTCTCCCTGCTCTCTCCCTAGCTCTCGCTCTGCTCTCGCTCTGCTCTCCTCGGCCCTGACCTCCCTTCCTCTAGCCTGCCCTCCTCGGCGTTCCCTCGGCGAGGCTCGCCGGCGATCCTTCTTCGATCTCGAGGCTCGAGGCACGGAGGAGTCGGCTCTAGGCGACCTCGGGGGCGACTCCTCGCCACCGGACTCGCGAGCTCTGCACATGCCGCGGCCTCGCTCCCTTTTCCCTCCCGCGGCCCTCCTCTTTCAGCGACTGCCTAGAGAAATCCAAGGCATCGTCGGCTCGCGGCCCGAGCCGCCAGGAGATGCGACCGCGCAGCTTTTTATAGACTTCAAACGCGATCCACCGGGTGATGGACGACCGCGCAGGGGTACGTCGAGTCGTTGGGAGCCGCTCTGGCGAGCCTCGGCGACAGAAGCAAAGAGAGGACGAGGTGTCGCCGCGGCGATAAATAACTACTGCACACGAGCTTCGTACCAGCGATTGCGAGCTCCGATTGCTTGATTTACTCTTTCTGATTTCCGCGAATAACGATTCCCATGTTATTTACCTATGCAATTAATTCTTACGCTATTCCGAAAATCAGCGAGTGGTGCGCATGTTTTTCGAGGATTGCTCTTCCAACCTGATCGATCGGATTATAAACAGGTCACTTTTTGCGATCGACGATGTAGGCGTCTATCGTGTAACTATAAGGATAAGGATTATCAACTATTTCCTCGTTTATTTCCGTTGCTCCACTCCAATTACGTAACCGACAGAAAGCTTACAATGTTAAAGACACAAATCCGTTGAAGTAAAAATAATACATTTAACTATATTTGGTGCTTAATCTTTATTTACCGACTAATTCCATCTAATCACTTTTCTTCTTTACACGATCTATATAATATTATGGGAAGCCAATATGCAATTTAATTTTAACTATCAAACGAGGATGCAATCGCTATTTATACAGGGTACCTATGCATTTCCTAATGTCACGGTTAAGTGCTTTAATAACGTTATTACGTTATAGCTCCAATTATAAAATGGCTTTTTTTATTCCTGAGCCAAATTCACGTATAAATGCCGACTCTCTGAAAAAGCAGCCCGAGCTAAGAAAGCTTTTGTGCGAAACTGCGAGGAGCAAAGGACTTCAACAATTTCCATGGGTTTCACTGTTACAGGCTTACCAAGCCATTGAAATCTTACAAGAATTGGCATATGTTTTAGGGTTTTTGCAAAAAGCGACGAGGATCGCGCATCGCAGTGAATCGAGATTCAGGCTTGGCTTCGTCGTCGCGCAGTCATAGTCAAGTGGATCTGATTGCAAAAGTGTAAAGTATTTGGCTGGCTGGGGATGTCCATTAGCGGTCTGGTCAGTGCAAAAGCAGACTCCTGGCGCAGGCCAGGAAGAGCTCAAGGGGCACAGAAGGCGCCGCGAGTCAAAAGCTGCTGGCCGCGACGAGGTGGAGGATCGAGCGGGGAATGGGACCGGGAATGGGTGGCAGGAGGCGGCGAGGGAGCGGAGGCACCGAAACGGGGCAGCCAAAAAGGCCAAACGGACGCCGTGCAGAGAAAATGAAGGAAGGGCGGGCGCGTAGCCGGGGAGGGAGTTCGTACCTCCTGCGGAAGATCCCCGGCGCGAGATAAAGGGTAGACGGAGAGAGAGAGAGAGAGAGAGAGAAAAATCGGGGCCGCACGTGCGTACGCGGCCGAGGTCCTGTACCCCCACACCTCCTCGGCTCGAGGATTATGCGCGCGCGCTCAGGTTTTACGCTCCACGAATGCATTAATCAACCTTCCCCGCGGCGAGCGCGCACTCGTACACGTACACGCGGCGCATGTCTAATGCGCCTCCCCTCGCACGGGCTCGCATGTACGGGCCTTGCCTCTTTCCTCTTATCCGCCGGGCGTTCTTTTTACGTGTTTTCTGCTGCTTCTCCCTGCGCCTCTCGGGCCTCGCCATCGCCTCGGATACGAGTAATATGCGGATCGCCGATACTCATCTCGGAGCCATGCGCGAATGAGCGAAATTCGTTGGACTAGCCGATCCGCTCCTTGCTCTCTTCCCCGCCCCTCCCCGCCCTCGTCAAGTCGGCTCTCCGCACCCGTGAGCGCAGCTGTTCCCTTTTCATCAATTTGGATTTCAAAGGCTGGCTCTCCTTGGCCGCGTGGTTAATGATAAGGCGGGGTTTCTCACCGGTCCTCCGTCGAGGATGCGATTTGCTCTGTCGCACTCGGCGCGTCGGATATAATACGATTTCGCGTCAGCTTCGACAGAATTATTACCGGTAAAGACCTCGAACTCCACGATGTTCCAATATTCGTCTGCGAGTTCCGTTGATTAACTTTGCCGATGTAAGTCATAATGTTAAAACGAGCAATATTTCCGAATGGATTTGTACTCTTTTACAAAATTCACGTTAACTCGTTCTAACATTTTAAAGCTTCGATTTCATTTAATAGACTTAATAATTGGACGGATATAAAGAAATTTTATGGGTGAAAATTTAGATTATTGGACGCTTATATAAAATTAATTAGTATGTATATTTATTTTATGCAAACGCATTTATAAATGAAAGAACTTTATAATTAGCGGCATTAAATAATAATTTATAATAAGCTAAATATCATTTCTATTAAAGGTGAAAAAATTATCTTTATAGTTAAGAACAAAATTATGTGGTTTATGTCTATCATGTTGTATTAATTTCTTGTTAATAAGTAAATACTACCGTAAGCTCGACAAATTTTTTGAGAAATAGGAAACCAAATTCCTTACTATAAAAAGATTTACTTTATATGGCCTATCTACGAATAACTTCTCATAATAAAATAATATGAATAGCTTAACCATTTGCCTGTTTAGAAAAGAAATTTGATCAACTTTATATCGCATTTGAATGATTATGACATCAGGCCAATGTTGTCTACTAACTTCCAAAGCATGTAATTACTTTATATTATTCTAAACTTTTGGTTAAAAAATTTCGCGTTATATTTCCTTGTAATTAATGAACGCTTATTTGTTAAAAAAAATCCTTAATTTATATTTGATGGAAAGACGATAGATATCTCATACATGCTCAGTTTGATAAATAAATTTGCATATATACATTATTGAAATGAATTTGCCGTGTCTTGAATTTTTCCTTGAATAATATATTCCTGATTATTAATAATTAGGCCTTCTGTGAAAGATGATGAATAAAAATGTTGATAAAGCGCAAAGCCTAGAGCTGAGCCGATATAAAAGCACACCCCTTAGCAGCTTGGTTTATTAAATACTTGTTTGGAATAAAAAGAAAAGCAGCAACGTGCTCGGTAACTGAGCTTTAGGGAACACTTATTCCTCAATATGAACTATAGAACCTGTTGATTTAAGCGCTGATAGATCTCGGCAAGTGAAAAATAGCGAGACAATGTGCTCCAGCAGTGCATATTGAGTATAAAGTTCTTATCATCATGCATAAAAACTGTAAGTATCGCTCGCTTCTGATCCATGACGCCGAATCGATCTCGATGAAAAGGGAGCGAAGGAGCGGAGATTTTGTAAGACCGAATTCAGCCACGCCACGAGTTATCAATGAATAATTCAGAGGGCGCAATTCAGTCCGACTTTTTACTAACGCAACCTGTGGCAAAAGGAACAAGGCCGCGCGAACTCGACTCTTCCCTTATCCCCTTTTTCCTACTCTCCCTCTCATTCTATTTTATTAACGAAATTGCATTCCTGCATGCATTTGCACCAGCGATTATAAATCTCGGGATGGCTGGTTTAATATTCGATTTTGCGCGCCAATGAGTTTCGCGTGAAATACGATATCTCGCCGTTTATTTAGCGCGAATGGCACAACGTGTGTGTAAGGAGCGCCCCGGCCTCCGCGCGCGCGCACACACACACACACACACGGGCGCGCGCGCATTAGCGCGTTCGCGTCTGCATTTTCGCGTGGATAAATCTCTGGCTCTATAACGACGCGAGGCGCTTTAGCGTGTATGTAACAATGTCTTTTTGAAACTGCACGTTAACGCTATTCACCGTTTCAGGTAGGTGGTGGTACTATAAACAATCGAACCTTGAGAGCACGTCTCTGCGCTCCTTTAAAGCTATACGAAAGGCGAACTCGCGGGAGAGAGACAGCACGAGACTATCCTCATTTGCAGTCGTGCAGTCGCTGCATTGGTACTGAGGATGGAATTACAACCAGAGAGGTGGAGTATATTTTAAGACGTGATTTTACGTATACGCTCTTTTCAGATTAATCATGGAAATAATCTTGAATGCGAAAGAAACTCTCGAGAGTCTGTTCCAGTGTATTTCACATCGCGGCTCACTTCCTATTGTGAAGTCTAGGCATTCGTTTCTCCGCGAAGTCTCGTATTATTATTATCCTTGTCCGAAAATTCTTAGCGAAAAAAAGGTTAAGGATGATGCTGTTTGCTGAATGTCTAGTGAGCATTTATTTCCAGGTAAGTTTTCATATGCAGTGCTAAGCCTCAAAAATACCACTTCGGATTCGGTAATTTCACATTCGCCTTATTGGAATTCAACGAAAAATTGTACTCTACTCAATGCTCAATAGAAAACTCTTTGTTTTACACACTTATCTGTCCTGTTAAAATTTTTTATAAGACATTCCACGCCATTTAAATTTCTATTCTCGATTATTTCTAGAATCATGTTTATTCATACAGATTACTAGAAATGTATTCGTATAATAATTCACAAATTTTGTATGCAGAAACTAGCAATGAATAGTAAATGAACACACCATATGAGTTTTCGCTTTTATTCTTTATACTAATAAAACATCAATAAAATACATTAATTATGTTACGCACATATTAAGTTTACTATCACGTACATATAAAAACAGGTAAAAATATGCAAAATGTATTTTATAAAACAAAAATTTTAGATTATGATTCCTATTTGATCTTGAGAAGTTTTCAGTATTTACGATGTAATTTTACGTTTGTTAAAAGAATTCTGTAAACTTTTTCTAACAATTACTAATCTCCTATATACTAAGTTCATTAAATTCATTTTAATTCAATCATACTACATTTATTTTTATTAGAGATATCTAATCAGCACTTGATTGATACTATAGATATATTTGGATCATTTGTACTGTTAATTCAATTACATACGTGACAAAACTATCGGTATACCTAAGCTTAGGACTTTATGAATAAAATAGAGATTAGGGCTTGCTGAATAAATAATTTCAGATCTAACTATGTCCGTTAATGTAGTAGATCGAATTATCAATGACGTGTTTTATTACGTGCAGTAAAAAAGTTAAAAAAAAACAACGATGCACTTAACGATGTTATTGATTGTACATTGTTTATAGCGAGTTGTAAGTTTTTTTATTTAATTTAATTTAGTAAGAACGATAAATTTTTCGAAAAACTTCAAAGACAATGTGGTTTCGTTTAAATGAGCAATAATTATTTTATTTGAGTTTTATGCATTGCTTTTTATATGAATGCATAAGACAAAAATGAGTAGAATGTAAAAAAGAATTATTCGATGAGTTAAGTAAAGCTGCCATTAATCACAATAGACGGTTATGAAAAAAATGTATTATTCCCTTGTTGTCGTATCTTGGGCACAAATCATGAAATTAATATTTCGCACTGATGCTCGTTAGCTCCTCCTGGAGTGACATTATATCGGAATTTGAATATCCATCGTAGCCAATTGTCTATTCACGAGCCGCAATATTTGTCGAGTCGCATCTAAGAAAGGATCGCGAACCCTTAAGCGCGAGAAATTACTCAGGCATTAAGGCTGGCTCGTGAACAACTCAGGCGAAAACTAAATAATCTGCTTTGCGTCAGCGAAGCGGCTCACAAGACCCACGCGAAAGTATGTCCCCGAGCTGCTTTAGCACCTTCGGGCCCCGTGGCTCGGCCGCGACATGCCCACGAAAAACACGAAGGCAGCCTGTATCACTGGAGGCGATTCACGCCGATACAAAATGGCCTCCGCCTGTGCGTCGGAGCTACAAGACGAGGGTCGGGCTTATAAATCCGGGCCTCCCGGCTCATCAGTTCCGGCCGCGTGAAAAGTTCCGTGCCTTATGTGCATACAAGCGCGCGGCCTCCTGCTTGAATGCGCATCGTTAACGGCGCTTTGTTATTGCCTTAAGGACGACGGGCCGCGAGAGGGAATAGACACCCCGGCGAAGAAGCACCATCCAGTCGGATAAACCTCAGGCTCGGCCTTTATGCGCTATCGAATCGAGCCCGCGCTCCGCCGGGACTCGGTAGCAGTCGTAATTCTGCACTACGCCAGAGGTTGATGTACCCGATGGACACATCCGCTGAACGCCCGAGCGCCCAGAGCGAGACGAAGTTACGCGGCGAGGCGGCGGCGGCGGCGGCGGCGGAGGTGACGAGGGGCAAGAGAGCCAGGGGGACTCGCGTGGTCGACGGTACGTAAGCTCCTCTCGGATCATATCCTTAACGAGAATGTTTTACGGCGCAAATCCGTCTCTCCGATGTTCTTAGTCATCGCAAGAGTGCGAAAACTACCGAAGCTGGTTTTTTCACGATTGCGCTTTGTTTTTTTTTTTTTTTTTCTTTAATAGTTTATTTCCCCGATAAGAGCTACTTACGCTATGTGATTTTAACTGTGCACTCGGACTCTCCTAAATATTATTATAAATCATTTATTGATATTCTGCGAAATTGAGTTAAGTAATTTATACAGAAGGTGGTTCCAACATCAGCAATAATTTTAAAGGAATTGTTGAGTACGTCACGTCGTTAGGTTAAGAAACAAGCATTTTTAATTTTATAAAAAATTTGTAAAAGAAATTAATATTTTTGGGAAAATATTATGGGTGTGATAAACGTTTTTGAATACGAATAAACAGTAGGCTTGAACGACAGAGTACTTGTAAGATAGCTAATAAATAAATAATTAATAAATAAGACGAATAAAACAACGTGGCGTTACAACATCGTAAGAGATCATGCGAAAGAACAGCTTTGTTTAAAAATATTGAATCAATAGGAGAGGATAGGGACTTATTATTTTTAACTCAAGCGATCTACTTCTTGTTCCCCATTACGCGAATTTCAGATTTGACGGTGATAAGAGCTAAGCGTATTGTGCTTGGGGGAATGTTGACGGGGGGCAGGCGGAGGGCGGGCGGCTCGTATCCACATAACGAATCAGATGAGCCAGCAGGAACGAGGCACCGGAGTAAGAAAAGCCAGCATCTAGAGGGAAAAAAAGGAGCAACGGGCAGGACGAGGAGGTGGAAAGAAGTTGGCTCGCGATACGGGACGTGATGTATCTTGCACTTAGTCGGTACCTTGTGTGCTTCGGGTTTATGTTTCTTTTGGAATGGCCACGTACACGGGGTGTAGATATCGTCCGCGCCTTGTCCGTCCTCGGGATCTCAGCCCATTTGTAATTGTCCCTTGGGTCCGTCCCCGTCTCCTTCTCTACTGCCCGGATACGGGAGGTGGAAATCGGACCTCTCGCGAGGCTTTTTAGGTGTTTTTAGCGAAGCGACCACGTCAAATAAACAAGTTGTATTGTTCAATGAAGTCTCAAGCTCGGAATTATGGCTAAGCCCACTAATTACTTACGAAAAGCGGTTGCTTAGCTGCTTAATGTTTGATTAGTCGTAGTAAGTCTGCTAAGTCATTTGTCTCCTATAATTCTCCTATAATACCGTAGAATCACTTCATTCTCATTTCGTTCGGCTACTAACATTTCTAATGCTCATTTACATTATGCTTGTTTCACGAATAAGCGGGAATTAATTGACTTGTGATTTGCTTTTTTTCGCCAATGCCCTACGATAGTCCAGCTTGGTTGTCTGTTTTACATAAAGTAAACACAAAGGATCCACTATATAATAATCATAATGTTTTCAATGTTTAGAGTGTACGTTGTAAATCTTATGCCCAACTACAAGTTATAGCGCTTGTGGCTTGTAATGCTTTCATGTAAGTAATATTTTCTAAGGAAGGCCGTAAGCAATGATCCAAGATTTATCAAAATACACGGGCATTTCCCCAACCTTAGTATTTACGCTAGGTCGAGCGCAAATTCAACAGGACATTTCTCACGGCATTACGTATTTACACGCTTTTGTTCTCCTTCTTCCTCTCCTTCCGTGCCACAAATTCTAATATTTTGTGCACGCAAATGTATATACGGGCTCGACGAAGTGGGAGGACAGCGATCCTTTACAGACAGATGTTCAACAAACATCGTTTGAACAGCATCCTGTACTTCCTTCCATTATAACTTTAAACCTCGCGAGGACTTGAAGCGCAGTCCCGGTAAAGGTCCGCGTCTCGGCGTGAAACCGGAAAACTAGCGAAGTCAACGAGGATCATAGAGAAGGGACGCGAAGTCAAGAGCTGCTACACCTTTCTCTCTCTCTCTCTCTCTCTCTCTCTCTCTCTCTCTCTCTCTCTGTCCTTTTCCATTAACAAGACGCTTGTAATGCAATGTTCGCTAGCCAGCTCCAACAGCTTGAAAAGCTCGCGAGGGGGGAAGAGGGGAAGGACCTCCCGAAGCGGTTGCACACGCATCGTGAACTTGCTGAATTCCTTCCATCTCGCGTGCGCTTGGAGTCCCCAGCTCGGATGGTTATGCTGCCTAGTTTTCGTGCAGCGTATTATCGTATCTTTGCTAACCTTCTATTTCTCCCTATCCCTACATTTTTTCTTTCGAAGCTCAAGCCGCTCCGCTTCTTATGCCCCGAGGAACGACCGATGCGACGAGCCAACGCGAACGAGTCGAGAGCTGCTGACGTTTCCGACAAGTCGACAATTATTTCTTCCTTCTCAGCAATGACGGCAATGCGGCATCCCAACTTCTTAAATTTTAACCAAACATTAATAAGGGACTTTGCCATTTGATCGTGCGAATTAAGAATTTCTGGTTGAATGTATTTCTCCTTGAATAAAAATCCAATAAATTCGTGCATTCGTTGATTTAACGCAATATACCTGTTCTCTGCAGTATTGATTATTAATAATGTTTTTTACGTAAAACTAGAATATGCACGGGCAAAATTTATATCTCTATTATGATAAACGGTTTTATTTCATCTCGGAAATACTTCCAGAGTTATAGAGTAAAAAAGGCTTCACGTGTGTGCGCTTATACATAGCTGGAGAGAAAAAATCAGGCTTATTAAAATATATCGCTTTTGTGGAAAGAGGATTTTATTAGTCCTTACTAATGTCTTAATTACAGGACAATGACGAATGGAGGAACAAAATAAGAGTCGCACAGAAGTAAAGGAACACTTCCCGTCAGCGGCCATCTTCGCTGGCCATGAGTCCCCACAATGGTCTGTAAAATTAAACGAGGCCAGGCGCCTCGCCAATAAAGCGCCCGACGCGCGTCCCAATAAATCGAGGCTCCCGTCGATAATCAGAGGTGCGCGACAAGTGCCCCGGCAAATATTACGATCGGCTTTTCTTCCAGCAGGTGGGGCGAGAGACCGCGCACACGCATTTAGATTGGAGGCGATCAGAAATTGCGCGCGTGCCGACACGTCGTGAAGAACGGGGCAAATCGCGCGAGCCTCGGGATCCCGGCGGCGGCGGCTCCTGGCCTGGCTTCTAACGCCGCTTCCTTCGGGGGCCCGTTTTACGAGGCCATAAAACCGACGTCGCACAACACAGCCAGTAGCCCCCGAAAATGCCTTGCGCGCAATCCCGAGCCGCGTAGCTCCGCTGCAGAGTCGGTCGGTGCTCGACGGCGTCGCTTCCTCGCCCGGCCGCTCCCACTCGGAATAATGGCTCCGTGAGCTCGTAAAATTAGAGGCGCGAACAAATTTGATCGCGCGCACGCCGACTCTCCGTCGGCTGTAGACACACGCAGCCCCCGGCCCTGCGTCTTCCTCGTTTTCGGCCTCGCCGTGTCCTGTTCTAATCCCCTCGCGTTCGAGCTCTCCCTTCGGCTGCTGCCGCCGTTCGGCAGGACGAATGTTTGTCCGCATAATGAAAACTAAGCTTACGCGGCGAGTCGCCGATATCGAAAGGGACGACCCTCGCCTCGCCGCCTTCGTGTCTATCTTCGGGACGATTCTCCTTTATAAGAGGAACGCCCATCAACAGGAGAGTTACTAATGAAAAACGGGATGACGAACGGGTATCGAACGAAGCTCGAGTATCGAGGAATTCGCGTTGAAACTTCTCTCTTGTTTGAAGTTCACACTGACTAGTAAGCAGAAGCGATAACAGTGTCGTCCTTGTTGCAACGGCTTTTTTGTTTGTCTTGCAAAATAATTATGCAGGAGAAGTCAGGAAGGACAAGCCATGCCTTGTGTCGACACTCCAGTGAGCGATGTTTATTCAACGAAAAATGGAGCTATAAAAATGAAGGAATTAATTTAAATAACTCGCTCGAGGCTTGGGCGTCGTTCTTTTTTTTCAATCTCAATAAGCCTTCCACTATTGCCCGATCATCCGAGGGATTCATTTGGCTGCTGAGGCCGCATAGACCGAAGGGGGAGGCAGCCACGTTAAAATACCGCCGTTGTGCATCGCACGGTCGTTTTGCGAGAGCGTAAAAACGAAATCCAAGTCGCTTCTGCTTTAAAGGGCTGTGCCGAGTGTAGGTGCACGAAAGATCCTCGTTAGCTGAAATTGGCTGGAATAAAAGCTCCTCGCAGAAGCAACAGATTCGATATCGTCTTTCGGATTTGAGCCCGGCGAATTCACCAGAGTTGGTCTCTCGTAAATCCGGGATAGAGCGATTAGCCGGGGGGGGGTGCACCGGGGAGGGCTGCGAGAGGGGCGCGAGTCAGGACAGCCGAAGTGACGAAAACGCCGCTCGCAAGTGCCGCACAGTTAAAGTAAGAAGGCCATGAAGACAATGCCCCGAAGAAGTAGTCGCGCAATGGCCTCCTCGGGTGGCGCGAGGTGGCTTACGCTCGGTACGGCGTATACGTACGTAGAGCCGCCGTAGCCCGGGAGGCCACCCCCCGACTCCTGCGGGCCATTATGATAATAAGGTGTCGTTCGGAGGATTAGAATAGGAGTCGCTGGGAGGCTTATTAAGACTTAAATTGGAAAGGGCCGCTCGAGGGAGGGAGGGGGGGGGGAGGCGCGAGGGTATGGGTACAGCGGCTACGCGAGCCCGCGCGAATACGCTCGCGTGCATCGGGAGCGAGTGCGAGGGGATGGCTCGTGTGGTGCATCCACGGCATTATGGCCGCCGCCTCTCCGGCGTATAGGGTTCGAGCCGCTCTCGTCCTCTCGCTCGCTCTTTTTCTCCGGAACGACGCCGCCGAGGACATCCATCTTCCCCTCTCCGGGGCTTATCTTCCGACGCTCGCTCTCTCCACGCACACGCACACGCACACGCGCACCCGTCCCGTCCCGCCGACCCTCCTTACCGCCCCACTTCTCCTCTCTCCCCCACACTCCTGGCATCTGAGCTTCGCTCTCTCTCTCTCCCTCTCCCTCTATCTCTATCTCTATCTGTCCTGCTCCCTTGCTTTCAGCGCGCGTCTCTCCGTTGGTCTGTCCCAAGGGGAAGTCCCTCTGCGGCTTGTTCCATTGCCGGAGGGAAGCGAGTCGTCGGCTTTGTGCTTTTCTTTCGGTTTCTTCTTTCTCTTGTTTCACTTTTTTTCTACTATTTCTATTCCCCCCCCCCTTTCTCGCTTCATCTCTCTTTAGTCTCCATTCCTTTTCTTCCTCCTTTCTCACTACTCTTTTAACATTTCGTATACTCCTCATTGTGATACATTTCAGATATTTATAAGTCTTTGGGGTGACATGAAGATACTGTTGTTGTTTGTATTATGCATACCGGCACGCTATTAACATTCTAGCTAGCTATTATTCTCCATCTATGATAGCTCTGAATTAAACTTTCACGTTTTCACACTTTATTTGGCGTTTCTAACGATAAATGTTATCTAAAATGGTACAATGCGTACATTACTAATATCTGAATACACATATACATATAAACACATACATTTGTGTCTTTATAATTCGAAAAATGCATTTTAAAATCAAAAGAGGCAATACATGACTCCCCTTTACGTACTAAATTTTTTTTATCGCTTAAAGCACTTTTGTTTCATTCAAATTAAAAAATATTTAATAATAACCAATGGAAAATTTAATCACAAAAGATTGAAATTTTCCTTTTTATAAAACGGTGAACTACGAACAATTTCTTCATTCATTTCCTCTAATACTAAAAGTTACTATAAGCTCAAAAAAATATTTTTATTATCTTTTCCAAATAAATTCACTCCTTACATTTACTCCTTTACAATTTTAAAAATAAAATATTAATCACAGGAACACAAACAATAATTCGTAGGATAAAATTTTAAAGCAGATTATATGTAAAGTTCCTATTTTAATTTTTGTAACGGCGAATGAATAATTCTTGTTTCATATGAATAAAACGGAAAATTAATTACATATGCATGTAAAATTTAAAATAATAATTATCAAATGTAAAAATTAAGGCTTTTAAATAATAAATAATAATCATGCTTTATCTTATCTAAGAATTAATTTTGAATAATAAACATGCTAAACTAGTCTTATAAGAATTTCATTATAACATAAACAGAATTTCTGTGTGGTCATATTAAGAATTTATAAATTAATCTTAATCTCATCTAGATTTTTGTTTCTTTAATCAGATTGACGACTTTAAAAATTCCTAAAGCAAAATCGGTAATTTATTCTTTGTAGTAAAGCCGGAAAATACTTATTAAGAAAGAATAAGAAATTTTCTTTATGTTGGATATTTTCAAATTGAAATGTAATTTCCATGAAAAACACTTTATAGATTCTTAAAGGTAGCTGATAAGCAATGAAAAATAAAATTTGATTTGACTTTACCTGTAATAATTTAAATTGGATTTAAATAACAAAAAAGTTGCTTAATATATGCGGTAAAAAGATATTCTTAAAAGAAATATATATCTTCAAAAAGTAAATTATAATTTAAAAATACGAATAATTCTTTTGTATATACCAAACGTGCAGAATAAACATCGTACTATTTAACATATTTTAGTTTAAGTATATTTCAGTTTCACGCAAAGCAAAGCTATAATTTATTTTTAAAAAATATTGTTTTTTTTTCAAATCGAGCCTAGCATAAAATATACGAACGAATAATAGTTGTTTGAAAGTCAAATACAATAAATAATTTGCGGTACAAATGAACGGGTATACAGTATTTATGTAAACAAATCAAAGTAATTATGATATAAATGCGCTGTGAAATACAATAACCTTATCGAAATGTATAGGCGCAGTCTCAGTAGAATAATCGAATTAAAACGTCATGCGCCAGGTTATAAGCAACGTGAATGGATAAAATAAATTTATCGCGCAGACTAAGTTATTAGTCGAATTAATTTTCGACTTAATAGCTTTTTGATATTTCACCCCTAATTCGCTGGCGGTTTAAAGAATTAAAAGAAAGAAGAAAAAGTAGCCAGAGGGAGTGAAAGCGAAGCGTAGGAGAGGAGAAAATGTTTTGTAAGCTGGAGCGGGTTAGATGTAGACGAAGGACGCGGCAGAGGCAAAGAGACGCAAAACAAAGGTACGCGTGAGATTTTTCCGATGGCCGGGCCCGTATCGTAGATTCGGATTATCTTCCTCGTCTGGATGTTTACGAGCCTCCGCCTCGAGCAGATTGCAGGGGTCGGCGCGTATCATCGGGGAGTACGCGTGGGCCCCCCCGAACAATGGCGAGTAATCCACAGAGGCGCGCGAGTCCATCAGGTAAGAATGCATCGATGGCCCCTGAGCGAGTCGGACTTCCCCCCGGCGTAACGGAGTCGGAGGCAGGCGCGGGCGCACCAGCTCGGCATTAGACACGGTTTTCGAGTAATCCCTAGCCGGGCGCCCGGTAATCCCTCGATCGAGGGCTCGCGCGACTTTACGAACTCGATAATTTTCGATGGAGCACTGCGCTTTAGTTCCGCGGCCACGAGGGGGAGATCAAAATCGCGGAGCCGATCGCTGCCCGTATCTTCGACTCGGCCACCATCGGCACTTCCATCAGAACTTCCATCGGCACTTCCATCGGCACTTCCATCGGGGCACTTCCACGAAGCCGACGAATCCAGGCGGGGAGGCCGACGATGGCCGCTGATTAATTCGCCGTCGGTCGTGGGGAGCGGCGAGCCCATTCGCAAATTGCACGCTCGTCGCGTAATGTGCGGTGACCATTGGCTCGAGGGCTCGGCTGTCCAGGGCCGCGGGCTCCCGACGGCGAGTCGAACTGGCCCGAGCCTCGCCCGATCCTCGCCCGAATGACGCCTGGCCGGCGATTTTCCTTCCCTCGGCTTTTCCGCTCGCTCGCCGGGCCCGGGAAAGCCCGCGATAAGCCCCGCCAATCTTCTCTCGAATCTCCTGCTCTTGCCGGCTCTCGTTCGCCGAGGGGAGTGGGGAAATTTGCGTACGAACCGGTCGGAGGGTCGCTCGGCCGAGCGTCAGTGGCCGGACTCTGGGCTCCGGAGCCCCTGCATAATTACGACTCCTGGACAGAGGGATCCTCGAGCGCGCTGCACCTCTGTCTCTGTAATTTTTCGAGCGATGAGGAAATCGGCAAATGATACAGCCCTCGAGGAAACGTAATTTTAGTACCCCGAAGACAATTTTAGCCAAGCGCTAAGCCCTTCAATGTAAATTGTATTGTGCGCGAGCACTTTGCTAAATCTTTTACAGTTTAATTCCATTGGCACACCATGGATTTTTCATTTTATGCTCACAATTCTCTCACGAGAGCTAAAATAATAACCTCCACTGCTGGATTAAAAATTGGCGATCTTACGTTTGAAAGTATAATGAATTTCGCAGAAGAAAATCAATGCGAACGTACAGTAATTACGCTTTAATTATTACTGTAATAAACAGAAGGTCTATTCTTATATAAAATACATGTATATTTTATAAAGTTTGCAAGGCTTATTAAGCATTGGTCTAAGGTTTTTACTTGTTTTTTTTTTTTTTTTTTTTTCTTACCTAGCTCTACTAAATACTAATAATACTAAGATACATTCTGCGTAAAAAAGATGTTTGTTTCCGTCGTTAACTTTTTACATTATCAAAATTAATTGGTATTATTAATCCCCGCAAATTCAAAAAAAAGGTTCATACTTAGTATTTTATTTTCCTATTGCATTAAATTCTAAAACATGATTAGCTGATACTTACCGAGCTCAATAATATTTTCAAAAATTACATTTATTTATTAAAAAAAAAAAAAAAAAAAAAAAAAAAAAAAAAAATTATACCCTGCAAAGAGATGACTTTTTATGCTTTTTAATGTACCCAGGGACTCATTTTATCGGATCGCTAAAGCACTGGCTTTTTATTATCGATTCCCTCATCTGTGTTGTGTTGATTTTATCGGGTATCAGCTGAGGACTCGCATACATAGAGATGGAAGATCGTCGATTTTCTATAACCCATTCATTCGTATAATCCTCTATTGCATTCAAATCGTTTTGATTTTTTTTCCCTCTGTGACAATGCGTTTTGATAAGATCTCTATGGAAAATTGCCCCTTACTCGAATTTACGTACATGCCTTTCAAGTTGGCTACTTAGCATCAAATTGAATATTTTTCGTATAAGTTATCCAACTCTGTGTACCATTTAAGCGTGCTTAACGTTGAAATCTGTATTATCGGAATTCGCGCGAATCCATAGAATTAATTCCAATTGATAAAATGAAAGCGCACCTCTCATAAGTACGGGTACTTCTAATTTTGAGCTGACGCTAATTCATAGGGAAGGCTTAAAGAGCAACCAGCCTTTGCTTTTTTTGGGAAATATACGAAGGCATAAGCACGTAATTCTGGAAAGGACGCGATAAAGAGTTTTATCCTTTTCTCGAAATGTATTATTCAGCAAGCCCGCGCATAAAAGTAATAATACAAAAAGCGGGAGCAGAATAAAGGAAAGCAGGTGGAAAGCGTCCAGTGATCCGAGGGGGTGCCATCATTCTCGGGCGTACGTCACGCGACGGGCCGTTACTTTCCAGGTGGCTTTTCACTCGCAATGGATACAGTCGACATTCGGAAGCCATAGAATTTTATCGCGGCCATTCAAGCCCCATTGACCGTGAGGCAGAGATACCGCGCATACCTGGACAATGCTCGTCTGCTCTGCATCCGCAAGGAGGAGGCGCCTCTCGACTGGGCGCGGGCCCAGCCCGGGCGATCCAAAAGTGACCGTAGGCATGGGCCTGCAACCCGGGCCAAGCTCGGAGGAGGTGCCCGCGGACGAAAAACCGTCCCTCGTTACGCGAGCCGAGAGCAGCGGCGATTGCTCCGGGCCGGGCTCCTCTCGCTGACGATGCCTCGGCCGGGTTAAATTACAAGCCCCGCTCGACGCATCCCGTGCCGACGGATGGCCGGTTGGGCCTACCTCGGGCGATTCTTCGTTTTCGGGCGCTCCGCGACGAGTGCACAAAAGCCTTTTTGTAAATCAATGACCTGCCTCGGTCGCGGGCAACAGCCGGTGAGCGGGGAGCATGGCCTGCTTGGAGGAGGTGGGGGGGGGGGTGAGGCTCGTTGCAATATTTATAGGCGCGGGATTCGTTATGGACAATATACGCAAGAAGCCGTAAATAAAATTGCTCGGCTGTTCACGTAGCCACTAAGCGTTATTTAAAAGCTAAAATAACTTTTATATTGTGTGTACGCTAATGTCGCGAAAAAGATGTTTTATTCGATATTTATTTATTGGCCGTCTTACGCACCGCTTGTAAACATTTCCAAGTTTGAAGCTTCTGACGTAGGCAATACATAATTCAACGATTAATTTGCTTTTTTTATCCAATAAAGTACTTGTAGCATCGATATTTTTAAATGAATTTCGAAAATACGTCACATTTTTATTTTATAATTATTTTATGCGTTTAACTTTCGCATAATTATATTAACATTCAATCATTCTGTTAATTGCGAGACAGTAGGGTGCAATTTTAAGCCTTAACATTGAAAATGTTCGTATCCATCAGCAGGAAATCTTATATCAGACTGATCTGGCCTCCTTTATAGCTCACACGTATAATAAACTTCTAACAAGTTGGAGCATTATTTGCCCAAGTAAATTTGATAAAAATGACCGGGGAATAATAATGGAAAATTACCAGGTCCATTAAGTTTCTGCACAATATTTATGCAAATCGAACTAGAAGCATTGTCGAAGGCGAGCTTTGATCTTAGGCATGCAGTTTTTGGGTAACGACAATTTACGGACCACTCAGAAAACTAGAAGCAACTATGGAAAATAATATAACGCAGCTCTTCCAATATCGCGATATCCATTTTACGAACGAAGAATCTTTCGGAACCAAGCATATTTCAATTAATGGAGAGGCGTTTCGTTTTCGCTTCTAGTTCGTAAAAATATCCCCATCTAACTAATAAACGAATGTTCTTTGACGCTGACTTTCAATTTATAAAATTGAGGCGAAGCTGGGAGAGTTCATCTTGTTGCAAGGTCTGCTTTTAAAGTTTTTAATTGTCGCAGATCGTTCAAGGCGGCATAATAAAGACATAATTCAGACAATTTTTATAAAAAGGTCCTCATAGAGCTTCTCTCATTGGTACTCGAGCAGTATTACTTTCTTCTTAACGTTAACCCTCGCGCAAAATAATTATCGCGCACCGGTGCATTTGTATAATCGCGGAGCGATAATTCGATAAAAGACTACAGAGACGCGAAAAATTAATAGTCCAGAGCGCTGCTGAACGATATCCTATCAATGCTCGAGAGCCCCGCTATTAATAGTCCTTATGTAAGCGATTCATTATTCATCCGATTCTGGGCTCAGGTGAAGCGAAGCTTAGGGGAGGAGAGGAGCATCAAAGGTCGCGGGATCGGGAATGGCGGGCGGCGGCGAGAAGGAGGAGGAGGAGGGGGGGGCGTAGAGAGAGGGATAGAGCCGGCCGAGATATATAAATTTAAAAAAAGGAAAAGGCGCGATCAACGTCGCGTCATCCTCCGAGCCGAAATCTCGTACAGCGGAGGTGAAGGTATGCGCAGAGCCGGGCGAGTCAGTCCCGAGGAGCCCGGGAGAAGAAGAGGAACGAGAACGAGGAGCCGCGGCGGGGGCCGCTCGGGCGGATAAGGAGAGGACGGACGAAAGGCTCAAGGCCAACGTGTGTCGAAGCCGGGGCCCAGTTTATCCGGAGCCGGGGAGGGGACGGACCGCGGCCGGGCGTACGCGAATGAATGCGGACGGGGCCCCACGGGGCGGCTTTTGGGATGGCGAGGAGTCCGCGTGGAGAGGGAGACCGAGCGCGAATAGCGAGAGATGAGTTACGTTCGGGGAAAAAGGCGCGCTTGAATTACGCATCGGGATATTGTTGACGCTTCGGGATCGCGGCGACGCTCGTTTGGCTCGTTTGGAGTAACGCGTTTTGCTTTTCACGCTCCATTTTAAAAGCCGCCCGCGCAGCCGACTCAACGCCCAGCGGCTATTTTCAATCCCTTAGGCGAAGCCATTATTCTCATCCGATTGAAAAGTCGCTCAATAATACGCTCCTGGGCCAAGCGTATTTGTTTAAATATAAAAGTATCGCGCGCTGTTTTTTCCCCCGGCGGATAGAGCTTTGCTTATAAATAATTTTATCGAGAATGAAATGAAAGCCGGGCCGAGAGACTCGCTTCAAATTTCGATTTCGTGCGTTTCGCTGCCTTATTTCATTATTAAAATCAAATACATTTGAATGATGCTCCAGCTTATTTACTGTGATACACAACTACAAAGATATAAATACTCTAGACTTTGTTTTAACATAATTGCGTTTGGACGAACATTTTATTTCTTCGTCTCATTCCTCGTAAAATCCTAGGAGCTGATTTCTGCTACTTTTGACAAAAAAAAAAAAAAAAAAAAAAATCTTGAAGACAATGGTCACATTTTCGTCGCATTTTTAATAGCCGAGCGAGTTGTTTTAAAAAAAAATTTTGCCTTTCGAAAATGTGATTTATTAATAGACAATGGAAGGAAATATACTACAGATAAATTGGAATATTCGGAGCATCGGCTTGCAAACAATATGTTGGAAAATGTTTATTTTAGTAATATTATATTTTGCAACAAAAACCACATTTTTCGATATCTAATCAAGTAGAATGAAATTTACTAGATTAATATCGGTTAATAAAATTAATTCGCGGTTACTTTAAAAGTTAGATATGTACAAACATGCGTACAATATTCTAAATATTACCAAATGTAACTATTTATTTTACAGGAATAAAAAACGAGTCTTGTTTATTCCCCTACTTTGGGATTCAAACAGGAAATCAAAGAATTTTCTCAAGATTTGAATTCCGAAAGAGAAGCAGGAATACGGGAATGAAGCGAGACGAGCAGAGGTGGAACTGGTTCGGGAATTCTCGGAGGCGATGGGGGAAAATACCGCCACCGCTGACTTTTATACTCATCGATGATGGGCGCAACAACACATAAGGAGCTTCGAAAGCTGACAGCGTATGGCTTGTCTTCCCATTACCAAGCATATTATTCGGGCCCGAACTTTTGTAAATATAAGGTCGGCGTAATAAAGCTAATTGGCGTCTTTTTTCAAGATACGACGCTCCCCCTCGCCTGCTTTCATCCTCAACGCCGTTAATAAGAAGTGCGTAGCAGTGCACGCGACTCTTTTATTGCATAAAGATTGAGGGTTCTTTTTGCCTCCGATGTGCCGCACCAAACGAGGAGCTTCATTACTTTATAAATGACCATTAAGCGAATTCACTTGGATTTCACGAAGTAGGGAGTAGGGCCTTTTTAAAAAGCTTCCTTTATGATTTATTCTCTGGTGTACTATTGAGATCTTATAAAATCTATCAATAATAATTAATTATTACTATTAATTAATGCTATTAAAATCTTATTGTATCAATCTCGAGTTTAAAGATGCGGTTGGAATGAAAAATACGAGCTCTTTAAATACATTTTGGAAAGAAAGTTTCTCTGTTTATAAACATTGAATTCCTTTGTATACAAAGTAGATGCATAAGCCATTAGCTTTATTTACTCAAGGTTCTTATTTAGGATTTTTTTAGAGCAAAATATTTGCATCACGTACAAACAACATAAATTTGACTTTTTTTTTAATTGCTTTTCTTCAAAATAAAATGATTCAAATTCGTGCATTCTATTTGCTTAATTAAAGTTGATGATCCTATAAAAATAGAAACTATAGTTAAACTATAGTTTCAAAAATAAGCGAATTCACCTTGTCTATTGATCAATTTTCCCTTTTCGGACCTTTGAAAAGCAAGCATTTAAATGCTCATAATTAAATAAAATATTAATGAATTTTAAGTGAATAATTATTTTCATTGGTATATGCAATTAAAAAGTAAATACTCATCCCGTATCCAAACATTGCGCTGAAATAGAAATATTCACGGGTAAATCGTGATGATAGAAAGCTTTTTGAAGCTCATTGCGAAATAGTAAGTTATTTATTTCTCCGTTATATTAAACGTGGCTCATACATGGTTTTATAGAAAAGCGATTATTGCATTATAGCCTTTCATCAGTATATAGGGAAGCTTGATATCATTCAATGTGAGGACCAATCGACTATCAGTTGACGAGGGAGAAAAACACACGCCGCGGTCGAAGAAAGTTTATATCGAGGGGATAAGGCAAAGCTATTTTTCCAAGCGGGAACTGGAAATTCCGTTCTCCCTTAGAGAACTACTGACTGCCACGTCAGCATCCGCTCTCTAATGGTCAAACATTGTTATGCTACTGTCTATGACCAAGAAAGGATATTTCAAAAGTACAATTGTCGGCGTGGTGTTTTTGGCAGTGCGCTTATAAAGAATGTATCGTTTGCGTTTTTTTTTCTTCAATTAAATGTGTCTTAAGTGTATTCAGGAATTATAATACGCCCATACGCTGATGTGCGTGCTATATACGAATATAATATCTAATTAAAATATAATGTTTCAAGACATGTAAGCTTCGCTAAATTAAAAAGATAATTTCATACTTTTTAACACCTTCCTCGCATGCAAAAATCACTTAAAAATTTTAAGTTTTTAAAGATGTAAATTTTATGCATTGAGATACAATGAAATTCATGGACGTTGTTAGTCTGCCGGTATCGAAAACGTGTTTGCTCTAATTTATATGCATAACATTGCAAAACATTATTCAGCAGGTGAAAAAACAACAACGCAATCATTGACGGTAGGTGTAGCCTACCTGTATTATCTTTTGAATATAAATTCCACTTGTTCGTGTGAACGAATGTGAAAATTCATTAATTTAATTGGTGCGCGCATTTTTTTAATAATTACTAATCAATAATGTACCTCTCAGAAGTCGGTATTCAATAAATCAAATTCCAATGGAATATCATACGTTAGGTTACTGTAATTGCCTACATTTGATGTATACGCTTATACGTAATATTGAATAGCGTCGCCTCCCCGTCTAAAATGTAATACGGATTGAATTTGATGTAACGCAAACTCGTCTTTTGCTTTGTTCGATGTTGTGTCGATTAAAATTTGCGATTTTTTAAAAATTTATTATAAGTTACATTATTCGCCGTACCAAAACTATGCTATTAAAATTGGTAAAGCTACCGTAAGAGGCTTACATCATACGGAATACACGTTACATTCTGAATGCATTGAGCCCGTGTAAAATAGCCGAAAAGCTCAGCGAACGAACAACAAAACGTATAAACAAAGGCAATCTAATAGATAGAAACATTTTTATACAAGGAAATTAGGAGAGAATCCGAGCATCCGAGGAACAAAAAATTTCGACTTGATCGCTCTTCCGGAAAACTTCGGAGTCTGTCTCTCTTTCTTTTTCGCACGAACAATTCGATGAGGATTCGTCGAGCGGAAAGCGATCGCAAATTTAGAAAATCTTCGTCATGAACGAGCCCCGTTTGGCAGAGCACGAGGAGCGGGAGGATGGGGTGAAGCCGGAGGTGGTATTTGCGCGAGCCAAACGATCCAAATAGAGAGCAAACATAGAGAGAAAGAGAGAGAGAGAGAGAGAGTGATGAAGGGGAAGAAGCGGGGGGGGGGATTCGGAAAGATGGGAGCCGCTCACGGGAAAACTGCGATTGCAAAAGTAAGCGTTGTCGCGTTGCAGCGAGAGCAACAAGGACGAGAACGAGGTTTCTGGTCCTATAGACGAGCGACGGACGAGCGACAAAGCCGGGAAACGGCGGGCCGGAGGGGAGGGCAAACTCAAAAAGGGATGGCGGAAATGGCGCGCGTTACGGAGAAATGGCGCGGAAAGCAGGGATAGTGACGGGCAATGGGAAAGAGAGAACGAGAGGTGGGCCGAGAGGGAGAGGAAGAACACATATAGAATCCTGAACGAACCAGTCGTGGGAGGATTCGCTCACGCTCTCCTATACTCGTTCTTCTTATTCTTCGTCTCTCCCCGTTTGTCTGTATTCTTCTTTTTTTCTCTCTTCCTGGAGTGAGCAGGACAAAAGAACGACCGTGATATAATGGTTAGTAGGGAGAGAACAAGACGACATCTCTTGCAATTGTAAGTAGAAAGATACACGAAGAGACGGAAAGATACTGACATGGGTTGTAGCGTATAATGGACGAATGATTTCTTTGGAAGTAACGGTTCAGAAGCAAAATGCTTTTTCTGAATAGCTTAACTGTAAATCTTCGGTATATCAAAATATTGGATATGGATGGGTATTTGTATATGCAGCAAGTTTTTTAAGTAGATTATATAAAAATATTGTTTCACTTATGCGAGCTTCTTGTTTAATTGCTCGAAAACTTCTTCGTTTCATTTACTGAGCTGCCTTAAAGTTAACCCCTTTTATATTATTTACATTGAAAATTATATGACAGGATGCTCTTGCATTTATAATAATAAATATATAAGCATATAAAACCAATTGCCTCAATATGCTGTAAATATATTGTAATACCTAAATTGTTATTCGCTTTTCGATATTTCAATCATTATTCTAGTAATTACAATATAAGCAATCATTTTTATAAAATTATGGAAGTTATTTCAGTTCACTTGTTTAATAAACTTTATTTCAGCAGTTTCTCATCATACAGAGCCTAATATGTAGACAAAAATATAATGATATATAGTTCTTCATTATACGTACATACGCATACCGCACAAACAAACACGCACACACGCATCAATCAATGAAATATGTGTTAATCCAATATGACAATTTTTCAAGCGGTAGGTAAAATGTAAAAAAAAATTTTTTTAAATACAAAATCACAACCGAAACATCGTGTATTCGTTTTATTAATTATTATTATAACAAAAATAATTTATTTTAAGCTTCAGTATATGATTTAAAAAGTAATTGCTGAAAACTACATTAGATCAAACTTCAATATATATATATATATATATTAATAGTTACATTAATAGTTACTGTATACATTTTACCTTTATCATTTCATAAAAGTATAGATATTAGAAGAATAATTTTTCATTTATTATTAGTCTACTTTATTTTATTAAACTTATATTGTTATTGAAAACTGTTAATATAGGTTCGCATTATAATTCATGATCATATCGAAAAATCTAATTCTTGAATGTAATAGAGCGTGGATTTCGTGGATGTAAAAATGCAGTAAACGTATTTTCTCATTATTTGTAAGTTGAAACTTATTGTAATAAAGTAAATTATATAATTTTGGTCAATTTCGAATATCAGTATTAAAATTTAAAATATATATTAACAAAGTAACGGGAAAAGTCACCATTAAAAGATATTACAAAGTTTAAGCGAACTCTGATAATATCCTTAAAATAGCCAATTCCCTTAGAAAAATCCGTTGAAATCGTGGAATTTCCTATCGCTGAGCCAATAAAGGATTTCTGCTTCTAATGGACTGAAAGTAACTAACTGAAATATTTCTCGGGCCCGCTAATGTACAGGTTAGTTCTTAAAACTTACTTTTCCAATTACTCATGAATTATCGATTATCGTCATGTGGTATACAGAAGTTTCCTACTTATTGCTCCAATTTTTAAAACATTATAATCAAATGATTTTTCTTTGTCTACAGGCTAATAATGTTAATTAATTTTTTCTATTAATTTTGAATTCGAGGATATATAAATAAACATTTTTATACTCCCTATACTGCGTTAAGAGTACATAGAAAATATAATTTACTATTTTTGAACAATTTGAGCTGAGACGTATTACATTTCGTTAATTGTCGTTAGTTTTTAATTAATTAGTTATTATTAGACCCTGTCCACTTCATATGTTACGTCAACCCAATTGTTTAGATATTCTTATTAGTTGTAAAAAAGGGTTATAAAATATATGTATTAAGTCGAGCGGACTGAGTGATACAGTGTCGTCATCTATTGGCATTGTTAGCAAGTTACACTGGTCAATCAAATTCGTATATGATGATTGTTTAGAATTATTTACTTTAGAAAAAATATTAGCAATAAGTAAAATGTAAGATTTATTTATTCTTCCTAATTTCGAACATAAAAATTTAATCTATACATTTTTGTACTAATAATTGAAACAATGAAGCGCGACAACTATCGCATTGAGCAAATTTCAGATTAATTACAGGGTTTATGACTATTAAAAACTTTTACAACAGTTCATCAACCGGAATTTCCAGTCTCTCCATGAGCGTGACCCACGCTAACCATAATTCGTTTAAAAAGTAACGTATTTTTAAATTAAATATCTCGTTTCTTTATGGATTCAGACTCATAATTTAGTTTACACGAGTTTATAATCATTTTCTTATCAATTTTGACAAATTAAAATTCCTCATATTAAATGTAACTACTTGTAATGTAAAATTTCGTATCTCCAATTAATCATAAAATTGTATATTCATTCGTAGATTTTATTAAAAGCTAAATTTATGCTTACCCAAGCTATTAAAATGAGATAATGTATTTATATAAGTGAAACCATATTATTAAAAAAAACCTAATGTACATTTGTTTTGAAATTGATGTACAGTTTTAATTGATGTAAGGCATAACTAAATGTATACTAAAAATCAAAGTTTGAAATGATTCAATTATAACATCTTGCTTAAATGTTGTGAAATATGGAAAGTTGCCATTGTATTAAACTTCTTTAAAAGACTTTATATTCACTTTGTTAACGGAAATATTAAAAATATTAAATTGTAAGAAAAGTTATTAAAGAGAATGGGAGAGAGATAGAGAGAGAGAGAGAGAGATTAATTGATAAGAAACAGAGAATTAAATAATAAGGAAAAAACTTGAAAAAAAGGTTTCATTTGAAATTGCTAAGATGTAGAATACATGTCGAACCAACATATGCGGCGATGCTAAAAGAGGTTTTTAAAGACACGAGGATAGCAATGAGATACCATAAATGGCAATAGATTGAATTAAGATAGCTTTGCTTTAGCAAAATGAGCCAATTATAAATTAATTGCAAGCCACAGTAGCTTATGAGTTTAAATATCCGATTATGTCTTAACAACGTATCCACACTCATCAGGGTTCAACTTTGCCAAGTGTTAACGCGTGTCCTTAGATTTTGTGTATTTGTATTTTTTCAATACATAATTAAAATTTTATTATAAATACCTTATGATAGAATGTTCTAAGAAGATAATTATTGAATGGAATAATTAATAACCACGTATAAAAAGAAATTATGCTACGGTATTGTTACAATATATAATCAGATATGTATTATGTTAAAAACTATTTATAACCATTCTCTATAAGCATAAATTTATATGCATATATGATGAACGCGTATAATATCAATATGGTTTAAGTAAACACTGTTTTGAACTTTGTCAGAAATTAAAAAAAATTTTTTTTTAATTATTGGCTTGTGCTTTCTAATAAATAATACGAATATTCGCAAAAAATACTGAAAAATATGCAAATCTGAAATTAAGCAGAAGTAATTCGACAAATTAATTAATTAATATCAACACGAAGCCCCTAATAGCTTTTTTCATTTTTCCTTTAAATTAGGCTACATGTCGTTCAACCACAATACTTAGGCAAACATTGTACTTCCATTGCTGCTCCTCAAATAATCGCCTTTCTCTATATTATCCTCCCTTCCTCCCAAACCCCTCACTATCGCTGCTCTCTGTCGGTATTTCTCTACGTTTATATGCTTAGCTATTGGTCCTATTATCTTTCCCCCTTTTATATACTTTCCCTCTTGTCGGCCACTTTCATCTATTCTTGTTCTCACTCACTTTCCCTCGCCTTTTCTCCGTTCACATTTACATCTCACTTTTGATCTTTATCCATTTACAACGTTTGTCATCAGGGATTTACAGAGCAACGAGTTCTAATGTGCAGCATGTGTAAACGAGGATGGAAATGTCGATATTCAGCTCAAAGCAAAGCGAACACGGGGATACCTAACTGTAATTATTTATTAAAAAGAAACGAGAGGCAAGCGAGCTTACCGTGTGTACATACGAATGTACTAAATCGGAGTCGTACGTGCTTCGGCTTGAGTCCAGTTTAAACATGACTGTGTTAAGTTCATGTGAACATGTACATTATGATATGAGCATTAAATTTCATATTCTTCGCATCTATTGGACACTGGGTATAGCATAATTCATCCTATAATTTTTATATCGCATTAAACTCTTTTTATTAGACAATCGAAAGTACAAGTCGTGGTAGCAGTGACTAATAATAGTTTTAGAGTTATTCATAGTTGGAAATAAATGTGTTATTTACAACTCAAATAACTTTTTAACGTAGACGAAGTCGAAAGATTTTAATACACTAATAGCAATGAACGCCACTTAACTATTTTTAATGTTAATTCTTTTTTTTGTTACTTTATAATTTACCTAATGATATAATCTTTATTGTTAGATAAAAAAGATAATAGATTTATGTGATTTGGAGATTAAAATATTCAAAGTGGAAATTTCCTTAGACATGTTCTAAGAGGTATAATTTATCCATGTTTTTATTTGAATTAAAAATGTAATTTAAGCTAATTATAATATACGTGTATAGTACGAAAGACAATGATGATATGAATCTAATTGCATATTGACCTAAGAAGATTTACCGAATGAATTGAACGAGTCAATTGATACGTTTAGAAACTAAATAATGGTTCGGATAGAGTTATTTTTTGCAAATGATTATGCAACGTAACGCACTGCTCATTGTAATAAATTTTGTATGAATTAATTAACGAGTACACAATCAGTATGTTAGAAACATAGTTTGCGGCTATATTATTTGTACATATTATATTAATTGTTATTGCCCATTACTTGTGATTGTATATAATACGTTTCATATAGTTGGTATAAGTACATCTGCTGTTAGTTTTTCCAGATAAAAATGTATCGGCGCGATCGAAGTTATTTGGAGGAAGCATAAAAGTAAAAGGGAGAGCGATCATAACATAGATTTTATAGCCTTGACGAGTAATTGCCATGGCCATGGAAGCCTGAGGATCTGTTATTAACATACATCTTTGAATTGTCAATACAGTAGTCGTTAGGATCTCGTCGTATACAAATTATGTGTTGTGTCATTGGTGTGCAGTTATTTCTCAAGCCGAAGTAAGGAAAAGGAAGGGAGCATTTGTCAGGCATTCATCGGTCGCATCAGGCGCTATCGCGCCTACGAAAAGCACTGGAAAAAAATGCGGGCCCGTGCAGTCGTAAATCAGCCGTAAATAGCCGGGCCAGTTGCGCGCAACAGCGGATAGGGCCCGGATTTCCGAAAAGCCGAGGGAACCCCTTGCGCCTCGGAGTCCGGGGGCCATGCGCGCAAAAAGGGTCAGGCCATTGTCGGGGCGCACGCCCCGCGTGGCACTACGTGGAAAAGGGCTGGAAAACGCACCAAAGGAGGACAACCCACGTAACGGGGCTCAATGACCGCATGCTGCCGTCGCATTGTCACGGGGCCGCTCGGAACTGTCCTCGCCGACCTTTTTTTACGACTGTCCAAGCGCGTACCGCGACCATCGCCGAGTCCTAGTCAAGGATCCCTTTTTATGGCGGTGGGCCGGCTCGTAAAAAATACCCGATGCGCAAGGTCAAGATTCGGCCGATCAGTTGTAGGACGAACCTGGCGGCGGCTCTGTTTCCGTGTTACGTGCCTGCGCGAAAAAAAACAAGATCGTATAAATCCAAGGTCCCCGCTGCAGTTTAAAGGAAGGCCGTTAAATTTGTTTCTTCTATATTTTAATATGACTTTACGGACACACTCGCTTTTTGAAGTCGACTCTACAACTTTACGCTTCGTCGGTGGAATTTTATTTAAACTTTTGTTTTATTTAAAGACTATTCTCAAGCGCCCTTGCCGCTTCGTTATATTGAATTTATATTATGCGAAACACCATGTAAATAAGTTGTGTTGATTTATTTTTCTCATACCAGATGAGTAATGCCTTAATGCACTGGAAATTTTTTCTATGAATAAAATAAAAATTCATCATCAAAGCTACTAGTTACGTAAAAAACTTTATCTAAAAAAATTTTAATTGTATAAATTTCATATTGTGCGATACATGCGATAATCGAAAAAAATGGATAGTCTGGTAAACAAAAATAAAAAATTTGCCGTATTAATTGTAAATAGAATGTAATTACGCCATTAAAAAACTTTTCTTCTAAAAGTATTTATTCGTTCTATTGTCATTAACTGTAATTATACATACAGATTGATCAGTGCGTATTTCGTCATTTATCCGATTTAGATAAAAGTTATAAAGTTATAATATTAAAAAATAGACTTTTTTATGAACATTTATTTTTAACTGGTATTTTGCAATACGATTTGTAAAAATTATCGAAATAAATTTATCGAATGCCCAATCCATTTTGTTTTTCTCATTATTTTTCGTCTACATTATTAAAATGTCAAGTGAAATTCAGTATTTTGCGTATCCTATAAACTTAAAAAAAACAATATACTTAATAAATATTGTACAAGTGCATGTAAAATATATAAATATTATACGCAGCAAATAATAGATTGATAGATAATTTTACTTATAACTACAACGAAGTTAGTAGAATAATACTCGTAATGTTTCTTGGTCATTACTGATATTATTTAAATTTGATAATTTGCTGATAAATGTCCTGATATTAAGATATAAATTTATGCAATGAAAGAAACATGCCGTTTAATAAGATTCTATAAAACAAATTGATAGAATAAATTTATCAGAAAAACTTATATATATATATATCAAAAAACGTTTACATAATTTAATGAATTCCAACATAAAGATTCTTGTTGAAGAATAAGTATTTATTATTATTGGGCATATTATTCATTATCATAATGAAGGCAATAATTAGTTATAAGGAATTACATGTCCCGTTCGTACATTAAGAATACGAAATAATTTTTACGAGACAGGTAAATAAATCTAGGATAGCATACTAAATACAATATAAAAAATTGAGTATCCTGGCAGAATAAAAAATTCAACACGGACATAAATGCGCCTGATAAATCCTTTTCCTTATAAATGACGAACTTTTGATAGAGAGAGAGGAATTTTTCGACGTTACTGCAATAATTCGCAAAATTTTAATGAGCGCAATGCGGGGCAATAACGAACCGGGCGGCGCATTCCACCAAGTGGATTCCTCGTATCGCCTGCCCCTTTAATCACTCGGACGTATCGCCTTTCGTTTTCGTTAATTTAAAAGACTGGCAAAGCGCAAAGAGTCGCGCGATAAATTGAAAAGAGGAAGAAAAAAACTGACGATAAATAAAGGAAGAGAGAGAGAGAGAGAGAGAGAGAGAGCGTTTGTGCGCGTTCGTGCGCGTTGGTGCGCGCGCGAGGGGGAGAGAGTGGCGTTCGAGAGAGAAAAGAGGGAAGAGGAGAAAGAAGTATTACCCGAAGCCGCATAAATATATGGGTACAAGCGCTTAACGCGCATAGTAGGTCGCTTGCGGAAACCCATGTCCGAGATGTATAGGCAATCTTGCAAATGAGAATCGTGAATAACGAGGACCGTTAGCGCCCCCGCCGCAATATCCCGGCCCCCCCCTCTCCGTGGCCCTGGGCTCACTCATGCCGCTCCTCTGGCACTCTTGGCTCTCGGCGGAGGGGCATCCAACGCGCGTATGTAAAAGCTGCCTACCTACAGTTATACTCGACGCCAGTCCTCTGACTCTTGCACGCGCCTATTGGCTCTCAACGGCATACCCAACGAATATACTGCCATATTCTTATGCTTACTCGGCGTCGCGGCAGCTTAGGGTTCGTCAACGCCTGGCACCTTTGCACCTCTTTTATTAAATTACCCTCAGTCCTTCAACGCCATCTTCCATCTCAAACCCACGTATGAGGAAGCTCTTATCGACTCGCAGGCTTGGCCCTATTTAGGAAAGCAGACGGAAGCCTTCGAACGGCAGAGGAAAATTTCATTTTAATTACCCACACTGCGATGTCACCTCAACATACTTATATATTTATCAAATGAGTATTTTTATCAACTCTAGTGTTTATCGTTTGTGTTCGTTATTCCAGCAATGAGAATATTTTTACGAATTCTAGAGACCAAATGAATTATTTACTCGTTCGCAACGATGATATCCATCGGTAACTAATTTTTTTGATCCCCAAGAATATAAAGATAAGCCACGTAGAGTAAATATATCGAAATCTATTAAGGCGATTCTCGTCTTTAACTTCCATTTAGAATAACGCGCAATGAAATATTATTTCACGAGTGCTAAGCACCCGACATTCGTATGATTAAATAAGTCAGAAAATCCGTGGCAACGAATATGCTATTGAATATGATATACAAAAATCGAATAAGCATTGAGTACAATTGGATTTTACGTGCATCGGGGAGTAAAATGAAATGTAAAGAAATCGTCCTGAATAGAGAAGTGAAGAGCATCGATAATTTATCAGGGAGTCGGGCGCAATCAGAACCCGAACGACGGCATAAACGGTACGAAAGGACTTCTTCATCTTCAATTTGCGCGATCGCAAACGACTCGGAATCCAAACGTACGGCGTCGCATTGCAGCCAGGATTTCGCAGGATCTCGATCGTGGTGGCAATAGGCCACAGATGATGGCGCTTATCTTTCGTAGATAGCTGACTAGGATTTTCTCTCCCGCTCTCCCCCCCCCTCTCTCGCTCTCTCTCTCTCTCTCTCTCTCTCGCAGACCCTCTCCACCTCCAGTGGGCGCTCTGATGCGCGCGCAGGCAGTCGCACCCTCCCCCCCCCCCGTGGACGCGGCGTGGAACAGGGACTGCAGCATTGGCCGTCGGAGGCTGCTGCATTGTCCCAACCCGGCCGAGAGCACGACCCATTTCGCCCGTCCTTTTTCAGCGGCCTTGTTTTTCGAAGGCGGGCGCGTGGCTGCCGGAGAGTTGGCGAACTTCCCTGTGGCCGCGGCTCCCCGCCCCCGCGCGCAGCTTTCCGCCTTCCGCTTGCGAGGCTCCGAGTGCATTACCAGGCAGCCCGACGCTAATAAGCCGCGAATTTTATTAAGGATACGAGGGACTTCGAATACGAGCTTAAAGGCTGACTTTGCTCGGCCCTCGGCTGCGCCTCCTACTATTACGCGCGATTATTCATAGGCTCCTCCCTGGTATTATCCTGAGCTTGGCGCGGGCTTTTGCCGCGGCACCACGAGCGAGCACCTTTATTTTAAAGCTTGACAATTTCCAAATCGATTGTGGACATTATGATATTGGCACTCCTCTATCTTCTTGTCGTTATTGTTGTCGGCGTAATTAACCGACTGTAATAAGGGTCTCGCTTAATGTAAGTTTCTGCAAACTAAGCAGCTTCGTGTACCGACATTAAATATTCATTTCGAGTAAAAATGTTGAACGTGTACAAGACATTTATCGGAATGAAGGCATTCGCTCGACTCCATTGCTTGAAAATTTTAGCGAAAGAAAGAGCCAATACTCGAGCCCATCCATGAAAAAAGGTCGCAATTATCATAATTCCACGCGGGTTCTCGCCTCCTTCGCTCTCCCTCTCATCCTCCGGCCTGGACAGTCCCTCTATTTACAGAGCGTCAAAGTGCTCGCATAAAGCCCTCAATTGGCTTCTCCGTGTGAATCGAGTTCTCGCCGGGATGAAAAAAAAGAGCAACGGGCCGGCTCGTTAAATTGTCCAACTGCGTGGCTTCCTCTGCTCGAAGGCTAACGAGTCTTCCGGCGCACGGACACGCACGCACACGAGCGGCCCACGATGAAAAGGGGACATGCGCCCGTGCCGAGGCCGTAGTTTACGAGCGGCATTATCCCGGCATTAGCTGTCGGCCAGCCGAAAGCCGCGGAAAAGCCCGCGGAAGTGCGTCCAAGCCCTCGGCGTCCGCGATCGGCGGGAAGGGGCCCCGGGGGGGGGGTGACCGAGGCGAATGATCAACGGGCTCCAGCCAATGGCGGCCGATACCCGAGAAGCCCCCCTCGGCCCCGGCGGCGCCTCTTCCGCGGACGGTCGGCCAATATTATTTCGCCCGGTCATTTAATCAGATACCAGTGAGAAATTAGTTATGCCGGGAGCTTCGATGAAACTCGCTCTACCTGACGCCGCTCGCCTAGAGTCGCGCGCACCCCGCCTCCCCCGGCACTGCCCCCACTGGTCGCGATGCGCGCACCGAATGTGCATGTTTATGTTTTTCACGTGTACTTTTAATCGACCGTATTTTAATTAGCATGTGCGCGCGATGGCTATTTTATCGATCTGCTTTTTACGCGCCGCGCCGCTCCAAGGATTTAGGTTAAATGTTACGTTACCAATGAAAAGCTGTGGCTAAGGATTATTCCAACTTTACGATGGTGTTTTTTTTTTTTTTTTTTAATGATAACGTAAATGACGACTGATTTTAGGCTCTAAATAGTTCTGTAGCCCTTCCTTGTTCATGTTTTTTAATCAACAATTGCGGCATCTTTCAACTGGGCAAAGTTTTTTATTGCATAATCTGAGATATTTTTCTTAGATGTAAATGAATTCACCGGTCGTGCTCACATTTTTTTTTTAATTATTCAAGACAAGTGCACAGACTACAAAGAGAATTATTCTTTTAAATTGATTAGAAACATATTTTTACTTATTTTTTAAATGTAATGTGTAGATGAAAAAAAATTAAACTCTCATCCGTAATACGTAAAAACTGTTTTACATGTTTCTTTTTTAACTGCTAATGCTGATTGTTGTTATAAACTGCATTATAACTTTTACTAGTTTCCTCAGCTGCGATTCTTCAATAAATGTTAGCGACGAAAGTTGTAATGCACACAACTATAAATTTTTAAAAAATTGTTTCAAAACAGGAAAAAAAATTGTAAAATCATCATAATGCAAAGTCTAAATTATATTTTACAGCATTTTTTTATAATTCTAATCGACGGAAAATAAAATTGATGTTTTTTCAAACATATTCTGTTCATTTCTTACGTTATAAACGTGCTTGTAAAACTGAAATGTTTAATATATTACCAAGTTTTGTATATGTCTTATTTTGTCTTCAAATATTTATCGACATTGAAATTATATTACTATGATGAAAAAAAAAAAAAAAAATATTGAGCAGCAGAAGAGATTTCGATGACTTTATTGTTGTTTCGATTACGTCAATGCCATAGGATAGGCAGGCTACGTACATATCAGAGCATAAATGGTATTATCGTCTGGTGATTTTGAGGTGTTACGTTGGCTGCAACGTGAAACTGTAATATGATTAGATTAGATAGGATAGAAGGTGGGCTTAATTACCATGTGGGAAAAAGGAGCTCAAGACGCCGGAAGCAGGAGAGGTAAACTTCGTAAGTAAAATCGTGCTCGTCAGTGAGAAAAAAGACCAAAGCCGAAGCAGCTCGAGTCTTCGGGGAGTCTCGTTCTTTTGGAGCACCCGATGCAATGACGGTTCTCGTGCAGTTTTAGGGGTAGTTCCGGGGCGGCGGGCAGGACTCCACGCGGTGCCGGCGTAGAGCGGGAGGGGAGGAGGAGCGCGCCGGTATCTGGTCTAGCCTGGCGAGCCGCGCTCCTGCCTCTGTACGTGCCCGCGGACGAGGGAGTGTTGGTGACATACGCGCAAGGGCTGCGACGGCAGTTGAGGCGCATGAGCACCACTTTTATTGATTCCGTAACTGCCGCCATGATACTGGCGGCCTCGCCGGGGGTGGGGACCTCGACGACGTCGACGAGCCAAGAGCGAGAGCTAGAGGGAGAGAGAGAGCGAGGGGCGGCGGTGGCAGGGCGAGAGGGACCGAAGGGCGAAGCTGATGGGGTGGAAACTCTGCGGAGATAAAAAGGAACGAGGATCGCTCGCGCCTCGACCGCGTTCGCACGGCGATCCGCCGCGAGGGGAGGGCTTGGGAAGAATACGGAACCCCGAGGAGCCAAGGCCTCGAAGAAGGACCGAGGCCGCGGGGGTGCGCGGGGGTGCGCGTCAAGTAAAAATGCAGAAGAGGCAGAAAACGAGCTTACCCCACTGCGCTGCACTCCGTATTGCCCAAAAATGCGATTAAGCTGAAATGAAAAACACGTTTCTATTAGTTGTAGAACGTATATTTGAACAACTGAAGCTTATATAATATGTACGGGATTGAAGGTGGATACCGGCATTATTACCCATACTTTGCGTACATAAATTTTATTTAGCCATTTTCGTTGCACCTTTATGGCCACGTATGGAATTTTTTATTACGAAATATTTTTCTTTAATCAAACAATTTACTTTAGAATAATGGTATTTTTTAGTCTATTCAAAACTATTCGTCGAATTCTAATAATATTGATGCAGCTTTAAAAGATTACTTGCCGTCCCCTCATGACATTATAAAATCTACTTCCGGAATAATAAATATTGTAAATGCTTGATTGAAATATCGTTTGTATTATTGTCATAGGAGGAGCTCATGATAAAAAAAGTAAACAATTTTATAACTACAATTCTCTACGATAAGGACAGCAAAATTGCAAATAGATATAAATATTTTTTTATCGTGTACTGAGAAATTATTTTCTAGTATTGTAAGTCCAGAATTAATACATGAAATATATATTGCAGATTTCGTTTGTTTTGTAAAGTGCATTTTAAAATAATAAATTAAAGATGATTTCAATGTGGCTGTTGTAATAGTATTAATTGAGCTTAAATGGTAAATGAGTATTCCAACTCATGATATTATTCGGTAATAGTAAGCACTATATATTTTTATCTACGTAACTCGTGAATGTAATAAAAATATAATGTGCCTAATAAATTATTTTTGCCGTACTGCACAATATCATAAGAAAATTTATTTGGAAGCAGCTTTTGAAATTCTCAAGAGACTCCAAATAAATATATTTTAGTTTTTATTTTCTATGTTTTTTTAAAAATAATAATATTACCTATTGAATAAAAGTTAATAAACGTCGTTAAGAAGCAAAATTCTGTGCACGTTTTCAATTTAAGACAAAAAATTGTCTAAGTAAGTTTTTAATACTTAGCATTATAGTAGAAAATTTGATAATTGTCTCTATTGTTAAAATGCTGATATTAATTTTTCTTTTATTTTTTTTTACAATTTCCTATTGGTTCAGTGAGCCTTTATATTCATAAGGGTTTGCATAAGTTCGACAAAAAATATAGGACACAATTGTTTATTTTGATTAGTATATTATTTCTGAGAAGGATTAATAGCAATCATCATGATTTTCCACTAATTGAATAAACGTACAAGATTAGTACTTTTATCTATTCTAATATCTATTTATAATAGAAACCAATATTTACAAATAATTTATCGTAACTATGCACACTCTATTAACTTGCTTAATATATTTTCATTGTTTGGATGCATTTCCATTGCACGGTAGCAAATTAAAAGTCTTAAGCTCTTTTTTCTAGTACAGAAATGCTGATAATCTTCGTGATTTTCGTATTGCAATTAAATAATTACCTTTTGTTATTATAAGGTATAATGATAATTTAAATTATCAACTGTAAATAAATTTTATTATGCAACAAAGAGGACAGTGATAATGTAAATTAAAAATGTTTAAACAACTTAAATATAGTTAGATGTATATATCATTTGATAATTTATATAAGCATCTAATATTATTTTCTACTAATGGTGTAATAATTATTAGTATAAAACAATAACCGACTTCAATGATGAAACAATTTCTTTTTATATTTTGCATTTATAAGCAGCATTTACTGCAGGGTCTCTTTACCTTACTTCTTTGCATGGGCATTCAAATGATAATTTAGTTATAATTCTGAATTAATTGCTTACAAATACAATACGATATAGCTATATTTATTACCTGGTGAGGCGTAAATTATACGCCATTGTACGTATGGCACGCCACGAACGAGATGTATAATAAAAACTGGACGAGTAAGAAATGGAATTTTTTAAATCCTTTAGTTTGTCGAATCCTGCTTTTCTAAAAGTGAGTGTTACCGATGGGAATTTTCGCCTCTATTGCCCATTACACGCAAGCCGGAGTTGAAGTCTGATTAAAAAGGGTTCGGCTAAAAGTTACCAGGAGCTTTCAAGATCCGGCAGTAGATTGTTTGTAGTATCGGATACATTGTGGCAGTGAGGGAATTGGGTGAGGGGGGTGGAAGGACTTAACGAATGGCCGAGTCGACTTAACTGCGCGAAGACCGCGAAGCTCGGGTAGAAACAAGTGAGAAAGGGCTGCGTGCGGTTGCAGCATCAGTGTCATCCAATGGAAAAAGGGTGTAGCATCGATACATTCAAAAGTGTGTATACGCTTGTGCATTCGGGTACGTGTACACGTGAATGTGTACACGGCGGAATGGAAGGGGTAGAAACGCGTGAAGATAATTAAGCCGTTTGATCTATAGTCGTTTCGCGAGTTCGCTCGTTATCTCCTCGGTACTCGCACTTTGCGTCTCTTCCTCTCGCGCCCCAACACGGTATTTAGTTCAGTTTCGTACACACGCAGAATGCAGACAAAGACAAACAAGGGTCGTGCGGGTAGATATACAAATAGAGAGAGAGAGAGAGAGAGAGATCTATGGGGAGAGATGGGATGGTAGTGTACTTTCGGAAGACTGGCAATGGTCAAGATAAAGAGAGCAAGAGATGGGGAAATAACGCGATGGAAAGGGAGGAAAGGAGAGAGATAGACGGTGAAAGAGGGAAGCCAAAAGCCCAAAGGTCGGCGTTCAATGGTCCAACCTTTCCGTTTCCATCCCCGATCGCTTTATCACCAATCCCTCTCTCTCTCTCTCTCTCTCTCTCTCCCTCCCTCCCTCCCACTCACTCTCTCTCTCTCTCTCTCTCTTTCTCTCTCTCCCTCTTGTTTCAACAAATCCACGCTCGCGCAGCATCTATGTAGCCTCCTGTGCTCCTCTGCCCTGTCCAAGCCCGGCCGCTCTCGGTGTCTCTGTTGGCTCGCGCTCGAGCTCCTCTCGGCTCCTCTTCCGATTCGCCCCATCTCTCTTCCTCTATTTTTCTCTCGCTCTCTGGACTGCTTTATTGTCTGGAGCCGCTCCATCGAGGGTGCATCCCATTCCCGGCTTTAATTGAGACATAAATAAGGTTTGTTTGGCTTTGCCATAGGAGCAGCCAAGCCAGCCGAGCCATTCAGTCAGCCATCCAGTCAGCCATCCTGGGAATTGGGATTGAGGCTTTGCCGATACAACTCGTTCTGCATAATGGCCACGTTAAATTTTGCGCCATGTTAAAGGCCAAAGGGAAATAAAAATTTTTGGGCTTTCCCTAGCCGAGCGCCGGGGCCCGAGTCGATTAGGCTTGGCCATCCATTATCGCGCCTTCCACACCCCCCGCCCTCGGACTCTCTAGTCGGAGCCGTCGCGAAATCAAGCCGCCGCGAGCGAGGACCGGGGAAGCTTTGTCGGATGCCTCGTCGATTATTGCTAGTCCGAAGGGGATATGCCGGACTGGAGGATGCCGGAGAAGGCGTTGCATATGTGCGTAGGCGCCGGCGTGGCCTGGAGTCAGATGGAAAGGGGCGGCGAGATGATACAACTCAGGACCGGGAGTCTGCGTGTCCCCTTCTTATGGCCGCGATTCGTTCGGTTGGTACCGGAAGCAGCGGGAGTCCTGGCGACGTTTTTATGCCCTACGCAGTAAACCCATTGACGCTAGCGTCTAAATCTCATCATTCGCCGAGTACTGACCGACTCATTCGAAGTCCCGGTCGAGGTTTTGGCCCGACGGCGACGCGAGCCTGCGGCTGAACGCGAGACCGTTCCTTTTTATTTGAAATGCGCGTCCCCGCTTTTATCTGCATGGCTTTTATGGGATAGAGCTTCGGCTATCGTTTTAGCGGCTTCCAGCCACTTTATTCCCGCCCGAGGCTTTCGAATGGCCTTCGCATTTCGTCTTCCCGAGTGACAAATGCCGCGCGCCAGCCCGATTGCAAATTAACGGTCTAGCAAGTATAATTTAATAGTGTAGCTGCCAATGATCGAGGCAATAGTGGAGGGTGCGGCTAATGCAGAAATGTGTTAATATTCTTAAATATAGTGTGCCACGCCGGTGCCGACCGCCGTTTGCCAGCTTAATATAAAATCTCGGCATTCAATTTTCGACTTTTCACCCGGCTCATTACTCTGCGATTAATAAAGGTAGTCGATCGCTCTCAAATTAGAAAAATTTAATTAAAACGATCAGAATGCGGTGGCATCGATTAAAACAAGCTCCTATAAGGAAGTTCTCGGCAATAAGAGCCAGGGCAATTAACAAAATATTTTTCATCGCATTAAGTGCCGGCTTTACAATAAGTAATCCCCGAGCTTTAAGCGGAAACCGCGTTCGGGGTGTCGTATTTAATTAAACTTTGTTTTTCTCGATATCATTTTTCACCCTTATATATCGATCCTCCCATTTTCTCGTTTCCAGTCCGGAGCCGTGCCGAGCGGCACCCAGTTGGGGAAAAAAAAGGATTCGTCTATCTGAAATATTGAGCTCGAAAAGATCTTCGGGAAAAGCGCGAAAAAAGCTTCGAAGAGGGCGGGACGCATGTCGTATGTCATCCAGTTTAATCTTGCCTCTCATTTACTCGACTGCAAAACGACCGAACAAAGCCGAAACTTCCCCGCTACTCCCCTTCGGCATTAAGTCTCAATCCCTTGCCCCGTTCAGCCTTCAGCGGCCGCGACTATTTTACATTTACACCCGGCCATTGTTTAAAGCGCGATAAAAGAAGAGTCTCTGATTTACTTTAAGATCGCTCTTGATTTTCTTGAGACTAATGTTGTTTCGTAGGCTCAAAATTTTAATGCTTTTCAAATTATATTTGACTCTGCCTACATTAAAAAATATAAATATTTTAATCCTTTTCAAACGACATGTTACAAATAAAACAGTATTATCGATTTATTATAATTTATATTATTATTTCGAAACCTTTGCTTTGAAATGAATAAAAAAATTTATTCATACTCATGCTCGCAATAAATTATTTTCATAATAATTATTATACAATAATAATTATTTTATCGATCTATCAAGCAGTTCAAGTATTGATCATCCAAAATACAAGTTACATTGGACAGTAAAAACATAAGATTAATCCTATTTGCCGTTTGTTTTAGAGAGGAGTGAAAGGCGAGAACACTCCAGCTCGTTCTATACGTACCATGAATATTTAAAAAAGATTTTTAAAATATCTGCAGGCATACCAGATTTTTAATTCAACGTCTGCCCTGCTCAATTTCTGTTCAAACGGCATAAGGCATCTAAATTTACAATTTCTTACAACTGCGAATGCAGTTAGCGCTAAATATTGACCAATGCATATAGATATAGGGAAAGTAGTTCCGGAACAGAACTCGAAATCGGTGGTCCATAGCTGGGTAGAATTCTAATCTAGCTCTCTTACTTCCTCGCTAAGTTCCGCCTCTAAGTTCTAGAAGGCACTTGCTTACTCCGAGACAAGCACGAAGCACGAAGCTCCTCTTTTTCTCTCCCGCTCTATATATATATATATATATATATATCTTTCTCACTCGTGGTTTTTCACCCCCGCGGGAGCTTCTTCCGCTAATGAAACGTCGGTGAGCTACGGACGCCGCGTGCCTTCGTGTACTTGCTCGAAGAAAGCCAGAAAGGGAGGGAAAGAGACAAGAAGAGAGAGAGAGAGAGAGAGGGGGAGTTTCGTGTCAAAGGTATTCCATCCCTTTCGCATACGTATACAGTTATATAAATGCCCAGAGTATTATACGAACATGCCGCCAAGGGCAATTCTGAATATTATATTGGGTTTCCTTTCATTTGACTTCCCTCCGTGCTTTGGACTAATATGTGGGAGGGACGCGTCTGGCGCGTAAAACCATCATGAAGAACTGTGTAATATGTGCTCAAGTTTGTTCCTCTGTCTCGTTTCAACGGCCTGCGTACGTGGATACGGAAAGCATTAGTTACACGCAATGAGATTTATCGACATCTTCTCTCTTCTCTTATTTTTTTCTTACTGTCCTCTCGGTTGTAAATACACGCGTACGAACTGTTGCATTGTAAACGAAAATTTCGCATAACTTTTGCCGGAGCATAATTTGTTTCCCTTTTTTTGCAAATTTACGGCTTGAAAATTAACTAAGTCCTTATGCTTCTTAAATTTCACGACGACCAAAAGTAAGCAGGCGAACCGTTTTAACAATAAATAGCTGTGACACGAAGCAGACGCGATTCTTTCAATGCTGTTGAAATATTTTCAGGAAGTAACAGCTTTGGCTACAACTTAAATTGTTTCTACATTTTTACAGTTTTATAAATTTAAAATAACAGTAGTGTAATGCATGTGTATTCTATTACAGTGATTTAAGAATAAGTTATTTATTCAAATTAGCAAGAAAAAGATGTCGTAACAACTTGCCGAAATTAATGACGACATATATTATTACACTGTGACGCTATTTTTTAAAAACTTTGAAATTTAAAATTGCTATTCATATTTGACTGCTAAGTACAGGCGTACGTGCACGCACATTTTTCCTTTTGATTATTTGAAATGCAAAGTTAATCATAATCGAATAAAACTGCACAATTTCATTGGTTTTCGTGTGAAAACTTTTCTTTCCGTTAAAATAGTAAATTGTTGTACATAAATAACCATTATTTGCAATTGGCTAGAATATTGTTGTTAAAATCACTGGGGATAACGATCACGTGTAGCTTAGTTTATTTATAAACAGGCGTATAAACTCGTGCTAATAATGTTATCTTCAGGTGCAGCTTAATAAGTTCGATATAACTTTTCACCTTTCGGGCAAATCAAACTCGGTCTGAAAGTGCTGTCAACTAGTCGAATAGTTGGCAATATACGCGATACTTGCAATGGTACATGCCGTGCATTTCTTACCGGGCCGCCCCCGAAAATCAGAAGCTCGGAGTTGAAGTTGCCATTGCTCACTTAGTGCACGATCGAGTGCTGCGGTCGAGTCAGCTCTTAAGCGACTGCATTTTCATCGTTGCCTACCTTGCAAAATGTCAAATGGGCCGTATTGCATTATATGCACTCGGTAATTTATTGGACAGGTGGCCGAAGTAACCGCGCCACGGCACAAAGATACGTATCGATTTAGAAAAATGTAATTTTGCGATATTCCACCCAGCCCTCCGCCATCCCCCCCCCCGGCACTATCTCTCAATCTATCTATCTGTCTATCTATATGTCCATCTTTCTTTTGCATGATGCACACAATCGTGTGTGGTCTCTCCTGATGCCTCTTGGTCTTTGAATTTGCATTTTCCATTATCTTTAATAGTGTTCGAAGATGATTTATCATGATCGAAATCAATTATGTACTAGATGTGTCATACCCTGATATATACTTTTTGTACAGAATTTGTTTTTTCCTCTCATTAATAATACATTCTCGTTGATAAACGAGAACTGCTGCTCCGCATGTACAGTCAGATTTTATAAATTCTTTATAATGCAAATTTCGTACACCGGATAAAATATTTAAGCGTTTTTAAGGTAAATATAAACAGTGGAAGTCAAAATTATGATCTGAATACTTTGTAATTGGCTCTCGACAATGCAAGCGTCAGTTAAATAAGAACTTTTATTATTATCACATTAAACTTTCATACTTATTCTTTATTTAATATCGACAGTACGATATCCAGTTTTCACATATTTGCATAAATATTGAAATATTTATTTTTTATACAGATATATTTAATTTTATTAACAACAACACTATTAATTATAATGATTATTGTTTCTGCTTGTGAAGAATATTGTATCGTATAAATAATGACATTCTCGTATTATTTTATGTTAATAGAAAGTTATTATATGAATAGTAATATAATAAATTTGTATACAAATTAGAATTGGCAAAATTATAAATGAAAAATTAGAAAAAGATTGTTTACCGTAATTGAATGTTTTTTCAGATGGATTATTGTATTATATTTTACAGAATATCATAAAGTAGAAATTATTGTACACTTGGAATTATTTTTTTAATCATATTAATAGTTATAATTTATGTAGGTAAAACTAAGTGAAAATATTTCAGATTGTTGTTTCATAGGATACTTACGTACACATATGCCGTGCATAACAATGTGAAGCGTGAAGTCGATGCATTGAATAGAATATAACGATACATATTTTTGAATTTAAATTCATACTTTCTCTCAGTAATATGTATTAATATATGTACATATATTATTATTGTTTTTATTATTATTATTATTATTATTATTATTATTATTATTATTATTATTATTATTATTATTATTATTATTATTATTATTATTATCATCAAGAAAGAAATAATTATCCTTTTAATACACTGACTAATGTATACTTTCAGTTGTTAGATACGCAGAAAAACTGTGCGCATCTATTGTTAACCCTAAATCAGTATAAATTATTACGACATAAATTCTTAAGTAAGGATTTTCCCCCTAAGGTTATATAATACAATTAAATGTTGGATATGTACATGTGAAAGTCGCTAATAAATGAGAGCCTACGGAGAAGAAATCAGCAGTAAATTGTAGTTACTGGTCGAAAAGACTCTCCCATCGTACAGAGGACTGAACTATATCTTGGTTAGTTGATGCAGAGGGAAACTATGAACAGATAGACTTCGTAAAATGTGCAAACAAACAGGTGAAATATCCGTCCGGCAAATTACGCAAGTGCTTAGCTCATAGTAATGAATTTGCGTAACGGCAATTTAAGGCACACAGGGAAAGTGGCATTAACCATATCTTCATTAGAATGTCAGGGAGGAGGCTTTTCCCGGCTGGACGCGGGAATGACATTCGAATCCTTGGGGCTTTCCCTTTTACCTATCTTTAGTCGAGGATAAAAGTAATCTTACGATATGGCTTCTGGTAACTTTTCTCATTTCCGATCAACTTCAGAATTCACAGATTTTACCTCTCAAACTGACATTTCATCCCTCGGATGCAATTTCTTTTCGCATCTGCGAGAACTTTCTCATTTCAATGGCATAAAAAATGTTAAAAAGTAGTTTCCTGTATAGACTATTGCAGTGTAAAAATAAAAAAAAAGGCAAATTAGTACGTTAAATTCAATAGATCGAGTGCTCAATATTCGTATGCGGCCTTAATTATGTATTTGAATAATGAAAAGTTCGGGTAAATAATGCACAGCAGTCGTGGTTGTAAAGAAGAATGCGAAAATAGTCCAAGCTTTCTAAGCTGTCGCGTAATATTAAATCGAAGTCCGTTATTAGATGATAATCGTGGGAAATATCTTCGGCATTCGGAGTAAGCGTATGAAAATCGTAACGAAGCTCTATAATCGTAGGTGAGAGCCGAGAAGAGAAATGGCGCGAGCGCGTGGAAGAGCCAAGCCCCGGTGACAGGAGAGGCAGGCTCGGTCGCCATCCGAGTAGTCTCGCACTCCTCCAGGCTGACAAGAGGCGAAAGAGCGAACCCGTGGGCGCTTACGGGCTTCTCTCGAATCTGAGGGAGCAAGGCGAATAAAAGCGGCGCATCGATCCGGGCCTCGAGAATTAGCCGAGGCAGCCTCGACAGCGCGCCCGAGTCCGCAAAGTGCCCTCGCCGAGGGCTGAGGGGTGGAGGCAGGTGGAGCGCGACTCCGGGTGGCGCAGCGGTTGGGAGGAAAGGAGGAGCCCGAGGGGTGAAGCGCACAGAAGCGGATGTATGTCAGGCACGTAACTACGGGGATTGCCTCTTTTGTGCCGTAGAGACAATCGTGTCGGCGATGCCAAGGCTCCTCCGCCGCCTCGCCGTCACCAAAGTCCTCCAGGTCCTTCTTTGCTCTCCTTTACTCTGTCCGCCTCCTAGAGCGCCTACGCTCCAGCCCGAGGTGGAAGTACGCGGCCACGTCGACTCGGTGCGAACTCGGTGGCCGCTGCTTCTTATTCCGTCTCTTGCTCGCTCTATTAAGCCCAGATATTTCTCTCTTCGCCGCTCGCGGCTATTTTTCTATGGTGGTCCTGCCCTCGGGGCTCGGGCGACGGGGCGGTGACGGAGTTCCGGGGAGAGAGTGAAGTTCTTTGTGCGCCAACTTTTTCAAGATCCGGAAAAGCCATTCTCTTCATTTGGAGAAATCTTTATTAGAGTTTAATCCTTAGCTCGTGTTAAGAAACTTTTTTAAACTTTAGCCATCGCCATTACACTCTCGCGCACTCTTTATTAGCTTTGGATGGACTTTCAATAGTTTTTGAGTGATACTTCGAGCTACTTTCTCTTAAAAAGTTAGCCTTCCAATTAAAATTTTACCTTTTACATTTTCTACGAAGCTAAATTATTTTGAAAATGGAAAATACGGGATAATACAATCTAAGTACAACCCCTTATAATTTTTAACTGCTTAATACGTGGTATGCGTTTTTTAATAGAATAATAATTTATTCTTTAAAGCTTCTTAATATTTTCGTTTTTGTATTAAAATTATGAAAATTAATATATATTAATAATATACAGAGTAAATAATTTGAAAAGCAAAATATTATCGACTAAGAACAAAAAGTTTTAAAAAAAAATGGAATCGCAAGAACGATTACAACTGTGAGTATAAAAATAAAATATTTACTTTTAAAGGCCTAGCTCAATTATATCAATACAAAAATATTTATCAAAAGCATTAAAATTAGTCTCTTTAAAAACGAATATTATTCTATAAAAAAAGCTTTATCTTATAATGATAACAAAAGTCACACAAAACATGCTTTAAAAAATGATTGTGGGTTAAAATAAAACACGGCGTGAATATGATAAAACATTTAAATTAATTTCCACTCACGATTCACATGAGTTAAGCGAAAAGTAGATTTTTCTGGAATAATTGGTATGCTCTTGGTTAAAAGAGTTTTAAAAAGTCTATTTTAAAAACTATATAATATAAATGCTACATGTTTATAAGCGGACATTATGATAATTTATCGAGGAACGCTTTTAAAGATAAGAACGCTTTAAAGATTAAAGGTTATGTACGACTGTTGGTATCGCTTCAATTGTACGCTTGTACAATGGGTTCAAGAGTTACGCCAATCTTAAATGCAATATATAACATTAACATTAATGATACAAAAGAGTCTTACAATTTATTAACGTCAATTGTATTAATAAGGCTGTGACAACGTACTTTTCATATTTGCTGACGGCACATTAAATAACGCGTCGTTTATTCTTAAAAGTTAATACTTTCGTGAAGAGATGAATGGTTGGATAAGGAGGAGATTAGTAGGATTAGAGTTGCTCATGGCCATATGAGAAGAAGAAAAACCAAAAAAAAAAAAAACAAAAAAAAACTCAAATGTATTACCTAAAAAAGCAATCAATCTCCGGGAAGAGTAAAAAAGTAATAAGGACACTGCTAACTCGATGCTACTGGTGGAGCTGAAACGAGAAGGAGCGATAGCGAGAGCCCGAGGAATTCGTGAATCCAAACAACTCCGTTGATTAATGATCTGGGAGCTAAACTCTTCCGAGGAGCGAATATTCATAAATCGCGTGCCTCAACAAAGCAGAGAGAGAGAGAGAGAGAGAGAGAGAGAGAGCAGAGAGCAGAGAGCAGAGAGCAGCGAGTGATACGACGCCGGCGGTGGTGGTGGTGGTGGGGGGGGCAGCGGGGGAGAAGAGATCCCGAAAAGGGTTAGATAAAGTTCGAGAGTGGACTCGTGCGCGGGGCTTTCTGCCGCGTCCCATCAGTATTCAAAGTGTCTGAGATGGAGGAGACGGTCGAGGCTGCCGCTACCGGCACTTCCCAGCAGAAGAGGAACAAAAACGCTCCAGAGTAGGATGTTGCATTAATATTTATACGCGAAGGGGGAATAGGAGACAGGGGGAGAGAGAGATAGGATGACGGGAGGGGCCGAGGAGGCATTCGCTGCTCGCGAGGGGTTGAGACGAGGGAGCGAACGCCGGGGAAGGACAACGAGCCAATGTTCCGTGGAGGAGGGTCAAATGAAATGCAAATGTCTTAACGAGCCACTGAGGGACTGTCGGAGTGCCTTCGAGTCCCAGTCACGAGTCTACCTTTGTCTCATCAACGTCCTGGTGATAATGCGAATTTCAAAACTGATCCCCACCCCAACCCTCCCGACCGGCACCGACCGGAGCCAATTTCTTTGTTGTAATTTTGTATTTTACAGCCTCGTACGCTACCCAATTTATCATGCATTAAGTTAATTTTTTTTCTCTTTTCTTTTCTTTTTTTTTTTTTTTTTCTTTTAATTAAGCATGATAATTCAACTAAAGTACTTTTGAATGTAAATAACTCGAGCTCGGGCTGCATTTTTTATTTTCGCGAATTCAGTATATATGTGGTGAGGATTCTCGTTCTTTTTTTAATTTGCATTTAGTACAGACTGTATGAATATTATACACAATTAAAAGACCTTATAAATTTATTACTTAGGCAGGAACATTAAGAATAATTTCAGTTAGAATGATCTTTCACTTCGTATCGTGTTACTTTTTCTTTTTTTTCTTTTTTTTTCATAAGCAAACATAATAGTCTTTGAACGTTATTTTAATTCATGAATGTTTAATAAACGTGCTTGAAATAACAGTTTGATCGGTTCTTATGATAGAGCATTTATTAAGGAATAAATAAAATATTTATTACGTAATACTTCAATAATAAGGGTCTTAATTATAAACTAACGTTATAATGTATAACTAAAAATAAACAAAATCGTATATTCCTTGACACTTATAAATCAATCGTAAAGTTTTTATTTCATCGAAAAATTGTTTTTATTTTACGCAAAATGAACTCAGGTAAGAATACAAAGTAACGAAGAAAACTCTCGTTTTAGCAATAGGCACACAAGACCAAACAAACGTCAAACAAGTAGTAAAAGAGAGAACAAGTGAGAGAGAAGCTGACAGTAATCGTTACTTCTGTCGTAAACGTTAATTGGACGAGCCCTCCATAAAAATCCATAGCCTATAGAAAATTTTATGCATAAAAAGATTTCAAGAAGAGCAACAACGACAGCTAATTAGCCTGCGATTCTGTATCAGAAACGTAGATACAGGTATGTGACCTAATTTTATAGCGTCACAAAAACTAGCAACCAAACAATCGTTTCAAAAGCGTTTCGTACTTGGGCGTTACTTTGCAGATGAAGATGACGCCATACATGCAACTTTATATTTACAAGAACGTACACGCTCGGGTTTACTGCAGCATTAAACAGTTCGCGTGGTGATTGGATTTTGCGATTCCCTCTTCCTTTTGTTACTCCCACTCTCTCTCTCTCTCTCTCTCTCTCTCTCTCTCTATCTCTCTCTCTCCCTTGATAGTCCCTTTCCATTTGTTACTATAGTCGATTTTCGGTTGGCTGCCCAATCTATGGTGTAGCTGGAAGCCTTGGAGGGAGTCGCCGTACCCTCACAAATTCAAGTCCAACTGTACGGCTTTCATTATAAATCCACCCACCCTGACGGTATCTCTTCCTCCCTCTTGCCTTCCCTTCTGAATTCCCAAAGTCTCTCACTGCCTCTCCGAGCTGGCATGTATATGTCGACGAGAGAACCCCCTTGAACCCCTAAGTTTCAAGCTCCATTTTCCGCGATTCATTATATCGCTCCTAAGTTACCACCCCCTTACGGTTGGACGCTTTCGCTCCCGCTTCTTCTTCTCAGAATCTCTCACCTCTCTCCCTCTCTCTCTCTCTCTCTCTCTCTCTCTCTCTTTCTATCTTCCTCGCTCGCCATCTCCAACTCTTACTCTTCTCTTTACCCTCCACAAGATCTGCGAGAATAAAAAAACATTGTAAATGTGTTTTTCAATTTGGAAGTCTGCCAGGAACGTGGCCATTCCTCTCTCGACTTCACTCTCTCTCTCTCTCTCTCTCTCATTCCCTCTTTCTCTCTCGATATTCGCAACCCCCCTCCCCCCAGCAAATTCTTCTTGCTCGAGTTTTTATATACGCGTCTGCCTCTTTTAACTAAGCATCTGGATGAGTGCGAACAGAGAGAGCCTTTCTTCCTTTCCGCTGGCTTCACCCTTTATTCAACGAGGATAAATAGGAAAAAGCATATCTCCCGGTAAAAAAGAAGGCAATAACGGAATTAGCCGGGGAGTAGGCTGCATCCTAACGGTCTTAAGATCCTTATACAAGCCCTAAAATCCTAGAGTTCATTGCTTTTGCTTGGCCGGCTAAGGGCTGAAATCGGCTGCTTGTCTAAGCGCGATTAAAACTCTTCGCACATAGGAATTTGCGAACGACGCAATGGCGCGACCTCAAGGGTAGGCGACACTCGACGGGGAGGAAGCTTTTCAATTTTGTCGGCTGCCAATCGCAGCTACTGTTGAGCAAGGGCCACGCGCTACCGTAAAGCTGCTTAATATCTCCGACAGGGATGATTTAAGCTTTTTAAGGCGTCCTACATTTTCCACGCATCAAACTTATCGTCCTGATCGCTGGCCGATGGGGCCAAGGCGGGGGGGGGGGTAATGACGAGGGAGCCCGTGGAAGAAAAGCCCAGGATACGTACACGCGGCAGCGGGTCGCTGTAGGGCGAGGCGCGGCGGGCTGACGACGTGCCTGAATTCGAGCGCCGGATGCACGTAACGACGTCTTACGTACTCCATCGGAAGCTTATTTTTCTAAGCGCAATATTCCACGTTCCCGAGCCGCACCCGAACACGTGTTCCGACTTCCACTAATCTGTAACCGCGCCCTCCGCCCCTGCGCGGCGCCTATAGCCATTTAACCGAGGTCCCAGATGTCGGCCACTCGCACACTCGCGTGCAGCTCAACTTCGTACCTCGGCCGAGGCCGCGATGGGAAGTTCGCGCCCCAGGGATTTACGGCGACTCTTGATCAACCCGCGCGATAAATCCGGGCCAGGCGCCGAGTGGCTTATTACGGCTAAAGCTGAAGCTCTCGAGTACTTTTGAGCGACGACTAGCCAATTTAAAAGAACGGAGAACGCGAGCGCGAGGCGAATTATTCGGTAATCGCTTTCGTCGTTGAAATTGGCTCGGGGAGTCTGACCTTCTAATAACACCTGAACGAGCGTGAAATTTCGAAGCTTTTTATGGAGACGAACGAGCAATGGAATCTAAAATTGCCGCATTAATCGTGAATGTTTTTGAAGCTCGACAAATTAGGGCGATACTTACACTCATAGAGCATCATTTGAATTTTGGTTATTCGATAGCGATGAATCGTAAAACATTTCTCTAGCGTCAAATTATATAATATAAATTAATTTTACGCTCTCCTGAAATTACATCGCGTTATAAAAAATTTATTTTACAGCTTTAGGTTTTAAGTTTTTCCTGTTCTGATATAACATCAGGTTCAAATGTGTCGCACGTACGTATAATATTTCAAGAAGGCATAAATTTTCTCAAAATCTGCGAAGTTTGCTTGGATGGTTCACGGGCTCGTAGTAGAGCTTCACAGCTTAGCTACATACCGAAGCGGAGTACTGAAAAAGCAATCAAATATAGATGTCCAGTTCTTATCCTGCATGATCGCGATTTATGTTATTAGGAGTATCAAGTACGCGAAGCTGTTAATTGGATCCCCGCGTGCTCTTATCTAATGTGAAAGACAAGCGGAACGTGCGCCAAATCTTCGTCCTCGCTCCGTCTCCTTTCGCTCCTCCCCCCGCCCTCGGCCGCCCCACGACCGCCCATTTCACTCTCTCGCTTTGTCCCCATTTAACGAACCAATTTCCGTCGTCTTTTTCAGCCCTTGTACACCGCAGGTATAACGGGCCGAGTGTTCCGGGCGCACGTGAGCAGGAAAATGTCCTCTGGCGAGACTCTCTATCAGCGGAAGTGCGAGCGAGGCTTCGTGCCCAAAGGGCAGATCGTTTCATGCGGCTTACCCGGGAATGCTCGGAGGTACAAAGATGTCACGGGAATGGCCCCACTAAAACCGAATGGGCCGTTTGATTTCGCGTCCATATCTCCCTTACGAGAGATCTATGGGCTTGCGGTGGCCACACGGAAGCGCCCGGAGCCGTCGAGCGTCGCGACGCTCGGTCGCCTGGCGCTGCCACACATGGACGAGGCCGCCGCGGGCGAGGATCTCCGAGCTCCAGGCTCTGGGCGTGTAAAGGATAAACAATGCCTAGGGGGAGAAAAAGTGAGGGAGGGAGGCGAAAGTTATCTCACACCCGCATGTGTGCGGGAGGGTCGCTCCCAACTCTCATATGTATTATTTTCTTATCAGGCGTTTATCCCAATAATATTGCTCCAAGCCAGTCGTGGCTGGATGCCGTATGCATTATTAAGCACTGCCATTCCATTTTAAATGAACTTCTCTGTTTTTGAAGCCGGCCTCGCGAGTGCGTTTAATATATTAATTTACAAAGGAGCTTGTCATTCGTACACTTTTTGAGCGCCTAAACAAAACCATTTGTCCACTTACTGACATTAACGTTTATTGTGCAATCGCTCTGGATCTGTTTTTATTTTTCATTATTATAATCGGGATATTCCTGAGATACATTGTCTGCAAATTGTGCGATATATGTGCGTGTGTGTGTGCGTGTGTGTACAAACTTCGAAGCAATTACTTATGTGCTCCGAGTTTCTCGAGCAAAATGTAAGTTAGGTCTTGAACTGAAGAGGAAGACACGATACGAGGTCGGCTTAGCTTAGCACGAAGGGGTTTCCAGAGTAAAGTGGTATCCTAGTGGAGTAACGCAGTGTTTATCGGACCATATAGCGAATCCGGTATAGCCTATTACCAATTCGCCTGCTTACGTTGACGGCATCACACGTAATCCTCCCCTTTATTATTGGCTCAGACTCCATAACCGTAATTTGTTGACGTTGCGCTTTAACTGTTATTGGCTAACACAGAGTGCAACTTATAATTCTTAATAGGCCCTTTATATATTAAGGAACAATTATTAAGTAGCATTAATTGAGATATCAAATTTACAAAGTCTCAAGATGTCTGAGATGGTTCATCGTGGTTTTCTTATGTAGCTCGTAATTTTTCAAACGATACAAGAAATCGTAAAGTATGAAAGTTTTAATTTAATACTTGTTTTACGTAAAAAAATGCTTTATATAATTTCGTAATAAAGAAAAAACTACAAAAAATTTAAACTGTTTCATTTTTATATTCGTATAGATGTAAATTATAGCTTTGTGCAGCCATTATGCACAATATCTTTCTCTTAAATATTTCATACGTTAAACTCTTTTTAAAAATTTATTCAAAACATTTTAATGCGTTTTTTAGACAACAGATATTTACTTGAACCAATGAAATATGCTTGCATGTATATATCTTTATACATATATATATATATATATATATATATATATATATATTCAATTTGGAATTTATTCATACAAAATAAAAGAATATTAAAATGATAATTCTCCAAAATATATATAAATTCCGTTTATTGCTCTCTACGCGTTGAGATTATCTTCATTATTTCTTTGCTAAATCTATCCGTTTTTCGTTTTTACAGCATTATAAAAATTATTTAAATAGCATTTACTTTTGATTTGCATAATTAAAAATAGGATAATTTAGATATTTTACACGAAGAATAAATTGTATTTATTGCATGTAGTATCTTTATAGTATTATTTATCTGAGTAATGAATATTTATTAGTGTTGAATAATTATAATTATGCTTTATTTCTAAGCTTTAACTAAGCTTACGAATAAAAGCGAAAAGAATAATGTTAATTTAAAAACTTATATATATTATTTTAATTATAATAAAAGTATTTATCATAATGAAAGTTCTGTTTGCTTTGTGTGAAAAAACATTAAAAATAACCGTGTATTACTTAATTATAGTATTTTCAAATTTTTATTATATAATTGTTGTAATACAACACTTCTGAGTAGAAAATTTTAATAACTGGAATTTTTAAGAGCCAGTTAATGATTAATTAGAATATACGAGGCTTTATCCTAATAAAAAATAATACGTGAATATTTTTTCAAAATTTTGTGATGTGCATCGACACACAACTTCCACTTCCGTTTTACGAATTAACTCTTCATAAAAATCTTTCCGAAGATTCTTCAGTATTCAACATGTAGTTTGTATACATTTCTATTTTTAAAAATTCCTTTATATTTATAAGTTGTAAATTACGCAAAAGTTACGTAAACTTATTTTAAAAATGTAAACACTGGCACTTGTATGTAATTTATTATAATTTTTTATTTTTATCCTTATTTCATATACAGATACGGAATTGTACAAATTCGCTTACAGCTTGACGAATATCAATAATGGCATTTAAATTTATATTCTAATAATACAATCTTATTTTATTGGAAAGCATTTATTCTAGGTTTTAAAAAATTATTTTTATTTTAACGTTGTAGTAGTCTTAATAAAAAAGTGTACTTTTCATCGGAATATTTATTGCTTCCATCAAATTTAGATTTTATACGTAAGCTAGGACTCGAATTTGTATTTTAGTAACCTTTGAAATAACTTCTTTTTTTCATTTACATCAGAGAGTTTATAAATAATCTGACACATCAATACTATTTTCCACTCAATAAATTTCATTGAAGCTCTAGGATTTATCATTTTTTATTTATTAAATATGAATGAATATTTTATTACAGAAAAGTATGAGTTGCAGAAGTTATTATTAATGTTTTTTTTTAAACATGCTGTACATGTAATTTTATCAAATGGTTTTATACATAATTTCAAATATTTACGTTTATTTATTAAAGTCAATACTACTTAAATGATAAATTATTGTAACATTGTTATTTGTATTTTAATATTTTCTGTAAATACTTCAATGAGTACTTTTCAACTTGTATTATTTTACAATGTTATTTGATCCAGATTATTTAAGTTCACCGTTTCAATTTCCTGTTGTTCTTCACGCCATTTCCTAAATTTCTTGTTAAATCGTGGTTTATTTTCTCTTTTTCCTGAAATATAATGACTTTTGTATTCTCATTTATCGTTTTATTAATGACAGTCTACATTACTTCTGGTTCAATGCTATTTTCACAATCTCCTATTTCAGACAGTACTTAAAATCGATTAGAAATTTTAAGTTTACGTCGCATGGTCTCTATTACTTTCTTGCACTTTTAAATACTAATTATAGTTATGCAACTTTTATTAATATTGTTGTTGTTTATTAATGCCATTATTGGTATTCTTTAGTTTGTAGAACTCAAAATTTAATTATAAATTTAAACGTATCTTAAAAGATTGTATTCTTACAATTTGGATGCACTACTCTAGCAATCATTTTTTTAATATTTATTTAAATAGATACATAGTTAATGAATAGAATAATCAAAGTATTTTTATAGTAATAATGTTTTCAGGTGTATAATTGTTTACAAGTGCTTCCTCTTATTACCATTAAGAAATGAGGATTTACATTGCAGACAGTTTTACCCTCTCAATGATTCACTCAATTTTCTACTATTGTGACCACAAATATATGATCATACCATATGTGATTATACGCTCTATATTTTTCTAGGAACTAATATTGCTTAACACTAGTAGCGGTTTTTCAGCGCAACCAGGTATTATGAAAATAAAATGAAATAAAATGTTTTAAAATATCATAATAAAGCCCCTGTCACGAAGCCAACCCGAGCAATTAGTTTTATTATTTCATTGTGCATTAGGAAAAAAACGTACCTTATCTGGATTATTAACGGGTCCACCCTATCAGGGAATGCAGCCCGGTCGTGAGTTCGTCGAAGGGAAAATTCTCGTGATCTTTTGGTGTATATGACTCCCCGGATGCTCTTTTGAGCCAAGGTGGGTCCGGAACGCGTAACACGCATTTTTATCAAACGTTACGATCCTTGAAATGACCCGGATGAAAACCAATACCTTACCATCCCTGGAGAATTCGCTTTTTTATTTTACATACTTCTTCTTATTCTACTTTCCTCTTATTGCTTTCTTTGTATTTTCGGAATAAAATGTTTTCAGCTCGTTGGCTTTTACAAACCAATGTTTAATAACTTTCATGGCGCAGTCGTATTTTACTAAATAGGAAAATACAGCACTACTCATACTTACCAAACCTATGCTTTTATGCCTCAAATTCTGACGGATATAAAATCTGCGCCCGATTATTATAAACCTACGATTAAACTGTTTTTTTTTTCGAAAATATTTATATCAACAGTGGTTTTTTGATAACTAGTTAAGAAGGTCGTCAATTATATATTTTGCCAATTTATCCATTAAAAAACTCTTTTCAATTAATTCTGATAATTTTTAAATATAAAAATTTTATAAATCTTTAATGTGTTGTATTTATTTAACACCCCATTGACCTTTCATAGCTAATAACACACTAACTCTGGCTAATTAAGTTGGGGTCATTGTGATTGCTTGTATCTCGAAAAGGAATATAGATTAGCTTCTTATCTATACAATTGCACTTCAACTTACGTTAATGTAGAAGCTTACTACAATTTACCGGCACTACTTTCTTTCCCCTAACACATAAATCTCTATGCAAATATTAATTTTTAATTAAATTTGGTAGAGCTAGCTGTACATTTGTTTTAAACAATTAAAAGTACAATTCGATTAGTTTTACTATTTAAAGAAGTAATGCTGAGAGTGCTTTGTAATAGAATCTTTCTATAACGAGTACTTTTAGTATATTAACTTGATAAATAAAACGCGAGTAAAAATATAGCAGTGGCAAAGATGGTTAATTTTTGTTTTATAACATGGCGTATTAATACTATTTTTAATGGGCAAAGGAAAAAAAACTAATGTGCTTGGTGGTTATTTTCAAGAATAATATGCAAGATATTGAAGGAAGCCATCGGGTGGAAGGCTTTATCTATGCTGCGCCTGTACATACAATGATTTTGCCTACACAAATGAAACGACACTCCCCCCCCCCGCCACACTGTAAAGCCGTGCGCAAACGCCAGGATTTAAACTGAAGCGTGGAAAGCTTATACAAAGCTCCTAATTTATTGGATGAAAATCCTACCGGCATAAGCGTGCAAGTTCTCTATAGACGCAAAGTTACTCGCCAGGATTAACACTTTCCTATCTTCACTTCAATGCTCAACCATTTTAAGCAAGCTTTTGCAAACTTCCTTTTTTCATCGGTTCTTATATAAATATACGTGTATATACACGCGCGCGCACGCACGCACGCACGTACTCACCCGCGCACATATACAAGCATACACATACACACGCACGCACGCACATACACGCATATATATATATATATATATATATATATATATATGCATATAGTAAATCCCTATATTAGCATTTTCAATTAAAACATTATTTATACCTTTAAATACGTAATTACGTACCCCGTTTTTCTAATTTAAAAGGTTTCTTATCAAATAGTAACTTTGAATATTACAGTTTCTTAGTGCTCTCATCGCTTGACTGTTAATATCATAATATTTTTACTCAAGATTTTTATTATTGTAAGTTGTAATGTAAATTTACATTGCTATGGTACTTATTAGAATTATTATGACCCTTAAAGTATATAGTAGATATTCGTTTAAAAATTTTTTACACACACATTTTTGAGTGCTTCAATAAATCGAAGTTTCTTATTGAAATAAATCCTAGAAAAAACTTTCGACGTTCTATTTATGCTCTTTTACTAGAAGTACTGAGCGATCCTGCTATTATTATTCATAAAATTCATTTCGCCTTAATAACACTCTTCATTATATTCAAACTATCATCATAAAAGTGCCATTTTAATAAGTAAAAGAAACGACAAAAAATGTAACGGAGTTGTCTCACTTTTTATCGATAAGAACGTTATTGAAGAATTTGCTTTACACGTTCTCGGCATCAATGCATGTACTTTAGCCCCATATATTCAGCAACACGACCAAACGCGCGTGGAAAATAAACAAGATTTGTATGCCTTGCACTCCACACATACAATTATCGTTATAATCATATATTTCGTAAAAGCTTCTGCGCTCCCGCGAGTGAACCGAAGAAACTTTTTTACTCCGGGATTTGGAAAGTGAAGCGAGAGAATGCGAGGTTTTTCGTGAAATAATGCGAGAAAAGATGGCCTTGTGAAAAAAGGAGAAACGTTTGCTGTAGACGTTTTATTTTACTGGGCTATTGTACAAAACGAAAAAAGTGGAAAGAATTTTTCCAGCGCTATGAATTTTCCTTTCCTTCAAATATTTTATAACGTTTGATTTATTTTTATAGCAACCAGTAATAATTAACGATTCTGTCATCAATAATTATCTTTATACGATCTAGTTTAATTCTAGAATAAAGAACGAGATAATCATATAAAATGCTTAGAATTCAATCTCCACTTTTCAACCTGATTTAATAAGACTAGTAATGCTGAAGAAATATTTTGTTTCGCGAAAATTATATTAGCTATATATTTCTTTTTGCATAAGATAATCATTGTACAAGTATTTTTTTTTTGTATCTTAACACAAGCAACTTAATATTCTTACAATGTCTTTAAAAAATAAAGCCATCATTTCGAAATAAACAAAAATAATACTTAATGATACGAACATTTTTAAAGGTAAAAAATAGTATTTCGAAGCATCAAATACTTAAAATAGTGTCATACAACCTAAAGGACCATCAGTAGAATCATTTTTTATGTTATGTCCTGAATGCAGAATATAGCTTATAGGTTGGAATACTAGTTCAATACGAATGCTGTCGTAAAACCTGCAGTGCATCTATATTCAGTCCCATGCCTCCACAATATTTGTACTCGCCGATGCTTGACATTCGAATGCAAAGAACTTAAAAATCCATACGTTTATAATATTTTTAACACTATTGGAAATGGCAACCGAGCAATGCAATTTCTGTTTACGTTGACATCACTGATCATTGCAAACAATAGATCCGAAGAAATGCTAATCACTCGTACAACCAATTTGATACAAATAACGGCCTTTTATGAAACGAGTAAAAGTTTTTACGCATAGTATCACGTGGTGTACTTTAAATAATAAAAACATACGTAATAACCATAAAAGTATCTTAAAATAACGAAGTCTGCCAGTAAACCGACAAAAGAAGGTACTATTGTAAATATTCCTCATTTCTAAGATGAGATTTAAGATAAGCACGTTGATATCAATGCTGGTAGTGTTTCAGAGGAGGAAGAGGATCCCGTATTTCGAAGCCCGGTAAAAGCAAGGGACGCGACTGCAGGCTTAATTTTAATTCAATTAAGAGAATTGGCGGGCGGGCGATTCGAAGCAGGTTAAAAATTGTTGTGAAAAAGCCATCCCATCGATCCTCGAGATCGGACGCCGCTTAATTATAGTGCCGATTCCTCCGTCCATACTTTCCCGGCCGATCGAATTTCTTAATAGCGCAGCCCTTTGTCGCCCGCCACTCCACCTCTAACCCCTCAACCTTCTTCGAGCCCGTGGTTCTTTTCCCAAGAGCGACGGTCCGAGCCGCTCTCCCCGCCGCGGCCGCACCCGCACACCCGCACACCCACACGCACGCAGGCACGCCTGCCCCTGCCCCGGTCGTCGTCCAGCCGTCCCGCCAGGGCCCGGACTGGCGCCGTCGGCGGACGGCAGGGAGATGGCAGTCAGCGGGACTGGCTTTAATGGAGTTAACATTTCTGAAACTCGCAGTCTCCGAGCGTCCTCATTTCCCTTACAGGAGCCTCGCCCTCGGCCCTCCCCCAAGCCTACACGTACGGCTAGGTGAGCAAATGGAAGGCAGGAAGGAAGGAGCCGAGGCGAGAGCCGGAGTCAAAGCTCGAGCGCCGGGGGCAAAAAAGATAGTCGAGTACTGCCGCCGCTTCTGCTCCTGGCCGTTTGGTCTGGGGGGGGGGGTGCGCGCGGAGGGGTAATGGCAGTCTTGGAATTGCGTTATCAATCTCCGAAGCCCCCTGTGGCACCTCCTCTCGCTTTGCCGGTGCCACCATCCACCTCCCCGCTTGTCTCGCTTGCACGCGCCCGTGGCTCCATTTCATTCCACACCCCCTTGGCGAGCTTTGCTCTTTCGCCCCGTGGACCGGAAGCCGAGACCGCCCCCCGTTGCCGGAGAGAAGAAAACCCCCACGTCAAAAGCCCTGCCACCGGCGGCTTCCGACCCACGCTCTCTCTCTCTCTCTCTCTCTCTCTCTCTCTCTCTTATCCCTTTCACCTTCCCTCTCCACCTCCGTCCCCACTATTCTGGCAGCCACTGTAGCGTAACGCTCCATTCCAAGCGATGTATGCATACTATCTCGACTTTCCTATATCTCGCGCTTCTCGCCACTATGGCTTTTCCACTCTCTTTCTCCTCGCCGCCCCGCCTTATCCGCGTTCAGCCTGGATTTCAGGAGCGATCGCCGCTGCTTCCTACGCACGCATATCTCCGAGATTCGCTCGACGCTTCCGAATCGAGCCCCCGTTATTACATTTTATACTTAACGTAACCATGTGCTTCCCTCGCTGCGCGGTTCGGAAGTCTGCTCGAGAGGGGAGAGAAGGTTCCTTACGCGGCTCTCCGCGTCTGCTAAGTCCATATGAATGATGGAGGCACGGTAGAAGCGCAATTGAGGATCGAGCGGCGGTATTCGCCTCCCCCCTCCCGCCCATTATCCTTCCCTGCCTCATTTGCTGCACTCTCGGCGATTGCGACTCAATAAAATCAATTTCCATGACTCCTGAGAAGTCCGAGGCGCTCTTTATTGTTAGTGGGCGACGATTGGGATTATCAAAAGGACTTTAAGTGGTCAAGCAATTGTAAGTCAGACAACTTGCAAGACCTCGAGAAAAATGTATGCCCGAGTGCTTTCGGTAAGAAATATAAGTAGTTCTATCTTTCTCTCTCTCTCTCTCTCTCTCTCTCTCTTTCTCTCTATCTATCTCTTTCACTTTCATTTACCGAGATAATTGCCGATATATTGTACGATTAATACGTAAACTTCCGAAGACCTTCCCGTGTTGTTGGCTCAATCAACTTATCGAGCAACTTCGTTAAGGCCTGCGCGTTTAGGAAGATACTCGGCAATTGATAATCGCAATTTATAAGTCAATTACTAGCATGAAACGGGAAAATTTGTTTCAAAAATTGAAGTCAAGCAAAAAGTCAGTAATGTAATTTTCCAACGAAAAGTCAATGGTCTGCATTTGATAAGATTCACGGCTATTTTTACGAAAGGAAATTGTTTCGGAGCTTGTTTGCAAAAGCTTTGGCATGCCAGATGTTGGTAAGGAATTAAAAAATCCATATTAATCTCAAACTCAATGGAAACCTTTTCCGAGGCCGTCCTCGTTGATTCTCAGCGTTACGTCAAGTTCCCAATACAATTCAGTTTCAAAATATATTAAAATCAACATCACCGTCACGGCGATGAAGCTCATTCGAAATAAAGTCCGATGTGAGCGCCGGGAGGAAATGGGAAAAGAAGAAGAGGGCCTGAGTTGCCGGAGAAAGGCGACGGCGTCGACGGAGGGGCAGGAGGAGGGCGGATACGAGAGCCGGGAAGGTGTGCGCGGCCCCCGGGGCTCTCCCGGAGTCCTCGGCGTTGGCAAAAATGCCGTGAGCTCGCGGCATGAGCCAACGGGTTTCGGCGCGGCGGGAGGAAGCTCGGGGGAGGGGCGGAAGCGGCGGGTGCGCGGGGTGGACCGGGTGCCGGAGTCGATAGAGCGTATATCGGCTTCGGGGACCCAAAGGTTACCGAATCGTTCCGAGACTATCTTAATGGCTGGATAGATCGTTCGATGCTATGGCTCAGTCGTAAAGGCTATTGCCTCGACCTGCCCTCCGTCCCATCCCGGCTGTTTGGCCGCAGCTCGCTCGCGCCCCCCCCCCCACCTATGGCTCCGCAGGACTCTGCGCCGGCGACGGCAACAACCCTTCGAGACTCCGATACTCGAGAGTCTTCCTGCGGCTCGAAGGAACTTTACTCGGATAACACTTCATTCCCGCGAGCGGAATCCCCTACTCTTTCCCGCCTCGAGAGTGAGCTTTATCACTTGGATGTCTAATCAACTGCCTTATAAAACGAGGCTTAGAAGAGCTCTGCCTCGGCAGACACTCCTTGCGGATTTTAGGACAGTCTATTTGTTTTACAAGATGATTTATTACCCGTTGCCTTCCTTCCCTTCCTTTTTCTTTACACGGCCGAGGAACGAATGGTCGATTGACGACCTTGCACTTATTTTATTTAATAGCTCACTCGATGTTCCAGGGAGTTATAACAAATGATGGTAGTGCTCGTAGTTATAAATTAAGCGCACGAGCATTACTTCGATTAAGAATTACATTAAATAATTATTCCATTAAAAAGTTCGGAAAAATTTATTATCTTCGTACGCTTAAGATCTAAATTTATGTTTATTTGTAGAAACGACTTTTAAAACGGCCTTACCCGCGATACTACTCACTTATATAAACTACGTCTATATACACGACTTAACTTCTTTCAATTATAGTCATATGTGAAACGGTTATACAAATGTTTCGATAAATTTTACTTCGGCCATTAGTGATGTTCACGTTTCCTACGTTTTAAATTCACATGAAAGCATGTATTCAAACAATGAAACGTCAGAAGAATGTCGGATGAATATCGAAGGCAGGAGGGATTTTTCATTTTAGAAAAGAAGGTTCAAACAGGATAAAACATATAGACCCTTCTAGGAAAAAGGAAGAGCTATGATATTATAGCTCATTTGTGGGTAAAGTACAGTGGCTTTATGTCCGTTGAATTGCTACGAAACAAATTCATGAGACATCGTGTAACAAATGTTGGTGTTAAGGGAAACGAAATAAGCGAATGAAAGTTATGTCTATGCGTATACTACTCATTACGAGACTATTATTGCCATTTTTATTTACATTTGAAACGCTCGTTGACATTTTCTCTGGTTATAATTTATGCACAGCGTTACCATATTATTAATCATTTACACCTGGATAATTTTCGTACAAATTTTCAAAAACTTAAAACATATTTAGTACTATCCTAAAAAATGCTTTCTGAATTCAATAACTTGGAAAGCAATTTCTAAAAAATAAATAATACTTGTGTAATCAAATACGCAAATGGAATGAATATTTTTTATACAGAGAATCAAATAGTTCAAAGGAAAAAACGATTACATTTAAGAAGTCAGAACCTCATTTAGCAAAACAAGATTTGGATCAACTTTTGCCGAAAAAATTGCATTGAAATCTGTGATTAATTAAATAAACAAAAAAATTGTTAAAAAATAACCATGCTACTTAACATGTCGTACCCAACATATTAGTAATTTTCATGTTAAACATAAAAGAGTATTTAACTTTGTATAAGTCAGACTCATGTGCGACATTTATGCAAATGCATGCATAATTAATGTACCTAATGCAATGTAGTAACGTTGCAGAAGTAAAAACTCTTGAATAATGAGATAAGCAGTAGATATGTTGATATTAAAAAAAATATCGCAGTTATATAAGACTGTGCAAAAATTAAAAACAATAATATCTCTTTCTTGTAATGATATCAATGACAGCAAACAATGTTACAATTATTTTTATCAATAATTCAAGGGCAAAACAGTATTTTAAAATGACCAAAAAAATGTTTTTTTTTTAATAATATTTTACATTTAAGCTTAATATTCTATTAAGCCTTTCATTACTTATTTAATTTGAAAATTGAATAGATTTAATGGTGAATGTATTAATATTTTTAGAAATTTTAAAGATATTCTCTACCTTTACAAACAATAAAGATTATTTTGATACCTAATTTTCTAAAAGCTAATATGGTTCACGGAGTAATAATGATTAAATATTACGTACTAAAACAGAACATACTAAATATTTCAAAAAATTGTTTTTTATTCCTGTAGTATGCAAAGGCAATGAAGTTATTTTCAAAAAAGTATTCCAAAAGTTTGAATTCAAATGTAATTAATGTATCAAGTTTAACGTTTAACGTTATTTTATAGGAGTAATAGTATTATAAATATAATTTAGAGGGCGAGTCGATGCGAGTGTGGACATTTAAGAGAGAGGCACTGATGGTTCTGCGTTTGACTATTTCTTACAAATGATTACGATATTCGCGTATCATTTCCGTAAGGAATTATTCCGAAAAGAGCATCGTTTTTACATAAAAGTAACTGCATGATAAAAGAGTCAGAAAATCACCCCCCCGCCCCCGTGATGGAGGAATCCACCGAACGAGCAGAAAAGTCTCGCAAACGCTCGGCTGCTCTCAGTGCCGCGCAATAGTTCGGCGCTCATAACGGCGATGGGGATTATTGCGTAGCCAAGGCGCAGGGGAGGCGGAGTCTGGCCTAGAATGGGATCCTGGCCACAATCGCTCTCCGTCGGTCGCCGCGCCAGGAGTATCGGGAGTAATTAATGTCCTCTGTAGTAGCAGCGACAGTTAGGCGCAGCCGGAAACGGGAAGCGCGCGGCGTAACTTAATTAAGCCAACGAGGCGAAGCCGAATCGCGCGGCTCCCGGTATAGCCTCCTCAGCCGCAATGGCCCCAGCCCGCGAGGGTGCAGACGCGGGAATTGTACTCGTTAGCCCGGGGAGAGCTGCGAGGGCCTCCCCCAAGACACGCGGGCCTTGATAATGCCTGCACTCCTGGATTACGCGTCGTCTGCGTGTCCTCCTGTGGCTTCAGACCCGCGCGGCTGAAAGTACGAAGTTCTGCCCCGTAACATCGATGGCTTATGACGCTCGAGCTTCGCTTCGATTTTATAATTGTGACGCACAATATGTGAGCCGCCTTGTCTGAGATCCGACTTGGCCCATTTTCAATGTGGCTAAAAATAAAAGCGGAATCTCCGTCGCTGAAACGAGGTTCGGCTCAAAAGAAGTGCTTTTAAAACCTCCAAGATTTTAAAAATTATAGTTTATTAAAGGCGCTAAGGCTCGGATATCGTGTTTGTTCGTTATACCAACCTGATGAGACATTCACTCTGAATGCAATGAGGGGCAAACTTTTGTATAGAACTTGTCGATACGGTTTCCTCTAATGCTCTCCACTCGATAATGTGACAACTCAGAAGGAATTCTTCGTATTTTTAACTATTTGAAATATTATTATTGCTGTTATTATTGTTATTATTATATATAGCTACTTTTCAACAAAAATTGCCTCCGATCGATACTTACATGATAATATTGTAGATATGCAACATCATCGATTTAAGAAGATTTTATAAATAATCTTAGCATTTGAAGATAAAATAATTGGGTAAAATTTTTTTCAAGATTAAATTTATATTCTCTTTAAGATTTTCTATGTAACTAATATAAAGAATTTGTTCAAAAATCTTTGAATCGGAGTTTTGATTTGGTTCATTTTGATTAAAATTGTTATTTTGCAAATAAGTAATCATAATCGAAGATTGTTTAGACGGCACAAATATTCAATGATCGAGACCGTAATATTCGTAGTTGTATTGAGTAGTAATCCTATTTCTTAGAAAATATGTAATTTCGAATTCATTCGATATATTCTTGAGTCGAGGATACGATGATAAAGATATAATAGGGAATGAAATGTAAAACCGGCTTTTCGAAACGGCGAATAATTGTAAATTTCAACATAAATAGAATTTGAAATGTCGGGGATAGCGAGCGAAGTATATTTTTCCGTAGTCCGCATTAATATCGATACGAAAAACATCTCTCCTTTCATATAAAATGTACCGCTCTATGTATTTCAAGCAGTTGTTAAGCAAACAAGTAATACTTCTTTTTATCTGAGTCGAGTGTGCGGGAAATGTGGAAATATTCGCGTATGCAAGGTCGTTGTCTCTATTGCGATCGTGGGGTGTGTGAACTCTTAGCATACAAGCAGTATTACGCACGCGCCATTGGTCGATCAGTGAAGGAACTATGGTAAAATATAAGAATAGGGAGTGAGCTATACATGTTTGCACGTGCGTGCGCTTGCGTGGGTGCGGATGTGGGTGTAAAGAGAGTGTGCGAGAGAGAGAGAAAGTGTGATAATTTAGGGGATTTAATGCTGATGCATTAATAACATTGAATTCAAATTCAAAATATCTCTTTTGACATATTTTTTTAACGAGTTTTAAATTAAATACTAAATTGTTGAAAATATAAATACAAAATCAATATCACGAAAAGAATTGAAAAATTAGTGATTTTATACGAAAATCGTCTACGTTACGTTACAACTAAAATTAACTATATTAATATTACAATAGAATAAGAAAGTTGTGATATTTGTTATTGTCCAAAGCATGGAACATTTTTTCTTCGTGGAATTTTCTTCATAATATTTGGCCTATCGTTGATAAATTACAATAATGGAATATTACAAAAAACTTTACTCTAATTAAGAGTTAGATAATTTTTTATATTTTAAAATAATCTAACCATATCTCAAATAAGAATTAACCTGGATATTTATTATCATGACACTTTTAAACATACATTAAATGATTTACAATCGTTTCCAATTTGCTTTTACAATATGTCTAAAAATCAAATAGCTGAATTGCCGTAAATTAATAGTAAATGTAAACTTCAGCATTAGAAAATAGATTGAATAGTATAGATGATTTTCTATTTTCATAGAGATGATTTATAGATGAAACACGATGTTGGTAACAACAGATAAATCGTGAAAATCATGTGAGTCAGAGGAAAAAAAACAAAACTTGCGCAACCATCATTGTGCATAATTGCCTGATTAAAAGTAACGACAAAAACATAAATGCAATTTATGATCAATCATGATACGTACCAGCCACTCGTACTTAGTTAATACATATATATGCAATCCTTTTTGCTTTATGTTCACTTTCTCTCTCTCTCTCTCTCTCTCTCTCAATTTCACACATGTACATTTTTGCTTTTTTGCAACAGACAATTTTTTAGTCGATTTCCTTCTTCTCTTCTTCGACATAAGATTCATGTAATTCAGAAAGGTGTCAACAGCAATCGTTTTTACGAGATACTTATTAATTATTACTGTGTTTTTACGATGACATAAAAGCGCAGCAACGAGCGTTTAAGTGTCGAAAGTGCCCAAAATAGTGGAGACTGAAGGAGATAGAGGGACAGAGAAGTGAAAGGAAAGAGAAAGAGAAGGACGCACGCCCATATATATATATATATATATATATATATAACCGAAACAAACCATTAGTAGGAGAAGGAGAAGGTGGCTCGGGAGGAGAGACAAAGGTGCCTCGGTAGGTGGGGACTTTTGAAACGCGTTACCGACGCTTCCCTTCAAGTCCCTGTACGTAAATATTCTATCGAGCAATTCGAATGCCAACGAATGGCTCGCGATGATGTACTCTAAGGAGTATTGCAGAAAAATGAAAAAAGGCAAGCAGCCAAGAATTTCGCGAATAAAGCCAAGGGAGAACTGCTCGTTTGCAGCTCCTGCAGCGCTCCAGTATATTTGGTTGCGGAATTTCAGGGGTCCTCATTATTTATTGATATTTTCCCGTACGCACAGTCACATAAATGAACCTTACGCATAAAAGTTTAATTTCGATTTTCGAACAAATATCCAGCCATTCATTGCATCCTTTGCATTGATCTTTTAATAATTGAGTCACTTAACAGTAATACATTGCAAAAAAGCAATAATTTGTAATTTTACTTTTTCCCCTATAGTAAACGAATTTATTATGAATCCGGATATATAAATTGTAACGTGAAAATACAATAGCTAATACTCGGGGCTATCCGGAGTGCTGAAAAAGAAAGCACTTACCGCACTCATATGAATATTTCGGAAGTAAAAATTCATGAAACCATCATTTCATCAAAGCTAAGCTCGTACGGGCAATAATTCCTAGACAAACTGCACAGAAAAACAATAAAATCCGCCCGCAGATAGAAATAACGATAAGTATTCTGACTGAAAAGTGTCGGATAGAAGAACAATCGCATTCGGCAAGCCGCTCCTTCGTCCCTTAGCCACCAAAGCCAAGAATTCCATAATGTCTCGACGTGGCGTATCGAGAAGAGCCGATCGTTCGACCGCAGCGTCGGGACGCTTTCATTAACGGAAGTACGCGAGGAGAGAATAAAGCTCCATCGGCTAGGGATAATAGTGTCTCTAAGAGGGGGTGGAGGCGAAAACTTCTTATTCTCTCCTTCTTTCTAAACACATATATACATCATCCTCGCATAATGGACTTGAATGATGAAAGCATTGCGACGAGGAGGAGGAGGGTCGGCGATCACCCAATCCATGGCTGCATTCAGCGCGAGGCGCGGGCTCGAGGTGTCGCATATCTCGGATATTCGTGGTGCGCCCTCGAGTCAACACTGGACGAACGAAAGCAGGGATCGGGGATGATTTTTCCAGGGACAAATTCACTCCCCCCCCCCCATTAAGCACCTCCTTTTCATTTCTTTTTCCTGGCCGGTCTGTGGCCTCCTTTTCCGCGTTCCCTTCCATCTCTCTTCCTCCCCTCGCACTCCCTGTCTCTCAGAAGCAAATCCGGCAGTTTTAATATGCACCCTCTCGGTAATTTTCCGCGCCGCATTCCTCGCGAGGCTGCAACGGTACCACCACCGGCTGTTCCGCGATATGCCGGTCTTAACGCCCCGAGAATCCCTTGGCTCGTCCTACCCCCGCGCGGCCCAAACTTTTTTTCTTTCGTCGCGGCGCTACACTCCTCTGCCTTCGCGCCCTCACTCGTCCCTTCGTCTTTTTTTTCCTTTTGTTTTCATCATCGTCTCCTCTCTTCGGCTTTGTGCTAACGAAAGGGGCCGCGTCGCCTTTATTTTTTACAGCCCTATTTAAAGCAATTTCTGATTTCCCTTAATTCATTACAACGTCATTCCGAGCAGCCGCGTAATGCTCGCGGAGGAATGGCTGGCACTTTTCATCAGTTAAATTTCCGCCATCCTTGCGCCGTGTTCGGAATCTCGAAATGCCGTACGCGAGCTGCGTCTGCGAGGAGTAGACCGACGAGGGCGAGCATTAAGCAAAGTCGAGGGATGAGATCGGGATCGTCTTAGGCGGCGGCGGCGGCGGCGGAGGGGAAGGGGGGAGGGGGGGGAAGGGGGCACGAACACGAAAATGGCCTTGGATATTAAAAACATCAAAAATGTTTTCCTCGCTGCCGACTGTTTCTCTTCTGGAGTACACAGTTGTAAGCTGAATAAAAACTCAAGTTGGGGCTTATTCGAGCTCTATGTTGCTAAATTGCGTACGATAATGATCGCAAACCAAATGATTATTATCCGTGTAATTAAATTGACATGAAACTTTATCCGGCCATTTAATTAATCGCAAATACAGTAAAAAACGAGATCTTTATGCGAATGAAGCCATCTGATATGATAATTACTTGTTATTCCAGCTTCTACGTTTCGTTTCAATTGCATTTATCTTATAGATCGATCGATAATTTTAAACAATATTTGTCTTCCTACAGAAGCCGCGGTCGAGGCACTTATTTTATAACACTGGTGAATCTCCACTAACTGCACTGCCAAAAGAAAACCCAAAGTGTGTAAAAACTGTCGGAAAAGGACTGCGATTGTTCATCGGCAAAGAAATGTGTATTATTCCGTGCTAGGCATATTTCGTCACCGGGCTCACAATAATCGCCCGTACAGCATTGCGTTAATGCAGCTTCGGGAATAACCATTGAGATCCTAACCACATATAAACACGCGATATGGGCCATACATACATGACCGCGATACACAAAGAAAAGCATTGAGTCAGTTTAACGCGTACGCGTGCTATCGATGCGAGGCTGTTGAGAATGAAAGTAACCCTCGTTGCGTCCGAGCACTCGAGAGCAAACATTCTACTCGGGAAATTGAACCAGATTTGAGTTATGGAATGGCATGTACATCCTCTACTGCTTGCTGGCTCTTTCTCTATTCTCCTCTCTCGCGCGCACTGTAATTTTTGGGTAAAATCGACCCTCGCTCTATCAACCGAGCGTGACCCTCGACCCGCGGCTCCTTCTTTTCCCAACTGGCTCTTATGCACAATACATTCATCGCCATCACAGAAATGAAGGGAAGGAAAGCTTGTAAATTAAAAGGATTCACTAGAGAGAGAGAGAGAGAGTGAAATAATAAGTTGGGGGAGGGGGAGCTGGAAAAAATTGATCTGCGAGGAGAGAGAGAAAGGAAGAAAGACAGTGAAAATCATACAAGGGCTGGTCTACCTTCAGCCTCTAAATGAAAACTAAGCGCCACTCAATTCCGTCAATCTAATTTATAATTAATAAAAACTGACAATAATGTCCTACGGGTCATCTACATGATACTTTCTGGTCGGGTACGGTGTTTTTTGAGTTATACCTATACTACGTCTTGATTTGATATAAATTTTTATTTTTATTGCTTCGCTTATTGGCTTCATTGTCGACATTTTAATTTAAGAAAATTCGACGTAAATATTCGTGCTTGTAAATTAACGATTTCTAAATTATTTACACTATTCGTACAACACCGAATATTGGTATCTATATTACTCGGTATCTACGGATTTTCTCACTAAAATTTCTTAAGATATTTAGCATAGTTATAATATCTTATAATTTGGATTTGCTATAGTTTATTATAAATACAAGTAATATTAAAAGCCTAAAAGATGAATTTTTTTATTTAGACGAGTTATATAGGTTTGTCCATGGAGTCGTAACGATAAATAATTTTATTGCATTTTTTAAGACTTGCATGCATCGATTGAATGTGTAATCCATTTCGTTAGGAAAACGCACGAAGCTCCTGTGACATCATAGAAAATCGGCGATACAATTATAAACATAAATGCTAATGAATGAGAAACTGAAAGAATCATCTTGAGTTAATAATTAAAGGCCACAATCTAGAGATAAAACAATTTCCAGTGCAATATTTGCCGAGTAGTGCCACGAGTGCCCTGCGAAGAGTCAATTAAGATATTCAAGGTAAATTAAAAAATTTTTTCGATTTATGGAAAGGGTTTGTCTCGATCTCTTAATATTATTTAAAGCTAAATTATTATAGATGCACGCATTATGTTTAATTGTGAAGTAAACGGGTTGGATTCACAGTAAGATAGGGAAAAAAAAATAAAGAAGAAATTAAGATCTGAAAACCCCTGGTACGAATATTTATAGCTCAACACACTTTATATCGACTTTCATGTGTGGCATTTCGCATTAAGAGCGGCCATTGGAGTCGATAAAAGTGAGTTTTATTTAGTGTAAATTACTAAAATTCAGCATAAATTTTTGCATAATTACGTTATAAAGAACATCGACACGACAAGTTAATCTTACCCATTCCCACGTTCACCTATAATGTCAGCCGGCTTCTCCTCGTGTACAAAAAACGAAAAATTAAGGGATAAGCCTGCATGAGAGACGATGCCATAAGTTGAACATTCATAGCTAATCAACTGCCGTCCCTTTCATCCCTGAAACAACTTTTCTAGCCGCGATAAATTTTGACCACTGAGGCAATTACTCCAGGCGCGAGGACTTAAATGCTTTTCCCATTTATACCTCCCCTCCTCCCTCCCTTGCGCACTCCGCCCATCGGAGAGTCGCCGCATCGATCCCCTCCCGGTCCTCCCCCCGGCCGGGACGAGTCCACGGGCACAGTTTGCGCTCTCGTGACATTATCGCGACGCGCGCGCGAATGAGAGAACGAGGGAGAGAGGGAGAGAGGGAGAGAGAGAGGGAGGGAGAGAGAGCCGAGAGGAGACGAGAAAAAGTGGCGTAAGATAGACGACTCGATAAATAAACTTTCCCCCTCCCCCTCCCCCTCCCAACTACTCCCTCCCGACGATCACTCTATCTCAATCGGACATTTATTTTTCGGCTTTCTTCGTCCGAAGAGCCAATGCAGCGGGGTGGGGGCGACTGTTTACCGGCTCGGCGGATTTGGAGATGGGGAGAGGGGAAGGTAAGAGCCGGGACTCCTGGGGTGGTCTCGCGCTCCTTTTTCAGGGCCCTCGCGACGCCACTGAGGAGCGGCTCCACCCTCCGTGACGCGCGTCCAGGAGGCAAAGCTGCCTGCAGGGATGAAAGACTAGAGAGAGAGAGAGAGAGAGAGAGAGTTTATTCCCGAAGAAAGTTTATTCGTCCTCGAGTCGAATCAGACGGGGACGTTCAAAGTGCTGGGGCCACTTTGCCGCACTCGGGCTTGTTTGTCATGGTTGCGAAAATGAAAAATCTCCTCCTCCTTATGATGTCTTCGTTCACTCGCAGATTGATGTCCTCGTATTTTTCTCCATGCTGCGAGGCCTTTTTGCTTTTTATTTTTTTCTTCTGTTCTCCCTTTCTCCCCGTGCTTCTTCATCCTCTTCGTCTTCTTCTTCCTTTAACCCCCTCCACACACAAACACACACCACACCACCACCACCACCACCAGCCCCCTCCCCCCAACTTTAAATTTTGATTTCTTAATCGACGAATTACTGAATTGGAAATATTTATTGCGCGCCGCCGCCACCGAGTAGAAGCACTTTTTTCAATATTATTGTCCCTACGCTGGGAATCCCGGGAAGAATCTTCCACGAATTATAACCCAGAATAAATAAATTACCGTAACATCATCATTATATCTTGACTATTGAGCAAGAGTATTTTAAATTATTACAAAAATGTGTTAAATAAATACTGGACGTTATTATTCTCAATATCGTTATATTCGGAATCAAAAGGACGCTGGATGCATGAATTATATTGTATCAATCTATTCTATGATTGAAATTTCAAGTCGAACCTATAATACTTTTTAACGATCTTACCATTTTAATCATTCATTTATATGTTTCTATTGATGACAGGCTTAGCAACGATTTGCCTTTTGAATTTTATTTCTTACAAATATCATAAACAATTTCATTGACCTAAAATAAAACGTACCTATTGAACATGTCTACGAAGGTTGATTATACTTCAAAGCATAAGAAATAGAAAATTGATCGGGTTTTTTTAGTATAAATATATTATTAATGATTTCCTATTTTAATTAAATACATTTTTTTTATTTTATATTAACATTATATTTACAATATTTATTAAAATAATCTAAAAAAAACTTTTACAATTTTAAGTTCATTTACGAAAGTCCTTCATTTTATTATATTATTTTGGATTCATTCTCAGTATTTGTAATAACATAATATTTATACATATAAAAAAAAGACTCAGTTTTTTAACTCAATTTATTTAGGATAAAACTTTTTAAAAAATTCAAAATATTAAAAATGAAAGCAGCGACTTACCCGCGTAATATGCCAACATTTTACACATAACAAGCTTTTTTCAATTTTTGATAAATTCAGCAGTCTTAGTGCTATAATATATAATTATATATTTAAAATATTGTTTATTATTATTATATATATAAATATATATGTATATATAAATACATTATATGTATAGTTTATATGTATCTTATATTTAATTCAAAAACTGAATTTATTGATGATATTATTTCCAATATTGAGTATTTTAATTACATTATTTCTATTATCTTTAATAGTTAGTCATTATGTAATTCATTTTAAATTCTATATTTATAATAAAGTATAACTTTTATAAGATAATAGGTAAAATAGTTTATTTGACACTTTTATTCTTGGTGGGAAAGAAATTTTTGTTTAAATATAATATTGTTTTGAAAAAAATATTTGGTTCTATATAAAAGTTAAGAAATACATCTTGTCTAATTATAAAGCTTTCTTCATTTTGTGATTAAGGGTTAAAAAATGTTCAAATATTAATATATATTTAAGAATACTTATTTTAATGCTACATGCTATGAACTACATAGCTTATGAACTACAGCTTAATGTTAATGTTTAAGAAATAGAAATTGAATGGTAATAAGTATAAAAGTAAATAAATAAATTCAAAACATTATGTAAGAGAGTAATTGAAATTAAAATTAAAACTCTTTTACTCATACAACAACTTAATGTACAAATAAAAAATTCTTATTACAATAATTCGACTAGATTGCGCTTTAATTTAGTGGAAAAAATTTACTGAAAAACCATAAATAATTTTAAATATATTTAGCAAAAAAAAAAATACTAAAAAAAACACTCGTATTTGTATTTACTTGAAAATGCGGGTAACCTTTAAGAAAAATAAACGTATTCGGAAGAGAAATATTTTAATTGTGTTTTGTGTGTCTAGAAGAGATGACGATAAAGGCGCGTCCGTAGTTACATACTGAATTTTAATGCTAAAAAATAAAACACTTGATATCTTATTATGGTTGCATGCTGGAAGTGGCCATTTCTTCTTTTATTTGAAATAGCAATAAATTTGATTCATCTATTTATCTTCGGGTCTCTTCTTTTTTTTCGCTCCCTCGTCGTATTTATCTGGTTAGCCTATCTCATTTCTTTCTCGAGCGATCTCTCCACCCCCTTCGACCTCCTCCTTCACCGCCAACTCGTGTATATTCGTATGTGTCACGCAAAGAGCGCATCTTAATCTAGACGACGCCTAAATTCGTATCCGAGGCTCTACTAATCTCATCATTTCCAAAGGCCTTTCCCTCTGCCCTTTCTCCCTCCCCCTGTATCGCACTTTTCTTCCTTGCTCTCCGATTCCACTTATTCTCCGCGTGCATATTTCCTTTTACTTCAGTGCACCGAAGGTCCGAGAGGTCCTTAAGCCCCGATTGGTTTACGTGTCTCAGAATCTCCTTATTCTCGCATGAATATCGCCATCGTATATTTATCGGCGGCCAGCGACTGCACCGCCGCTCATACATCAACGAAAAGAACAGCTTTTACGTAGCGCGGGAAAGATGGAGAGATGAGAGAGACGTCGGGAGAGAGAGAGAGAGAGAGAGAGAGAGAGAGAGAAATAGAGAAAGAGACAAAGATCTTAATGGCCTCGGTTTTTTACGGCTATTGCCGATCAAGAGACTTCTTCCCTTACCAGAGGTATGAAACGATCGTAGAAGCTGTCGAGTTGGCATTTTTTACGGGCTCAAACTTTCTGGCGTTCCGACACAACGTTTGGATTTTTAACATTTAGACGCTGCAACCACATAATAGTGTATTGATGACTGTCGTATTCCCGGGCAGGGACTACAGCCTTGCGTCTCTATCGAAAAGACTTTAAAGCCCGATAAAGATTTTACAGTCGGCGAGATTAGTTAGGCCCTTATCAGTGACGATTGTAAGTTATTGATTCTTAAAGAGAGGTTCATTGAAGAAAATAGCAAGTATATCCTGATTGATTTTCTCGGTATTTATGTTTTCGTAATATACCTTAGGCATTACATTGCGACATTAATTTTATAGCTTAGGCTTTCTATCATACCGAATTTATTTGAAATTATATCTTTTTAAATAAGCTATTATAAACGTCATAGCTATAATAACGTCTTAAGTTATCCAAAAAATGTTCATTTTCTACGAAAATTATTATTTTTTCTAAACATCAAATCACTAATTAAGTCACAAAGATAAACAAGCCCTAAAGAGAATTATTGCTATGAACGAAAACGCTGATTTGAAGCAATAACTATATGAATGAAGACTCGTTTAATTCTTGCTTCCATATCTACTAATGCAAATATATGTAGCATATTTTTAACTATTATAATTCTCTTTTACATACATTAATACGCTATAATAAAAGCATTTTATTAGTTTTATTTTATGAGTAACTAAAGTTACAATATTAACATAATAAAGATTTCTTATTTTTATGAGTAAATTTTATAATAATAATAATAATAATATTGTCCTTTTTACCCTTGATATGGTGGAGTATTAAAGATAACAAACAAGGAATAAATAAAAAACGACTTAAAAAAAAAATGTATTTAGAGAAAGTATTATAAGAACAAAAATCATTTTTATTGACATAATATCTTATGTATTTTTTTATTAATACTCTTGCAATTCCTAATAAATGAATTACATTGACTTATGTATATTAATACGTATATGTTTCGAAAATATGTCTGAATACTTGGAAGGCATTACAAATATTTCAATGGGTATTATTTTCTGAAAACAAAGGCTTGTATTCATTAAATTAAAGTACTCAAATAAGTTAAAAAATTCTAAAATAAAAGAGTTTTAGTTAAAATTTTCCCCAGTTTAATTATTATTACTCTTTTCTCTTTTAAATTAGAAAACTAAGACTTAATGTGTCAGAATAAATATTGGAGGAGATTAGAGCCAAAATCACTTTAAGTTTTAACGAGGTTCCCTTCGTGCAATGTCGGTGACATTATCAAATAATTGAGACGTGTAATTCATTCCTATATCTCTTTCATCTCAAGATTCTTCTTGTACTCTTTACTTTGGTTATAAGTTTTTCACGCCTATCTGCGGATTTGTCTCTTGCTCTCTCACGCTCTCTGCCTCCTCTTGCACTTAGTTTTCTTAAAATATGCAATATACGTATACATACATATACATAAATATATTTTTTCATTTATATATATATATATATATATATATATATATGCACCTATATGTATGCATTTAAAAGATTAAGTAAAAACATATATATTAACAGATTTTCAATGTTTATTAAAGATGGAGGGCAAAATCGACATCTACAATGCTCAATTAAAAAACACCCACTCGAGGGCAATTCATACACCATAAAGGTTTTCTTCCAGCTGGAAGGCGAAGGCCTATCGCATAATAATAATAATTCTTGTTGGCGCTCTCGGAGAGTAGAATCGATGGGGCAATTTCAGAAAGGGTTTGGTGGGTAGAAAATCGAGGCGCATTGCACGGTTTTAAGTCGAGGGCTAGATGAAAGAGCGCTATCGCCTTCGTATTTTGCTGCGAAAATTTTGCAGTTTCCCACACGGACTTACGTACACAGAAAGAGATACGCTCGCGCGCCTCTTCCAAGCGTAGAATGAAAGTACTATCTCGGTCTCGCTCGCAAGAGTCGAGAACAGGAGGAGGAGGAGGAGGAGGAGGAGTGAGGAGAAGCAGAACAAGATGAAGATGAAGAAGAAGAAGAAGGAGAAGGAGAAGAAGGAGAAGGAGATGAAGGAGATGAAGGAGAAGAGAGGAAGAGGAAGAGAAAGATGACGATGACGATGACGATGATGATGATGATGATGAAGAAGAAGAAGAAGCGACAGACTCGATCTCCTTTCTTGCGAGCCAGACGAAATAAAGAACCACCCGCGTAATGCGCTCGTACATCTCGCGGAAAGATTAAACAGTTAATAAGAATAAGAGTCTCGTAGAAGAGGGTGGGCTCGGCTCTGGAGAGGGAGGGAGGGAGGGGGTGAGAGGCATCTCCTCTCCTTTATATTCCGCGAAAGTGCAAAGGCGAGGAGAGCTCTGCGTAGGTATGCCGAGGCCACGGGCGGCGGCGGGTCGCGGGGTGCGAAGGGGAAGAAAACCAAGGGGGACCCTCGCCTTTCTTGGGCGCTTCTTTCGCGCGAGACTGGATTCTCCGCGCGAGCTTGCGAGCGGCGAGCGGGCGAGGAGGTCGCTCGAGGGTGCGAGGGGGTGCCGAGGTGGCGCACAGGGGGCGGCGGCGGCGGCGGAGGTGGCGGGGCCGGGGGGGGGGGAGGGAGACAGAGAGAGATTTCCCTGGGTAGTTGGAGGGAAATGGCGGCCATCTTTCCCGCGGGCTCTCCTCGAGAACCAATCGCCTCTCTCCCCGAGACATTAAGGCGGCAACTTCGGCTGAAGAATTGCCGCTACCACGTTAGACACATTTTTCTTACTTTTCCTTTATTCCTCCTTTACTCTCCCGGGCGGCGCAGCGCCGCATGCTGGACCCCGCGGCGCTCCTCTATCCTTTCTCCCTTTCTCTCGCTTTCTTCCTCGCTCTCTCCCCGCTCCCTCCGCTCTGGCCACCCGCCTCCGCCTCTCGGTCGCCAGACCTAGACCGACCTCGCCCAGCCGTCGCACTCCCGAGGAGAGCCTTTCTTTCCTCCGCGCCGCGCCAGCTTCGAAAAGAAAAGAAAAGAAAGAAAGGACGGACCGAAGGGAAGCGGAGCGGCCCCCGCCCCGCCGCCTAAAAGAGCGCCAGGACCGCGAGCGGGGCATTCATCCCTCTAGCGCGTGTGCGTACGCTTTTCGCGCTTCCCGCTGTCCGCCCTCCTCGGCCCGAACCCCCGATTTCGGTATCGCAGGCGCGCCTCCATTGTCCGGCAGGCCCTCGGGGCTCGCGGCTTGGGCCTCGAGCGAGGGGCAGCCACGCGCCCGTTCGCCGCCCGCGTGCCGCCTGGGACGCAGCCGGGGCACGTCCCGACCCTGGAGGCCGGCCTCCTCCTCGGCCTCCGCTCGAGCCCCCGGCCCTAGGCCCCTACCTCGGGTGAGCGGCAGGTGGCTGACCCGAGTGGTAGCGAGCCCCGGCCTGGGACGAGGCTCCAGCCGGCGATCGCCGGGCTTGGATACCGGGAACGCGAAGCTTGGTGAAGGAGGAGGAGGAGGAGGAGGACCGAGGTGGAAAATCCAAGAAAAAATGGGCGAGCGTACGGTCCGGGAAAGCCTGCAAATGGCGTTCGTGGAACGAGAAGAGAAAGTCGGGCGTGCGAGGGAATCCGATGCAGGAGTTACTGCGAGGCGCTGGTGAGAAACGAAAACGCCCGTTTAAAATCGGATAAATGCCGGCCCCACTTCGTGCGAAATAACTTTACCGCGATCAATAATGAGAAAGCATTATATTTTACCGATTTCTTTCGGGCTCTGTTATAGCGACATCGAAGCGAAATAACGTATGATGTCGTTCTCCATTCAATGTTTCCAAAGCGCGCGACGAAGCGGCAACCTATACAAAAAAACTATATAATCTACACGAATAGCGTATAAAGTATCTAAAAAATGTTGAAATAATAAAATTTAATCGATAAATCTCGAACATAATTTTCAATTATTAGCTTCCTTTATCCCAAACCTTTTGCTGATCAAATTACTTATGTGTCCGATAAAATATTATTACAAGTTCGCCCAAGGATAGAATTTTTAATTCCGCGCGCGCGCTCTAGAGGAAAAAGGACATTAATTTAAAAAAAAAAAAAACTATAATCATCATCAGCCGATGTTACTGTATAAGGCTTTGTATGACTTTATTTAAATTATAAAATGATGCGTTTGATAAGAAAGTTGAAGAAACGAACGATGACAGGAGCGATCGAGACTTGGAGCGTAAAACTTGCGTAATTCTAAACATTTTCAGCAAGTCTTAGATCAAAGTATCGGGATTTTATTCTAATGACGAGCCATAATATGGGAGAAGTTAAGGGCTGCTCGAGTGGCCGGGATTATGAAGTATCGGGAGGTATTAGGAATCGAGGAGAAGCCGAAGCACGAGTAATGTGGAATGCGCGTGCGATAAAGAAACGCTCGTGCATAGGATTCATCAAGGATGGTAGGAATGGCGCTGGATAAAAAGTTTAGTATCGAAGTTAAATGTGCCGGGCTTAAGTGCACCAATTACAATAAAAATGATGCCCATCTAAAACCGCGGCATAAAAATTATACCATCTATAAACTTTCGAGTTACACGGCTATGAAACAACTTGAATAACACTAAGAAAGATCTATAGCTCGTAGAAGTAGAAAGGCGAGCAAAATAAAGGATCGAGGCTCGAGTGAAGAAACGGCCGTGTCTAAGTTGCGATGATGAGCCAAACACTCAGGGGAGCGCCGGCCGCGTCTGTCTTTGCTCGGTAATAATAAGGTGAGGCTCAGGTAGCCGCGAGGGAGCGAGAGAGTCATCAAGAATAGGCGAAAGAGTGTCTGCGCGGGCCTGGGAGAATAAAGAGCCTCGGGCGATTTACGGGCTCGCAGGGTCTACTTCCGCGCTATCGTCCTCCTATCGTCGCCGTTTCTCGGTCGCCGGTCTCGCGCTCCCGTTCATTTCGGGTTCCTGTGGGAAACGGCAAATCGAGCCAGACAATGGCCGCGCATAACTCCTCGCCGAGACTAATGCGGCTCGTATTATTATTATGCTTGTAGGTACGTGTAAATAAGAGTGGCTCGAGGGGTAGCCGGCATTGTGGGACCGGTCCGCGGTCCTCGGCCAGGACTCAGGATCGAAGAGCGCGCGATTAAGTGGTAGCGCTTGAGGACTTTGTCGATCTCTCTCTCTCCCTCTCTCTCTCTCTGCCAATGGAGTAAGTGGAGTTCGCGCTTTTGGGGACGGCGCGCGTGTGTGCGTGCACGAGCTCGCACGGACCCCATGAGCGAGAAAGTGTGCCGTGGCAAGGTGAAAGAGAAGCGGAGAAATGGTGCATTCTTTTCGAGGAGAGAAAGATGTCCTCCATGATGGATACGACTCTCATGGCATCTGCGGCCGAAAGAAGTCTCGCTTCCTTTTTTCCTTCTTCTTTCTCTTCATGGGTCGGCCGAGATGCTAAATGGCGTCGTCATTCATGGCAGTTTCTTTGACGACAAAAACCGACGAATGCTTGTTGGGCTAGACAACTCTCTCTCTCTATCTCTTTCTCTCTCTCTCTCTCTCTCTCTCTCTCTCTATTTCTTGTCGCTAAAATGGAAGTCAAATGAAATCACGGTGAAGAAACGGCCCACATTTTGACGCGTAATGGCTTATCTCGATTCTCCTTTAGTAGAAATATTTTTTCTTTATTACTCATTGCCACTATAGAGCCTATTTTCTACGTTGTTGCTTTATGCGCTCCAAACAATTTACGCTACCTAATAAATCGCTTCTTCGAAAGAAATATACTTTTATAAACTCGATTCACGAAAACTTTGAAACAAACGTACATTGATATATCAATGACTGTAGTAATTGTTGTAATATAATAAGCTGTTTGATATTTTCTTCGATTAACGACAATTTTAATAGTTCTTTGTTACCTATAATTATACTACATTTGCTATTCTTTTAGATGAATATTTTTTCAAACATCGTAAAAACAACGGAACTTTTTTTTTAGATTGAAACATAAAAAAAAAAATTTCGCAAAGTAATATTGAAAGTATAATTACATTTATTCAAGTTTACCCTATCAAGAAACATTACTGTTATCCAAGCAGAAAATCTATCCGAATTAAGTAACGCTTCTGATTTCCATAGTAATAGTGTAATAACTGGTGAGCTCTGAATAAGTTTTCACCATTTATTTTAAATATTACACAAAGTTTCAATTTTTGTATGATCTTATTTAAAATTAAGGGTGTAAGAGCAGCAGCTTTATTAAGAAATTAAATCTACTATATAAAAGTATAAAGCCACCGTGGAGATTTGATATTTCATTATTAATTATAAGATAAGCTTGCTTAATTACTTAGTTAACTGCACATGAAAATAATTACTATTAATCACATGCTAATAATAAAGTAATAAAGTACGAAATAAACCGCGGTATTTAATTAATATTGATTATTTTGCTACAAATACTAGGGTATTGTAGGCGATGCGGCATTTAAAAAAAAAAGGAAAGAAAATAAAGATAATAAAAGAAGTAACGATCTCTTAATAGAAGAAGTAAAATACTGTTAAATATCGGGCGTTAAATGGTAATCAGGAGAGTTGTGGTAAACTTAAACGGCCATGAATTGAGTTACTGTAAAGAGATTCTTCAACGAGCAGTGCTTTTTTTTTTGTAGTATTTTTTTCAACAAAATAAATCTTCGGTTAGTGGACAATGCTTAGATTTTTATAGAGATATATTTCATTCGTGCGCCATAGCGATACTCCTATTTTGACTGGCATTCATTGTAAGTGGCACATAAAACACGTAAAGGTTAAGTGGAGGCAGTGGTTCGTAAGTGGCTCATAGTAAGGCGATGAAATCACGTTTTAATGCGCATAACACCCAGGAGATTTACCAAATAAACGCATAAAGTCGACACCTCGAAGCCGCGGCTGCAGCCGAGGAATAGGCCTTAAAACAAGAGGGGCATACCTAGAAACGTGAGCGCGGATACCTGAATCCGAGCGAGCGACCCTAATGATGCCTTCCCTCCTCTGTTTTTTCGCGTTCGCCAATCTCGAGCCGTCCTCCGACTCGATTCGCAAGTGCGCGGCTCCTCGGCGGCTCTCATTGTATCTTATTGCGCCGTACGCGCAGACAATGATACGAAGGCGACGCCGCGCGTCGCTTTTATGTCTTTTATGGCATGTTTCATCGCCGCTTCACGAGCTATTTCCAATTCATGAACGACCTCGGGCTCTCGGCCGATCCTCACGGACGCTTCCTGCGACACGGGGAACTAGTAGTCCTCCGCTTACGTATGTAAGTGACTCTGCCGTCGCCTGAATTATGATTATAATGCGCGGCTCTACGCCACACCGCTGCTCCTACTCGTTCACAATTTTTACGGCGCTCTCCTCTCTATCTCTCTCTCAAGCACACATACACACGCACCTACACGCACACTTGCACTTACAATATTAGCCTCGCCTACCCCGTCCTGTCTCGGCGCTGGGAAATGGTGACGGGGCTGCGAGGGAGGAGCAGGGGGCGGGGAGGGAACAGAGACGCTTTCGAAAGTCGTCATGGGTTTTAATTGGATGCCGATCGCCGCACACGTAGACGACAAGGAATTCTGTCAGCATGGAACCGGTCGGACACGAGCGGGGAATTTTTCTCTATCTGATTTAAGAGTTATCTCTCTCGCTCTCTCTCTCTCTCCTCACTCACTCACTTTATCTGCTTCCCTGTCTCTGACTCCGACATTTTGTAAAAATACCATTCCAGTCACGTGCTTTATATCGAATACTCCAGCGCACATCTTCCAACATAAACGTTTGTCTATGGCCACTTCGACTAATTTCAGGATAATTCTATCAGAATTAAAACTTATCATAACTGCTTAAGCCACGACTACTGATATCTGCAGTAAAAGTAAGCATTTTACCAAAATAACTTTGCACTTTTCTAAAAATTCGCTGCTATTCGGAACAGCGTCAATCGGCGCGCAATTTTGTCATTTTTATTTCCAATTTTACGAGATTTTATCATCGAATGAAGGCTTCATTGCAGCAGCGATATACGAGCTGCTAAAATAGGTCTTCATCGTAGCCACAATTAAAAACAAAGGACCCAATGCTACTCGCTACGATTATTCCTGATCCAATGAAGATTAATGATTAAATCTAATTTTCAAGAACCGGTGTAAAAATAATTATACAAGCAATAAAATCGAAGACTAATAATTCGTAAAAAGTCGGTAAAAGTGAGAGGTCGATAATCATATTATTGATGATAGAAGAGTATGTATATAATTTAAAGACCCTGTGCCATAACCTTTGAGTTTAGGGTAATTTAGATTTATGAAGATGATCCACTCTTATTTGAGGCAATAAAGGAGACCATCGAAAGCGGTTGAGTAAATGTCAAGCCTTTTAAAGATGCTTAAGGTATGCTTAAGGGGTTGGTATTCCGCGAAAAGGGGGTAGAGAGGAAAAGTGCGACTGGTTAATGGAAACCGTAGCTAAATAAGAGGGACAGAGAAAGGGAAGGGAGGAGGGAGCGCAAGGGCGAGCGAGAGACGAGAGCGAGAAGGGAGACCAGAGGCGTACTCGCCGCCCTGGTAGCAGCAGCAGCAGTAGCAGCAGCAGCAGCAGCTTCCGACAAAGTCGTCAAAGACTTTTACGATCGAGTAACGGGATTTAAAGTGACGATGATGCAACCTCAAGGTGCTCACTTTATCCTTCACGGCCTCGTAAATGTAACCGATGTCATTGTCAGATACGCTTGAATCTACCTGTTTTTTTACTTTCGCTTCTTCTCGACTTCTCTCACTCCCCTTCGCTATTCCCCTTATTATGCCCTTCTAAAACCAGGCAATAGACGATCACCAACGTTTCGCCTCCTTTCAATTTGCAAGACCAAACATTACCTTGCAGCACGTATGCTTATGTATATCGTCAAATTTAGCTATGAAACGAGGGGCAAGTACGACAGTTGCTGAAATGTTAAAATTGCTCTTTAGGACTCGTTAGTATACAATATTAATGAGTATCATTTTACTGCAAAGTATTTCTTGTCTTTCGATCTTTCTATACATAAGGACAATTGATCAGCTGATAAATAAAAACTGAGAAATTCGGTACATTGTAATCGTGAACATTATGCAGCATAGTGTTTTTTTCATCGACTACGGTGACGCACTCTTGTACAAAAGTTTGGAACTAACAATACAAGTCAACGCTGCGATGGTAAGGTTCTTGACATCTTTTATTTATCTTATGGGCTGACTTTAACTTTCTTGGGGAAATAATTATTTTTTCACAATAAGACAATCGCTTATTGATTTTTGTCTCAACTGCTTACTTCCAAATTTTAATTTACGCCCAAGGCTATTAACCGAATGTACTTGTTGTAGGTTAAATAATAATCTATAAACATTTATTGGCAGTTGCTAAATGAACATTTATATTTAGTACGATTTTTTATTAAAATGAAGTAATTTTTTCTCATACAACTATAATTTTCCTGAATTATAAATTGCATTCATAAATACGTATATTTTATTTATTGTTTTTAAAATATTATGCTCATACACAATATTCTGATGCCATACAATAAGTAATATATGTGACTAATTAAAATAATATAAAAATAGAAAATGGTGTTCCTAATATTAGTTTTAGGCAATATTTCTAATATTTGCATAAAAACTTTCTTCATATTTATTTATATTATTAATTTTTCTTCTTTTGCTTGTATTTCGCTATCAGGGAAAGGCGATTCCCTCTTGGTCACAATGTATCTGAAATTAAAAGTCCTAATAAAAACACGAAATTCCTACTTAATATGCGTGATAATATATATATGAGTGTGTAAATATATAAGATACTGAACGTAATTTAAAACGACAAAAAAGTTTAACATTTTTATTAATTTCACGACTTTAATTGAAGTAAAACTAACTCGTAGGAGTGTGTAGATATAAAAATAAACATCCTAATCCTAATGCTTAGAAAAGCCGTATGTTCGCCATTGGTAACGTGAAATAGGAGTTACGACAAAGAGGTTATCGATTTAGTGGGTACATTTTCAATTTCAGTAGTAACAGGCTGCCGAAGGCCCGTCTAAAGAACAAGAGAGAGAGAGAGAGAGAGAGAGAGAGCGTATAATACAATCGGAAAACATCGGCATCGTAGCTAGAAGGGAGAAGTCGGGGCCAGCCGGAACTCGTGGTGTCGTCTCTGGACCTAACAGCCAAATAAGAATAAGAAATAGGAACGTTGGGTGGGTGGGGGAGCGGCGACGGTGGCACCATCTGCTGGGTTTAATGGGAAGCCGCGTGGAGAAGAGCCGGCGGGCGCTCGTACACCGGGTAAGGGAGTCGAGTCGCTCAGCAGTCGCTAATCCGCGGGATTACGGGCGGGCGGGAGGAGCCTCCTCGGGCTCGAGGCTCCCTAATTCTTGAGGTGGACGACAGATGGCCCGGAGGAATCTCCGGCAGCGGCTCCCTCGCGGTCCCCGTCCCCGAGCGGGAGCGGGAATACCTTCGCGGCTGCCTGGATTTACGAGGGAATTAAAGCCGACGATCATTGTTATTATGTGGGGGCGGCGCTGGGGCGGAGGGGGCCGCAAGGCTGGACCCGCATATACATAAACATGCGCGTAGCCATGGGAGGAGGAGGAGGAGAGCCTGGCGGGAGAAGGTAACAGATAATAAATTCGGCCGTAAAACAGTTGAACTAGTGGCCGCGTTTTGTAGGGCTGGTTTAGTGCCGAGTCGCGTGCAACGGCGCTCGTTAAAAGAGGCCGTAAACCGTGAAGGAGGAGGCTGCCGAGCCGGAGAGAAGAAGGAGAGTCCCCGCGAGATGACGGCAACCACGTGCGCGCCCGGGAGCCGCCGGGAGTTCCTTCGGGGGGGTTGCGCTGGCTCGGTGCTTCCCACCGGTCGGCCGGGAGGACACTGGCAGCCGGCATGGGGGAGGAAAACTGCAGGGGCAGGACTCGAAGCAATTAGTGGCCAAACTAGTTTTATCCGTCGACGCTCGTTGGGCTCGAGGGGCGGGAGGGAAGCCTCCCAATTAGTTTACGGCTCGGGCTGGGAGATCCGGACCGAGGTGCCATTGTTTACATTTGGGAAGGTGCGCGATGTCGTTGATTGGCGGGGGGGGGGGCTCAGCATCGCGTCGCCCTACCGAGGAACGAGAAAACGCGACCCTCGACGAGGTTTATTATCGCTCTTGGCCCCCCGCCCCCCGCACAGCCCTTGGCTTTTGGCTGTCGGGGGCACGAGGCCGCGCGACGACTCCGGGTTTAACGGACGCGCGAGCCCCTGAAATTCCCGACAGGGATTTAACGGCCGAGGAGACGGAGACTCGGCTCGATCGTCGTTGTAAAAGTTTCTACTTGTCTCTGCGAACGATAATTGCTGTTGTTACCATCGAAGCGCCGGGGCCTCGATCTAGTTTAAGAGGCAACCGTAAGAGTGGATTAGGTGCCACTTCCCGCCGGTCCTCGGCAGCGCGTGCACGGCCACAGGGAGCAACAACACTCGTCCTCGTCCTTCCCCCAGCAGTCGTTTTTTCCCTCCTTGTGCATGTACCGGCGAGGGCTCGTAAACACCTGAGAGCCCACGGGATTATTAATTGCCGCGTTGTCACCGCGTGTCATCCCGTGGGCCGGCGAGTCTAACGAGGGACTCGCAGCGAGCCTAGAGAGCCAAGGTCGAGTATTATTCCGAAGGATTAATCGGTAGAGGAGTTTAGCGAGACCCGCAATAAGACGGTCTCCCCTCGGGGAAAATGAAAAAAAAAAAAAGAAAAAGAAAGGGGACGCGCTCGAAAGGTTGGCGCGGTCCCCCTTTCATTGGCCCCGGGCTCGGGCATCACCGCGGAAAAATCCAAACGCGTGTGCACATGTGCGCACGTGTAGTACGGTCGCGGCCTCCGCGGCGGAGGCACTCGTCCGAGTCCTTTGGCCTCCTCCTCCTCCTCCGCCCGCCCCCCCCCCTGGGGCAGCGGCCCCGAGAGGCTCCGCTCTACCCGCGTACGCCCACGCCAGCGGCAGATCGACGTCAGCGTCAGCGCCAACTATTTGCACCTCTCGATTCGATTGGCCAAATATAGATTTACTGCAGGCGTCAAGTGCGCGCACGTCTGGTATCAGAGGCGCACGTTGGCGTGCGGCGGTCGCCGCGACGCAGCCACTCGTAGATCCGCCGTCGGGTAATTAAATATCGCCGCCGGCGGAAGGGACGCAACTGCGCGCTCCTCCTTTAGACGCACCTATGCGGCATTGAGTGACCGAGAGAGAGAGAGAGAGAGAGAGAGAGAGAGAGAGAGAGCGAGAGAGGGAGCGCCGGCGAGAAGTTGTCGGCGGGTTGGCGGGGGGGGGGGAGCGGAGCGGAGCGGAAGGAGGGAATCGGAAGGTGCGCGTGGGTGGCGACCGACGGTGTGCGAGGGCGCGGGTCGGCGCGAAGGAGCGGGGCGGAGGGAGGGAGGCCAGTTAGAGGCTCGTTTGATTAGCGCAGTGCGGCTAGTATTTCAGCCAATCATGAGATCGTAATGGCCTCCGCGGCTCGCAGCCCCAGGCGTTCGGGTGGCCGCCGCTAGATGCCCTCAGAGCGCCCCCTCGTAAATCCTCGGGGATTCCCGCCCATCGCATGGCTCGGGAGGCGGTGCTTGCGGACTCGGGCGCCTGACGTCACTTGAACCGATCGAGGCCCGGCTCGGCCCCCGCCCCCGCCGCCAACGCCGCGTCTGCTGCGCCGCCAGCCATCCAGCCAGACCGTCTCGTTCCCCTCAGCGCCCCGCGGGGCGACGGCCGCGGGGGCGAGGAGGACGCCATCCATCCCCGTCCAGCTATCGGACGAACGCAGGCCCGAATTCCACTTTGAGCCCGCGCTGGCTCCCCTTCGGCCGTGGCTCTCGTTCTTGCGCTCCGCCGTCGGATTAGCGCCTTCTTGCTCTATTCTCGCGGGCTACCTACACCCGCTTTTCCCCTTTTGAATTTCTGCCTTTCCCGTATCTCACTCGCAGACGCGCGCGCTCTCTCGCTCTCTCTCGCTCTTACGCCCGCACATACACACACACACACGAGCATTTTTCCCCGCCTCGACTCTTACGCTTGTGAGACTTCCCCACGCGTCTTCTTTCCTTTTCATTTTCCTCGCACGTATGATACTGCACCTATCATTCATCATTGATCATTCTCACTCTTTTTATCTCGCATACGATGAACATGTACACACATATATATATATATATATATATCTCATCTTGTCATCGTTCCCCCTCCTGTTTTACATTCTCACTCGTGCTCGCTGCTGCTCCTCCAATGCTTGCCAAAGTTGCGAAAATTCTCTCTCTGTTTCTCCCCTTCTGTCTCTCTCTCTCTCTCTCTCTCTCTCCCTCGCTCGTTCCGTAATTCTTGTCTCTTCCACGCAGAGTCGCGAAAAATTCTGCCGACGCACATAACTCCTACGCAAAATGAAAGAAGAGACGGCAACGGTCGAGGGATTGGCTCCCAAAGTTTTGGGCGCTCTTCCGAATGTCTACCCCAACTATCCGTCGAGGCTGCCCGTGTGCGCACTCGTGGCCCAGGCCCTCGACACCGTCGGCCGACCTCGTCATCGGCCTCGTCAGCCGAACGCTAATTTTCAGGCGCCTCCAATGCCTGGAAGTAGAAGGAGAGACGATGGCCTGCGACCTCCACCGCGGCAGCCGCTTCTAAAGATGTTAAACTAATTTAAGCTACATTTGTACACATAATGGAGCCTTTGTTTATTGCTTGTTCAAACGCTCTGGATTAAATATAAAAGGTTGGAGAGTCAGGGAAAGTAGCTAGACGGTGTGGCGCTCGCACTTCTCAGGACCCTCGCTCCCTCTAATGTTTCTATTTGCCGATAACTCTCGCTATCTCGTTCTCTCTTTTGATTTCCTCGACGTCTCTCCAACGTCTCGCCCCCTCCCGCCACGGCCCATTTGAACACTGCAACTCACTCGCTCCACGGCTGCGAGGTGCACCGAGCAATTTTATACCGGTAATTATTAAGGCCTTGCATTATGCGCCAAGTTTACAATATGCCCTTACCGATGAAAATAACGCCATACCTGTTTAAGCTCACTATACACAAATTTCATTTTACTGGCTAAGAATGTCGAAGCATTGCAAAACACTTTAATTATAATTAAATATAAACAACTTCAAAGGTACAAGAATTATCGAGCATAGAAATCATTAATAAAAAAAACATTAATAATTCTACTACACCTTTAATAGCTGATGTGACAAAAATAAATTTCATTTATGATTTTTGCGTAACAAATATTACCAAATTCATTTATGGTTATTAAAAAATCCAAATAAAGCCCATTCGCTTCAAGTTGCCTATTAATAATGATTGACGACAATACCTCATCCGCATGAAAAAAGATTTAACCAATCTAATTTTTTTTTTTTTCTCGAGAAGAATGACTTTATTCGCCCAACATTTCTCCCGTGCAGCACCAACGTAAAGGTATCTTTATTATATTTATATATATATATTCAAGAGCACAAGCTTTAACTACGTCTGTACTAATTTTCACCATTATATCCTAAGGTTGTCATTTTTAATGCCAATTTCGCATTATGTAAAATATCTTTTCGATCACTTGTTTTCAACTTACATTTTTATGCAGCGTCATTGCTTATTTCTTTATTTTCTCATACTAGTAAGAAGGAGAGAGAACGAGGAAACTTTTATGACACTATTTAGATGCTTAGATTTAGTAGACTATTTATAATATGTTTTTTGGGACACAGAAGTAGCCGCTCGAATGAATAGTGTTGAACAAAAAAATGAGAAAGGTATCGTTTGTAATATCTTAATGTGGTTGCGAGGAGTTCCGCAGAGAAATACTGAGAGATAACTGATATAATAATTATTCAACTTTATAATTGCATGCGAAAAGCATTTTACAGAAAGTAATTTAGATAATGCAGATGAATTTACACAAGACTTTTACAGCATTGTATAATTTATCATTTTTTATGAAAAAAAAGGTTAATGCGTTTATATTTTAATAATTCCATCACAGAATACATGCAACAAAATACTTGTTTCACAAACTAAAAAGGCTCTTCGAATTATAAATATTCGTCTAGACAATAATTCTTACTAATTGTTGTAATAAATAAGATTATTTTTTTCCCTACATATATTTGGTTTTAAAGCGGAATTGAACAATTTTAGTTATTTTTATTTTTGTGAGTGAAAGAAATTTTTCGTTCGAAGCTACTTTATTTTAGAGAAATTTATTAGTATGTTTATTGTATTCGGATTATTATCACGTTGATAAGAATCGTCCAAAAAAAATAATAACTCCGGCTTTATGACAAATCGTTGCTTAGAGAGTGAATATATGTTTTCATTGAAATGAAAATGAAAAGCGGTTTAGTGCAAAACGCCTTTTCTGGAATAATAAACATCTCATAAAGTACATTAAAAAATGAGTTCATAACTTTTATTTTTAATTAAACTTTAAGAAGACTTAAAATCATTAACAACACATGCAAAAGTAAAAAAAAATTTATCAAGAATTATTTTTATTGCATACCTTCATACCATTCGTTCGTGAAATACGTTTGAGCAAAAATAAATAAAGCACGCCACCGAAAAAGCATTAATTCTGAAAAGAAGAAGAAGAAGAAGATGAAGAAGAAGTGGAAGTGGAAGAAGAAGAAGAAGAAGAAGAAGAAGAAGAGGAAGAAAAATGAAGCCGTCGTAAATTCAAAAGCATAATTCATAACCAAGAATTAATTTCGAAGCGCTTGATCAAAGCTGAATCAAAAAAAATTTCTTTCACTCGCGCGAATCGTCGATAGGCGCGACCTAATCGAAAAGGTCGTTACTCGCCCTGTTCACGATATTCCTGACAAATAGTTATACATGACAAATATATATATCCTTGACTACCCATCGGTCATCCCATTCCATCCACCCAAACGATAGCGCAAACTTGTGCAGTTATAAGGAACGAGAGCGAGAGACGGAAGGCGAGAGAGAGGAAGAGAGATCGCAACTCGTCCACATCGCCAATACAATATTCTTGGGAAATTGTGTTTATAGGAACAGTAAAAGGTATCTGTCCTCGGGGAAATATAAACCTTTAGTTTGCAGCAGCTCTGACGCGCAGGTTGGATTGCGCTCAAGCGGAGATACGTTCCCACTAAAAAGATCAATACGCCATCTTCCTCTCGCTCCTCTTTTCTCTTTCCATTCGCAAGATGAAAAGAGCGCCGAGGCAGAGGGAGAGAGAGAGAGCGCGCGCCTGAGCGAGAGATATAAGGGGAGAGGGCAGGCAAAAGACAAAGAAGTCTTGAATGTACGTGAATATAGAGATATATTGCGAGTCTTATCCCAATAACTGGCTGATGTTACTTCTTCGTCAATGCCAGATGTCGCCATTTTTAGTAATAAAGAAGATTAGAGAGACAGAGAGAGATAGAGAGAGAGAGAGAGAGAGAGAGATTCTTTAGATTGCCGTGGATTTAATGACGCCACACCCCCCGTGGCATCATCGGTATTTCGAAGATATAACGAAGACGAACGATTACAGTATACGCGAAGGCTAATCGTGTCCGAGACGCTTCGGGAATTTTTGATCTCATTGTGAATCGAGGTTAAACACAAGGGACTAATTTGATTTTCACCGATTAGCGTCAGCAGTGGTAAACAAAAAGTAATTTAATTTGGCGAACGGGACTACATCGAATCTAGTACTAAGATTTAAACAGACTCATAAATTCTTTAAAGAACTGAACTGAGCTATGCTAAATAATATAAGCATAGCTCGAACTTTTTAAGCAGGGAACACAAACTTGCCTTGATATAATTACTGTAGCTATAATATTGTCTACTCTTTATCGTATAGAAATACTGTAGATGATTCGCCAACAATAAGAGCGCAAAACATCATCGCCCATGACGTACTAATAAAATTTAATTGTCATTTAATTCTATATATATATATATATATATATATATATCGCATGCTTCGTGCGAAGGAAAAAACGAAGTTCAGATTATGTGGTTCGTCGGAATTAAAAATATTCACAGCCGGATGATAGAATCGCTTATCGTGAAAGAAACAAAGATCTTGATACATGAAAGCCTTGCCTGGATTCATACGAACCTGGCGCACAATTGCACGACGAGATTTGTTTACGCATCGAGTCAGAAGGAGAACGTTGCACTCTATACGTATAAATAATGGCCACGATGAACGAGTCATTATTCTAATGCCACGTAAAGGGGGTTATAAACAGTATATCAACAAGTGAATGGATAACATATTTTTTTTATTCTCGTTGCAACACTGCAGGCTAATACGGAGGCTATCGTAAGACAATACATCAGTGGCATCAACGCGCTCATAAACAGATATAAAGTTATACTATCGAAGTGATTACTTATTTAAGAGATGCTCATAAAATTTTGAAATACAAGCCGGGTATTTATGTTTATTTAATGTAACACTTAAATGTGTTTCATGCTATGAGAAATTTAATTTAATTGTTGGCGGAATAATTATTTTAAAATACTATGATAGTATAATGTATTGCTTTTGTTTCGTGTATTTCAGATTGGAAAGTGCATTGCTTGCGTGCGAATACACGCATACACGCTTAAGCATGCACGCACACGCACAAGCGCACGCTCACGCACAAACACGAATGCGTTTATTTTATATAAATTTACGGTTAAAAAAAATTCGTAATTTGTATAAATACCATAGATCGATTTTTGTACTCATTTAACTTTATTGTATGTTTATAAAAACTGGTATGTCTGTTCAAGTTATACTGAAACGAAGAGTAATAAAAATTACGCAAAGTAAACTATGTTTACATTGGTATATGCATTTGATTTATTTAATGAATATAATTTTCAGTCTTTAAATTTCTATTAAGAAATAAAAGATTTAATTAATTATTTATTTATGCGCGAATTGATGAAAACGTGAATTTTATTAAGCGTATACCAAAAGTCAGTCGCATCATTCAGTATTTAAATTGTAAAAAAGCAAACTTAAATTTTATCCACGATCAATGTTCAGCACATGCATCTGCCGTCGGAATACTTTAGCGTCGAGGTATTTCAAAGATTGCCCTGTAGTCTTTTTAAATATATGCTTGGTCTCTCTCAGCGTTTATACATGTTTCACATGTCTTGTAATATTTTATAGTGGTAGTCGTGACCTTCTCTTCTTGCAATCATTAATTGTTTAAAAATTTCACGATTATCGATAGGGGAAAAAATTGTTTTTGCTAATTAATACCTTCTAAAATCCGAGAGAAACTTCTTTTATATCACCGATAGCTAATTAACTATGATTAATGCTTTAATTTATTAGTAGTATAGGAATATTCATATTTAAGTTTTTTTATTTTTGTAAATGCCTCAATGTAGTTTTTATGGGCGATTATAAAAAAAACTCGTAAATTGAAATAATAAATCCAAATTAAATTAAACGTCATTTAACGAGCAAAACAATATTAATTAATGAAAGTCATTAGTTATTAGTGTTTCGAGATGAAAATAAAAAAAAAAAACAATGATTATCCTGATATTTAGTTCAGACAAATATTTACACATCATAAGAATTCATATTTATTAATGAAGAAGTAAATAGCGTTATAAAACTGTAATACAAGAGGCATTGCATTAGTAAGTAAGTGCATAGGCAAACTATTAAGATTGCATAATCCCGCACTTACATCACTAAAGTCCCTTCAAAGAAACAGAGTGCCATAATAGTACCACAATTACAAACCGATGTGAGTAGCCATTTTTTAAATTTGCCAACTTCCTCGAAGGTTATACGCACCGCACACGCACTCGTGCACGCACATCAGTGTATCGTAAAGCCACACTTGCAACATAAGGCTGCGACGCGAGAGAGCCTCACTTCTTCGCTGGCTTTGTCCTTCGTTTTCTCTCTCTCTCTCTCTCTCTCTCTTTTTTTTCGCTTTATCGAGCAAAATCTGCACTTGCACCGTGCCATTATTTTCCCGACGGCTTACGCGCGGGCGCGCGATACATTGACGGATAAGCCGCTGGGGCATATTCCCTCGTGAAAACGCTGTCCCTGTAATCTGGATGCGAGCAATTTAGCCCGACCGCCGCGCCTCGAATAATTATGTGGAAAGTAGAATAGGATTTGCGGCTTTGACACTAGCACGCGATTACCTATCCGTCGCTAGTTCTATTGCATATGATACGAACCGGCCGAACGTCTCGCACCCGCTCACGTGCAGTGGAGGTACACGCGTAAACACACGCGCAAGGCTCGCACCCACGAGCCCGTCGTAATTATCAAACGCAATTATTCCTCCCTGCATCTCCTCCCTCTTAGCTCTTTTTTTCACGCTTAGAGCTAAGAAAGGCGAAGGCCTCGAATTACGCAACGAGTGTGTTCGCAGTCCCTTTTCTAAGAGTCGGCGCGACGGAAGCGAGAATAAACTACGCCGCTTATTCCCACACTTCTCGACTCCCATGTACGAATTAAAACTTATAGATAAATAGCTACTCGTGCCTATTCTTCATTTTCTTATTTTTCTCAAGACCATTGTGCGTACGTGCGCCTGTACATTAATACACTTATTTTTAGTAAATTGAGCGCAAATTTTAAGTTAAGAATACAATGAATAAAAGTTCTGACTGTAAATATGAAGCAATCGATAGGGGACCCTACTAAAGTAAGATCAACGTAAAAAGTAACGCTAACTATTCGAGCGAGTCGATTAACACTTTAAAGCATCATTTTTTAATCTCTCTGCGACAGCTCCATGCATAATTAATAATTTATTATTCGGAGAAATCTGAATTGTTTAAAGTAAAATCATTTCGTTCTGAAAATGACGAAGGCAGAATTAAGCAGAGTAAATTTATTTATGTAAATTAGAAATGGTCTCGTTGTTGCATGCGATTAAAACATAACGTATTTTTTGTAAAGGTAATTGTTTTTTTTTTTTTTTTCTTCAAGTATTTCAATGTATGGGCATTACAAATTCTTACATATATATAAATAAGGACGAATTGATGTTTGATAGTGAATAAATATGTTATAAGTATTCAAATGCCTTATAATTTTACGTTAATATATTCGAAGCGGTTGGAAATATGCGTAGAAGTCAAAGAGTGAGACGAGGGGGAGACGGGAGGTATTTAAAACTTTTACCATCCAAGATTTATGTGTAAAGTATAGGGCTCTAAGTTCGCATGGTAAAACCCGGATATCGTAGACAATAGCTCTCTTTTTAAATTTCATTATTTAAGATTTTTTGTAATAAAGTATTTTAATATTAATTGTTATATGATCTATATCGGTTGAAATATTATACTGAGACGTTAAATTTAAAAACTTCATGAGTGTAAAAATTAATTAAGTTTTAAATTAGTTATTGACAAAGTTAAAAATAGATTTCGAAAGTAAGTATCGGAACAACTTCCTTATCAAATTGAATTTTTTCTTCCTTCTACGTTAGATAAGCAAATTTTCAAATATAAAATAAAACTATAAAATGGTATTAAAACATGTTCTGTTGGTTTGCTAAATCGTATTTGTTTAATGGAGGTATTTTAAAATTCAATATTCATCTAATCACTTCATTTCTTTTACGTATTCATTTACGATGTGTACAAAATAATCGCATATGAATCGCATTTGATTCAAAATATTATCTCGTTTAAAGTAATAAATATAATAGGAGGATTTAATAGGTAAACATAAATATTGTTCAACAACATTACCTTAGCGCAAGTAAAAAACACATCGCCGAAGTATAATTTAAATCTTAAAAAACAATAAGTTCGTTAATTCATTGAGTTTTGTTCTTTTTTTATAGCTTAAATTTAATAGTGTAGGTAACTGTATATATTATTGATTACTCAATACACCAATTCATTATAATAATGTACAATTTACCATTATATATGTTTAAAATTTTTTAATGTACTATTTAATTTATTACGGCTTTTAAAAAATCAAAGAATGCGTTTTTGTACTGTCGTTAATCATATTACTTGAATTATTATTATTTTAATATAAATGGTCTTAGCATAATGACTTTTGAGGACTTATTTATTCGTTGTTGAATTTCAATGTTTAAAAAGCCATGAAAAAAATCGAAGCGTAATCCACTCATAAAATGGGTTTCTAAATATAATAAAGAGTTGTAATTGTTTATTAAATCAGCAGCAGATGATAAATAAATTAATGCCTATGAAAGTTATCACTATCACTTTCAATGTAATTTTTAATCCATTACTATTTCTAAAAATCGAGCTACATTCTGTTTGTAACATATCCAGCAATAATTTATTAACACTCGAACTTTTATGTAGACACTTGAAACAGACATAATTTAAATTTTTCTTTAAGCAACGTTACAACATGTCACTTTTATTGTGCACTTTTAAATAACGTATTTTATTGCAGTACTAAATTATACACTAAATAAATTATACTTTTAAAACTAACATTCTGATTTTTGACACTAATACATAGGAGGACATCGGTGCCACTCTATTCTCGCACAGTTTCCCTAATCTACGGATATTTGTTTTAAATGTCAGTTTAAAGAAAATCGCTCGGCCGACGAGCTACGAACGAGGACTAATCCGATTCAAATCCTTGGACTGTACTCGAACTTGCACGTTTTCTTTTATCACTGTTATACAAAAAAAGTATCGGTAGCCGTGAATGACAACAAGCTCCTTAGGCAAGTCTCAAACGAATATTGCTGCAAAAGGAAAGTGCCGCCGCCCGGTAGAAGCCGGCCCGTGCCGACATTGAGCCGGAAAGTGCGGCGGCGCGGGGAAAAAAAGAGCATCGGTATCGGCAGTAACCGGGGCCGATGCTTTTCTAAAAAGTGAAATCTCTTTTTTTATGGCACTTTCTACCCCTTGTAAATGCCTCGCGCCCCCTTTCGCACGCTGAGAATCCTTTTCCCGGCATTCCCAGCTCCCCTCCCGCAACTCGTGGATGCGATTTCGCCGGAAGCCTCGGCTGCTGCCCGGCGAGGGACGGCGTCGGCCGGCGGGTAGAACGAGGAGAGGAGAGAAAGCCAAGTAGGCGCAATAATACCCATTGGGCGTAGCTTTGCGCGCTCGCCAATTCGGGAGGATACGTCACGAGTGCAAGTCACGTTCGAGTCTTCCTCACCTTCCGTATAAATTCCCCGAGTGCCGTGTAGCGTGACTTTTTTCCTCTTCTCCCTGCTGCCGCCGCCGCCGCCGCCGCATGGCTTTTCTGATATCTGGAGGGTCGTCAGCGTTACACAAGATGTAACGACCCCGCCACGATGTAGCGACGCGACGGCAAAATAACTCGGTCCTCTCGCTCGTACGTCACTCACTGCTGACGCTTTTTTGTACACCCGACAATTCACCTTATCTCTCTCTCTCTCTCTCTCTCTCCCTCACTCTTACCTCTTCTTCGTTTTTTGCCTTCGCGTCGCGCTCCGGCCTTCCCTGCGTTCCTCCTCTCCAGCCCGCCCAGTTGCCCGTCCCCCGCGAGCTTCGATGCTGCCTCGTCGTCGTCGTCGTCGTCGTCGTCGTCGTCTACCCCCCGCTTGCCTCCTGTAGCCGCCGCCGCCGCTCCTCGCCAAATACATTAACACGCACTCCCTCTCATGGGCGAGGGCAGCCCGTTTTCATCAGTCTCCATTATTTATTCCGCCTTATGCAAAGATACATTCTCGCTCTCTCGCGTCAGCCCCTTGCCACCCTCAATCCTATGTCCCTGTCTTGGCTGTCAGCCGAGTGAGCTCGTTACCTTATCCTCCTATCGCCTCGATTTCTCTTTCTCTCCTTCCCGGGACTCTCGGATCACGAATTTTCGCAGTCCGATCAATCTCTTTCGCCTCCATGGCCGAGATAGGCATCTAGATAAAAGCCACGTAGACCGGGCTTTATTTATTAAATTACCCGAGTGGCATGCGAATGCAGCAAGACTTACAGCCTCTGGCTGATATTTTTTTTTGCGTACAGCGAGCATACAGGAAATTTCTCATCCTGATATTACGCGTAGAGCTTTAATTCACAGGCAAACGAGAGAGACTGAAAGGGACACCGTCGGATTTCCTTAATCTGACTGGTAAAGTTATTGCTAAATACTGCGAAGAGGCCGCACTGTGAATAATAAGAGATGAGAGACAGACTTTACGTTTTTCGGCATCGTTGATTAGGGATGCAGTTTCGTTACCGAGTGCAAGGCTGACGTCTTTTGTCAGCTCAAAGAGGCATTTTGATGATATTGTGTAAGTGTCATCCTTCTTGTAGAATGGGCATTGTTGTCTGTAAAAATTATCGACGTAAAGAATCGTCTCGTCTATTGCAATAATAACGTCCTATTGATTTATCGATACCTCGTAATTGCAGTAACGATATTGAAGTAAGCGGTTGATGAAATCGTTATTTTTGCGCGCGAGATTGAGTACGATTGTGTGCGCCCGCGCTCGTGCCTCTGATTAAATTAATTAAGCTGCTCTTTGGTTTATACGAGCAAGTGAGCACCGAACAATGTCAATGATAATATTTAAGGTTGCTTCAAATTTACTGCGATCGACTTGTTTTATAATATCGTTGGTTTTCTCATCACGTCGGATTAATTCTAATTATTGCACATAATGGGGGTAACATGATGTGTGGGCGATACGTGCTCGGGTAGGTTGCGCGCCGTAATCCGGTCTCGGAAAAGGCCGGGAGTTGCTATTGCTGATACAGCATCCGGTCCTCCGAACGACGGGGATCGCGGCTCTACCGCGGTACCATCCACCTCTTCTTCGAGACTCGGCGGGGGTGGGGATGCGAGCGAGTTTCCCAGGATCCGGCCGTGTAAGCGTTACTCCTGCTGCCATTGTAAGAGATCTCATAGATTTTAGTTGCGGATTTCATCGCTCCGAGGGCGGGAACAACTTTTTTCTGTTTTTCTGATAAATTCAACGTGAACCCTGACTCTTATCTGTTTATTCTGAGCCAGCGATTGAACAGCATTTGAACTTTCATGCGTGACGTTGAAATTTTATTATTTATGCGACGCTAATTATCGGGCTAACAGCTTTAAATGCTGAATATTGATTTCGAAATACAGATCGTATCATTTATTAACGAGCTAACAATGTTTAATTATTGAAAGTGTATTACTATAAATGTGTGCGATAAATGTATTTCGAAAAATCATACATGCATAATCGTATGAATAACAGGATACGTTATATGGCAATGACAAATAATTTTTTATGTTTCATGAAAAGCTACGCGCAATGGTTTCTCTTATCAATTTTGTACGTGTAAATTATTGTTTTGAATAAATGATTACAAAAACAAAAATTGTACGTCCAATATAATAGAATGTTCTTGGATTTTGCAGGAGTCAATTTTTAACGAATTTGTAAGGGACAGTTATATATATTGTACAGTTGAAGATAAAACAGAATCACACGTCGAGTTTAGAAAGTGAAACATTTTAATACAAAACAAATTGAGATATAAAATTTTTCGAGACATGATATCTATGCTCGTATATATTTCTAATACTATCAATGAAAGATACTGAAACAAGTAGAAAAAACATACTGATACTCAATACAAAAAAAATATTTTACAATAATAGGACGTATTCGTATTAAAATTTCTAATAGAAAGTTAATTTAACACCTACAGTCATTTTAAGGCCATTTGCACATGGATTCGCCGCTAAAAATCAAACATATACAGCTTTTTTTACTTCACTATGACATTTAGTTTGTCTCATCAGATAATTCTTGAAATACTGCGGAATTATAGTTGCAAATAAAACTTAATGTGACAGAGTCGGTTATTTATTATGGAAAACAGCAAGATTTAATTGCCTAAAAGCTATATACACGTTAATTGGTGTTGGACACACGTTTCTCCTATAATGAATGATTGAATATCTTACATAGTGACATTTATTTTTTAATCTACCTATGAATATCAATTTTACACTTAGGAAGTATTATTTTTACGACTACAATTATAATAAAATTAAAGCATTTTGCTATTTCATTTTTAATTGCGGACGTTTTTTTCCGAACATTACTTATTTTACATACTCAACTCCACAGCAACAAATATATTTACGGCAAAGATAATTAATAAAAGGAAAAAACTTTTTATAATTTTATTATAACAGTGTAACCTGAAAAAAATATGTAATCCAATTTATCCATTGGATTCATTTTCCATCTATTATATATTATTATGGATCTTAAATTTAATAGCAATCATTAATAAATTTTATTATGTATTTAATTTACATCGAAAAAACTATCACTTTTACAATTCAATATATGTGTAAATTACTCATGCAACACGAATAAAAAAAATTTTATTTTAAATGCAATGACTGTATTAACATGTATTGATAAATCTTATATAGTTTATTACAAATTGTTTCTCCGTAGAATAAGAACAAAAATATATTCTTAAGAATAACCTTGGTATAAGTTAAAGGAAACAACTTATAAAGTAACCATACAAGCTCATCGTAGCTTTATAATGTGCCCAAAAAATTCTACAGTTTCCGAAGGTCTTAAATCACAATGAATAAGTACGTCAAATATTATTTCTCCCTCTTGCTTCTATTTATGAATTAAAAAAGGAGAAAACCAATGTTCTAAACGGTGTCCAATATTCAATTCCTGCAGTTAAAATTCAATTCATATCGCTTGGCCATATTCGAAATGTCCTTTCATTAAAAAATTTAAGACATTATTTTTCTCAAAATTGTATTTTCTGCACGTATCATTTAATTCATAATGCATAATGTTTTTTAATTAATTTAACGTTCTAACAACCTATAACATGTTCTGCAAATTAAAATTATCGAAATTTTTACGCGCTCTCAAAGCATTTCAATAATTTTTCGATCTATAATAGATGAAGAAGAAGAGCAACTTTAAAAACACGCGTATAATTAAACTGACAAACGAAAATAGTGCCAATAGATTAAAGCCTGAGGATATATTATTTAACAATTTTTAGCATCATTAAGTTGGATGTTTTTTACGAGAAGGATAGTTATCCAACCGAAATAGAAGTTTAGCCATCTTTCTCTGATCGAAATTAAAATATTTGAAGTTTCATTTTTAAAAGTTAACGGAAGTTACTATTACTACTTTAATTAATAGTCTCGTAGCTGAGATATTGGCTAAGGCCGGAGAAAAAAAGGAGAAAAGGAAAAGAACTCTGCGATAATATATTAGCTTTACAAAATCAAATTTTCCCAACGTACGGACGGCTCGCGCTTTTGGCATTTTTCATCTTAGCTTCACCTCTGGCCCCTCGGAGAACCTCCGCCCTCCGCTAGGCCGGCGAGCGCCTTCAAATCGGATTATTATTCCTCCAGATTTCGAAGCCCCGAAGAGGAAGGAGAGCTCGTCTTTTTTGATCGGCCGCCGCGATCCGGGGAATGCGATACAGCCTGGGCTCCGTGCTCAAAAAGTCTATTCGGCATTCCCGTCCACTCCTTGGGATCCTTGGGCGCGCGATCCTCGCAGACGCGAGAAGTCGATGGCGAGAGCCAGAGCGAGGCTGTCGGCCTTCGTAGGAGCATGGCGCAGGAAGAAAGGGTCCCAAGGTTTCCGAATAAATCCTGCCTAATGCCGTGGCCGCCGCCGCCGCCGCCCCCCGCCCTCCTCCCCGCCCTCCGGCTGCGCCGTCATTCGATCCCTCCTCCAACACGAGCTCGAGACCGAGCCCCGGTCCAAGCCCCAGCCCCTCGCCCAAGCGCAACACGGCCACTCGCGATCCGACGCTTATCGAACGTCTCTTTCTCTCCGGTCCTCGTCCTCCCTCCCCCGCCCGGATCGATCCTTACCCACCCAGACACATGCTTCAAATTCACTGGCTTCTGGATGTCGATGCGCGATACGCGATCCCAAATGCCTCTGCGAAGGTGTTATGGGTCCCGGTGACGTCCTCTACCTTTTTCGGTCTATCGAGACACGAAATGGCTCTTTATTACACACTCGATGGCTCCTTTATTCATCGCGCACTCAAAGATTATTGTTGTAATGTTCGCGCTTATTAATTCCATGTTTCGCTCTGCATTTTTATAAAAACTTATGCATTGAGTTTGATACAAGGAATTTTAGTATTTCCTTTAGTGCTTGTTAATTTAATATTGTTACAGAATAATAAACGCTTTATGGCCGATAAAAGTTTTATATACTGTAAGTATTAAAGCGAAATAAGTCTTTGTTCGTAAATAAAAAGGAATCGAGTGCATTAAGATGAAACGGAAAATCATGTTTAGATAATAAATTTTCATATTGTGCTTTTAATTTTATGGGGCAATGATCAAACATAATTTTTTCTATTGGAATGCTTTAATAATGACGTTCCATTTCCCTCCCCCCTCCATTTTATAAACTAACAAAAGCATGTTATTTCATAATGAAAATTTAAAACAATTTCTAAGCGATTATAAAACTCGCGGCATTGATTAAGAAGTCAGAAAACAAATTATTATAAGTTCTTTAGAAAATTAATTTTATGAGATGCTTAAATCATTTTGCGTGTCAATTCTTATAACAGTGTTTCAATACTTATCGACATAAACGTTCTTGTTTCGTATAAATCATTATTTACCTTTAAGATCTCGTAAGTAATGGCGCGTAAAAATCAAACTGTAATATATTCTTCAACATATACAGTATTCGCTAAATGTAACATGCACCAAAAGCGCTTTCTTTAAAAATTTCAATCGCTAAAACGCATTCGAGAGTGGAGTATTTTTTTCATAAGGTACGAGATGGAGAAAGATAGAAAGAGAGAGAGAGAGAGAGCGCGAGAGATTGGGGGGGCAGAGAGAGCGAGGGGGAGAGGGAGAGAGAGAGAGAGTAATTCTTTACGACGAGAGCAAACAAAGTAAGAGCTCGTCATTATGGAAAATCGGTTAGTATTATATTTCTTTTGGTACGGGATATGTACGCATACACAAAGCTACTACATAAATAAATTTATGTATATCTCATGTGTACACATTTGCAATGATAATGACGATGAATATTAGTTACGCATACTATATAAAATATAATGGAAAAACATCTCACTAGAAGCGTTTCAGGAAATTTCTTTCTTTTGTTCATCAATATCGTGTAAATATCTTGCTTGTTTAACTATCTTATTTAAAGGAGCTTGATCAATTATTTAGAATAATAATTTGTTTTTATTAACAAAGGATTCAGCGTTAAAAATAGTTGTACTCAACAAAAACTAATGACTAAAAAAGGAGTTCTACAAATCATACTGTATAAAATAAAATATAGGTAAAATGAAATATAAAAAATTATGTTATTAATCTATTTCTTACAATGCAATTTTTGTTCTGTTTTGTTTTATAAGTACTGTTTATTTTTAAGGTGAAATTATTTTGCTCTCAACTGCAATTAGGTATCATGATAACTCATCATACTAATGTCTGTGAATACATTAAGATACTTCATTTAAGAATACAACGCAAAACAAAACATGAAGTAAATAATACACAGAGAGTGAAAATAATAATAAAACGAATGAGCAATTAAGAATTACGTAAAGAATAATTTACGATGGCTTGAGACCGTAACATAAAATCGAGGAAATTGCGAGAGAGAGAGAGAGAGAGAGAGAGAGAGAGAAGAAAATTAGGAATGATCGTGCTATATTTTGATGGAATAAGTTTTTAATATTTGAGGATAGATAATAATGTTGTCGAAGTGTAAAAGAGAACGAGAACGGCCAGGCATCGGCACAAGGAAATCAAGGCTGTAAGCCGGTGCTGAATCGAATAAAGTTTTTTGTCCCGAGCCATTAAACAATATAACGCTCGTAAAGATGCATTACGCGTATCCAAATAACGTCCCCCGACAGTCCGATCGGACGATTATTCACACGTGCGGCAAAGGTAAACACCAGGGCTCCACCTCGACCGCATTTTAAAGCCTGATTCTTCGGGGCCTTGCGCTCGCGCCTCATCCCCCTTGATCCCCACTTGCTTTTGTATCGCCGCCCGAATCGAAAATCGCCAAGTTGAAACCGACGACGTCCTCGTAGTCGCCGGTGTCGCCGCCGCCGCCGCCCATATTCCGACGGCTCCTCGCGGCAGTTGCGTATTTTCCGGTCAAGGCCCCGGGGGAGCGGCGAGCGCCTGGCTGCTCCTGATCGGACGCCCCTTTCCCGGGGCATTTATCTTCTCTCTCTCCCCCTCTCTCTCTCTCTCTCTCTTTACCCCCCTTAACTCGGCCGCAGCCACATCCGCAGCCACCGCCCATCGCCCCGCGCGCCCCGCTCGCCTCTACGCTCGCCGTGGCGAAACCAATAAGTAGAGTCTCGTCGGGGAGGTGGCGGCGGTGGAGAAGGCGGCCAACGGGGTATAAAGAAGAAGGCGAACCGGCGAGGTTAAGAGAAATATATCTCCTCCTCTTCCATTGCAACCTTCTTCTCAACCTCCACCTCATCCGCCCCGCCTTGACCCTCTCTCTCTCTCTCTGTCCGCGTCCGTTATCTTCGTCCTATGCAGAGGCTAACCCTAAGCCGGCGCTATTGTTTTGTGCGCGCACATAGCTTTAGAACGGGACGATTGGAAGGGGAAGGGAAATTTAAAGTCAATGTGAAAGCTCGGCGAGTTGGCCCGTGACGTAGGCCTCATGATTGATCGAATTTTCGAACGGGCATCGCTCGTGGAGAACGAATTTCCGTGACTGGACGCCATCTGTAAGATCCGAGCTCACCTGCCTCGTGTCTGGCGAAAACGAGCGAACGCTTACGCGGATATTAACTCGAACTGTTGCCAGGCCACTCGCGTTACGTTTTCATTCCTTGTCGCTTGAATGCCTCTCGATGGGGCTTGGCCGTTCATTTTCTTATTTACGAAATCACGTATCGAGCGTTCGAAATTTTTCTAACGAAATTTATCCCACGACTCTCTTTGCTCGCAACATTTGCATTAGAAACGTGAAAAAGGCAGGCAATCTGGTCATGTTGCTTGTATAGATTGTAGCGATTGCCAAAAAAAAAAAAAAGAAAAAAAGAAAACCCCTTAAATTACTTAAGCTCATAATTCTTCCCAATGGCGGATATTTCCCCTCCTTTATTCTCATCGTGCGGTTCTTGAAAATCATCAATGCGACAGTTTGGAAACGTTGAGCACCGGAACCAGCGGACTCTTCTTGCCCGGATCACGAGAACAAAGGGATGTAATGCCTCTGCGTAGATGCTGAGGACGAGTTTCACCGAGGCAGAGATTTTTCTATGATGCGTCGGGTTCGGTCCCGTGCATGTTCTCGTATTCGAGCTCGAGAGTTAGTTGCCTTAATCCGCGCGTGATTTATAATAATGGGAACGGTTAATTTATCGTGGCTCCTGCCATTGTAGCTGTTGCCGTTGCTGTTGCTGCTACTTCTGCGACTTATTAACATATTGCGTTTGATTATGTATGTAAGAAAAGCGCCGAGACCAGAAAAACGAGTACGTACACACACTCGAAATATTGCAAATAATTTTTCATGATTTAATGTCTTTATAAAAATAACTGAGTTAGTAATGAAGGAACGTTTGAGTTCTTAACCACTTAAGCGGTGAGAAAGCCTTTTTTTGTTGTATCACCTTCCCGTATTATATCCTACTTTGGGTACATTTAATTTCATATAATAGGAATCGCCAATTTTATTCTATAAACTTTTCAATTACTTTTAATCTTAGAATTAAAATAATCATTTTTTGTCCAACTTTTGTCTATTAATGCTTGATTTACAATTATAATTGCGACTTGCTAAATAAGTTGAATTCTAATTTCAATAAAGTAAGCTTGTGTGTACAAATGATTACCTATGCATTATATTTTACGCTCTTTGAAGAATTTATATATTTTTTTACAACTAAAGTTATAAATCAGCATTAGAATCGATGCTGAATATTTTTTCAAGAATTCATTTTTGCGTGTACTATATACTTAAAGTACATTGAAAGTTTATAACTTAATGATAATTACAATTTATGTTAGCTCACAGTATTATTTTATTATTTACGGTATGGAAGTACAACGAGGAAGAATAAATTACTTAAAATTTGTTATAATTGGTAATTACTGAGTACATTTCTGAAAGGTGACATAAAAATTGAGTTACTTTAAAATCATTTTACTTAGTACTCAAATTCCATTTAAAAAAACTTTCGTTAAAAAATCAAAGTAAAATACATTACAAAATACTCAGTGCTACTCAATAATGTATATAAAAAGATGAATTCGGCTAAATAGAAACATGAGAGATGAGAAAATTTTCGAAAAATTGAGCAAAAAGATCAATACGCATAAAAAATGTTATAATCTCACCATTCAATGATCATAGCTATGCTGGAATTAACAGTTATGATTAATAAAGTCAATGTATCATTATAAATAAGCCGTATAATTATAAAATTCATCGGGTGAAAATGACTCGAAACGAAGTTAAAAATGAAATAAAACCGCCTTAAAAGCGATTCGAGATCAATGTAAAAAAAATAATAGTACAGTTATATATGTATAAAAAGTGTATAAAAACATTTTTATCGAATGTCGTAAATACAAGAATCATTAATAGTAAAGTGTATATAGGTTGATAATAAGTTTTAATCAGGAAATGGCAGGCAAAAATACGTCTTTCAATGAACATCGGATATGTATCTTCATAAAGATTAAGGGGAAAGTCCAATTACTTTAATGCAATATCCTATAAGGCCAATACTTAGTGTAGCCGTAGCTCGTGTAGGCAGACGCGGACCGCGCAAATCGCCATCGATTGCCTGAATTTCCGATGGGCCGCAGCCTGTCATTATCGGTGACTCGTTCGCGGCTGCTCGCGCTATGAAAGGACACTATTAGCGAGCCCTCGCGGCACTAAATTAAACACCAGGCGCCGATTGACATTCGTAAAGCCCCTGCACCTTTAAACCTTTCAGCAGCATCGACGCGAGCTTGACAAAGCGCAGCTCGTTTCAGCTCGTTTCAGCTCGTTTCAGCTCGTTCCGATGCTTTTACGCTTATTGGCCACTGCGAGCTCAAGCCGAAGAGATAAAGCCACGAACTTACGTACGCTTAGTGCTGCACTTTCGACGACGGCATCGCTCGGCTTCTCCCGTGATTGCCTGCGATTCTGACCCAAAGCGCAAGGCGCCCGCGTTTCTCCGGCGATAACAAAAAGGAGCTGAAAAAGAGAGCGAAAGGAAATAATAACTCGATGATATTTGCAAGTGGCTTGGCTTATTCGGACCCGCGTAACGCTATTGACGCCTCCTCCCTTTCATTGTCGATCCACGAAATGGGCATAACGTGTGGGAGACTTTGTTTATCCACGTAAACAACCAAGTTTTTCTCGGCTCGGCCTCTTCCTCGTATCCCAATACGCATTACAATTATTCTTTCGTACTTGGAATAGCCGGTACAATGTTTTTTATTATTATTATAGCGTAAATACTGAAGCTTTTCTATTTGCATGTCTTTTGTACAATTACTTTTTGAGAAAGTTATAACGGCTTGTATATTCTATTGGGCAATAATAAATTTTAGCTAAGAAGACACGGCACTTGCTTAACTCTATAAATAAACTCCAGTGATTCGTTTGCTGCTACCATTTAATGGTACGAAAAATGAAGAATAATTTGTGTGACGAAATGTTTATGGATGTAGTAGTAGAATTATGGTTATATCCGCCATTATAATAACTATAAATTTCAAAATGCACATTCACTGGGTACTTAGAAATTTTAATTACTTTTTAAATTATTTTGACATATTAGTTTATATATTTTTACTCTTTATAACCTTTCGTTTACAATTTTTTCATTAAGTTTTTAATAATTGTTTGCTTAAAAGGGATGGAGTAAACTTCGAAATATAAATTTATACTACATAATTTTTTATGGATTATTTTTTCCCTCCTATCGGTATGTAAAAAATGAAAGCTTTTGCTAAGAATATTTAACTTATACATTAACTGGTTTTTTCATTTACATTTTTTAACACACTTTTATCGATAATTTAATTAAAAAATAGATCTTTGTTTATGTCAAACAATGGTTTAAGAAATATATTCAATTTCAATGGATTAAGTAGATTAAAATTTTAATTAAAAATACAAATATGAGGTGATGAAAATTATGAACTTGTGGGAGTTTCGTTTATTCGTAGCACTGATGAAATTAAGCAATTGTTTCGCGTGAATAGGAATAATTATGGATAAGTTAAGATAATGGTAAAGTTTTTTATTTAATTTGATTGTAACATTTGCATTTGAGCTGTTAGGAATTTTCATCAGTAAAAAAAGTTATTATTATTTTATATTAAAAGTGAAATGTTGTGAAAGATTTTCAGCTACTTCATAAATTAATAAAATTTATAAAGCAGGTTGTAAAATTACCTTTTAAAATTTACCCGAAGTTCTAAAAAATCCCTTAAAATTTGTTTAAAGCACTTTGTGTAGATAAGCAAAATTTTAATATATAAATGTACGTGATAAGCTTTGCATATTTCGAAGCTGTAAGCCTGCAATTATTCACCATCAGTGTTAATATTCAGCCAACTCTAGCCCAATTTGTGTCTCTATCACAGAATTGATCCAGTCGCTGTAAGGCGCATTTTAATACTAATAATTAATTCATGACTCTGGATCTGGATTTAATTGCACATAAATTTGTATTTAGAAAAAGAAAAAAACCACGGTGTCGATTTTACTTAGAATCGTATTAATTGACCTTATAAATATTTGATCGACAGTTAGTTGCAAAGTCGAAAGGCGCATTTAGGGTTCAGTAATAATGCAATGAATCAAGCAGCCCGTAAAAGCAAATCAAATATTAATCTCCGAGGTATTAGCGGCAATCAAAAAGCGATTGAACCGAGCTAACGGGTTTAACTCGCGCATCTCGCTCCGGATCGTGGAAAAAGCTCGGGGGCCGATGGGGATCGGCCGACCCCCTCGGGCGGCTCGTAAAAATAGGTGACACGCACAAGTGGGCGCTGCTTGTAATATAACCGTAGCATCGGAATTTTATTGTCGTAACGGGAGTTTTACGCGCATAGGCTTCGCGCGTCGAATAGTTGCAAGGTGCAGCAGCAATACAAAGCAGGACAGAGCGAACCCCCGGGCCGCGGAGTGTATCGACACATCCGTACTGTTAGTTAGTTACCCCGGGCCGTTCTCATCAGCGATAGAGTTCATCTCCGAGCCGTTTATGTTCTCTTTATGTTATTGCGTCGTCCGCCCGCCGATCACGGAACATCGGTTACGCACTCCTGCGGCCCCAAAATCAATCTGTTTTCGCCTTCTTTCCTACGCATAGCTGACGCTCACACCTCTATATCCTTTTCCGGCGCCCAGTCGTTGCTTTTAAACAATCGTCGTCCTTTGCGTACGCCGCTTTATCGATTGCACTTGGCTTTTTTGGGCCGGAGGGAAAATATTAAGAGAGACACTCGAAATTGGTCGTTCGCAAGCCTGCTTGCGATGATCGATGCCATTGTTTTGGGCGCTATAAGTTAGGAGCCACGGGCTACGGAATTGGAATAAGCATTCCATTCATTGCGAATCTTACGCGCTAACGGACATTAATAACAATCAACGGTAATATTTCTAATTTATTAATTTATATTAGAATGTGTTGGTCTTAAATTGAATAATATTAAGCTGTGTTTGCTTACGTATTTTTCAATGCTATAATAATGAGCATGAAACATTGTACTTGGATAATAAATAGTAGCCGATGAAAGTAAATTATTGGAGAATAACTTAATGGCAATGAATGGGTAGACTAATTAAATAAATTGAATTATAAATGCTGGAGTATGGTAATATAATTGAAACTTGAGTTCAGTATTGCGCGGTTCAAATCAACATCAGATTCCAAGACTGTGAGAATTGTAATAGACGCAAACCTCGTTGAGGAGAACATATGCAAATATTTAGCATAACCTGAGTTTCATTTCATTTACCAATAAATTTCAAGTGTCATAAAGAACAAAAAAAGTAGTATTTAGTTGCAAATACAAACTGGATGGATATGATAGTTTTATAGTACTTATACGGTGTATTTAGCTTTAATCAAATAAGCTAAATGGAATTTAAATTTATCAGTGCATATTTAAATAGCCATTAGAGTCGATGAAAAAGCTCGGGGCCGAATATTTATTAATTAAACCGTAGGGGCTCTGCTCTCACGTTCGCGGTACCGAGGGCCGGGGTCGATCAAAAAAATTCCAACGGCTGTTTCCCAATTTCCTAATAAGGCTCTTCAAATCATCGGATCGAGGGAAGCGCCGCGACTTTTGAAAATGTGCCCGTAATCCGACAGGGGGAGGCGAGAGCCGCGGGCAGAGCTCCCGAGAGCCGGCAAAATCGGCCTCTGCCCACATTTTCCATTTATCTCTTTCTCGTTATTATTATCGGCTTCGTCCGAGTGAGAGCGCGTGCGCGCGCAGTTTCATTTGCATACCAAGAGAGCCTTTATGGGTGGTTTACTTTCGACACGTCGTTCACCGGCGGTTATTACGCGACGATGGCCGAAGTCCGCGAGCCGTGGAGTCCGCGGCAAAAACGAAACAATGCGCGACCGCAGCCGAGCTGCGTCGAGGAAAAACGCGGCCCTCTGTGGCTCCGGCCTTTACGAGACTTTCATCGCCGACTCACGGGGTCGTAAATTCCCCGTTGCCCCGGCCATAGATACGAGCCTCCTGCGCCCGTGTACCTGCGTTCTTAGAGCTGTAATTTTCGAAAGAGACGGGCAGACGGACCGAGAGAGAGAGAGAGAGAGAGAGAGAGATGTAGAAGAAGGGGGGAGTGACCACTTACGCACCCTCTTAACGTCCTCTCGGTTCGTCCACTCGTGGCCGTTCCTCGGCGGCGGGACTCCGGGTGGCCCGAAGCTCCCCAGTGCATTTCCTCGGATGGGCCTCCGCCGTCACCTGGACTATCGCTACTCGAGTAGTGGAGTGCGCTTCCTTCTATCGCGGACGAAGGACTCGATCCCTTAACGATGGACACCTGCTGCGCGAGTGCGAATTCGCTCCTGGTGGTCGCTCGATCATCTGCTCGCGACGACGTTTCGCTTTCGACCCCTGACCTTTGGATCCGGATCTCGTGTAACGGAAACTTTCACCCATCGCTATTGCTATTTCCTATCCGGGAAATTGCACGGAGAACGTCAAATTTTCTTATTCAAATAAGAAACAAATATTTATTTATGATTGCCTATAACCGATATAGGAATGTTGCTTCGGTTAAGGAAATAAAAAGATAAAATGTAAATTGCTTGTAAAAATATTTCGAACGGCAGATTCACGAAAGATTGCAGTAAATTTTTATTAAACCTACCATGAGCTTTTTAAATGCCATTGAATGGTACTTTTTAAAAATGTTTATATTAATAAAGCTATTCTGCCAAAGTTTTGTGCGGGCTCAGTACTAACTTTCTATAATGCCCCGAATTTCTTTTCTTTTTTGGCTAATCGTTACAAAATCATTGCAAATAAATGAGGGGTGCATAGTTCTATTTTAAAAAAGGCTACAGATGTGTGGAATCACGCGTGAAATGCAATTAAAAGTGAATGCAATAAGATTAAAATATAAGTAGGCAAAGTATTCCTCAGAGACGAAACTTGGGGAGACTACAAGGGATCATGGATCCATAATACTGACTTGCGCTTGTTCTTAAAAAAATACCCAGAGGTACAAAAGTTTGCGCTATCAACATGTTTCGTTGCATTGCTCGTGAAAGAAAAGGACGCCCAATATTGCAGATTGTTAATATTGAAAAGCATCGATTGTTACAAAAAAATGGTTTGGCTTAATTTGGTTTTGAAAAAATGAAATCACCTTATTCATTTATGATAATCACTAATGTACGTAAAATGCACTGGACATTATCTATAAATTGAGAGCCAGCTGTTTTATCTTCGTGTCTGTAGTTATGTAATTTTGATAAAATTTACAAGTCCTGAGAAAAGATCATGTATAGAAATGGGCATAAGCAATCATCGCTTAAAATATAAGTAAAGTTAAAATCTAACTTTAAGTATATTAGAACGTATCTTCTTCGCTTCTATCAGAAGATTTTACGTATTTGAGATAAAATATTTAATTCTTCGGAATTAAAAAAAAAATCACAATTGAAAACGCTATAGTATTTAAAATTCATTTAGTATAAATGCATAGTTAAGAAAAAAATGATTGTAATTAGGTGCACATATTTCAGTTCAAAAATTTATTGTACTCGTCTACTGCATTAATGGTATTTTTTACTATCTTAATATATACGATATTGAAACTGTTGTATCAGGAATAAGTGCAAAAAAACAAACAAAAGTAATTTACTGTACGCCTTTATTTCGTTCGTGTATCATATAGATATAGCTTATGAGTATAATTCTACATCAAATTTCGAAAATGGATACATTTACATTCATTGTCACTGGATTACTCTTTGCCGTAAATTTCTGTTGTACGTAGGCTTCGCACTTTTTTTCATCGCCGAGTTGTAATACTAAGTTCAATAGTCAAGTAAACGTGAGATTTTTTACCTTTATTATCTCAAACGCGGTAAGGTATTGTAGGACAGCTATGCTCTCTTAGTACTTATTTATAGTGTTAAACATTAATTAGGTTGCAATGGATTTGTGTGGGTAGGTAGATGGGTGGGTGGGGGTACGTGCGTATGTGTATGGGCGGGAATGGAGGGGGGGGGAGGGTGTCGTGGATGTATGCGCCTGTGTGAGCGAGGGAGCGTGTGTGTGGGTGCGTGTGTGTGCGGGCGCGCGCGCGTCCGTTTAGCCGAGTAGTCTTTTCGTACATTCGCTCGTCCTTTCTTAACCTTCTCTTTCTCGCTCACTTTTTTTCCTCGCTCCTATCTTAATCCTTCTCTTTCTTTCTCTCGCCCAAACAGACTTTCTTGATCTCTCTCTCCCTCTCTCTCTCTCTCTCTCTCTCTCTCTCTCTCTCTCTCTCTCTCTCTCTCTCTCCTCTCTTGCACACACAGATTTTCTCTTTTACTCTTTCACGCAAACTCTCGCTCTTTCTCCCTCTTTCTCTTGTCTTTTTTTCATTTCACATACTTACGTACGTTAATTATGAACGCACTTCCGTTCGCTCTCGTGCACTTTAATTCTCAAGCTTACATGGTCATTCTTTCCATTATCCGCTCATACAAGACACACGTTCGATCACCGGAGACAGTACATTTTTTTCCTTTCAAGAATACGTAATATAATATTTACATCGAGAGTTTGAAAAAATGTTCACGATACGTTCACTCCAGCGGGCAAGTAATTATGTTTGCTGCGCATATAGTGGTATGAATTAATGAGAATTAAGAACGTCTTCCTTTTATTACTTTTAAAATCCCTTCCCCGTTCAAGAAGAAGCATCAAGGAAAACAAATCGCATACTTTCCTTAAACATTACATATTGTTTCACAAAACGTACTATTTCGGTGGTTGCGAGACGGCATTTGATAAAAAGGGAGGTCTTATTCGGTTATTATTTCATTCGAGTGCATCGAGAACAATTGCTGAGAGGACACAGGAAAACTTTTTATTTCTTTTATCTTCTTTAAGACTACATTACATTCGGTTTTTAGCGAAAGAGTTCCTTCGATCAAAATATTTCATTAACTTGTTTAAAGAAGTAACTATCGCTTATAAAAAACGCTCAAGATAAAATTTTTTTTTTTTCATTGAAGAAAACGCTGTGAAACTTAATAGTCATTACAAATATTGCTAAACAAATCGAAGCGAAGCAAAATAAAAACAGTCGCTGGCACAAAAGCGTAAAGAAGTAAAAAATTAACATAAAACATTGATTCAGCTGCCTTTTGCAATAACATGGTTCAGAAATTTTTAAACCTCATTCTTTTAATTTTATTTAAGTAGGCGAAAACAATTTTCTCGCTTTATAAATATTAAATTAAAAAGCGACGCTAATAAAATCACAATAACGCGCAAATACTATCAAGTTTTGTACGGCTTTTGTAGTGCGTTGGTTGATTGTTTCCAAATTGGACATTTGTACGCACACGCGATGAAGAATGAAAAACAGAACATATTTAAACCGACAAAGTATCTTATGCTCGCAGCAGTCATTGACACGACACTTTCAACTTTTTAATTTTAATAATTCTATTTACTAATATACTTGAAACTTTATTAGAAGCCACAAGCGCCATAGTCACGTTACGCTATGTTATTATTTATAAAAATTCAACCGCATTATTTTCTTATTCGCACTTTATCAATAATTCACTTTTCACATTAACAAAAAACAAATATAGGACAAAATACAATGTAAAGTAAACAGTTAATAAATAAACAATGATATCTATAAGTATAAAGAAAATATAACAAACAATTTTATTCAACTTGATTCATGCGTTCCCCGTGAGACGGATTTCGGTTACAATGTCATCTGTTATTCCTTTATCATTTAATAATTATTTTGTTTATTCGACACGTTTATCATGTTAATTCTACGGCTTCACAATGAAAATTGGCTTTTACTATTACGGCACGGCATTTTTCGCACGATTCACGCTATATCAGGGATGCCTTTCGCCTCGAGTTTAACGCAATGACGACGACTAAAAATTTGCATAAAAATTGTCCACGGCGCTTTGTTTGTTTGTTTGTATTTTTTTTTTTTTTTTTTTTTTTTTTTTTTTTTTTTTCAAATTAGTCTCTCGTCATTTGGCGTCTTTTCACATAAAGTTTCCCTTTTCTTTTGTCATCGTTGCTACGCATAGTAATTCGTTTTAAGAGAAGTCTCGCGACATGTCCTCGCGGGTTTGGCAAGTCGGGCAATTGTTGTACTACTTATAGAAATCCACAACGTCGATCGAGAAATATTTATACAGCTGCGCTGTACCTTCGGTTGGAATATTGACGAGTTTATGAGAGAGTATAGAAGAGTCAGAAGAGGAGACCATGTAACGGGATTCGTAATTTGAGAAGGAAGTATATGCCAATACAAAAATTGCCAAAAGCAATTGCATTTCTATAATACGATGTATGGTGAAGATACAAAGTAATTACTTAAAATGACACGGGCTATATTGGCTTTTGTTTCGAAATGAAATTTAATTGAAACTTGGCAAGGTCTTTCAAAATAGATAATTAAGCTTGCGGGAAAAGGGCCATTTAGATTAGAAGATCTTGGAGAATTAAGTAAAAAATTACAAAAATGATGCTATTAAATATCATTATACCGCAATAATCATGATAATTATGTCGATCAAAACTATTAATATGGATAAGTCAAGAGCAAGTACTTAAGTAGACGGCGCCCCTATTTGTCTCTCATTTATTTATTATCCACTGAAATTTCATTAACAGGCTCATTTTTATTTTAAATTTAAAAACATTTCATACGCCATGGAGCAAACCAAAAGTTTTGAGAGCCTTCTCCATTAACATTAATGTGCGTTATGCATTTGTCCTGGTTTCAGTAAATAGAACGAAAAAGAACTTTGGATATTTTCATTTGAAAAATTACACCTTGAAAAAATACATCTATAGGTATTAGTATATTCATTGCGCTATATTAGTTTCACTTTGAAAGAGCTTCTCAAAATTTTAAGTACCTAGTATAAGGTTAAAAAAGTACACATAATGCAGGCATCATTTGACTGTAGCACTTAAACTTTCCTTCGCGGAAAATCTGTGCGCATCAGTCGTACTATGCGTATTATGTAAGGCTAAAAATTCGCCATCGTCGTTTGTACAAATCACTTCAGCTGTCAGCTATCATTGAGCTTTTAATTTGTCGAATACTGCCTTCATTTAACTTGCATACCTATATATGTCGGACTTGTATTGGCGCCGCCACGCACTACTACTACGTTATGCCAAGATAATAGTACGTATCACCAATTAATTGCCTAACATTAAACGTAACCAGCAATACGATAGGTGGTATTTTAAAACGGTACATGTGCCGTGTGGGTGTTTGTGTATATGCGTGTGTGTGTGTATATATGTGTGTGTGTGTGTGCGTGTGTACACACATATCTAAGTATATATGTCTATGTGTAAAGCTTTCTACAAATAGTTACACCATTCTTTAGTGATTCGTAAAAACAAGATTTACGCTATCAACCTTTGCTAAAACGAATTTTTTGCAACTTCCTTTTCTCATATTTAACTCCGTTCCTTCGAATATATGCCGTATACTTATGCCAGGGTGGGTAAATGCGTGATCACACTTCTTTGACGCTTCTACTCTTTTTTATTTTTTTGTAAGAGATCTAAGGACCGTTGGATGCTACACAGGAAACATACGATTTAAATACCATATACGTTATACAAACAACTCGCGCAGAACGGAAACGGTTTATATCTACTAAAAATCGAACTTTACGCACACTATGTCATACGCATAGATAATAAGAAATAATTCCTTGTTCTATCGTTCTGTCTCTCTATCTCTCTCTCTCTCTCTCTCTCTCTCTCTCTCTCTCTCTTCATCACTCTGCATCTCTTCCTCTCTCCACCTTCCTTTAAAGTGCCATTGTCTCACTGCTCTCTGTATCTCCCTTGCTATCGCACTATTGCTTTCTTTACTTCGCACTCTTTCCTTCTATCTATCTTCAAAATTGTCACCGCTTCTGCGTTTTTTCCTTACGTGTTGTCCGATGCTATAGAAAAGATCTGTGTTTCCATCATAGTACTTTAATACTCGCGCCTTGTATTTTGCACGTATCTTCGAATCCTTCGTCTCTTTTTAGTCCTTTATTAAACGCTACACAATATTATGGTTACACGGTATAGGTACGCTCGCTATGTGAGATTATACGTGAGTATATTTTTTCTTCATTTTTCTCCTCGCATGGGCTCGCTTCTTAATTACGTACGGTCGATTATTTATAATAATATTTTATTAGGTAATTAACGGCGGGGTTGGTTATGCACTTTTACCTTTGTTTTTTTTTACCATTGTTATAATTATTATAATTATTATTAAAATTATTATTATTATTATTTTTATTTTTAATATTATTAATATTATTATTATTATTATTATTATTATTATTTTTCTTTAAGTATAGTTTATTTTATTCTATTTTATAGATTATATGCATTACACCGGACGTTTATGACGGAGCTGCCTTTCGTCGTGCCGCGTTATTATATATTTTCTTCTTTTTTTTTTGTGCTTCTGCCTCTTATAGCAGTGAAAACTTTCTGTCTTTACTACTTTGTTACGTACATTTTTATTCGTATGAGAATTTTCTTTTTCATTACTAGCTTTATATTTACCGGGGATAGTTTTTTTTAGTACGCTCACGTTACTTCTTTCTTTTTGAGAAATTTCGAAAAGATATTCGAATTGAGCTACAGAGAAACAATTTTGATTTATTTTTGCATAGATTTTTTTCCTTTTATTGTCTTAATTTATCCAACAGTTCGTATAATAAAAAATAAATATTACAATTAACTTTGAAAAGGAATTACTTTTGTTCTAGACTTACATTTTTCTTTCTGAAACACGAAGCAATAAAGCTCGATCCCTCACAGCTCAATCCAATACTCTTCTAGTATCTAAGCGCTATTTATTATTGTTTAATATGTCTATGCTTTACGTATTTTCGGTTATAATGGACAATAAATTTTATTTGTTAATTTTTTTAAAAATCCTCATTCACAATATTTCTAAACTGCCCCGTAAAGTCATTATAACGTTCTCTTTTTTCTTATGCCATTGCGTTTCCTTAACTTCAGCTTTATCATTTTACGAGTAAACTAATTAAGTAATACCAACAACAGGTTTTAGATTTACTGAAGGTCTACCCTGACACCAAATTACGTATTTAATGTACTATGAGTGAGATACTCGTCCGGTAGTAGTTTCGCCGTTTCCACATCCTGCGTTTTTTAAAAATCTCTTTCGTCATTCCCTATATCACTTGCGCTTTTTGTTTCGCCACTGACGAAAAGAGTTCGATCAAATTTTTTATCAACCGACAATTAATATACGCTTCGTTGTACAGTAAGTACGGGCTGAATATTACACAAAGAAAAAAACTTTTAAATATAACATACAAAGAGATGCAAATAGTATCGATAAACGGACGAAATTTTAACTCTCAACCAACGTAACAAAATAAAACAATGGGTACTTTTTGTATGGCATCACCCCAACACTAATTTATCAAAAAATTATGTAGAACAAACGAATCAACAAAATCAACTTTTTTCCTAATGTCGCTTAAGGCCTTCGTCGTCAAAACTTCGGCGAGGTGTGAGATACAACGTGCACGAAAGCAAATAAGCTCCGCGGCGACATAACTCTCAATTAAGTTTTTTTTTTTTAATCTTTTTAAATAAAGGCTCTAAACGCTAATTACGTAACTTGAACACAATAAAGACTCTCGTATTTTTTTTCTAATTATGTTTAACATTACACAAAATCAACATGGCTGATTCGGAGGGAAACAGAGCGAACCAATGTATGTATACGTCTTCCACGGTAGGATTAGCAATTAATGATAAGTATTTTCAGTCCTGGATTCGCCTCATACTCCTCGCATCGTTCACCGGATTGGATCAGAGTAGGTAGTTTCGCTCGGTGAGCGGGAGCCACCGCGAGGCCGGGCACTCGGGTCGGGCCCTGGCCGCCAGCCCCGGTCGGGAGCTCGGCTCGGCTCAGCCGGGGCGCGACCATCGCCGGGGCGTCCCTCGCCTCGAGGTCGTGCGGGCCGGCGCCGCGCCTCGGAGGAGCTCCTCGGGGCGCCCGCGGCTCGGCCCCCCGCCGCCGCCGCCGCCGCCCTCCGTCGCAGGATCGATCGAAACATGCAGTCTTCTCTCTTCGGGCGCTCGCGAGCGCCCGGGCTTATTAAACTCTACTTATAAACTTGTACGCTTGTGCACTTCTCTCCTGGCCCTCGTCTTGCGCTCGCTCCCCCGGTCGAGCCGGCTCTCGCGGGGCTCGATCGCGGCCTCCGCGGGCCAGCGGGGCCTCGGGCCGAGCCGGCCAGTCGGGTAGGGATGGCACGTTCGAGAAAGTCTCTGGCTTTTAACAAAAAAAAAACGCCATCCTAGGGATGATCAGTCTGTGCGTAGGTGCGCTTCGGGGTCGGCTGGGGCCGGCCGGATCGCCGGATCGAGGCTCCTCCTCGGGCTGCTGGCCTCGGACCGGCGGCTGAGCCCTCCTAGTAAGTACGTGGTCGCCCGGGGGAGCCCGCCGCTCGCCGCTCGGGGAGGGTCGGGGGGTGGGGGTGGGCCGGGCGGACCTCGCAGCGCGGCGGCCACGGCAGCGGGGAGGAGCGGGCCCCGGGGACTCGCGCTCCCTCCTCGCGACACCTAGGACAGATAGAGGCGGCCCAGGAAGCTATCCTATGTCGGCACCTTGCTCACGGCCTTGAGCAGGTCGCTCTGGGCCTTGTCGAGGCCCGCGACGCTGTGGTGCTGCTGCTGCTGCTGCTGCTGCTGTTGCTGCTGCTGCTGCTGCTGCTGGGCGTGTTGCTGCTGCAGCGCGTTCTGCTGCTCCTGCTGCATCTTCGCCTGCTTCTCGGCCTGCTGCTTCTTCATCATGTCCTGCTCCTCGCGCTCGCGGCGCGCCTGCTCGTTTATCTCCTTCACGGCCCGCAGCTCCTTCTTCAGCTTCATCCGCCGGTTCTGGAACCAGATCTTGATCTGGCGCTCGGTCAGGCAGAGCGCGTGCGCGATCTCTATTCGCCGCCGTCGCGTCAAGTAGTGGTTGAAGTGGAACTCCTTCTCCAGCTCGAGGGTCTGGAAGCGGGTGTAGGTCTGCCGGCCGCGGCGTCGAGGGCAGCCGTTAGGACCTGCAAGCAAAAGGGAGACACGTTGATTTCTTTAGTACCAAACAAGCTCCCAGGGCCTAAGCTATCGAGTCCTCGACTCTTTCTCCCTGTTTACCAACGGCTCTCTGCCATTGCATTCCTTTGCTATTCCAATTATTATTGTTATTCCCTAAGCGTTACTTGGGTTATCGCGAACCGAACGCGAATAGCTCAATTATTAATACGCGAGTCGCATATTGTAGAGGATCAAAGACAAGAGCTCAAAGCTCCATCGGCTTTACTGGCCCAAGATTATTCGAAAGCCATCGATAAAATACCACTCGTGAAAATGCTTAATTTGCCCTTTACTTTTTTTACAATGAAGCTTCTTGCCAAATCCAAATGAAATACGCTATGCGGCATTTTATTTAAATACATTGATTGTTCTTCCGAATGATTCATTTGTATAACTAAAGTTTTAATGAATCAAATTGTGAAATTTTGCTTATCTGTAAGATTACGAGTAATTTTCTTTTCCATTAGCTATATATTGGGTAGGGTCTCTTTAAAAGGTCAAGAGTTTATCTAGAATTATGGGGGGACTAATCAATGACTGTAAAAAGCGAAAAATATTTAATTAGATACTAGTCGCTATAATTTAAACGAAGAAAACGTCGATAATTAGTGTTCTTCCCATTTTCTTCTTTTTTCCTGATACTTTCTCCTTTAAAAAATACATAGTATTGTGCAATCTCGAATGCTTAGTTTATTACAGGGGTTGTATCGTGCAGCTCGCTGCACAAAAAGAGAAAGGAGCACTCGGCGAAAAAAGAAAGTTTCCGAAACAACGAAAGACGTCACTTGCTTTTTAGCGTGAACTCTCTATCTCTCTCCCTCCCCCCCCCCTCTCTCTCTTCCTGTGTCTCGATTCGAGAACAAGCAAGCAACGAGCCAAAATAATGCAACTGACGGAAAAAACCCTTTCCAACTTGTAGAAATTTTTACTGGGATGACCAAATATGGGCTCCGACTTTTACCGAGCGCAGTCGCACAAGTCAAAGTCGTAAACGAGGGCCATGGGCCGAGGCCGTGAACTTTTTTACGGTGTTTGGTTAGTAATAGCTAATGAAATGCCGGTCCGTGGGATACTCCCGCGCAGGTAGGTGTAAGACGTGGCTCAGGTATTACCTGGACGAGCGCGCGTTACGCATAGTCACTCAAGACGATGACTTCCAAGTTCGTAAATGTCAAAATGTCGTTGCCCGTAATTTATGCCGCAGCAGTCTTACATCGAATGGCATAGCCGATATTTCGATGCGTTTGAGCTACTCGGACTAAAGCTGCTTCGTCAATTAGTATCGCATATATCACCTATTAACGGCACTTAATTATAAGCATTATTTTTCTTGGCCATCTTTTACAATTCATTCTTTTTCGTGGATTCTTTCTCTTAAGTGCAGCTGCTTACATATGCATAAGAGTGTGCCATTAATATGGAATGATATAAAATTAAATGATATCTTTGAACAAGGTATTCGACTCCCAAAAGAATCGCAAAGCTGATACAATAATGTAATAAAATAGAGAGAAGCGGTTTATCTACGTAATAAACTTGTGAGATGTAATAATTCACGAGAAACAAAAATGCACGAACTCGATTCTAAGATTTCATTTTGCCAGATTTTGAAAAACATACGTAAACTGTTTTCCTTTTTATTCTTTAACAAAAATGTTACTTTATGAGGCCTGCATCAACCCAACGAGCATAAACATAAATTTGTAAAAAAGATTACATTATTGGAGTTAGAGAGAGAGAGAGAGAGAGAAAAGGGAATCAGAATGAAAAATGAGCTAAGTATCGTTTTTACGAGTGCTACGCAAGGCCTTGAAATTTTTATGTTCTAGATTCACGATTGAACGACACAATTGTCACACTAGGTTAATTCTTTAAAATCATAATTAGACATTCGAGTGGACGAAGAAGTACGCGGAGATTAGCAGCAGAGCCGACAACTCCGTAAAGCCTGAATGTCCGTCGCTCAGTCAGAGAAAGGAAAATTCAGAGCCGAAAAAGGAAAGGAAGGCGAAAAAAACGCTCTAGAAAGGAAACGAAGAAAGCTCGGTATAATTTAAAAAAATCGAAAATCCGTAAAGCCTTTTCCCTGGGTGTCGACTATTACGGGGGTGCAGATAACGCCGGCAATAAATAATGTCCGTGAAAGCATTGCGGCCAGCCGTAAGCTCGGACGTTATAACACCCCGTGGAAGGAGGGAAGCCGCGCGGGGAGCGGAGCGAAAAAGCCCTGCAAAAAGGCGGCAGACGCGGCGGCGGGCGAGCGGACCGCAGGTGCGGGAAAGCCAGCGGAGCTCGCATTAAAGTGTACGTAGTCCGAAATCGAGGCGAAAATCCCGCGGAATGCCGGGAATGCCGATATTGAATTCAATATTGCTCGTAGGAGCCTGGCCGCGCTGCACCAACACCCCGACGGAGAGGAGGAAACGGCTCTCTCTCTCTCAGCATCCCTATCCTATACTTTGCCTCGGACTTCTCGATCCCACCACGTGCACGCGATACGCGCCCCTTCGAAGGCGTCGGCGGGAAAGCAGCCCATGCCTACCAACCCCTGCGAGTACGCGTCCGGGCTCCTGGCTGCGCTTCTCTCCGTGCGCTCGGGACCGAAGCGAGGGGTGGACCGTGGGGTTACCTTGGCAACCGGACCGGGGGAGACACCATTTCGTACTGCTGACGGTCTTTCACGCAGACTCCCCGTGAAATCTTGCTCGCTCGCATCCCGTACCGGAGCGCGCGCGAGTCTCCCCGAGCGCGTCTGTGTGCGCTCTCGGCTCCGTGGATAGCCGAACACACGCGAGACCGGGCCTGCTACGGATGGAACACGGAGGGACGCCTTGGCTTTGGCTCCCTTCTCGCCCGTGGATTCTGCAGAGTCGCGCGCACGCGACACGTTCTCTTCGTCCCTCCGAAGGTGACGGAGCGCGGCACATCCCATAAATAGTCTGCCGATTCTACGTCTCCTCCTCGAGTGGGCTCCTCTCGGTCCCGGCCCCCGATCAGCGAGGGCTCGCTCCAGGACAGCCCCGAAGCAGGAGGAAATAGGAAGAGTCGTTTGAAAAAAGGCTCCCTCAGGAATTAGCCCCGAGTGCGCCTTCCTTGTTTGCCGAGCGAGGAAGAAGGGGAGCAGGCCAGAATGACGAGGAGACGCGCTTGCGAGACTCCTGAGCGTCTTAGTAGAACTATTAAAAGAGCGGGCTGTCGGAATAATTTCCTTGCGGTGATTAATTATGCAGCAGCCCTTGCGACTGCTGGGCCGACGATACAATCTAGCCAGCCGCCATCGGGCCTCGATAGATATAAAAGAGAACGTATTGCGCCGACTCGACCGCTCCTCGGAAATTTAAATACAGACATCTACGTCCCATATAGAATGGGGTATGCTCGGATCGCGAGTCGTAAAATTATACGCTAAATTTCGATATTGTTATTTAGGGCATACTTCGCCTAGCCCAGGACTTGCCGACTCTCTCTCTCTCTCTCTCTCTATCTCTCTCTCTCTATCTCTCTCTCTATCTCTACGTCTGACTCGTTCCACTCCGTAATAATAGAGATGATTTAACATATAGCCGCTTGTTCAGCGTCAACTACAATCGATTTTTCAAGATGATACTTATGCCCGTTACTTTCGTCTGAATGTATATACTGTTTGCTCGAATTTTTACATATTAATGTAATGTTTGCGATGTGATCCTAAATACCCGAATGCTAATGAACTGCGCCAAATAATCCTACAATAATTTTGTTGCTTAGTGAAGAGAATTCATTTCTGTTCTAATCTGTATTTTCGTTCGATATATTTATATTTAAATTTACGATCAACGAGATAAATGGAGTTGAAGTTGAGGGAAAATTTTTAATACGGTTCTTGTTTTCAACAGTCTTAAGGAGCATAAAATTTCCTCAATAAATGGACTGATCATCTGATATTTTTGTATTTAATTCAGATTTCTTCGTTAAGCGAGTTTTATTAGTATATTGGTAATAAAATTTTGAGAGAAATTTTTGTAGCTTACACCTTAATAGAGTAAAATGTTAAAAAATTTATGTTAGAAATTGTTGCATTAATAAACTGACGTCAATTTTATACAAAATACATGTATGAATTAATTATTTAGTTTTTTTACATGCAATTATCTTAATCGCAAATTTCACTATACGAAAAATAATAATAGTAAGTAATAAAATTTAATTGACTTTTGAGAAAATACAAAAGGGGCTAAATACCGTAACATAGAATTATGAAAAAATGAAACTAAACGTATGTGGTGAAAATGACTGGAGCATTAAAGTAATCAAGTTTTCTCCGATATCCCTATGAGAATATAACGACGGAAATCCATTAACTACGATTAGAGTTGTAATAAACGCGATCGCGGTGAATCCAATCGAATAATTAATATATATATATATATATATATATATATATATATATATATTTATATATATAAATATATCTAAGGGAAAGCCGAGGTCGTCTCCATCGGGGGAATAGTCGGCTCGATCTAATCGTGTCAGAATCAAGCCAAAAATACCGCGACTCCCGGCAAATAAATGCAAAGGTGACTATCTCCGGGCGTCGTGGGCGGCGAGTCCGACGAGTCGGGCGATCAATAAAGTCGTTAAAAATAGTACGCGAGCGTTCTATTCGAGTGCCAAGGGGGCGGGGCGGAGCGGGGGCAGGGGGCAGGGGGGGGGAGAGAAGCGAAGGGGTGTGCGGGAGTGGGGTGGGGCCGAAATACAAGGGAAAGAGGGCTGTTAATCTGGTGACCGCGGCCGCTATAAATTCGTGCCCGAGCCGCGTGACAAAACAATCAATTTCGACGAGATGAAGGAGGCGCTGTGGACCAGGAGTGGAAGCAGGGCGTGCGACACGTTGCTACGCGCCGAGTCTGCTGCTGCTAATTGCGGCCGTATATTAAGTTTAATACCCGGGCACCGAACACGCGGGATGCCGGAGTGGGCGGGGGCGGCTTTTGCGGACTCTGTGGGAGAGATTACACGACGACGGCGCGACGACGACGACGACGACGACGACTACTACGTCGACGAATACGAGGGTTGAGAGAGAGAGAGAGAGAGAGAGATAGAGAGAAAAGCCGCCGATATTAGGGAAGTTTGCCAATGCCGCAGCGGCTCCGAGCCTCACCCTGCGCGACACACCCGAGACGCCGGATAGCGAGGCCCTCTCCGGGACTTTGGGCCGCTCCTCCGTCACCCCCGCGCTCCTCGGGAGCTGTGCTCCGGAGTGCCGCATTTGCTCGTGAACGGGGAGAAGGCAATAAATCGCGGTCCGAGACTGTTAATGCCAAACTCAGCCTGGCCCCCTTCGGATATTCTTTTTTCTCTCCCTTTTTGCCGATAAGCATGGCGCGAGGTTCGAGAACATGCCATTGCTTCTTCCTCCCTTCGCTTCGACTTTCTCCCACTCGTTCTCTCTCTCTCTCTCTATATATATATGTGTGTGTGTGTATCTGTGTATATATATGTATATGTATATACATACGTGTATAAGCGTGTATATTTCTCTCTTTCGTTCGCTCCCTTCTGAAACTCCCGCCCCTCGCGCACTCAAGCGCCACGTAATATACAGAGCATCATTTTCTTTTGTAGACGCATTTCTCTTTTTCAAATCGCTTGACGTTTACTTTATTTATTTGGACGTTACCTCTTACCGTCTTCTTTTTAGCGTCGATCTTTTATTTTCAAGTGGACACGCTCGATACATTAAATTCAAGTTAATCGCGGTTACGTACTTCTCTCTAAACTCTGATGTACCTTTTACAGGATTGATAACTTTTTAACGAGATCTACATATTCATAACCAACATGTTAATGTTAGCCACTGTAAAGAAATCTTTCATTGGTATATTTCTTTCATTATTATTGAATTTTTAGTAAAGTAAATATTATTTACCAAAATTTACTACAAAATTTTTATTATGCACGAAGGATAAAACATCAGTGTCACTGACACAAGTCTCTGATTGTAACGGCGTAAGAAAATATATATGAAAACTATCATTGGTCTAGTTAAATTATAAATAATTTGGTTTCTTTTGAGAATACGATAAGCTTGTAAACACAGCAAGTGCAAGTCGTTGAAAGAAGCTGTCGGAAAATGTAACAAAGTCACATGGGGACTATTTTGAACAGATACCAATACTTCTAACTGTCGACTGTTACGCAATAAATAAATAAACCGTTAAATCGTTAAGCGCGCATTTACATATTTTCAAGTCGCTTCAACCGAACAAATGTCATTCTTTCCAAATATTTTATATTCATTGCCTATAGGCAATGTTCTCATATTCGACATTAAAATAAAGTAGGCACTCATCGATTAACGCCGTCATTAAATGTACCGTTAGAAAATGTCGATAGCTCACGCGGAAAATAAATAATTCTCATTCAAAGTCAGCCATTAATGAAACTAAAACTGAGCACCCATCGGAGAAAATGATAAGCCTGGTTAATAATCGATTTCCCTCGTCGACGCCTCCCGCCCATAGGCACTCGTGCATCATCGAGCCCTTCCGATGTCCATTTTCATCGGACGACCGAATGCACTTTTCTCGACTCTTTACGCCAGGGGTTTTATGTCCCGGGTCAGACGTCTGAAAAAGCATCGGAAAGAATTGATCATTGGCCTCGAGTTTCGGCAGGGAACAAAAGATATGGGGTTTATTCGCCGGAGCAACGGGAGCGCCATTATATGCCCGGGGCGTGCAAGTGGCAGTTAATGGGAGTGGATCCGACGGTTCGCGCTTTTTTGCCCGATCGATCAATTTCCCGCCCCTCCGCGAGTCTCCTCCTGCGCACCTACTGAGGCGAGCGACCGTAGAGGGGTGGAGGGTGGCTCTCCGGCAGATATGGCCAGGTCCTCCTCGTAAATCTCACCGGGGCTATTGGGCGTCATAAGCGCTCTCCGGCCGATTTCGGCTTGATTCATCCTGATCCTCCTCGCCCGCGACCTCCGCTACGCGATCGATGAGCTTTTCCGTCCGTATCTCCTCTCGACTCCACGGTCCACCTCCACCGGTCTAACAACCGGCTTTCTTTCTCTCCGGGACAAGGGACGATTCGGCGCTGAAAACTATAACGCGACTTTAACGGCCGTTTAAGGCCAATCTGACCATTTACACCGAGGTTTTATTGCGCTCGATTCAACGTGTCCTCTGCAACTGTCATTTAAATACTTGGAATCGCCTTCTGCCAAGGGGACAAGAGCGAAGGAAGAGGAGCCCGATTGAGGAATGAGGAAGAGCCGGGCTGGTATGGGGTAGGACGAGTTCCAGCGACAGAAATATAATGCGCCTGTCAATGTCAATTCTCAACTTCGGAACTGAGCTATGATTGTTGAGTCGGCAGATCGCAGCTCGCCCGTAGACTCGCGAATGCGAAACAACCCGCAGTGCCTCGGCGAGAAGTCGGACCGCGCGTGGTGACACCAACGTGTCTTTCGGTATCTCTTCCGTCCTAGTTATAAATAGGCATGCATTGCCTGACGGCTAGGAAAAAAGGAAGAAAGTCGGATATTTATTGCCAATTGTACATGCAGTCGCAGTGGCGCACTCTTTCGTGACTTCCAGCTCTTTACGATTTCCTGCGCCACGAGATTTGTTTATTATGGCCTGTTTCCGCAATCTCTATTGACTTGGTACCTGTGTATACGTGCTATGTCCATGAATTTACAAACAAACGCTCTCCTTAACTTATTATTTACAAACTGTTAACAATTTAATAGCAATATTTGAGAATGCAGGATACGCATACGTTCGCACGAGCGCGTGCGATGTTAGTATTACTATTTTAGGACTTTTCACTTGTTGTTCTAAGCATGGAAAGTTCAGTTGCCATCTAAAGAAATCATTTTCGTACCCTTTATCGTCCAATTCAATTTTTCGAAGAAACTTTTTCTCATTTTAATAAAATTGTCAACGAAATTGTGCTTTGGTGCAATCAATTAATGTTTTTAATCAATCAATCTTTTTAATGTTGGCAAGCAATTGATTATTTTTCCCTTTATGCTTATTTTAAAATTATAATAAAAATTGATATTCTGTAAATATATTATGAAGGGAAAAAGGCAAACGCCGTTTATGCATTTTAAACAGCTCACCGCCAAGATTCAACATTATTCTGTTGTATTCCTGTTGCAATTTAATTAGATATCATCAAACCACTTCTCGTGTTCATAAGTATTCAAATATTAATTCTACAATATTAATGAGTTCGTTATGTTTTACGAGCAGAAAACTATAACTGGTATAGATTAGATACACAAAATTAAAAGAAATTTATTTATGCAGCCCTGCATAAAGTAAAATGCCCATTATTATTGTCCTTGTCCAATGTATTATTTAATGCTTAATATATAAAAACAGAATTCTTCTAAAATACAATCACTGACGAAAATTATATTTATATATAGATAAGTCAATTTTCATTGGCTCTAATTATTTCCGGTTTTGTTGAACTATTGAAAGTATTTGAAAATTGCTTCATCGTACATTACTTCTAAATAATACCTTTCCGTCATGGCTTAATATATAAGCTAGCATGACTTTTTAGCAAATATATTTTTTCTTGCAGGTATAAATATAGCCTTTTATTTCAATACCAATTTTTCGCACTGTACTTTATACGGAATATTCCCTTTTTCATTTGTATCTGTACCCTCCTTATTTAACTCCGTTAATTTCTCCTCGATTCTCTCTAAAATTATCGTTCACTCTCATTTTCAAGCACACCTTATTTCTTTTCCTCTTATCTAGAATTCCTCTTAAGCTTTCTCTTTTCCATAGAAGAGGTCGCACACACTCCGAGCTTCGCCGTTTTTCGCAGATATCGAGGTTTCATTCCCCTCTACTTGCGACTATAGAAGCAACAGTAATGTCGTTGTCGCAAAATTAAGCCGTTTGAAGATATTTATGAATGAAAAAGCGACGAACAAAGAGACGCGATACTGAGTTTTTTACAGGACAAAATTTAATATGTCTCCCTTCTCATTGCAGAGAACCACAACGAGCCGATAGCTAGATAGAGTAAAAAGGATACGGAGAATGTTACGAGTATATATGGAAGAGCGACAGACAGAGAGAGAGAGAGAGAGAGGCACACAGAGCTCTTCAATTTGCGAAACGCCTGTCGAGGTGCGAGTTATAGCATTTGCTCAAGTACGTGCAAATATATGCGTCGAGAGAATTACGTGGATGCTTGTTAACAGATCTTAGTTAGCTAAACGAAGTATACGCGAAACCGAAGTATAAAAGGATGAATGAACGAACATTTGAATTCTTTGATTTACAGATATTAGGTTGTTTCGCGAACGAATTTTGACGCTGGTGAAGCGCGATATACGATCTTTGACAAACAAAAAAAATAAGAATGAAAACAAAAGGAATGTGCAAAAAGGAAGGCTGTTTTATAAGCAGGGCACGCGCGTGCATTATGCGCGTAATGACGATAAATCAAGTCGTAAATGCGATGTTTCATCAAGCGGAGTATAAAACGAGACGTTAATTGCGTGCGAATATGCCGATAACATCCCACGTGTACGCGATAACTTTCTTTTGGGGAAAGATGCCGACGCTGCGCCGCGCTTTACTGTCTATGCAATGGTTCGTACATTTTTTTAAAACTCCCTTCAATCATGCGAAAATATTGTAAGACGCTCGACACTTTCAATAATTGCATCGCGCGTCGAGATGGTTCTCATCGATTAAAAATTCGTGCTCGGAGTTTCGGTAAGGATACTCATGGGATAAATGATTTTGCGAAGAAGGAGGAATCAATTATCGAAGAATGTTTAACGTAAATGATGGTCGCGACATAGAAAGCGCGCAACCAGCGTGCTCCACATTGTATTTTATTTTCCAAGTATCGATGGATCTGGGGACAAATATGAAAGGAAGCTTTTAAAAACATTTGCTTAAAACGAAATTTATGTAAGTCTCTTGATTTCGGTTGGTCCAGTACCAAAACAGTTCTAATCGATTTTCTACGGAAACGTCCGCCCGCCTTGAAATTATTATGAGCCGGAGAGGCTCCTCGGGTGTGAGCCAAAATGAGTGTCAAAAAAAACACAAACAACAATCAATATAAGTAAAGTCAATTCTCATTGTGAGAAAATGAAAAAAGAAAGCTCATCGTCCGTGGCTCGGCAGCATTGTTGTATCATTATTCGCGGAGAAGCAAGAATCAAGAAGGGAAAAAATAAATAAATAAAGAACGAGGGAACTAAAGAATGAAAACAAGAAAGAAAAAAAGTAAAGAAAGAACGAAAGAAAGGAAGATAGAAAGAAAGAAAGAAAGAAAGAAAGAAAGAAAGAAAGAAAGAAAGAATGAAAGAATGAAAGAAAGAAGGAAACTGTCGATGCGAGCGGTGTATAACAGCGAAACCGGAGACAGGCTGATGTACGGTGTAGGATTGGCGGCGCGCCATCTGAGCGACCATCGCGCCTCTGGCAATAGACTTAAATCCTGATTGGTTGGACAGCTCATTCCAGGTTCATACATGGGTAACTGGCGTTGTAAGGTACGACTGCTCGTGGCCCTCGACCAAACGCGCCTTCCTGAGGCCTACAACGGCGGCCATCGAGCGCTAATGCATGATTCCAAGGAGGATAGATGGGGCCGAGATCCCATCCTTTTCTCTCCCACTCCCTATCCTTTTTTTCTCGCTCTCGCCCGCTCTCTCTCTCTCTCTCTCTCTCTCACACACACTTTCTTGCACCCTTTCCCTCGCGCCGCTCCGACATTGTTGTTGCCCGGCTGAACCTGCGAGCCCGTAATCCATTACACGGACCGCAAAAAGTTAATGCCCAGACGGTAGCCTCATTTCGCTCTGTCTGAAATTTGTAGCGAATACACTTGAGCGTCGTACACAGCAATGAGCAATTCCGAGTCGAAAGCTGCCGGCGACTGTATTTGCCGATGCGTTTTTTTCCTCGATATTGGGAGGAAGAGCCTTTGTTTCAGGATGCTAAGCGTACCGAGAACTTTTCACTGATTATATTTTATTTCATTTTTTTCCCCCTAATTTTAATTCCCAATGTTGAAAAAATTCTGAAACTACTATTATCTGCATTCAGGGAGTTCTGTAATATCTTACATCCAAAACTATCGATATCGTAATAATATTATACATTTGTGAATGGAGAGTCGAGTAGAAGATGGCTTCTAAAAATTTTAGATTTGAGCTTAAAAAATATTAAAAAATTCACGAGCCACTATACAGCTGGCTTCTTAAATAATCATAAATCTCCATAGTATTAATTTCAACAATGTATATCCATACACTTGTATACGCGTAGAAATATATATGTGACATTAAGGTGTCAAATTTTCACATTATCACTAACTTCACTTAAATTTTTGGAGGTTTTTTGATGATACGTACTGTAAATATCGCTTTTCGTAATAGCCAAGCAGGAATTCAGAAACACATGGACGCGATTCACCATATGTATTGAGTTGAACGTAATTTTAGTCTTAAACGCTCGTTTTATGCCCGAAATTGAAATGAAACATGTGTGTGCTAAAATTTTTATGCTCAAATTACGGTTCAAAATTCCATATACATTTTTAGTGGATTATTTCTGGCAATAGAAAGTATTTTATTTAGTCTCAACAACTCAAAGATACTATTCAAACCTAAATTAGTTTTTTAATGCTTCTTGACAAGTTTGATTCATTATTAAGTAACGATATATTTAATGTGTTTCAAATGATTTCTAGGCTATGCTATTGAATAAATACTTTTGGATAAAAATGAAAAGTTCCTCCAATTCCAACACCCAATTATATAAGTAGCTACTTTTTCTTAATTTTCAGCTAATCTTTATGCTCAATTTTCATTTGATAAATTTTTTTCCCAAGCATTTGTATAAAAAGTAATTAAAATAAATTTTTAAATCATTAGCTTAAAGAGGCACGATACATATTTTCAAATGGTAATATGCTTTTATTTTAATAATGATATATCGTTCAAAAGCAGTGAGATATATACACTTTTCTATGCATAGCTCTAAAACTATAAAAGGGCAGAGAAAAAAATTAACAGAAAACGGTACTAAAATAAGTCCCTTTTGCGTCGGTATTTTAAAATTTGTGAAGTAACTTTATAAGATTAATATAGCGTAACCATGATATTTCTTTATTTATTAGCCGCCGCGCATTAAAGATTTTCCAGACTGCCATTATGTGCGGAACTTTGACAGAAGAATCGTAGAAACAACAGTAACATGCACTCACATGCAAATATACGTCAGTACGCACTTGAGGCCTACATGCGAACAAACTGTCGTGCATTTGCCGAGCCATTTTTCGCAATAAGCTCTAATCTCTTGCAAAATTGCAGAGTCCGGAGAAGCAAAACAAAAATAGAGAAGAAAATTTATACCGGCGACTTGAGAACTGAAGTGAGGTGAAGTTACAGTGCCGAGGGAAGTGGCTCGTGAAGAGCGAGACCGAGAGAGAGAGAGAGAGAGAGAGAGAGAGAGAGAGAGATGGATAGAGAGACAGAGAGGGAAGGAGAACTAAAGGGAAGAGATATCGAGCCGACACGAAAGCCATTTTAGTCTTCCCTAAAGCGTCTACTGCAGGATAAAGAGTGAGAGCTGCATGTGAGCCGGAGGAGCCATATATTGTCGACTTTTTTGAGAATGAAAGAGAAGAAGAAATTTATTTTTAAAGGGAGGATCAGTCATTAACTGCCGCAAGGTCGTCCAGTTTTTAAGGAGCTCTCAACACATCCAGACTTGTATGAAAGTATTTTGTTGTAATTGAAGTAGCCAAGTATTTTTTGTCGAATCTATGGGTAACACTTAAATTTCTCCTCAACTAAGAAAGTATTTACAATAATTATAAAAAATTTACAGTCGTAAAAATTTTTCTTTTATTAAAAAATAAATTTCTTAAGAAAATTTCTAATAAGGCATTCCTTATTTTTTCATCCGTTATTTGCTTTAATTTTAAAAATGACCGAAATATCGTAGATGTTCACTTATGTGTGATAAAGAAGTATTGATAAAGAAAATTTATTTCGAACCTAGACATCTTTATCGACGTGTAATACCAATACATTTTCTTTATTACTGTGTAATTTATAATGAGATTTACTTATAAATTGGTATTATCCATGAAATAATAAAGTTAGGAAAAATTTTGTTGTTAAATGCGAAGGAATATTTAAGGCGGTGAAACATCAAAGAAAAATATTAATTAATCACAAGCAATAAAAAAATCAAAAACTAAGACAGTACTTGAAGTAATGGAACTTAAGAGATCATAAATGAGAGCAGCAGGCCTCTTCACTTGCTTACGTATCAGATTTGCGTATTCAAACGCTAACATGAATTGGCGCATATGACGCCTCATCCCATATACTCGAATAATTTTTTACTGCCCTTCAATCAGCAAAGATTTCAATGTGTAATAGAATAAAAAAAACCATAACTTTATGAATGTAAGTTATATGAAAATTTTATAAAAATATTAATCACAATAACAATTCCTACTGCTAACGAGTTAAATATTCAATTATTAGATAAGAGTGCACGTTTATGCGTTTTATGCGTTTCTCAATTAATTTTTATTTTATATGAATATATTAATCATTAACTTATATTTTTAAGCGCGTTAGAAAGGGAAATTCGTGAATCATAATGCACGTCAAAATTGATTTCAACGAGTAATTTCAAATTGATTCGGAGTATTAACGCAACTTTGTCAAAATTTATTTCGTCAATAAGAAATTACGCACGCCAATGAAGAGGCATGTTAATTGCTTGCAATTAAGTGATAAAGAAAATTTTAGTGGAATACGAATAGCAAACGTAGTAAAAAAAAAGGAATACATCTGAGCTAAAATAAAATGCTGCTTTAAAAAAAAAAAAAACTACGCGAAAGGGAAATGTTTCTAAGGAGGGTAAAAGTAGCTGCGAATAGAAAGCTAGAGACTGGTCATGTAACGGGCGTATTTCTTTGAGAGATCGAATCCATTCAGAATTTTATACGTGCACCCGCTCGACTCAGGAACGTGTCAAAGCTAAAGGGAGGACGAGCAGCGGGGCTGGTTGTTTGTGCGTTCGTCGCGGGTGGAAAAAAATGGCGTCCTGGAGGGTGAGGCAGAGGCAGTGGCAGAGGAGGAGGAGACCGAGGCAGAGGAGACGAAGGCACGACTCCCGCAGTGATGCCGGGCACTGGGCAACGGGCCAAATCTAAAATAAATGTAATCTCGCGCGAGGGAGGGTCCCATCGTCTCGGATTAAATTTTAATTCCAAAATAAGGGAATGACATATTAAAATGGCTTTGGACGACACTTGCGCCGCCTCCCTTTGGGCAACATTATTCTTTACGTTGGTGCGCTCTGCGTAGGAGGCAGGGAGTCGGGGAGCATGCGCTGGAATGAAAAGGGAAGAATCGGGAAGTAGAAAACAGAAATACGTAGACAAAGAGAAAAAAGGCATTAGGGAGATTGGAAAAGCCAGTGGAGAATGGAGGAGATGGATAGAGTGAGAGAAAGCCGAACTGGCCCCAAGAGTACCGGAGTGGGATATGAACGATGGGGCAGGGGGGAGCAGGGGGGGGGGGAACTCTAGGGTAGAAATAAAGTTATAGCAATACGAACAGTTTACTGGAATACTTATTACAGCTAAAATGCCTGCCTTCCTCCAAGACTATTAGTTATTACCTTTTAATTGGTAATAACCTTAATTTTCCTAATGGACTACGGAAAGAGATACACCCACGCGCACACCCACACGTACACATATATACACATATATACATATATATATATATGTATGTGTATGCGTGTGTGTGTGTGTGCGTGCCTGTGCGCGTGGGTGTGCGAGTGTAAATATGTAGGTGTCGTATGTATGCACGCGTGTGTCATTGATGCCCGCCAATGCGAGCGATAAAATAGCCTTATGCTATTCCCAGCCGACGCGCGGAATAATATTGTTAAACGTCGTTCTTATCACAGAGCTAAATATTGAGTGTGCTGAGATTGAATTTTTGGCGATCCGGTAAATCAAGTGCTGCGACGACAAACTGAAATATCCATTATCCCTATAAGTGTAGTGTATACAGAATGAAAAAGAACCCAAAATTTAAAACCTTCCTCTTAGCCTTTCAGTTCTAATGAAATACAAGGAAAATTCCGTCGATGCGGAAAAAGAAACAGGAAAGAGCCGAAGATCCGGACTATTATGCAATAGCATAAGACGGCATTAGCCAGTAATGGATCGATCGGGCGTCGGGCATTGGCTCGTATAAATTAACCAGGTCTCCTTTCAATTTCGATGCTGGGTAGTCCAAGGGAAACCTCAATCGGTTCTAATATCCTTAAAAATCTCCTTAAAAGTCCCCTTAAAATTCTCCTTAAAATTTGCGTGTATGGCTCATTAGCAGTAGACGAAGAACAATAGTAGAAGAAAGGCAAAGGAGAGAAGAGGGAGTGGAAAAGAAAGAGACAGGCCGAGAAGGCGAAAGGGGAGGAGCGTGGGGAGGGCGTGAACCCTCGTATACTCGAAAGGTACGATGCCCCGTGAGTCCTCCCGACTCCGTAGTCGTGCCGTACAGAACCCCGAGTCTCTAATTACGATCCAGCACAGCTCCCGTAGTCTCTACTCTCTCTCTCTCTCTCTCTCTCTCTCTCTCTCTCAGTCTCCCTCCCTCTATTCCTCTCTCCGCCGACACGCCATATTTCTACCACCCTCGGCGCCGTTACATGCAAATACTTCCGCCTTTCTTTTTGCTAATAAACGTTCGAGCGGCAGCGGCTACGTTCCGAGGAGTCGGAGGACGAGAAAGAGAATGAAGAGGTCGAAAAAAGGAAAGGCCAAAGGAAAAAATATAACGAGAGGAAAATTACGAAGAAGGCATAGGTGCGCGCTTTTATGGACTTTCTATATTTATATAGATTGGCTAGAGCAAATTAAGAATATGGCTGCCGGTGTAACTGTGCCGCTCTTGCTGGTGCGAGTCTCTCTTATTAAAATGTAATTGAGCGCAAACGAGCTTTTATTAAAATTAATGTGTCGATGGTTAAAGAGGAAGAGACAAAGAGATACGGAGCGAGAGAGAAGGAGACCGAGGGAAAGTTCGAAGGTAAATGAAGTAACGAACTTTTAGCAACAGTACATTAATAATAACGTCGATGATATTGCTTATTATGTTTGTGAAAAAGAAAGTTTGCCAATTTTTAAAACGGTTATTCCGACAATTCTGGACTTCAAACTATAATTGGATTTTGAATAAGTCTAATAATTATATAATCTTCCTGACCAAACAGCTGGCTTAAGTTGCCAATGCCTTAAGAGCCCAGGCAAAAAAGTAGCAGCGTACTTGAGTATTGTACTATAATTTTCAAAGTTCTTCGAACAATGAAAATCTTTATATGCTTAAGATCATCAGCATCTCAGGACCTTGATCTCGTACTCTCGATTAAAAAACTTTATGGAATTAATAAGTAGTCGAGTGCTTACGGCCATTTAACTATTGATTAATGCGCCATTGTGTCGCCAGATGTAGAGGATTATGAGCCTCGTCTATTGGTACTACTACACGTTGCTTCGTGAGCTCGCCAATGCAAGCAAATTTTTCATCAAATAACTTGTCGGCTCGCGCGACGAAATAACGTTAACTGAAAGTCGGGAAAGATGAAAGGAGGAGTAAATGAGTGCCCCAAAGTACAAAAAATGCCTGGTGTATGTGGTGAGAAATACTCGAAGCCACATAATGTTTAATCAGAGCACGTTGCCGCTTTACGATATTAGCCAGTCGTCCCACTCCGCCTTATATAGTCAGCGGAGGCAGACGCACACGAGGTTGATCCTCGTTTTCCAGGCTTATTTACCCCCTTGTCTATCTTTTGAAGCTCTCGAGAGGTACTTTTCAGCCGGGAGGTGGTGTAGGAAAGAAAGCGAGAGAGACGGAACGAAGGTCGAGTGTGTTTCCACGGGCAGCTCTCCTCGAACTTTTGCGCTTCCCCATCTATTTTATTATTCCCGCACTTCATCCATCTTCATTTCTCCCTCGGATTGTTTCGATTTTTTTTTTCAGCTCGAAAGTACGAGCCATGAGAATTATGTCCCAGACCCTTGAGAAATTGGGCGAAAGAAAGGAAGGGAGGATAACAAACAAATAGAGCCTGTACATATTGGAGAAGCTATTACTGCTCCATCAAAACGTCACCAGAATAATAATCCTCAGCTCTGGTATTGTTCCTTGGAAAATTTTTTGATTAACAGTCGCGGACGTGGGCGAGGGAAAAAATTGTTTTGAATTTTTGTCCCCATCTGTGACATCCCCTTGACTTCTCTATGTTCTAACGTAAACATGTGCCCCTCGTAAAGATAACGAAAGGTGCAGATCCTTGTTTTGACAGGACGTGATTGCGCATTTGAAAATTACGAATGCGAGAATGAGTTATTTTCATTTTCATAAAATTGGGCTTCTGCTTCTTCTGATGCTCTCTAACCCTCTATTTCCCTCTCGCCCTTGCTCTTTCCTTTGCTTTCTTTTCCTCTTATTCGACTTGCAGTGCAGAGAAAATATGATCATAGAATTTGTACAAGGTAACTAAAAATATTGTATTCAAATTAGAATTCTAAAGATTAATTCTAAAGTTTAATGTAAATATGAAGATATGTATTTATCACGTTCATCACGGTTAAAATATTTTACCGCATTTTATCGACAGTATTACGCTTTACAACATCCGAAGAACGATGGCATGATAAGTGCATTCAATGAGCTAATCTCAAATATTATCTTTTTATGTAAAATATAATATACTAGAGAAATTATGTATTTAGTTAATTTATAACGATAATTTTTAAAATATCTCTTTATTATATCGTTAATATTAATGGCTATCGATTGCCTCAATATTTAGATTAATAATTTCAATTTAAAAATGAATGAATCCAGTCCAAACGTAAAATGATGCAGTGCTTTTATTTGGGCTTAAAATTTGTTGGACCTGTAGATAGAAGGATCGTAAGAAGCGATAAAGAAAGCGTAGGCTCCCAATCGTTTGTAGCATTCGGTGAGTGCGCGAATAAAAAGGGAGACTGTATTTGTAAGCGGTCACAGACACAAGTATCTACTGGACGATGGCGAAGGCAGTTTCTTATCCAGTTTCATTAAATCGTAATATTATCTAGGAACGGTAAAGAAGATAAAGGGGATAGTGAGCAGATGTGCGAGCGAGAAAAGGAAAACATGGCAGGTAAATTGACGAAAGGGAAAACGGGATAAAGGAAAAAGGAAGGCGCAGCCGCTCGTGTTGAATCTAACAGGGTGACGCGTGAGATTAGATGGAAACGGTGAATCGTCGCTCGAATCGAAGGCGAGAGGCCATACGATAACCATCCCTTATCGACAATATCTCGATCCATTAATACGTACTGCATCTATTTTGGCGACCAATATCGCGGTCATCGGCGGAAAAGGGCGATTCGGAAACGGCGCTGAAAATGCTTAAAACGCCGATGTAAAGGACGTAGCGTGAGCCAATGCCGTTTTACTTAGCTATGTAATGCAGCGATTCGTGTTTATTTGTGTTTCAACGATTGTGCGCTTGTGTACACGAAAGGCTTGTGTATATGTAAGTACATGCGAAGCATATAGGAGTCTGATGTACCGGCAGCTCTACACGTTGCCGTACTCTCCAAGTTAACATGGGAAAACATACGATAAAAGCAATAAGTTGAAAGAGCTTCCGTGAAACTCATCTTCTCCTTTCACTCTTTTAGCCTGAGTCTCTGTAATCCCCGATCCGATTTTCCATTCCGCTTTTAGTTTCTACTTCTATTATACTACTACTTCTTCTTCTTCTTTCTTACCTAGTTTTTTGTCAAGTCGAAAGTACCTTCGTTAGAAGGCTTTTATCTCTCCTAGTAAACACTATTTTATTAAAAATACGCTTCTACCGGGGAGCTGAAGAATGCATGTGATATTTTGATCTTTACTTTTGAATAAACAAAACATATATTTGAACATACGTTTCAGCAGCAATTTTTATCCGTTTTCATATTCTTTCATAATTTTGCGAGTTGAAATTTTGATTTATTTAAATGGCATCATAATTTATCGGCTTAATCGGATAACGAAATCTAGCCACTAGTTTTCAATAAAGTTGTAAAAAATCAATTTGATAGTGTATACAAAAATTCTTTAAATAAGTGAAATATGTATTATAATTTATTGCCAGAGTGGATACAAAATTATTATTTTTTTCGATGAATATGTGTTCTACAAAAGTTTATAATAATTGCAAAGTTAATAATCATTAAAATTCATAAGCATATAGTTCAACGGGTATAAATTTAAAAGGTTTTAAAATTTACATGTAAGAAAGTTTACTTTATTTAAGGTTATCTAACTTCTTACTTTTCTCCTTTTAATTTTTCAATTTTTCAAGTTTTACGAAAGAAATCCATAGCGGTAAAACATAAGACGAATTTAGTTAAGGCTAGTTCGAATAATTTTGTAATTTATTATTACAAGTAAATCAACTCGAATTACATTTTTTCCATATCTGTGTTTTAAAAGTGACGTGGCTTTTAACATGAATATCTTTATTTACTTAAAAATGTTCATAAAAAATCTCAATAGCTTTACAGCGCAATGACTTTGTAATTAATAAAATATTTAAGTACTTAATAAATGTAATCTGTAATAAATGTAGTAATAAATATGAAGAACACAGTTAACTGAACAAAATAGTGCTTACGTGCACTTTCAATTTAAAGATTACATTGACATTTAAGACTAACGTATTTATAATTAATGCTTATAACGGCTTGTAATAATTATCATTTGTTTAAAATTTCTTTAATTTAATATTAAAATTGATCATTTTTTAAATTTTACGTGTTTTGCACAATTCAGCATTGGTTATCAAACCATATTTTATATTTCTTTACGTTTAATTATGATTTTCTATTGATTGCGTTCATCTTATTATAGATGACTAGATGAAGTAAGCGACTGCACGGTTGCTGCGAAGAAGGAGGGAAGAACGTGGTACCCAGTAACAAGTGGAAGAGAGAGAGATAGAGAGAGAGAGAGAGAGAGAGAGAGAGGGACAAATAGACAAAGCGTGAGTGTGTACAAGTGGAGAGTGGGGAGCGATAGTGGAAGGGTAGGAGCAGGAGAGCAAGAATGAAGGAGAAAGAAAGAGAGTGTAATCAACATTACTCGCCAGCCGCTCGGAACACGCGGACAAAGAGGAACCGAAAGCGCATGCGCGGCTCTTCTATTGGCGCTGGTAACGATCCCACCCCCTATTCAACCTGCACGTTCTCCTTCCCCTTTACGTCCCTGTCTCCCCGGGCACTCCTACTCCTGGTGGCTCGCTCGCACTCTCGTTTCGCTTCTGTTCTCTCTCTCTCTCTCTCTCTCCTTTACCTTTTTATCTCACGCCATCGTTTCACCAGCTCACCATCGCGAAACTGATGACTCGCATCACGAGAGATCTACAGCCGTATACCAGCGCGAATTCAGAACTTGGCCAAATGCTCAATAATTCAAGCACGCGAGGAGTTTCTTAAGGGAACTACTATCCCTCTATGATTCATTTGCAGAGATCCACGGGAGAAACTTATCCCGGGTGTCGGTGTGTGAAAATCCATTTTTCTAGGCGTATACTTGCACTTACGGTAGGCCATGAGTTATGCTGGCATTTTTTAAAAGAGTCGCGTACGAGAGAGAGAGAGAGTGAAAACTTCTGTGGGCGAATCGCAGATCGATGATAGCGAAGTACTTGACCGGTGCTATTGACGGATAAGGTGCCGATAAGCTAAATAAGTTTGACGCGCCGTAATGTAAGCCAGGAATCGAGAAAAGTAAACAGAAGTATTCGGATGCCTGTCGCGACATATACGTCCGCGTGTTTTGGACGACGGAGGATCCTTTTCCACTGAAAACAATAATGCAATATGCGAGAGAGCCGGTCATGTGTGGGTTGTTAAGGGTGGAGGAGAGGAGCAGAGATAAGAGAGCGGCGCCTCTCGTTGTATCCGACGGATCATATTCATGCGTGTGCTCCGCGATGCAGCGAGACTGGCAGAAGTATATAGTCGTAGAATGGCTGTTTTACGAGGAGCCGAGCAAGTTCTCGACGCAGTGTTGTAATCTATGAGAGAACCGTCTGGCGAGAGGGCATGGCCGCGGTGGGGGGGCGGAAGGGGGGGTGGGAGTTAGGTGCGGTGTGCGGAGGGAAGATATGCCCCGGCTCGCGATAGTGCGCAAGCAATCGCGCGCAAGCGAGGAGAAAAACGACGGACCGCCATTCGATATTGGCCGGCTCTACCCTGTGTATATAAACATTATGGTACGGATCCCTCGGGAACATCTTAGGATTATACCACCCCAAGAGTGCGTCGAGCCGGCGGAAATATCGTATAGACATGCGCGTTCGAGAGCCATAGCCGTGCCTTCAGGATGTGCAAAGTTTTACCGGGGAATCCTCTAGAGTTTTCATGAAAGCTGCTTCTGTTGCATTATAAGTGCGTTCCACTATATACTTATGATTATTCGTTGGATACGCTTCTCTTTACTCTTACATTCTTTACTCGATTCTCTAACTTACTCACTCACATTTTTGGCTGTCTATTACTATTTCAGAATATAATTATTGGAGATTAACTATAGTGACATTCGTATAGTACTTAAGTAAAGTGAATGTTTGCTTGGCTTGACAAAAAATGTTAAAGACAGTTTGTAACATTCCGTGTATTATGCGAAGTAAAATTTAAGCGAAACTGAGACAGAGGGAGAGAGAGAGAGAGAGAATAAGCAAAGGGGTGAGTAAAGTACAGAAAGGAAAGAACAAATGTGTAGAAATCCGTGGGAATGGATCGGAGCAAATGTAGAAACCTCAGTTGAAATATCAGATTTCAAATGATCTTGATGCACAAGTTACGAGACAGAATTTAGTAACCTTCCGTAATAATGTTTCTCTCATCATCCGTGTACCTTTTTCCTATAATCATCGAGTTGAGCTGAATTGTAGTCTTAGGAGTCGCAATAAAAAGGATTCCCGAGAATTTGGCCTTTAAATTGACAGTATCAATTTACCGAAGGGAAAATGTGGATGGTTTAAAGTTCCTATAATCCGCTCGCTAAAATAATACTGAAACAAATAGTAACGGCGCATCATGCTCAGGCAGATATTATCTTAGATATTATCGGAGTACTTCGGAAAAGTAGATTGTTGGTGGACTAAAAGTAGTCGTACGCGCCTTGGCACGAAATATATTTAAGCTGCGTAGCAAAAAATGAGGAATGTAACCTTTCATGAGCATTCTATTTATAAAATAATAAAATATGATAATAACACCCAAGAAGAGTCACTGGTAAAGAAAACTAATTCGTATTGATTAAAATAGGATAGTTAGAATTCACAAGAAGAAAAACTCTATAGCCATTTATAAAGCATCAATATTCACCAGCAAAACATGGTGGCGTAATTTTAAAAAAATAGATTGCGGTATATTTAATTTTCAGCTTACGGTATGTCATATGAAATTAATTAAATTGTGGAGCATCGAAAGAAAAGAATGTTCTTAAGTCATCGATAATGCTGGGGAAGAATAAAAAAATGGTATCTCAACTGCCATTATCATTTTACCTTAAACAAATCTCCCGTAAAGAATAATTTACAGGATCGCTAACATTTAGGATTAGTCTTAACTTATAAAATTACAACAAAATAGCTTTAAGTGTTCTTATAAAATCTACGATGGCTCGCTATAATATATATATATATATATATATAATGTAACAACTGCGTTAAAAACAAAAGAGAAATGGTGGCACAAGTTTGGTAAAGGCTGGCTCGAAAAATCAAAAGATGTAAGTGTCAAATGACCAATAATTTAAGGGAACGACCCGAGTACATATTGGAGATGTCATTCGCACCATAATTATCACTGTGCTCATTACAAGATTAACGACACAACCCAATATTCATTCATCACTACAAATATAGCAATGTCAACGAACCGATGATTTAAAGTAGTTGAAGAGACAGCTACTAGATAAGGTTGATCAACTCGTTAGTTGGCAATTTCAATATTAATAAGGACTGCTGACACAGCTGTAAATCCAAGCAGACTTGTAGAATAGGTATAGAAATCTCGGCTTAGCACGTGTCGCTTCTGCATTAAGAAATAAAATCTTGAATTCCATTATGACTGAACTCGCGCAAAAACTTTTTCAACGTCTGTGAACTGTGAGAAGATACAGCGAGAGAACACTGTTGTAATCCGATTCATAGTAAATACTATTTCCAAAGACTGGCTGTGAGACAGTTTGAAGATTACATTTCACTTTAAGCCCTAGAGATCGAAAAAAACACTGAAAAGTCTAACGAAGAAGTCTACCGTTGCAAACGTGTGATCCCACTTGAGGACAATTAATGGCTGAAGTGATTAATTGTAAATGAAGCTGCTCGTTACATAGCATAATTCACGTACAACAATTTGCACCTTTAAGCAATTCGTATACGTAGTGCATAGTTGATGATGCAATAATTACCACAAAGGCGTAAAAGAAGGATTCCCCAAATAAACAGGAGCACGACACACAGTTAAGCACACACTTGTAACAAAGTCTACAAAGGATATCGGATCGCTTACAACGAAAAAATTAATAATATGGATGGATTTTTTGATTGGCCAAGGTAACATTGCTTTTCAAAACCTGACTCACGTTGTCAGTTGTATCGATCTGTTACACCGGAAGAGTAATTTAAACATAGGCAATTTTTTAAAGTAAATGCGTACGACACTGGCGCCAATAATACAAACAAAAGTTATCGCTCCGTTATTAACAACAGTGGCTGGCAGCTAGCACTCGGCGATTTCAATTGATTGCACAACAATACATATTATCGAGTAATAGTTACTACATGAATATGGGAAATTGTATACCAAAACATGGCCGAAGCCCTAGAAGTCATTATTCTCTCGTATGTAAAATTAATCTAACCTTTATATTCTATATACAAAAAGATATTTATGAATAACTTTACGTTATTTACAATTGTAGAGTGCATTTTAAATAATCTATTCAATTTAAAATAAGATTTAATTGCATCCTTTCTAGATTCGATTCAATGTCAATGAAAATAAGAAAAAAGAAGAAAAAAATTCGTAGAATGCCGATTGGCTAAAATTTGCTTACCGTTATACATCTTTAGCTATGGATCTTATTGAATTATATTAATCCAATGCATGTTAAATATGTAAATATTAGTAAAAATAATAAAGGCTAGCTATAGCTGAAATAAAGTAGTTGAATTAGTTGCCGCTTTAAGAGACTTTGATGGGATTTATTTATTTTAAATAAAGATAGCCTATTTTAGGCAGGTATAGAAACTAAAAATATTTTTTACCGTTAATGAACATTTATTTATTATTTCCATTGTAATGGATGCACTATTCCATTAACGGTTTTTGGAGAAATGTTTTTTTTTAATTACTATTTACAAAGTAAAGTCGATTAGTTTAAGGTTCAATAGGGTTGCGAATCAATTCAAGAGGAATTTGCTAATGATCTGAGGGCTTAGTGATTTTTTAGAGAATTTTCTTTTTATGCGAAGGTCAGTAGTTCACTACCTTCTTTAAGTTCAAAAAGACATTGATTGTACTTCTCAACCTTCATTGTCATTATTTTATACGGAATAGTTACCATTGCTACACAAGCACTAGAATAATCAAATGCATCACTTATAAAATTTAAATAGAAATACTATGCTTTAGAGAAAATACATTAACTATAAAGTAGAATGCTTTAAAATTAGCTTGCGATAAAGCCAAGATAAAGTTCACAGCCTATTTATAAATTGTTAATATGTGTAAGTAGTATACTGAAATTGAGAGGGTGCATAATAATATAACATATGTCACAGTTAAAGTTACTTTTAGTATACAAATATATGTATTTATATAACAGAAAATGTCTCTGCTTGAATGAATTTGAGTGAGGCAATATTTATTAAGTGCAACCTATGGATAATGCAAAAGAATTTTTTAAAAAAATAAAATTCCAAAAAATCAATTTCTATTTAAAAAATAAAAATCCAAAAATTATACTTTTAATAAAGATTCAATATATTTTAAGACCCCATAGGTTTTCAAATGTTTATTGTACTCAATGTAGGAATGAAAGTAAAAAGAAATTTCATAAAATTTTTACTATGAATGAAACAGATGAATTATTCATACATAAATATAAAGTGAGTACCTTTAGTTAGAAAGTAATAATGTGTACTAAAAAATATTTACAGTGTATTTCAACATTTTGGAAAACTATTGCAGTAAGGTAAATATTCTGGACTCAATAGATAATAGGCATTTATAACAAAGTGTATCTTAATTATGCAAGGCCAATTCCTTCAAAGTAAAGAACCGTAATTATTTAGTCATTGTTGCGAATATATTTTCATTGCATGTAAGTAAGTCGCCGTTCACCGAAGTAAGGATAAATAAAAAAAAAGATAATGCCGAAACATTTCCATATTTCTAGAACTGTCTTGAACGCGAATGTGAAAGTTTAAGTTGTAAGTGTAGTCCTGATGTGTTCTTAGCTGAGAATAAAATATAAAATAATTTGAGTTTTAATTTTTGAATTGTTACAATCCTTACTTTTATTTTATGAATCGTTGTTTCATCTAAATGACACATCTTTATGCTAGGATTTCAGTCCTGAAACCCCATACCAATGGCTTTACGTAAATATTTTTTAAAAACGGTTTATACTTGTAATTGTCTACGTGCATACGTATGCCATACATATTTAAGTCGGAAATATTCAGATAAGATAGTGGCCAATGAAAAAAATACTTAGGTTGATAAGTGTAGAAATAAAGGCAGGCTTATCAGCATTAAGAGGAGGGAATATAGTTTTTTTGTTGGGTAGTAGGCATGAAATTTTCGTAGGGCTATCAGGAGTAGGAGGTGGATTCGCCAGGCCAAGCTTATAAAGTCCAGTAGATTTAACGGGAGGAATAGGTGCGCGTTCGTTATCGAACACCTCGTACGTATAATTCGCCGGCTAATTCGCAGATTTATAATTTCCCATAATTTACCAGCTGCGTATCCTGGATCGGTCGAGGAGCGGAGGCGCGCAGGAGCGATAAACTCCTATCAGTCGAAGCGGATCTTCGCTCGTGGGGGGGGGCATTACTCGGGGCAGATCTCCCCTCGGTCCCTCTCGTCCTCGCAATCTCGATTTCGCGGCGTCATCCCATTCGCCCCTGCCCTCCGCCCTTAAGAGCCTGGAGGTCGGTATCGCGCGCCGTCAAACCTGCCCGAATCGCTCGTCGTTGCGTTATGCAAACGGGCGCATTTGTTACGATATTACTCGGGGCTCGTTCTCCCTTCTCCTGGAGTTGGCTTTGCACCCCGACGCCGCCAGCCCCCGCGGCCGGGCCGAGCCACCGGAGCGCGCAGCGGGATTCACCCTGGCCGAGCGACTCTGCGCGACTCTGCGCCGTGGAGATGTCCCTTGTAATAGGGTAGCAACGGCCCCTTGCCAATCGCCGATGCCTTCGGGAGCGGATCCGGAGTGCCACTGGGCGGCCGCGGGAGAGGCACTGGGCGGTCGAGGCGGACCGGACGCGGGGAGGAGCGGCTTCGATCCCCGACAATGGGGATGGCGATTTCAAGCGAATGGCGCGCTAAATAACCTCCCGGAGAAGCTCCGGGCTCGCCTCAGCGGTGCCCTCCTGACGCGGTCAGGATCCGCGTAGCTTACGCCCAATCCTATCTGGCAAACTCCCCCGGTGGCGAATTTTCCGAGCTCGAGATTTTTACGATTTCGAGAATCCTTTCGACTCGGCGATTCCTCCTCTCTGCTTTCCCTTGTTACGGCGATTTTATTTTTCGACGATGACTGCATTTCAGTGCTGCGCTTAAAACGGCGTTGCACGCTTCGAAGTAAATGTGCTTCGCGGAGGTTTATTTATACGGCGCATTGAGACATACGCGAGAATAAATTTATAGCTACGCGCCGACGAGTCATGAATCTGGCGACAATTTCTTTCAAAATTGCAATTCAATGACTCGATCGATGATTTATCAAGATTATAATTATTTGCTCTTCCGGTTTTTGTTCTTGCCTTTTTTTTTTATAATATTTATCGAATTTTTCAAATTGTCTCGAAACATTCGCAGCGCTCGTCTAATTATATCTTATTTATATCTTAGGATTGAATTTTTTCGTAACATTATCCACTCTTGTTGCTAAATATACTTTCTAGAATATTTATTCACGAGCGAGTTCGCGGAAAGCTACGCTTAATTAAAAATTACTGTCGTGGCTCGAATTAATCAACAAAAAAATTTAATCGCGCAATTTTCACATTTTATTAAAATTTTAATTAAGTATAATACTCGGCTGAAAATTGATAAGACAATAAATTCAATTTGATTCGATACGAGAAATTTATTCGACAAATATCGCAATAAGGCACCGATAAACGTGAAAATACAAACGATATCATTGTATAATGCAAGCTCTTGTTTGTGAAATACACTCACTCTAAGTGATAAATGCAATAGATTAATAATAAGAGCATAGTTTCGGTACAGTAGAGTTAATTATACTACAGTAAGATTTCGACATATTTTTAACGCTTAAGAAAAGGGCAGTGCGGGTTTCGTTAAGGCGTGTTTGGTAATTTTTGAAGCCATCCAACAGCCTATTGAGAGAATTTATCTGTAATCTTTTTAAATGTGCCGAATCTCTCCCCCTCGCTATACATCCGCTGTACCCGTCTTCAAAACTCGTCAACCTCGCCTTGCCCACTCGAATGCGATAAGGGAGCTTAAGTAAGTTTAAGAAAGAGAAAAAATATGCTTCATATTTCAGTGGACGTGCCGCAGCCTTCTAACTGTGCTATTATACGCATGTTTTATTAATTTTTAACAGCATTTACTTTTTTATTACGATAAGCAAGACGACTTGAATTATGATACTGATTTTCTTTTAAGACAAACCGATAACTCACGTTATCACGCGTCACCAACGGCAATAGACCGGCTGCGCCGAGTCAATTTCAATATGTTTGAAAATAAAAATCAGTTAGATGACTCATTTGTTCCGATGTATAAATAAATGTAGGAAACAGAATTTAGATTATATTCGCAACATTGAATTATCAGCATTAGCGAACGATCTTCGCAGTTGCAGGTGCAGCCATTTTCCTTAAACATTTTCCATTGACAAACAACGATTTCTTATTGATTTATCAATTCCTGATGTTTCATAAGCATTCGTAAAGATGAAGTTGCCCCGAGTAAACCGAGGACATTTTTCACGAAATGGATGGTATAAACTTCTTATTTGGAGAATATTATATCTCTTTATATAAAATTATGCAGTTGATTGGAATCCAAATTTTTTATCAAAAGCAAGAAATTATTGGTAAAGTCGCCTTCAGCTTTCTCGCAAGGTACTAAAATTTTTTTCTTTAAATATAATTTTACATTGGACAGCTATTTCCTAGATATTAAATATGTGACCCTCGTACTTAAACGCCTCGTACTCCTAGAGCCATGGGACGGAATTAAGAAAATTGAAATAAGTTTGTTTTATATACTTAAATTAAGCTTATTTGACATAAGGCATCCTCAAATCACACGCTAGATTCATATTATTAACTTTGCTCGGAGGACTTGTCAGCTATCAAGCCGATATAGATAAAACTAAACCAATACAGTATTTTATGCGCTAAATATTTAATATCTTATTAGCGATTTATGTCTCGAGGCCTGAAAAACACGTATTCATAAAAGTACTAATAAACCTCTGTAGATATTCGAAAAGGTTGTAGGAACGAAGTAAACGCGCCGATTTAAGAAAAGGATGGCGCGCACCTCGGATGCACGTAGCTGAGATTTCTAATGTGGGAAGAAAAGATTGACAGTGAGCGCGTCGCCGTGTAAAATTGTCGTAATCGCTATTAAAAAGAGAAATTGCACCGCTTGAGGCTGTAAGTATTACTCGGCATGACGTCGTCAACGTCGTTTTATCAAGTCACGGCAGTAACTTTGCACAAGACGTTGGCTTTTACGTACGCGTATACGCGGCGTACATACATCAGGTTTTAGCTCGATCGACAGCGACTCCGGACGGAGATAATGCCGACGGAATAATTACGGCAAATTGCCTTCGGAGGCGGTGGCAACGACGGACGGGGTTGACGGGGCAGCGGCGGCGGCGGCTGCGGCGGTAGGGGGGGGGGTATGGGAATGGAGGGGCATATAATTGCCGGCTGCCAATGTGTGTGTGTGTGTGTACGCACGTGCTGTGCTCTAGCGTTTACTTTCGTAATATTTTTGTTTTTAGGGCTCTGCCAGAGTTTAAAATCCGACCATTGGTGTATGCCCCGTAATAGGCGTTTACCAAATCGTCTTATGGGAAATATGTGCTTTTTTATTTTCGGGACTTGCGAGAAGACAAAAAAGAAAGGCTGCACCGCAATGGCTGAAGGCTGAATTGCCAGGAAACTGGCAGAGTAGCCGTGTAGGAAGTATTAGAGATATACTCGTTAGCCTCGGCATCTCCGAATGCACGAGAGCATTTAAGCTACGAATAGATACTCTGCTGTGATTACTACTGTCATTATTATAATACGATGCAATCAGCTTAATCGCTATGTCGTGTTATATTAACTTACAACTTTTTTTCCTTCACTTTTACGTGGCTTTATTTTTGTTTTTAATACTGTATCAACCACCAGAGGAAATTGGGTGTTTAGTTCTGTAAAGTTATTCATCGAAAAATACAGCTTAAAACTTATTTTATTGTAATTTTTTACTCGAGCTTCTTATTTAATGCTGAAGCAATTGGATTTTTAAAAAAATTGTAAATACATACGTAAACATGTTATTATTGAGTGCTTAACGTTAAATTTTTATTTTTACTTGAACCAATACCTCAACTTCTACAGATGTATAATTTTTTAATTTTTTTTATACTCAGACCGTATTTTTTAATCGCTTATCTTATGAATTACTTCTTATTGGTTAAATAAGAAGAGAAATCAATTAACCGGATTCGAGAGGAGTGTGAGCTATAGTATGCTTAAGATTCAAAAATATTCCAAAATTAAATTAATAGCACATATATAATGGAATATATAGTTCCTAACCGTTCTATAATTGCTTATTACACACATTTGCACCATGTGTACAAAATATTTTCAAAAAAATTGCATAAATTTATAAAAACTAATTTAACATATGACATTGATGGCATTTTTCTAGAAAGGTGATAAACATCTGTTCGAAAATTGAAAAAACGACGATTTTCAGGAAAGATATAATGGCAGAGGAAAAATATAGAAGCCTTTGCTTTCTCTCCATAAAACACTTTTCCTGGACGGGTCTTCCTCCCCATTTTTTTCAACCCACAGGTATGTTTCATTGCAGAGAACTCGACGCACTTTGCGCGCGCGCGCGCGTTGTGACGCAAAAGGGTATAGACGATGACAGAGGGAGAGAGAGAGAGAGAGAGAGAGAGAGAGTAAGAGAGAAAGTTAACAGTGCAGTTGATGGATTGTGCAGCACGTTGTTGAAAAAAAGCAACCGTCCTGAGAAAAGGGGAAAGTGAAATTCGTCGGGGGCGTACGCGTATAAGGGATAAGCGTGCAAGAAAAAAAAGAAGAAAAAAAAGAAAGTGTGACGGAGGATGAGCGGGTTGTAAAATTTTCCCCATCCGGATGCTCGAAAGCCATTCTTTGGAAGCTTCGGATGGACACCGAGCGTCTCGAAGTTGCCACAGAAAATCAAATAGATAAGATGCAGAATCTCGAGGTTTGAATTGAATATTATACGTGCGAAATTTTAGTTTAATAACGTAATGTGCGAACTTTATTGTTATTTTATGCTCATAGTTGCGCAGTATTGCTGTTTTACTAATTGATAAAATATTAAAGCTTAATATTCATTATGTTTATTATGCAATTTACCGACACGCAGTCGCAACATTAATCGTAGCTCAAAAAAAGAGAAGAAGGAAAAAAAAATCACGCAAAAGTGAAAAAACATCATGTTTGCATTATGCTTCAATTGAGAACTATGCATGAAGGCAAATAAGTCTTTTAAATTAAAAAATATCACGTAATATTAAAAATTTTAATAATTTGTATATAGCAATTTAATTCACAATAATTGTGTTTAACTATTTTCTTTTTCCCTCTTACAATTCATGAATATTTTATAGTATATTAAATGATGCCGTTTGCCTTGCAAATCAGAGGTGCATAATTATACGGCATTAGGTTGGAAAGGATAAAAATAAGAACGCTTTAATTAGCAAGCTACTCGTCGGTTAACACTGACGATTGACAGTTAACCAGCGCTGAATTTGACTGGCACGATAGATTTTGGCACGCGACAAGTTCATAGTATATACACTACCGGAGGCACACCGTATGACCATAAAATAAGCGTTTGGATTGCGGGTAGGGGTACACGGACGGCGGAGAGACGTTGCCTGCTAGCACATAAACACTTATATACCGACAATTAAACTGTTTTTAAGACCCATAAAACTGCAGTTTCAATAATCTCGGTGACAACGCGATTCTGACCTGCTCCTGCACGGCCGAGTGGGGCGAGTCCCCGACTCCCAGTGAAGCTTCTTCCGGTCTTTATCCTTGTATTTTCCTCGCTTATTCTCCGGTCTGCGATACCTGAGAGGCCCTAAACTCCACCGGCCCGTCATTTCTCTCTCTCTCTCTCTCTCTTTCTAATATTATTGTTTTTTCTAATATTTTTTTTTGTCCTTTCATTACTATTAATGGATCCATTGCAAAGACCGAGAGAACCATTACGAATTCACGATATTACTGCGCGCTCACTACAAACTCAATATTTAGAGATTAATTAGTAAAATCTTTGAATGCTTCTATAGATTCAAGCAGTATGCATTTAGTATACCTATTATGAAAACAGTTTGAGAAAAATTAGCCCTTTTATATATATATATATATATTGCGATTTGTTTACTTAAATTAAAGAATTAGATTGTGTAATTTTTATCTTAGCACATGTGTTCCAGCACTTTTTGAATGCGTTAATTTATTCTATCCTACAGAGTTGGTAATTTATTGACTAAGAAAATGGTGTGAGTTTATAAAATGCTTTAGGCAAATCCATAGCATTGAATTCAACGATTCATCACATTACAGTTACGCGTTGGATAGTTATAAAATAACGAAGGGAACAGAAAAAAGCGCACTCTCAACTTCGGCAACACACGCGCCAATTTTATAAGTGTCTTGAAGTAAGTTGAAGTGTACTGTCGGAGATGGTGCCAGTCGAAAGATATTTTTATAGGTCACCCGACACTTTGTCACGCGCTTATATATGCGTCGAGCTGAAAGATAAACGAGGAAGAGCCGCTGCTGCGATTAGCCCACACTTTATACGAGAGCACGATGCGCGATACATTACGAGCTGAGTCGCGATGCCTCGATGTGATGTAAACGACAGTTCGATAAATCCGGTGGGTGTCCTTTGACAATATTCCGCGAATCGTCATAATCTACTGCCTTACTTCGGGCCAAGATACATTTCATCATCAGCGCAGTTAATTTCAACCCGTTTAAGCTCGCCACCCTGACTGTTCCCTCCCCTCATCCTCCTCCCCAGCCGTCGCACTTCCTCCTCGCCAACCAACTAGAATCCGCGGAACTTTTTTATTTCGGCTGTCCGTTTCGGCTCTTTCGTCGTCCGCTCGGCCTTGAAATTTTGCCGATATTCGTTAAAATATTTCCTTGAAGAAATACTGATTATTTAGGGTCGGATGAAATTTAAACAATTGCAACATTGACTGAATTTTATGTCGTGCGAACTAGTGAACTGTCGCACGATAAAAACTGTAAAGATTATATTGGAGAGCATTAAAAGGTTTTAATGATACCCTGATAAAATTATGATGCGGTTGAAAACCAAGAGTCCACATTTTTCTAGGCTTTCTCACACTAACCGTTGCAAATACTTTTGTAATTTTAACCCATATTACTCTTAAAGTAAGCTTATTCCTTAATGATAATAATGTATGCGCAACGAAGATTTTCATAAATTGCAATATTTTTCCAAATACTAATATTTATCGTATATTGATTTTACATATTCTCAATAATATCTAATATTAAGGCAATAAAATATACCCGGCATTTAAATTTAGCATTGAGAAACTGATTTACAGCGTTTATTAAAAATAAACCAGATAAATCTTAAAAATAATTAAATTTATTTGCAATAAAACATTCTTTATGAAATCTGCATATTTTAAAATTTGGAATAAAACAGAAAGGCAAATAATAATAATAATAATAATAATAATAATAATAATAATAATAATTGTATATGTATCGTAGAAAAAAAGAGATTCTCAATCAATTCACTCGTTAAATTAATTTACAGTATAAAAATATTTTAGAGATTGATTTTGTTTCCAATTAATATTAAAATACATAAAAGAAACTCATAATAATAAGCATTGTAACAGTAAATAAATAAGAAGAGGAAATAAATTAGGATTAGGACAGGTATTAAATAATATTTAACGTAGTTGTTAATAATCTACGTAATCGTAAATAAAAATTCCATTCGAATGATTTGGATGGGGATGCAAGAGGCAAAATATCCAGAGTCTCGACATTATACACGACATAATGAAATTCATCTGGAATAAAAGTTTTCACGCTAATATCGACAGGTTACCGACTGCAAATAATAGTAACAATACAAATAACGACAATAACGTGACCAAGGATACAATTGCGCCTCCATATTCATGACGAACGTAAACACTCGGCAATAAATGTTCGTAGGTAAAGCTACAAATTAATTTCACCCGCGCGGGCAGCGCTCGATTCGACCGTGCATCAATATTACGCTCGCGCGCCTTTGTCTCTTGGCGCTTGCACGTCGGGGGAATTTTCGGCAGAGCCAGCAAAGCCAGACGTCGAGCGCCGACAATGGGACGATAGGAATGGAGTAAACGATAGGAGGAAGGCTATAGAGAGAGAGAGAGAGAGAGCGAGCGCTTGGCGGGGCAGAGAGGGAGGGGCCAGGGCATGCGGCAGGTACATGCGGGGTGCTTCGGTAGCTCGGCTTGGAATGGGATATAATACCAGCGCTGCAGAACGAGGCAGCCATCATCGAATGCTAATGAGGGGTTGGTGGCTGTACCTTTTCCCTCCCGCCCTCCCGCTAGCTCGATCTCTCTCTCGATCCTTGCCTCGGCTGCTCTCGAGCATGGAGGATAACGCACGCGAGTCTCCGGCTCTCCGTCTCTCTCCTCTCGCTCTTAGCCCGACAACGGATCGGCGGCCTGATTATAAATTATGCATTATCTTGGCTGAAAGAAGAATATCGCGCACATATACTATACGTACAGCCGAAAATCCAGTCAGACTGTTGATACAACATCCACGAATTCCTCGTTTCTCTCCTCCGCCCCTTCGGGCTGTGCCACGTCCTTTTTTTATATTTATTTCCCAGACCCATGGAAGGGAGCGTAGCTCGAGTGTGGCTCGGCGCACGCGGCCGACGGATTATACAGAAACAGAAGAATACAAAAACTGAGGAAAAAGGAGATGCGACAAAGAGAGTGAAATGGGCGGCGAGAACAAGATGGCGGGAGGGAGGGCGAGGGAGTGCGATTTACGCCAGAAGAGGAACGCGCAAAATGGAACGTGTGTCATTGCCCGTTTGACGGAATTCTTGTGGAATTACGCATTTGGCATTTATGCGCGTTACGTGAGACGATTTGAGAAGTAATCGCTATCGAATTAAGAAGAAACAGGAGTTTTCAAAATGTTTATCGCGAATCATAGTGAGAAAAAATATCATTTTTATTTACAAATATACTCGAACTTTTTGAATCCGTGAAATTCGGAACGACCCTATTTTTAATGCGACGCTTAAGAAACTACAACTTTTTAAATGCAACTGTATTTTTGAGTACTGTCAATCATATAAAATTTATGTTTTTATGCATAACCAAGTGAGAGTAAAAAGAGTTAAATCGAATTTAGTGTACTATTTGTACAATATCATTACTCGACGGTTACATTATTGTTTCAAGGTACCTTCTTTTTTATTTGATACATTGATATGATCCTTATTGTAATTACGAGATAATTTGACGTGCAGATTCTCATAATAAATAATTTATACAATGTGTTAGGTATTTGATCATCATTTGATAATACAACAGAAATATTTTACACATTAAATGTTAAGTTTATTAAAGAATATTTTACATTCTGTGAAACGATGTATAAAATTACACAATAATATTAATTAATTCAATCGCCGATCGCCCGATAAAACTTTTTATAATGATTGCATGTAATATTACTTAGCAAAAGTAATAATAAAAATTTAAAGATAATTTATCATTTTCTTCAATATAGAGTTTTATACTTCTAATTGTATTTTATTTAAATAATTATTACTCAATACAGAAAAATTAATCATAACATTTTCTACTGCTGTCATTAAATATCAAATGTATGAATTTATAGTTACAAAAAAAGATTTAAAAAAAAGCAATTCCTTGCAAAAATACAAAAGCAAATATATCTCGTAGAAACTTAGCGAAGTAAAAAGTTTTTGCGAAATTTGAAGAATGAAAGTTGATGATCTTTTATTGAGAATTTTAATTATCCAAGCAGGAACATTTTGTTTTAAGAGGTCAATTAAGTACAATTCAAAGACAACGGACTACGATGTTAAATTTTTATCTTACTGCGGCGAGTTCAAAGCGTTAAGGAAGAAACTAAAGATAACCACTGCACGACAACGAAATATTTAACATGCAAGGATCGTGATAAATACCTAAAATATATCTATGCATTCGCGATCAAATAATTCTTCAAGGACATCTTCTGTTGGAGCTTGATATAGTTCTTATATATTTCGGATATTTAGATCTCGAAATAGGCTCAAGATTAGAATAGTCAATGGGTCGTAGCACGAGAAATGAGTTTTTTCAAAGTGAAAATTAATTTAGAAACTAATATAAAATATATGTTAAGCCTAGATCGGTACTTGACTTAATTTCACATTATTATGACACTTTTCATATATAAGTTTGTGTTTTGTAAAATTTTCATCCTGAACGTCAGGTACAATATCGTTACTCCAGCAGCAATTGCTTTTATTTGCGAAGAATACTGGAAAACGACAATTTTTGGACTTCCATAAAAACTAAAATGCTTCTTGAAGATCGCCTCCGTTTCGACTAACAATTTTCTAGACTGCAAGGAATCAAGTGCGGGCCATAAAAGCATAAAGGTTGGTATATAATGATTTTATGAGCTCGCGATGGCCTCCCCTTCGGCACCTCATAGTCATTTCGATTCTCTATCTCTCACTCTATATATATATAAATATATATATATATATATCTATCTCTCTCTCTCACCATCCGTTCCTCTCTCTCTCCTTCTCTCTCTCTCTCTCTCTCTGTCTCCTTTACTCTCCCTTGATCCCTTCATGCCACGAAAATTCTCGTTTGTTTTCCCATTTCGGAAAGTGCCTTAGTCGGGTCGGGAAGCTATTCACGAACTCCGTGGCCAAATGTTAAATTCAAACTCCCTCATTCCGTCATATTTTGTTTTACGATGTTACAACTTGACGTGAGTCAACATTTGGCTGAAAAACTTTTTCAGATTCGATTTGCCGAATTAATAAGGCTCTGCAATTATTGCCCTCCAGAAGCAACTTGCCTACATCATTATTATGTACAAATATTGCGGGAAAAATTACCTCTCCAATAGTGCAGCAGCAGTACTACTAGTAATTGCTCATACGTAGAAAAATAGTCATAATTTATAATAGTGATTTCAGCCGATTGCTGAATATAATGTTCAAAAGGTAAACTTTCTATAGAACCTAATAATTGGAGTGAAGTAACAGAAATTCTCTCATTTAAATTTTAATAAAATTATTATTAACATCCGTAAATAAAATTTCGAATTACCATATCTCTAAGAATATAAATAGTGTAGATACAGATTAAAATACCGAATACTTGATAGAGGAAACTTGGTATAATTTTTTTCAAAACAGATTTATAAAACATGTTAATTTCATTTAAAAACTTTCCAAAATTATCATCGTTTATCTATAAAGTGCATGTTATTCCAGAAAATTTCGTATTAATTACAGTAGCTGCCCATGCGATTATAAAATACTTCCAATAATATAATTTTTAATGGGCACAAACAATGTGAATTTTATAAGCGTTAAAATTAATTCAACGATTGCCATTAATTTAATTAATAAAAATAATTACCCGTCAGATGCTTTAACCTTTACCATGCTAAGTATGATTTTATTGCAATTACAATCTATATGATATAAATTAGCTAATGTTCTTTCAAAAAATTATAATTGCTCGTTTTAATATTTATTAGCGAGCTTTGAAGGTAAATTACGCAAATGTGTTCCTTCACCTGAAATTAATAAGAATTGTGATAATTTTGCAAAGCTGCCTAAGCATACGTTAAAGTCTTTTTTTCCTTTAATTACTTTTTTCTCTCTCTCACTCTTTTTTTTTTTAATGATTTGTGAGTAAACATAGCTAGTAAATAAATACTTGGATTGGATGCTTTACAAATTCAGGATACAATAGTCCTGTAGCTGGCTTCAATACTTTTTAAACGCGACAAATCATAGGAATCATTTTTTGAATTCTTATCGATAGGAATAGCTAAGTAAAAGATAGGCGCGCAGGATAAATTCAAGCGATTTTTTATCGTAGCAGCAAGAGCCGTAATTGGTGGTAGGCAATCGTCCTTCTTGCATGTCGAATAGACATATAAAGCAAAAGGGGAGAACGCGTCGTGCACAGAAAATAAGACAGCATCGGCGAGTACTTAGCCATCGCCGTTGTCCAATTGCCTATTATTATATTCAGCGACATGTAGTACAGAATGAATTCCGTCCTTGGAATTCGAAAGAACGTGCGAGTTCAAGTCGAAAATGTTCAATGGTAAATAATCTAGACAGTTCTTCATTGTCAACGATGTAGCTTCGCGTTGCACCATACGACGTGAGTTAGAAGAGTAATAATTACACACCCCGCTGTATTAATAATGAAATAATAACACCATTGAACAAGTACTTTGACTGGCGGCTTCCACCCTCACATTTATTTAAAGCAGTTGTTATTGGCATGGATAAATTGTTGTTTGCAATAATTATTGCGTATTTTTTAGGAACGTGTGTAGAGGTAACTTGAGCCTCGTGTTAATGCTATCTTTTATGAATGCATAATACAAATTATACATGCATTAAGATTACTGAAATCAAATTTCTACATGGAAGCAAATGATTTTAAAAATTGATCATTGATCCATTACCTTATACTATTTTATGTGTATTATCTATTATTTGAATAGCTTCACGGCAAAAAAATATTTATAATTTGAACACGTAAACAGTATTATTTGTCACGACCACTACAATTATCAACTAAATCGTGTAATAGAAGGATAGTAATTTCGCACAATATTTTCAAAATAAGTAACTTTGAGACTCTCAATTGATTATTTTAATTTATCAAGCTTTCTTTCACCTGGTTCATTCAATGGATACAGTCAATATTCTTTTTTACGTATTAATACGATAAAATTACTTTAAATATATTGTTTTTCACGATATGTATGTGTGTTATTGTTTATGATGTATGTGTGCGCGCGTATGAATGTACGTGCCTCGATGTATTCAGTGTTCGTATTCGAGTGTGGTTGTGAATTTGCGCTAAGTTTTTATAATTTCACGAAGTAGATGTTAAAAAATACTCACCACACACAACTCTGTCGAATGGGCTCATCCAATCTGTAAAATAAAAGCAAAATATTCGTTACAAGTGGAAGCATAATGTTTTAATATTTCATAACTCATTCCAAACATTCATCTAAGAATTGCTTGCATCGAATAATAATTAACAAATTATATTAAAACTAATTTCATTCAACATTAATTATGCATGCCTTGTAAGTAAGCATGCGGTGTTACATTACAAAAATGGATATCAAACGTACCACACATGCTAAAAACAAATTAATAATTCAACTGAAAGGACGAAATTTTAGCACACTAATATATATTTCATTAGTTATTAATATTAAAAATTGAGGGCTTTTATGCGAAATTTGAATCCAAATAAATAAACATGCTAAATTCATAAACAAAATTCAATATCGGTAAAGGTAATTTATTCTGTTTTTGCGTGGCAAGATTTTTTTTTTTTTAAAGAGTAAACAATGTACGAGGGATACGAGGGTTACGCTGAAAGTATTCTTTTATTGGACTATTATTGGAATAAGATTATCATTTTTAGCTTTTCGAAATAATGAAGCATAATACATTTATGAATAGAAGATTATTTAATTACATTACTATATAATTAATTACATTAATTATCTATTTAATGTGACAATTTAGTATTATTTCTAATTTCTTAATATGTATAAAACATAACAACATTAATGCCCATATATAATTATTGTTAAGGTCTATTAACGGAAACAGTTTAGAACAGAGTGCTAAATCTGTGTATGATAATAGCATTTGAATATCATTGACTTTATGGCATTTGTTTAAATTAGTTGTTTTAATATAGAAATAGTATTTATCAAAATAAAAAATTGGTAATTAATATATTCGGGCTTATCCAAAAACAACAATGAAGAATTAGGTTGCCGCGTGCCATTCTCTTTTAGATGAAAATCAAATTAGATGAAAAAGCTTTCGTTAAATCTAATATTTTTATAATATCAGGTAGCATTCCGCATGAGAATTAGTTGAAAAATTATTATAATGCTAGCTGCTGTAGTCAATCTACTTTTTTAATTCGGGATCGTGCAGTTAGGGTAAGTAAACGTTAGCGTTTGAAAATTCTAAACAAACAGACGGGTGAATATTGTATCCGAGCAATAAATAAAAAATTATAAGAGATACGAGTGACACGAGCCCAGAAACAGGCTCACCCCTCCTTCCTCCCGATGACCGCCCGCCGCCACTCCCCCCCTCCCCTCCCGCATCCGTTAAACCGTAACGTATAAAAGTTTTACAAGTCTGGTTTTCAGGTTAGCCACGAGCTGCGGTTCACGACTAGTTGCCGCCATCGTCGGCCGTCGGCAAAAAACGCGCCCGTCTGTCCGCCGCTCACAAGGATCCTCGCATTCTAGTTCTATCGTTTGCGACTCCAATACGAGACAATGGGCCTTTATTTCCATGCAATTACAAGACACGGACTTCAAGTGGAACATGCACATTCGTATGCCCAGCGATTTCGATAATGTTTTTGAAAGAAAGCAATAGCTCCGGAACCTCGGTGATCTCGTTACCGTCGGGGGCATCGGCGAAGCCTCCCTTCGCCCGGCATTTAAATGTTAAGCGCGGTCGCGAAGAGCGTAATAAAGCAGCCCGGCACTGTAATAGATTCGGCCGGGCAAAACAAGTGCACCGGGCGAGGGGTTGGGTTGGGTTGGGTTGGGGTTGGGGGGGGGGGCTAGGGGCGAGGCGGGGCTGGCCAAGGTAGAACGGGGGTGGGGTTGCGAGGCCAGTGCCGCGGCGGGGGGGGGGGCCGAGGGCACTCACCGGTGATGGACATCCACGGGTAGCGGGGAATCTCCGGGATGCCGGGCTGTCCGGAGGTCGGCTGCTGGCAGGAGCCGAGGGGGTCGACGACGCTCGCCGCGGCCGCCTGGTGATAGAACTGGGCCGCCGCGGCCATCGAGGTCATCGAGGCCGCGGAGACGGAGGAGGCCGAGGCCGAGGAGACGAGGCTGCCGGGGGTCGCGCCGTTCTGGTGGTGATGGCCGAGGGTGTAGTTGACCATGGGGTCGGCGCTGTTGGGCGCGACGTTGCCCGCGAGGCTCGCCCCGTACCTGCAGGACTTGTCGCCGGCGGTGGCGGCGTCGACGGCCGCCGCGGCCGCGAGGGCCGCGCTCGAGGCCGCGGAGCTCCCGAAGCCCGGGACCATGCTCGAGGTGGCGCCGAAGGCCGCGGCCGCGACCGCCTGCTGCTGCTGGTGGTGGTGGTGGGCCGCGGCCGCCGAGACGTAGGGGTACATGCTGGAGGTCGGGCGGGCCGCCGGGGAGGTAGAGGCCGAGCTGCCCGAGTGCTGGGGACTCGAGCCCGTCGGGCTCGGGGAACTGTGCTGCTGCGCGTAGCTCGCCGCGGCCGCTGCGACCGCGCTGAGGCTGGACTCGAGGTGACTGGCTGCCGCGGCTGCTGCCGAGACCGAGCCGCTCCCTGAGGCTGCTGCTGCTGCTGCCGCTACCGCTGCCGCTGAACAGGCGGCCTGGACCGAGCTCGGGTTCGCTGTCGAGAACAACTGCTGATACGGCGACTGATGCTGGTGATACTTCGGTAGCATGCTATCGATCACGAATTTCGAACTCATAGCGCGCCGGAAGGGCTCGTCGCTCGCGGGGCTCACCTTCCGGGGGGGGCGGCGGCGGGCCCGGCGGGGGCACCCCTCCTCCCGCGAGTCCTCTCCGAGAGCGGGCCTCTCTTCGGCGCGCACCTCCTCCTCTCTCGCTCTCTCGCGGCGGACTCTCGACCAAGACGACGACCAAGACGACGACGACGACCAAGACGGCGACCAAGACGACGACGACGGCTCTCTTCGAGGGGCTCGCGCGGTTAAGAGCGCCGACTTAACCGGCCGACGCGCGCGGCACCGCCAGGACGCGCACTGCAGTTGCCGGGCGACGGGGCCTTGTTGCTCTTGTCCTCGTCGTCCTTGCCACCGCTGTTGCTCCCGCTGTTGTTGTTGTTGTTGTTGCTACCGTTGCTATTGCTATTGCTGCTGCTGCTGCTGCTGCTGCTGCTGCTGCTGTTGCCGCGGCTGCAGTTGCTGCCCCTCTCGCTGTTACCTCTACTGCTGCCGTGGGCGATTTCGCTCCTCCCGCTGTAACTGCTGCTACTCCTGGCGCACATCCTCGTGCCGAGGTATGGAGCGCCCCGTGGAAGGACCCCTGCGGTCCATGCGCGCGCGCTCCTCGCCTCCTGGCGCGGCAACACTTGAGATCGGATTGCGATCGGCGACCGATGCTCGCGCTTCACTACTGCTCGCCCCGTCAGGCAACTCGCGCACTTTTACGCATAACCGTGGCACTTGCCGAGGTCTCTAGCCTCGGTGACGCCCGAGCCTCGGTCCGTCGGTCGCGCACTCACCGGAGTCCGAGCGACGGTTATTGCGATGCTGGAGTCGGCTCGGGGGAGGCGAGCGGTGCGAGCGCCTCGGCGGACCCTCGCGCTCTCAGCTGATCCGTGCGTGTGACTGCTGTGGGCTTTGCGTATTGAAAAAATTAGACGAGAGTAGACGGGCGGAAGAGAGAGAGAGAGAGAGAGAACAGAAATAGAGAGAAAGAAAGACAGAGAGAGGTACGGTTGAGAATGGAGGGTGTCTGTATGTATGCGTGTTTGCAAGAGCGAGGGAGAGAGAGAGAGAGAGAGATAGTGGCAGAGAGACAACGAGGAGGCGCGTGTGACACCGCGGGAGCGAGCGAGAGACTAGGTTTGAGGTGCTTGCACATATGTGAGAAACGTAGTGAGCGAGAGTGTGAGCGAGAGAGCGAGAGAGAGAGGGTCGAGGCGCGAAAGTACGCGGTGGGCCACAGTTATCGAAAAGACAGTGTGCAGAAGGCGGCCGAGCTCGCGGAGAGCTCCAGAGGAGCCTCCGTAGCTTAGTCCTCGTGCTCGTCCTCGTGCACCTCCTCGGGGCCGACGTCGTGGTTGCCGCAGGAGCGCGCGTGGCACGGGCGAGATATCGCGCGCGGTCCCTCTCCGTCAGGTGTTAGAAGCCGTTTTCTTGCGTACTTCTCGGATAGTCGACGAATCCTTTATGGGCCATGCATGAAGGTACTATAGCCCCCTATCCCGAACGCCGCGTACTAGCCAAGGAAGCGGCGGCTCCGCACACACGCGCACGCCAACACCGACGCAGCCAACGGGACACGCACACCATGCCCAAATGTAA